>CM056050.1:421573515-422173515 GCA_029574335.1 Rana kukunoris | reverse complement strand
ATGATAAAGGTGAAGAATGAATGTATTTTTGTTTAATAACTCGCTGTTAATGGCTCAAGGTTATTTGAAACCTCTCTGCTTTGCTTTAGGCTAGGTTCACGCCAGAACGCAGTGTGTGAAACCCATAATCCATGTGAGTATCCCACACTGTGTTCAAAATGCACTGAATTTGCAATCTGCAGCGGGTGTCAATGTTAGGTTAATGACACCCCAAATACAGGTCAAAAACATTTATCTTCACTGGATCGCATGGTATAAATGTACCATACAATTAAGATGTAATGAGTTTCTAAAAGTACTGAATCACATGTGAATCGCACTGGTGTGAACCAAGCCTTACTGAAGTTATTTCTCTGTTGTTACGAATCATATTATGCTGATTACAAAAAAATCTCAACATAAAACTCATTCATTCAAATGTATTCATTTGTTTATAACACTGATTTTTATCGGCCCCTGAACATTTGTGAAATATACAATGTGGCCCTCGTACTGCTAAGTCTTGCGGCCCCTGTGTTAGAAGACTCTTTCAGACCGCGTACACACGTACGAGAACCTCGTCGGGCTAAACCCATCGTTCCGCCCGACGAGGTTTTCGGCCGGCCGGCCGGCGAGTTCGTCGACCAGGCTGTCGAAAAAGGCGTCCCGATGGCCCGATGGCCCGTCGAGGAAATAGAGAACCTGCTCTCTATTTTGGCTCGACGCCTCGCTCGACAGTTTGCTCGGCGAAAACGTACACACGATCAAGCTTCTCGGCAGAATATGGATCCCAGAGAGCTTCTCGCTGGATACTGCCGAGAAGCTTGGTCGTGTGTACGGGGCCTTAGTCATACCAGCCTTTACTTTTCTAAAAGGTTCATTCTTTTTCATGTTCTTAGGTATGTATTTAGGTATGTATTTACCACCCTTAAAGCTGTCCTCAGCCTTACAGAAGTTGCCCTGTAGCACCATTCTCCAGCTATCTTACACTGGATTTAACTCTCTAGTACCAGCTACAGCAGTGTACAGATAGTGTTAAGATAAATGATGAAGAGAAGCAATCATGTCGCATGGTTTGGTGGGTCAAACAAAATACACGTTAATAATACCATAGAGACCAATGTTGGGCATCAGGCTATACACTGTGGCCCAGATTCTCAAAAGAGATACGACGGTGTATCGCAGGAAACACCGTCGTATCTCTGTTTTTTTTGTCCGGGTATCTATGCGTGTGATTCCTAGAATCACTTACGCATAGATACAGCGAAGATCTGACAGGTGTAAAACACTTACACCATCAGATCTTAGATTACTTCGCTGGCCGCTAGGTGGCCTTTACGTTGATTTCTCATTTGCCTATGCAAATGAGCCTAATACGCCGATTCCCGAACGTTTTTACGCCGCCTCGTCGTCGTTTACGTTGTTTCCATAAGTGTAAACTTACCCCTGCTATATGAGGGGTACGTTTACGAAATTTCGTCGTATGCCATGTTAAGTATGGCATTGGGACAGCGTTGTCTTTTTCCGTAGTTTACGTCATTTTACTAAGTCGTTCGCGAATAGGGCATTGCTTAAGTGACGATCACGTCGTTTTCAACTACGTTTTCCGACGTGAGCTGGAGCATGTACACTGGGCTTTTTTCCCGGCCGGCGCATGCGGAGTTGGATCGACGCGGGGGCGCGCTTAATTTAAATACAAGCCGCCCCCTTTGAATTACGCAGGGATACGCCGGGCCATTTACACTACGCCGCCGCAAACTATGGAGCAAGTGCTTGAAGAATACGGCACTTTCTCCAGTAAGTTGCGGCGGCGTAGTGTAAAGGGCTTACGCTACGCCGCCGTGGATTGTACCAGAATCTGGCCCTGTGTGGCCATATCTGAATCAAAAGGGGTTTAATTCAAACGACATAGAGGGTTCTTTACTGTAAAAGCGGCAAAGATGTGGAGATTCCCTTTCACAGGCGGTGGTCTCAGCGGGGGGCAGTGATAGTTTAAAAAAACTATTAGATAAGCACCTGAATGACCACAACATACAGGGATATACAAGGTAATACTGACATATAATCACACACAACATAGGTTGTCTTTTTTCAACCGCAACCTACTATGCAAAAGGATTAATATAAGTAATATATAAACAAATACAATCAATTGTTCAAATGTCTATAGAAGTATACATAAATAAAGCTCATAGAAAAAAAAGAAATGTTATTGACCTGTTTGCAGCAAATTGTTCATTCTAGCAGCTCGAGATCCTCTGCTGGCACTGTTTGGTGTGGAGCTTATAATAAAAAGCCTAAAGCTCTTTTAGCTGTTTATAACTTGTAGATTATCCCTATCACTAGAATTTCTCCCACCTGAAACTTTAAAAACATTAGAACCATGTTAGGTTTTTATTATCTTGACATTTTTCCAATCAGGATAAAAAAAAAGTTCTTTTTGTAGCTTATATAAGGATTATAAACTGTCAGGTTTTTATTACTGTCTGTGTAAATCGCTCATGTTAAAATTGGAACAGCATAATTATTGCAATCTGATTTGAGGCTTGTATTCCTAGGTGCTACAGGCCGATAATGAAATCATTCCCTGAAGAAGTCACGTGACATGACGAATGCGTATGGCAGGGGTGGCCAACCAGTGGAGCCCTCTGATGTGGCCCGTGACTTCCTACTCTGGAATGGTGGGTTGGCAAGCCTAGATCGCAGGTTGCCGACCCGCCATAGCACAGCATCAGTGTTGTGAATAAAGCTGGTGGTAGAGGAAGAAAGCGGCTGCGGAGCAGAGCCCCATAAGCCGATGCTTCCTCTACAGCGCCGGCTTTTGCCACAGGTGAAGTCTATGGCAGAGTTCAGCTAACCAGCAGGATAGACACAGGTGCACTACGCTGCACCCGCAGTGTGGGTAAACCGCAGCACATCAGTGTGAAAGCAGTCTTAGGCCCCTTTCACATGATCACCCGACCAAATAGGACCCTCAATTCACCGCTATAGAGTGACAGATGTCTGTTTACGCATGCCTACCTCCAATCCGGAAAACAGAACAGGGAATTCGTCCCCTTTCATCTGGGCGGATCGGAGGGCCTATAGAGTAGCCATGACCTGTCATCAGCCCGCTCCACTCATTGTGGCCCGCGAATGGTTACCAAGTTGCTTAAGTGGCCCTCGCTTTTTAAAAGGTTGGGCACCCCTGGCGTATGGGAATAGGATTACAGAGCTGACACAGACCAACGGCGATGAAACGAGCTCGCTGCTCATAGGTGTTTTGCTGCTGCTCCAATTTCAAATGTGAGTTTTTACTTTGCTATTTGTTTGTACCTCAATAAACTTTTATGGAATACTGCAATATGGGCCTCCCTCTCTCTCCTTTTACCCTGCATTGCCTGAGCACCTGTTGATGCCAAGGTTGAGAGGTAGAAGCTTTAGAGGAATTTCAAGTGGGAGTTACCCTTCTGTCAGTGATCCCCCAAGCACATCAGGTCCGGATACGAATGCGGCATTCGTGGAGATGAGTCCACCATCCTCAGCCTCAATGTGAGTGCGTGCTGATGTGATTCATCTATTTCTAGGTCTCTTTTAAGGTTACGTCACTTTCCATTCATTTCTGCCTTTCATGTCTGTATGTGCACCTGGTGAAGAAGTTCTCCATTTCAACCTCAATAAGTGTGGTTGCGCCCCAGTAACTACTGTTTTGTACTTTGGGCCATCCGTGCTATGGCTCTGAGGTGAGCATTTTAGTACCACAAGAGGTGTGCGCACCGAAGTCTGCCTGCTTTCACACCGTACCTGCTTTCACACCGTACCACTTTTTGGGCTTTGGAGTCTCCATTTTTGTATGGACTTTTTACGTGTTTATATGCTATACACCTAGCCGTGTGCTGTCACGCACAGCTATTTTCATTTGTGACTTTCATTTATTTTTGGTTCATATTTTGTATATTGCATTTTATTTATTCCATTGTGTGTTTGGTACATTTCACATGTTTATTTATTTGTTGCTTATTCACCTCTTTGTTCACCATACAGTCACTCAGCATATCTCCCTTGGTATTTACCCTTCGGTTTTATACCCTTATTGGGATTCACAGCGCTTCACCATCACCTACCTATAATGAAAATCTTCTCCTAATGCTGGTAGCAGTACATCAATTTGTAGCACCCTTCGATCATTGATGTAAACACTCTCATTTTAGCATGAGTGTGAAAAACTAAAAAATAGTTTGGGCAACAGAAGGAATAAACCTGCTTGCCAAAAACATAATTTAGTTGCATACCTTAATCAAAACTGTAAAGCGCTGTTTGTCTTCTGGGGGACTACCTCTTTCTTCAGAACCTGGATATTCCCAATCCAAATCCAAACCATCAAAACCAAACTTCCTAAGATGATCAATAACCGATTGAATGAATATCTGTCGATTTGTGTCAGAGGAAGCCATTGCAGTAAACCTGAAAATAATTGTTAAACAAGCATCAAAGCACTATATTTTATCCACCTTTTAGGATTTCTTCTCTTTGAACACTGAGATAAGTTTCTACATTACTGTGCATCTTACTTCTGTACTCCAAAATTCCATCCTCCAATGGCCAATAAGATCAGGAGATCAGGATTCCTGTATTACGCAGAGCAAAAAATATGAGTAGGGTCAGTGAAAAGACTTAGACAATTATTAAAAAATATTTTTTCTCATTTTCCTTTTGCAGCTCAACTTCTTGTTTCCTTACAATATATACAGTGCATATGATTGCTTTGACATACAATTATATATCAGACAGGAGGCTCATATCTCATGCATTATCTTTCTTTACTAATGCACACAGCAGAAATACAACTTTCAGTGAAATTTCAATAATAAAAGAACTTTTTTAAAACAAACTACAAGTCCCAGCAGCCCTCTGGGTATGACCGCCAATCACGCGGCGGGTCAGACCGTATATAAGGGACTGTCTCTTTAACCTCCTCCTCTTTCTTTCTGCTCACAGCAAAGAAATCAGATAAGTCTTATTTTCCAATTGTTTTATTTATTTAGCTTATTGTGTGGAAAAGTGTAGCGCTAATAATGACACAAATAATGATAATACAATAAAGATTAAATCATGCAACACCACATGTGAATTAATGGTATTCAAAAGTCCATAAATGTTTTGAATGAATCGGTGAGTCGGTTTCTTTGAGTAAAACAGATACACAAAATCCAGTGCATAAAGAAGTGAAAAATCCACCACTGCTTATGACAAGGGGCTTACCGGACCGATTGGACCTAGACAGGCATATACCCACTAGGCCAATCAAGCTTTGTTAAAGTTGATATACTGAAGCGGGTACACCATACACGTCATGCGATTCGGTATCAATGAAGGCAAACCTCAGACAGATGATTCAAAAATACTCGGGATGTCGGGATGGACTACTGTTGTTCCTGCTACCCTTTTTCTATAAGCTCTATTGACCATTGCAAAATGTGAGTTTTTCTCTTTATAATAAATATCGATTTTTATTACGGAATTACGCTATGTACGCCTTGCCTTCTCTTTTTCATGCTTATCGGTTGGAGTACTGATTTGCCCTCTGAGTGATCTGTTGAGAGTTGCTGCTTGCTGGGAAGTATTTTTGAATCATCTGTCTGAGGTTTGCCTTCATTGATACCGATGGTGGATTTTTCACTTCTTTATGCACTGGATTTTGTGTATCTGTTTTACTCAAAGAAACCGACTCACCGATTCATTCAAAACATTTATGGACTTTTGAATACCATTAATTCACATGTGGTGTTGCATGATTTAATCTTTATTGTATTATCATTATTTGTGTCATTATTAGCGCTACACTTTTCCACACATTTTCTATTAGCAATTTTTTGATCTCTCTTGCTGTGTTAGTGGCTTTTTGTATTTTAAGATAGCGCAGTATTTTTTCTTTTTTATTTAGCTTATTGCCTGTGGGGATGGGCCGTCCGGGGTTTGTTCCCCGCTGCTCTCCCCACAATTCTACTGTCATTTATACTGGTGATATTTATTATCATAAGTCAGTCTTATTTTATTTTTTATTTAATTAATTCGTGTTTATTGTGTTTACTCTGCTGTACCTCGTACTGCTTTTATTCTCCTCTGTCCGGCGACTCTCGTCTCCCCGCTACCCCGTTCTCAGCAGTGTACCCATCTGCGATATACCTCATTCAGGTCGGCGCCATCTTTAAGTCTCTTGGCGCCTTCCTGCTCCTTCTCCTACACCGCGCGCTTCACCTCAGAACGACTCGTCTCTGAAGGGGCGTGGCGGTGCATTCCCGCGTTCCACCTCTCAGCGAACCGCACGCTGCGGGAGGCGGGACCCTCTGACCTCCGCATCGCCCAATCACGGCTCAGGAGACGTAATCTTGCGAGATTACGCTCTCCAGAGCTAGGACATCCCTACCTTTCACCGCTACTCCAGTACTGAGTGAGCGGCTGAACTGGTAGGGAGTCTCTGTGCAGAGCTAGCATATTCTTATATTCCCCCCCTTATTACCGCTCTGTGCGGCGCTACAAATAGGAATCATTTACTGGGCCTTACAGTGTGGAAAGTTTCTTTCCCACATCTTTCCATTCTGTGCAGATTCCTGTGCAGAAGGATTGTCAGTACATTCTCCAACTGGGTTAGATAGCTTTACTCACTGATTACTACTGTTGTATTCATCATGGCTGATGACAGATACACCGGGTCTCCTATCATCCCGGCTGGGGGGGAACCTGTCCTTAATAACCCCATATTCTTGACCACTGCCCAGATCCAAGAATTAATCAACCAATCAGTGCAAGCAGCCATGGCTTCTGTCCCCATGACACAGTCAACTGCGCCGGTCATGCCTGGTCCCTCAGGCTGTGGTGAACCGCCCACAAAAAAGGGCAAAGCGTCCCAAAAGCGCAAGAACGTTACCACAACAAACGACTCCCCGGCAGGGGAAGTAAATAATGTGCCCCAGGCAGCACCCTACCCGGTCTGCCAACCCACTACCCTTCCAGACTCTCACCGACCCTGAGCCTCGGGGAGCAGCTTTCGCAGGGGCACAGGTCCGCTAGACGGTCCAAACCAGATTCCTTTGTGGATTCTTCTGATTCATCCGCGGAATCCGAGCCGGCAGACGCCTATGAGTCTGATGATGATGATGATGTAGAATGCGAGGGTAGTGGGCATATGGCGCCCCCTGAAGGCGCCACCCCTGTGACCCAGGGTGAAACACTTCTAGACGCACGGGGAGACCCCTTTTTCGACCCAGAAGGGATATCTCACCCCCGTTCTGGAGAATGAGCTCCTCTCCCAGAGGTCGCCCAATACATCCAATACTGGGCCCGCAGGTCCGTGGACAAACACAACCAAAATAAATTGAAGGCAGAATGTCCCCGGCCTTGTATCCCAAACAAGGCTGTAGTCACCACTGAGGTGGACCCGATACTCCTCAGATACCTTACTAAGCAGGGCAAATATTCCAAAAAAGGTATCGAACGATCCTTTTCGTTCCATCCAGGACCGAATCCTCGACCTGTTTGGCCCTAAGATGTTGAATATCGCCGAGCAGGCTTACTCCACTGATAGCCCTGTGGACCTGGACCAGCTCAGAGGCTGGGCCCAGAGAACGGTTTGTCTCTTGGGGTGCGCAAATACCATTTGCTCCACGGAGCGTCGCCGCTCCATTTTAATGAGACTGGATCCTCAACTATCTCATCTTGCAGAAACAGAACCCGGGCCGGCGGCCGAGGGCATGCTCTTTGGCGACTCACTTATTAAAGATATTAATAAGATGGTCGGACTGTACACGAGTCTCGACAAAGCCCAGACGTCACTGAAAAAGTCAGGAACCCCTAGAATTTTTCCTAGGGCCGGCAGAAACAGGGGCCGTTCTGCCGGTCGCTACTCCGCAAACAGGCCATACTATAGAGCTCCCGCTCAGTACAGCCAGGCTCCTCAATCATATCCAGTCCCGGTGGCACAACCAGCACCCTTCTTCCCACCCCGCGGACGTCCTTGGAGGGGACGCGGAGGGAGAGGTTACACCCGCTCACGACCTTCTACCGGTGAGTACTATACACCCGAATTCTTTTCACACTCTCTTGGGGGGAAGACTGAGACATTTTATCCACGCCTAGTCTGCGATTACGGCAGACGCCTGGATACTCAACACAGTGACGGGATACCAGATAGAATTATACTCCTTACCGGAAAATGAATGTGGTGCCTCAACCCATCCAGTTTTCAAAACAAAACTCGACACTTATAGACCAAGAGCTTCAAGCTCTTCTCACCAAACAGGCTGTGATAGAGGTGGACCCTCGCTCACCAGGGTTTCTCAGCAACCTCTTCCTGGTCAGAAAGAAGGATGGCGGCTTCCGCCCCGTCATAAACCTAAGAACCCTCAATCAACATGTCGTTTACCGACATTTCAAGATGGAGGGGATCCATTATCTGAGAGATCTCTTACGGCCAGGGGACTGGTTGGTAAAGGTGGACTTAAAGGACGCCTACCTTACGGTCCCCATCCATCCTTCCTCCCAACACCTTCTACGCTTCCTTTGGAGGGACAGGATGTGGCAATTCACTTGCCTACCCTTCGGGCTATCTTCCGCCCCATGGTGCTTCACCAAGTTGCTGAAGCCAGTAGTGCCGGCGTTACGGAGCAGAGCCGTACGATTGATTATCTACCTAGACAACTTGCCCTTATAGCTCGATCCAGCCTCCAGGCGAACACACATGCCTCCTGGACCGTCAATTTGTTCCAGGAGCTGGGGTTTGTCATAAATCACGACAAATCCATCCTGGTTCCATCCCAAGAGATGGAATTTTTGGGATTCTTGTTGGACACCAATCGATCTGTCCTTCGCTTACCCAAAACCAAACTGGCAACTATCCGCAAGGAGATTCGATCCGTATTAATCAAGCGACGAGTGTCCTTACGCGGTCTGGCACGATTAGTGGGACTTTTATCGGCCTCCATACAGGCCATCTTTCCGGCACCCCTCCATTATCGGGCCCTTCAGAGGCTCAAGGCGCTCCATCTACGCCAGGGACTTCGCTACGCAGACGAAGTACCACTGGATTCAGAAGCCGTAGTGGAGTTACGCTGGTGGTTACATCATGTCATCGAATGGAACGGCAAGACCATTTTCAGCTCCAATCCGGATCACATTATAGAATCGGATGCGAGCCGTCACGGCTGGGGTGCTCGGTGCGGACCCGCCTCCACAGGAGGGACCTGGTCCGCAGAGGAGTCTCTGCTCCACATCAATACGTTGGAACTCATGGCGGCCTTTTTCGCCATCAGGAGTCTCCTTCCGAACCTATCCAACTGATGTGTGTTGTTACGTATGGACAATGTGACCGCAGTCCTCCATCCAATATGTCAACCGCTTAGGGGGCTCCAGATCCAGAGCCCTGGCGGACCTAGCAAAAGAGTTTTGGCACTTCTGCCTGGAACGCAACATCGTTCCCTTGGCGGAATACATTTCAGGCACCTCGAACTTGATTGCGGATTGGAATTCTCGGTACCTCACCGATTCCAGCGACTGGCGTCTGGACCGATCGGTATTCCTCTCCCTAGTGCAGCTGTGGGGTCCTTTTTCCATGGACCTGTTCGCCTCCCGCCTCAATCGCCAACTTCCAAGTTTTTACAGCTGGAGACCGGACCCCGAAGCCCAGGCGATAGATGCTCTTCGCCAGACCTGGCCACAGGGGACGCACTATGCGTTCCCACCCTTCTCGATGATCCTCAGGGTTCTCTTACACATTGCAAACCTGGGGGCCTCAGTCGTGGTGATCACTCCGTGGTGGCCAACACAACCGTGGTTTCCCCTTCTCCTGGGAATGACTGTCGATCTCCCCAGACTGCTTCCTCGCTTCCCCCATGTCCTATCCAACCCAACCGGGGACCCCCACCCCTTGGTTGTGGAGCACAACCTTCAGCTCCTCGCACGGTTGGTCTCGGGGTGCCGGACACAGACGGCGACCTTTCACAAACAGCTAGGGACCTCCTCGCCCTGGCCTGGGCCCCCGGGACTAGATCGGCATACCGATCAGCCTGGCGAACCTGGGTGCGTTGGTGTGATCAACGGCAAATTGATCCCATTCACGCACCTGTATCAGTGGTAGCTAACTACCTGGCGGAGTCTTTTGAATCCGGTAGATCGTATAGCTCCATTACCGTGTATCGTTCAGCAATTTCGGCGTATCATTCTCCAGTGGATTCACTTCCTGTTGGTAGACACCCCTTGGTGTGCCGCCTTTTGAGAGGTGTTAAGTTTCAACGCCCACCACGTCCCAAATATCAAAGCACTTGGGACGTGACTGCGGTATTAAACATGTTGGCTAGGTGGGATGTGTTACACTCACTAAACTCTGGATGAAAAAACTTAATGGAATTCCAGTTAAAGAGGTTTCTCAGTATAAACCACAACTGCACTCTCTTGTAGGAACAGAAAGTTTAGGGTTTAAATCATCACAACCTCTATGTAGGAACCAACCCTGAGTGTGTGAACTCAGTCAAAGTATAAATGATCATAAGTATGATGATTTAGGAACAATACGTATCTCAGGCTAGTAAAAGGTTAATGTGAGCCTATATCACAATGATCAGAAATCAGGGAGTATCTAAAAGGACAGTCTTTATGCAAGAATCTTCAGTAATGCAGATCTAAATATCAATAAGGAATCAATTGTATACAGATTACTTGCGGTTCAGATGAGGGTCATTGGAGTGTCAGCTCTTGTTCCCCAGAAGCGGCCTGTAGTAGGAGGGATCCTAGGAGGCTGTGTATAGGTGCTGGGTAGATCCAGATAGCAGCTATGTGGAGATCCTCCCTGTGGTTCAGATAGTGCTCTGGTACCAAGATTCTTGGGGTACTGTAGCGGTTCCAGGTGACGGCAGGTGCCCAACAAAATAGTGGAACAACCTGCCGTCATTCCTGGGGTTTTAAATAGCCTGCACGGCGCGGGAGAAGGCGCATCACGCTGAGGCGCACTTCCGCGTTCCAGCGTGGAACGCACAACAGAGCGCACCGGAAGTGACGCGCAGGAGTCAGTGCAAACGTCTGGGGATAATACAATCTCTGTGGCTTTACAGAGAGGAACGCCAATGGTGTTACATACTCCCCTCCTCAAGGGGACACCTACAGTGCTCTTTGTAGGACATGGTCGGTTAGGGTACCTACGATGAAATAATTTAATGAGACGGGGAGCATAGAGGTGTGAAGAATCTTCCCAGGAGTCTTCAAGTTGACTGTAACCTTTCCAACGTATTAGGTACTGGAAGGTAGACCCCCTTTTCCTACAATCTAAAATTTTCTCAACTTCGTATTCAGTTTCACCCAAAATGTCAAGTGGAGGTGGGGGAACTGAATCTCTGTTGGGGAATGAACATGGAAAGAGGGGTGAATCTTCCAATCAGTGGGTAGAGTTAGTTTGACTGCATTAGGATTTATCACATGTGATATTGGGAAAGGGCCAGTAAATTGTCTGCCTAATTTCTTGGAGGGTACCTTGAGACGTAGATTTTTGGTGGATAACCAAACTAAATCTCCGACCTTGTAAGCAGGTGGTCTTGATCTATGAGCATCATAATACCGTTTTTGTCGTTTTTGAGCATCTACTAAGTTATTACGAAGCAATCGTAGAGTGTCCTTTAAGGTTGAAAGGTAATGTCTTACGGCAGGAACTTTGTTTGAGAGCACATTGGTCGGTAGACTTTGTGGGTGAAAACCATAGTTTGCATAAAATGGTGAGAATTTGGAGGAAGAACTGGTGGCATTGTTGTAAGAAAATTCAGCATGGGGAAGCAGATGGTACCAATCATCTTGTAAGTGCGTACAATAACAACGTAAATATTGTTCTAGGGTCTGGTTAACCCTTTCTGTCTGGCCGTTTGTTTGGGGATGATAAGCACTAGACATGCGGTGGTCAATTCCTAGTGTGCTTTCCAGAACTTAGAGATGAACTGAGATCCTCGATCAGAAATTATTTGAGAAGGAAGGCCATGTAGTTTAAGGACATTATTAATAAAGGCTGTTGCTGTTTCAGAAGAAGTTGGTAAATTTTTCAAAGGGATAAAGTGAGCCATCTTTGTAAGTAAGTCGACTGTGACCATAATAGTATTTGATCCATTTGAACGTGGGAGATCAACTATAAAGTCCATCGAAACGACTTCCCAAGGGCGATTTGGTATTGGAATGGAAGATAAAAGACCGAAAGGAGGTCTTCTTGAGAGCTTATTACTAGCACAGACAAGACAGGAGTTGACGTATTCATGGACTGTTTTATCCAAATGGGGCCACCAATAATGTCTTTTAAGAAGGTGTATCGTCTTATTAATACCCGGGTGGCCAGCTAATGGGGAGTCATGTAACTGTTTGAGAATTGTCAGTTGTAAGCTGGGAGGAACGTATAACTTATTCTCAAAAGTGTATACGCCATCTGATTGCCTTGAAACTCCTTTGGGTAAGGAGGAGAGATCCTTGGGTGTGTTCTGAGATATTAGCTCTCGAAAGGAAGAGACTATTCCAATGAAACGGTTAGAAGGGATAATGGATGAAGGGGGAGTTTCAGTAATGTCATCTTCCTTGATCTGGGATAGAGAATCTGCCTTTAAATTCTGAGTTCCTGGTCTGTAAGATATAAGGAAGTCGAATCTATCAAAGAATAAGCTCCATCTTACTTGACGTGCAGAGAGAGTTTTGCAGGCCTTTAAATGTTGTAGATTTCGGTGATCAGTGAGAATTTTTACAGGATACGTAGAACCTTCTAAAAGGTGTCTCCAATTTGCTAAAGCGTCTCTTATTGCTAGGAGCTCCTTCTCACCAATAGGGTAATTTCTCTCTGCAGAGTTTAGAGTTCTGGAGTAAAATGCGACTGGGTGTAAGGGCTCAGATAGAGTAGCTTGTTGTGAAAGAATGGCACCTAAAGCGTAGTGGGATGCATCCACTTCTAATGTAAAATGACATTGTGGATTGGGCAGTTGGAGAATGGGAGCGGATGTGTAAGAGAGTTTGAGTGCCTCAAAAGACTTCTGAGCTTGATTTGTCCAGGTGAAAGGTGTTTTTTTACTCGTTAGGGAATTCAGAGGTTTTACAATTTCTGAGAAATTTTTAATACATTTCCGGTAATAGTTTGAAAACCCAAGGAATCTTTGCAAAGCCTTCCTAGTCTGGGGAATAGGCCAAGAAAGAATGCAATCCACCTTAGAGCGGTCCATCTGGATCCCATCGGGAGTAATTTGGTAACCAAGAAAAGAAATACTAGTTTGGTTGAAGACACACTTTTCCAATTTAACGTATAAGCGATGTGTTCTAAGCCTTGATAGAACCCAACGTACGTGTTTGGTATGTACTTCAAGATTGTCTGAGAAAATCAGAATGTCATCCAGATAAATTACCACGCAAATGTCCAGCAAGTCTCGGAAAATATCATTAATGAATCTTTGGAATGTAGCGGGGGCATTGCACAACCCGAAAGGCATCACCGTATACTCGAATAGGCCGTAGTGCGTCTTGAAAGCGGTTTTCCATTCGTCGCCACGACGGATACGAATTAAATTATAAGCACCCCTAAGATCCAGCTTTGTAAAGATCTTGGAGGTCTGGAGACGTTCTATAAGCTCCGGGATGAGAGGTAGAGGGTACCGATTTTTTATTGTGATGTTGTTGAGGGATCTGTAGTCAATTATTGGCCGGAGTGAACCATCCTTATTCTTTACAAAAAACATGGCGGCACTTGCTGGGGAAGTGGAAGGCCTAATGAAACCCTTTCTCAGATTATCATCAAGGTAGTCTTTGAGATGGATAAGCTCAGGTTGGGATAGGGGATAAATTAGAGCGGTCGGAATGGGGGAGTCTGGAATGAGGTCAATCGGACAATCATATATGCGATGAGGGGGAAGTGTCTCCGCATTGGTCTTACTAAAAACATCAGAAAAATCATATAAGTGGGAAGGGAGAACTATGTCTTGTTCCGTTGTCATGCCGCGTACACACGATCATTTTTTGTGATGAAAAAAAACGACGTTTTCTGTGAAGTAAAAAACAACGTTTTTGAAACGTCACTTTTCAAAGACGATGTTGCATACACACCATGTTTTTTTTACAAAAAGCGAGGTTACGTTCACCACTCTTTTCCATTGAAGCTCGCTTCATAACTACCTTCTGGGCATGCGCGGGTTGAAAAACGTTGTTTTAAAAGACGTTTTTGCTACACACAGTGACTTTTTGTGAAACAAAAAACGACGTTTTGAAAAACGACACAAAAAATCAAGCATGTTGGAATTTTTTTTTGGTTGTTTTTTTGAAGACAAAAAACGACGTTTTGCCCACACACGATCAATTTAAATGACGTTTAAAAAAACAACGTTTTGTTTCATCGCAAAAAACGACCGTGTGTACGCGGCATCAGAAGTAAATGATATATGGGATAACAGGTTTGTTCACAAAATGAGGAATCAAGTGTGATTGAGTTACTAGGCCAGTGGAAAGTTGGTTGGTGAAGGAGCAACCATGGTAAGCCTAAAACTATTGGGAAAGAGGGTGAACGAATGATGTCAAACACAAGTGTTTCTGTATGGCCATTGCCACAGGTGTCCAGTAAGGGTGAAGTTTGGGTGTTTACTGGCCCATATGTAGAAGTAGAGCCATCAATAAAAGTGACGGACAATGGATCTTGCTTAAACACACTTGGGATTTTATTTAAATTAACAAATTCTATATCAATGAAGTTGCCACAGGCACCGGTGTCAACCATCGCATCTAAGGTAGTTCTATCTTGGTCCCACTGTAAAGTAAGCGGAAGAAAAACATAGTTACTAGTAGAAGTTCGGGGTACAGTGATCTTATTAATGTTAGGGAGGTTACCTTCTGACCTCCTCTTAAGGAGTGGGCAAGTAGGGACAATGTGGTCAGGGGCAGAGCAGTAAAGACATAGATTTTGGGCTCTTCGTCTTTGTTTCTCTTCTGGAGATAGTGGGCCTTTGATTGCTGCGATCTCCATTGGAACTTCTTTTGGTGGGGATCTGGATCTTCTAGGAGGAGTAGACTGGTAAGAGGTAATCCGTTCTGCCCTTAGCTCTCTGAGTCTACGATCAATGGAGAGGGAGAGGTGTATGAGATCCTCCAGAGTAGTGGGAATTTCAACTCGGGCCAGTTCGTCTTTCATTGGTTCTGAGAGTCCGAGACGAAATTGATTTCTGAGAGAAATATCGGACCACATAGTTTCACGGCACCAGCACTTAAATTCGGAAATATAATCCTCAACTGGTCTTTTACCTTGCTTAAGGTTTCTGATGTTGTTCTCAGCTGTGAGTTGTTTGTTAGGGTCCTCATAAAGGAGGGACATCTCATCTAGGAAAGTGTTGAAAGTTCCGAGTAAATCACCATGTTCCTCAACGTATGCATCAGCCCAAACTCTGGGTTCACCTTTTAGGTAAGATATCAACGTAAGAATTCTGATTCTATCAGTATGGTAGGTACGGGGGCGTAACTCAAACATAAGACGACATGAACTAATGAATTGACGAAAAATTTTCCTTTCTCCTGAGAAGGGTTCAGGAGCGAAGACCTTAGGTTCAGGTCGATCCCTTGGATGAGCAAGGTTAATGTTCCGGAGTGCCTCGTTTTCTAAACGGAGGTCATTCACAGTATTGGTAAGAGTATCCACTCGCTGTGAGAGTCCTACAATATGATTGGCAAGTTCTGCTGGATCCATTAAGTAATGTAGGGTTCCACTATTATGTTACAGTCACTAAACTCTGGATGAAAAAACTTAATGGAATTCCAGTTAAAGAGGTTTCTCAGTATAAACCACAACTGCACTCTCTTGTAGGAACAGAAAGTTAAGGGTTTAAATCATCACAACCTCTATGTAGGAACCAACCCTGAGTGTGTGAACTCAGTCAAAGTATAAATGATCATAAGTATGATGATTTAAGAACAATACGTATCTCAGGCTAGTAAAAGGTTAATGTGAGCCTATATCACAATGATCAGAAATCAGGGAGTATCTAGAAGGACAGTCTTTATGCAAGAATCTTTAGTAATGCAGATCTAAATATCAATAAGGAATCAATTGTATACAGATTACTTGCGGTTCAGATGAGGGTCATTGGAGTGTCAGCTCTTGTTCCCCAGAAGCGGCCTGTAGTAGGAGGGATCCTAGGAGGCTGTGTATAGGTGCTGGGTAGATCCAGATAGCAGCTATGTGGAGATCCTCCCTGTGGTTCAGATAGTGCTCTGGTACCAAGATACTTGGGGTGCTGTAGCGGGTTCCAGGTGACGGCAGGTGCCCAACAAAATAGTGGAACAACCTGCCGTCATTCCTGGGGTTTTAAATAGCCTGCACGGCGCGGGAGAAGGCGCATCACGCTGAGGCGCACTTCCGCGTTCCAGCGTGGAACGCACAACAGAGCGCACCGGAAGTGACGCGCAGGAGTCAGTGCAAACGTCTGGGGATAATACAATCTCTGTGGCTTTACAGAGAGGAACGCCAATGGTGTTACAGGATGACAATGACGCTCTCCCACTTAAGCTACTGTCCTTTAAACTTACGGTTCTCCTATGCCTGATCTCCGTCAAAGCCTTAGACATATCTAGGCGTCAATTCTCACCTCATGGGGTTCAGTTCTCGGTCGTGCGCAGAACAAAGACGAGAATTCAATCGGTCTTCTGTCCGTTTTTCCCCACACACCCACGCTTATGTGTGGTTCGCTGTTTACAGGTTTATGAGTCACAAACGGCATCACTGCGGTCGTCTTCCTCTTCCCAACTCCGTATTTCCTTTGTTCGCCCGCATCACCCGGTCTCTTCGGCTACGTTGGCCCGGTGGGTGAGGTCCACCATGGCCATGGCAGGGATCGACGTTTCCCTGTTCGGTGCCCACTCTTCCAGAGGTGCAATGGCTACCAGGGTAATCACCTCTGGAGGTTCACTTTCGGATCTTCTGATGGTGGCAGACTGGTCTTCCGAGACCACCTTCCGCCAATTTTACTTTAGACCGGAGGAACACGTATCTATGTCAGTTCTGTGATCCTGTTATTAAGTAGATTTGTCATTGTTATTGCTGTACGTATATCAATGTATGACTTTGAACTTGCATAAGATATGAGCCTCCTGTCTGATATATAAATTGAGATTTTCCTAGCTTGTGACGGAAAATATTAGTTATATGAAGACAGGAGGCGAGTATCTTCCCACCCAACCCAACCCAGTCACGGTTTTATCTTATTTTGTTCCAGGTTATTGATGAACACAACGCGCGAGCCACGGGCTGAAAACATTTCCGGAATGGTCTCCTTTGTTGTTCCCCGTTGGGATGTTTACCTACTCGACTCCCGGGTCGGTTCGTTGATGGTCAAAAGAACAGTTGCATCTGAAGTTCCGGTTACGAGTCCATGCAAGTTCGCTCCAAGAAAGAGGAGGAGGTTAAAGAGACAGTCCCTTATATACGGTCTGACGCGCCGCGTGATTGGCGGTCATACCCAGAGGGCTGCTGGGATTTGTAATTTGTTTTAAAAAAGTTATTTTATTATTGAAATTTCACTGAAAGTTGTATTTCTGCTGTGTGCATTAGTAAAGAAAGATAATGCATAAGATACTCGCCTCCTGTCTTCATATAACTAATATTTTCCGTCACAAGCTAGGAAAATCTCAATTTATGTTACATGAAAAACAAAGTCAAATGCAGGCTTCACCTTTACCAAACTGTTGCCAATGATATTTTCCTAAAATGGACAGACTCCTCGTCCAATCAGAGAATGCTTTGCATTCATTGAGAAAATGGAAAGCATTCACTCATTATGTTAACCACTTAAGACCCGGACCAAAATGCTGCTAAAGGACCTTGCCCCTTTTTGCGAATCGGCACTGCGTCGTTTTAACTGACAGTTGCGCGGTCGTGCGACGTGGCTCCCAAACAAAATTGGCGTCCTTTTTTCTCCACAAATAGAGCTTTCTTTTGGTGGTATTTGATCACCTCTGCGGTTTTTATTTTTTGCACTATAAACAAAAATAGAGCGACGATTTTGAAAAAAATGCAATATTTTTTACTTTTTGCTATAATAAATATCCCCCAAAATATATATAATTTTTTTTTCCTCAGTTTAGGCCGATACATATTCTTCTACCTATTTTTGGTAAAAAAAATCGCAAAAAGCGTTTATCGGTTGGTTTTCGCTAAATTTATAGCGTTTACAAAATAAGGGATAGTTTTATTGCATTTTTATTATTTATTTTTTTTACTACTAATATCGGCGATCAGCGATTTTTTTTCGTGACTGCGACATTATGGCGGACACTTCGGACAATTTTGACACATTTTTGGGACAATTGTCATTTTCACAGCAAAAAATGCATTTAAATTGCATTGTTTACTGTGAAAATGACAGTTGCAGTTTGAGAGTTAACCACAAGGGGGCGATGTAGGATTTGTGTGTTCCCTGCGTGTGTTTATGTTAGCATACAAGGTTTGTATTATATGAGCAACATCTACTAAATGTAATTGCTGTGTGCCTATTACATTATATGATCACTAGATGGCAGTGTTACGTTTGCTAGTTCATGTTTTGTCTATGTACAAGAAGTAATAATAAAGTTCAGTTCCTGTTTCCACGACCTACAGACTGTCTGCCTGTAATTTGTTTAGCTCCAAAAGCTTATGTCTAACAGGTTATGGGCCCAGAGCATGTTACAGAAGCCCAGGATATAATACAGATCACCCCTGGATATAGCCAGATACAGTGAGCTAGAGCAATTCAGTGCAGAAGACAGCAACAGAAAGACAAACAGCAGCAATGGCAGCTGCCATGCCCTCAGCAAATTTTTCCATTGCAAATCTGACAAATCAGAACTACCAATCTTGGAAATTCAAGATGAAAATGCTGCTTATAAGAGAAGGTACGTGGAAATGCATAAATGAACAAAGACCTGCACAGCCCACAGAGGAGTGGTTAGACAGAGATCAGAAGGCACAAAGCACAATCTCCCTGTGCATAGATGATGATCAAATCATACATATATGTAACTGTCAAACTGCTAAAGACATGTGGGAAGAGTTACAGAAAGCACATGAAAGAGTTAATCTCAGCAATAAACTGTATTTAATCAGAAAGCTCTATCAGACTAAGCTACAGAAAGACCAGGACATGCAGGACTATATAAGACAGACCTTAGAGATGGTGGAGAGACTGCGAGGGATTGGAGAAGAGATGAAAGATTTCCATGTTGCAGCGCTATTATTAAGTGGACTTCCTGAAAGTTATGAGACACTTGTCACAGCACTAGATGCACGTCCAGATGATGATCTGACACTGGAATATGTTAAAGGCAAGCTTGTGGATGAATACAAGCGCAAAACTGAAAGCATGAGTACTGTGAGTGTGTGTTCAGAGACGGCTTTAAAGACAAGATACAAAAATAAACACAGTAACGTGCAGCTAGAAAAGCGGGAATGCTTTGTGTGCAAGAAACCAGGACATCTAAAAGCCGATTGTAGAATCTGGAAAGCTAGAATGCAAAAACAAAGTGCATTCCAACTAGCTAAGAATGTCATTGTCATAGAAACAAAGGAATATGCATTCGGATCCAAAAATTGTGTCACCACTGTGCAAGCATGGTGTGTGGACTCAGGCGCTACAAGTCATATGACAAATACCCGAAGTTTCTTCGCTCAGCTTGATGAAAGCAAAACAGAAGGGATAACTACAGCTAATGGACAACTCATGAAATCAGTGGGAATAGAAGATGGCTTTCTATACTGTCCTATCTCTCCAGATATCACTAAAAAAATCCATATGAGGAATGTTCTGTATGTGCCAGATCTTGAATGCAACCTTTTGTCAGTAAAGAAACTCACTAACCAAGGCAATGTAGTCACATTTCAGGGTGACAGTTGTATCATAACAAAAGGGGATTGCTTGCTTGCAAAGGCTAAAATCATAGATGAACTATATCAGTTGAACTGCAGTGAAATGGTTAAAATAGCCAAAGAGGATAAACATTCAAACTGCATCCACACTTGGCACAGACGATTGGGGCACAGAAATTCTGATACAATAAAGAAAATAGTTGAGAATAACTATGCAAGTGGTATTAAGATTAATCCATGTGATCACACAATGATTTGTACCAGCTGTATTAAAGGGAAAATGGCAAGGACACCTTTTCCCAAGCAGACCAACAGCAAAGTTCAAAAACCTCTGGACTTAATACATTCAGATATTTGTGGTCCAATGAAAACTATGACTCCAGGAAAGAAAAAATACTTCCTGACCTTCATTGATGAATACTCCAGATATACCACAGTATTTCTACTTCACAATAAGGATGAAGTGCCAGAGAAATTGGAACAGTATCTCGCTCAAGTAAATAATATTTTTGGCAGAATGCCCAGAGTACTACGAACAGACAATGGCTCAGAATATACAAGTGGTAAAACACAAGCCATTCTCAGGAAGCATGGAATTATGTTCTAGACAACAGTTCCATATAACCCGGAGCAAAATGGAGTTGCAGAGAGAATGAACCGCACACTGTGTGAAAGTGGGAGGAGCATGCTATTAGATGCTGATATGCCAACTACATTCTGGGGAGAAGCTATCACAACTGCATGTTATCTTCAAAATCGTTTGCCGGGAAAAGCAACAACAAAAACTCCATATGAACTATGGAACAAAAGGAAACCAGATTTAAGACACATCAGAATTTTTGGAAGTAAAGCCTATGTACACATTCCAAAAGAAAAACGTACAAAATGGGATGCATGTGCAAAAGAAGGTGTACTTGTGGGGTACAGTGAATCTCAAAAAGGATACAGGATTTTGCATCAAGACACGAACAAGGTAACAGTCAGCAGAAGTGTGATTATTGATGAAACTTCTATGTGCTCAAAGTTTGAACAACAGACACAAACTATTCAAACTGAGAAAGAATCAACATCAGTCACTCAAGAAAATAAGGAAAGTGATACAGAAATAGAAATTACTGCAGAAGAATCAAAACCTGAATCTGAACCAGAAATACCTTCAGTCAGAAAATCAACCAGAATCAATAAAGGTGTTCCAGCTGAACGTTTATCTTACATAGCTCGCAGAGCTGTTCAAACTGAACCAGGTTCATGGAAAGAGATGCAGAAACTGCCAATGCATGAGAAACAAGTATGGAATAAAGCCGCTGATGAAGAAATTACATCACTCGAAGATCTCCAGACATGGACACTTTCAGAGCTACCTCAAGGTAAACATGCCATAGGATGTAAATGGGTTTTTAAAACCAAATGTAACTCTGAAGGGAAAGTCTGTCGGTACAAGGCAAGGCTGGTTGCTAAAGGTTACTCACAGAAGTTTGGTGACGACTATGATGCTACTTTTGCTCCAGTTGCTAAACAAAGTACTTTCAGAACACTAATGACAGTGGCTGCCATGCGTACAATGATTGTGAAACATCACGATATTAAGACAGCTTTTCTTAATGGTGATATTGAAGAAGAAATTGACATGTCACAACCAGAAGGATATTTGAAAAAGGGACAAGAGCATCTTGTCTGCAAGTTGAATAAATCTCTTTATGGCCTTAAACAATCAGCTCGAGCATGGAACCTGAAGATTAATCAAGTTCTACTAAATGAAGGATTTACAAGAAGCAAAGCTGATCCGTGCCTATACGCTAAACAAGTAGACACTGAGTGGATGTATCTGCTAATTTATGTTGATGACCTGATCATTGCTCACAAAAATAACAATGAAATTGCAAAATTAACAGGAGTACTTAACAAGCACTTTGAAACTAAAGACCTAGGTGAAGTGACATATTATCTTGGAATTGACATCCAGCGTGAGAAAGATGGAAGTTTCCTGTTGAATCAGAGCGCAAAAATTGAATCTATTCTTCAGCAATTCAACATGACAGAGGCGAAAGGAGCAAGCACACCTATGGATACAGCCTATCCAAAGTTAGAAGGAGAAGATGATCTTCTCACATCCAATGAACAATACAGACAAGCAGTGGGGGCACTTCTCTACATTGCAACCACTACACGTCCAGACATTGCAGCCAGCATGTCTCTTCTTTGCAGGCGAGTTGATAAACCACGTCTAAGAGATTGGAATGCGATCAAAAGAGTTATGAGATATCTGAAACAGACAAAAGACTTAAATTTGAAACTGTCAGCAAGTGGTGATTTAAACCTCGTGGGATATGTGGACTCCGATTGGGCAGGTGATCACAGCACACGCAAATCCACAAGTGGTTACTTATTAAAATTGGGAGGCAGTCCTATATCATGGTCCAGCAAGAAACAGATGTCAGTGGCATTGTCCTCTACAGAAGCTGAATACATATCTGCAGCTTATGCCAGTCAAGAAGTTGTGTGGTTACAACAATTACTCAAGGATCTTGGAGAAGCAACATCAGAACCTACTGTCTTATTTGAGGATAATCAGGGTTGCATTAAGCTTGCAACAAGTGAGAAGATTAATGGAAGAACCAAGCACATCAATGTCAGACATCATTACATTCATGACTTAGTTGATCAGAAAGTGAGTGAACTTGTGTATTGTGAAACGGAAAAAATGATTGCTGATGTTTTGACAAAACCACTAGCTAGAAACAGATTTGTTGATCTTAGATCAGAAATGGGATTGACATAGATAGTAGTTGTTGAGTGGGGGTGTTAGCATACAAGGTTTGTATTATATGAGCAACATCTACTAAATGTAATTGCTGTGTGCCTATTACATTATATGATCACTAGATGGCAGTGTTACGTTTGCTAGTTCATGTTTTGTCTATGTACAAGAAGTAATAATAAAGTTCAGTTCCTGTTTCCACGACCTACAGACTGTCTGCCTGTAATTTGTTTAGCTCCAAAAGCTTATGTCTAACAGTTTACAACTGTAGGGGGGTGTGGCTGTAGGTGTGACATCATCGATCACGTCCCCCTATAACAGGGATGACGTGATCGATGCTGCGGCCACAGTGAAGCATGGGGAAGCCGTGTTTACACACGGCTCTCCCCGTTCTTCAGCTCCAGGGACCGATCGCCGCACTCCAGCGGCGATCGGGTCCACGAGTCCTGCGGTCCCGAAGCTTCGGACCTGGTCACAGGAGCGCGCCATGGGCACGCGCCCGTGACCCACCGCTGGGTACTAGAACCAACGTATATATACGTTGATGTGCCCAGTCGTGCCATTCTGCTGACGTAAATGTACAGTAGGCGGTCCTTAAGAGGTTAAGCAAAAATGTATATAACGTGCAAAACCGATCATTAAACATTAACATTTCTGTTACCCCAACATGACAATAATCTTTGCAATTCATCGTTCACTCTTTATCTGCAGGTGAAATTAACTATTTCATCTGCTTTAGTCACCTATATGACTCTGGAAATATATTAGATGAAAGATGCATTTCAGCTCCGAAGATGTAAAGGACTGCGGGCTAAAGTATCTGTTAGGCCGCATACACACGAATGGTCCATCCGATGAGAATGGTCCGACGGACCTTTTTCATCGGTTCACCGATGAAGCGGCCTGATGGTCTGATGTGCATACACACCATCAGTTCAAGAACCGATCGAGTCCAATGCGGTGACGTAAAACACGACGACTTGCAGTAAAAAATTAAGTTCAATGCTTCCAAGCATGCATCGACTTGTTTCTGAGCATGTGCGGGTTTTGAACCAATGCTTTTGCGTACTAACCATCGGTTTTGACCGATCGGTAGGTGTCCATCCGTCCGATTTTAAAGTAAGTTCTACATTTTTGGACTGAAAGAAAACAGACTGATGGGGCGTACACACGGTTTGGACCGATAAAACTTGACTTCAGTCCGTTTTCATCGGTTTGAACCGATACGCGGCCTTAGTGTTAATGAGGAAACATATAGGGAAAGGAATAACTAGCATTTGGACAAAGAGGCCTATAGGTGTACTATTTTCTATTTACTAAGAAAGTCTCTTTTAAGGATTTATGAGCTAAGTTTGAATAGTACTTACTGTTTTTTAAGTGCAATGACTTGCTGGTATAGCTCCTCGTCGTTGTCTTCATAAGGAACAATTTTATGATTTTCCATGGAAGCAAATGCATATATGATGTGTGTGCAGATAAATGGGTCCACATTGTTTGGAAAATAAGCAGTGGGAGACGGACGGTATTGGGACCAGTTGGTAAAGTAGCAGACCAGCTTGTAGGCAGAGCCTGGGATAAAGAACATTAGAAAAATAAAAATGATGCTTAAAGTTTTTGTTTACCAAAGATATTGATAGCTTGGACCAATTACACATATACAGTATCATACCCTTGGGATCGCCCTGGAAGCTTAAAAATCACTATAGTAGGCACCACTACACCAGTGATTCCCACTAGGTTATTGGTCCAATGTCAAGCAGCTGCCATGCTATTTACTGCACAAGGAGGTTGATTGCTTGGCACAGGCGCTTTTCATATTCTCAGTGCTCCCTCATTGAACGAGGTGGAGAGGCAGATTTTCTGCTCCCCTCCTTGTCCAATCAGAGAATGCTTTGCATTCATTGAGAAAATGGAAAGCATTCTTTGAATGATACCCAAGCTGAGTAGCTGCCTGGTTCGTTCTTTGTTCAGAATGAACCAGGCAGCTACTCGGCCTGGGACCCAGAAGGTAGTGGATATCACTATAGTAGAAGTGCCTACTACAGGGATTTCCAACTACTATAAGGATCACACAAGGTGGACCAATGTAACTATGTAAAAATGCCAAACTTGGAATGTACAAAGTATATGAGATTTTAGTGATTGGGTTTAGATCTACTTTAATAAAGTGTGAAGAGAGGTTTAATGAACTTAATCGAAGCTTTGAGCATCCAGTGTTTACAGCTGCACAGCACTTCAATTACTGTGTACCCACTCTTACCTATTTTATAAAGGTGCTTGAAAATTAGAGCACACCCCCTGCTGAACCATACCTACCATACCAGACCACGTGTCCTTAACATAGGGGGGATGCTTTGATGAGGAAAAGGACTCTATCCCCACAACCCTGGCCTGGGGGTTGTGAGGGTGTGGGGAGGTGACTTATCAGAAACTGAAAGACACATTTAACAAAGGGGCATGTCCCCCCTATAGTTTCCTCTAGTAATTAATAACACTAACAACACCAAGGATAAATTGAGAACATCTGATACTAAATAAAAAAATAATTGATTTGGTTGCCAGAATGATTGCAGGCCATATATGAGAAACATGTAATGAATACAGGGGAACTTAAACAATAGAGATCATTTACTTCTTATTTCCTCAATAAATGTCAAATTGTTTTTGTGTGCAATAATTATGATTGTGTATAACTAGTTTGTATATAATAGCTTTTTCATATAACAGTCATTTAAAAAAAAAAAATCTTACCTAGCTGCAGAAGAGCCAGCAAACCTTTTAAAAATAAAAAGGAACAGTCAAAAATCTCAGTCATGATAAACTTCAATAATCACACCCCTCTATCATACACATCTAAACAGGCGCTACTGTATTTTAAAGATGTTTTTTACAGCATTAAATGCAAGCAGTGTAAGCATCTAATACGGCAGAACCCAGACTGAGAAAGTGGAAAGCAGCACAAGGAGCCAATCAGTTGTGATGCAGTGCTGATATTCTAACCAGACAAGAAGAAGGGACTTTAAGGTCGCATACACACGATCGAACATGTCCACTGAAACTGGTCCGCAGACCAGTTTCAGCAGACATATCCGATCGTGTGTACGGCCTAGCGGACAGGTTTCCAGCGGACAAAAGTTTTAAAACATGCTTTAAAACTTGTCCGCTGGAAACCTGTCCGTCGGACATGTCCGCTGGTTAGTACACCTAACCAGCGGACCGAAATCTCCCGCATGCGTCGAATGCGTGGAAGCATTTTACTTCCTGGTTTGCTGACCGCCACGTCACCGCGCTGTCTGTCCACGGGGATTTTGGTTTGATCGTGTGTACACACATCAGACCAAAATCTCCCAGGAGACATGTCCGATGAAAACGGTCCGTTTTCAACGGATATGTCTCCTCGTATGTACGTGGCCTAAGGGCAGTAGTATATATAAAAAAAAAATGTTTTAGATTCTTTGCTTACACTCTATCTACTGCTCTTAAAGTCCCATAGGGGGTGCATTCTTCTTTTTTGGTAAATATTTATTTGAGATGTGGCAGTACAGTCACTAGAATACAGTTCAACACTAGCTAAGTTCTTTATTGATATGCTAACCAGAGACATATAAATAGAAGAGAGCAGAGAAATAAGCTCACTAGTTTACAACTGGTCCTTCCACTGTTCTGTCACAGACTGGAGAAGGAACAAAAACGTGCTGTTAGTTTAAGTGATTGTAAAGGTTATCTTACCTGCTGTATGCAAGGGTTTTACACAGAGCGGTGCCTCGATTCTCTTTTTCTGGGGTGCCCTGGCGGTGCTCCTGGCTCCTCCTCTTTATCGGTGCCCCCCATGGAGAGCCACATCCCTGCTCACGAGTCCCGCTACTGCGTCCATTGATACAGAAGACAGCAGGACTCTGCCCCATGCTCCTGTGTCACTGGATTTGATTGACAGCAGCAGGAGCCAATTGTTCCTGCTGATATCAATCTATCCAATGAGGACGGAGACAGCAGCTCGAGTCGCTGGGCTCATGCACACCGCTGGAACAGACGGGCTCAGGTAAGAAAAGGGGGGGGGGATCTGAGGACAGCTGCAGCACAGGTTTTTCACCGAATATACAGAGAATGCTCTAAGGTGAAAAACCTTGAGACTTTACAACCCCTTTAACTGCAGCAGAGAAAATCCAGGTATTTTGACCGGGCTGTGCTGTGTGCCAGAGTTGTGTAAATCTTTGATTTGGATGGACAGAAATACAATTTTCCTTCAGTTTAGCTTTATATAATGTAGTATGGAATGTTCTACTGCAAAAAGTATCAGGACTTAATGTCAAGTCTTTCCTGAATGCAGACACCAGAAGATTTGTAGGTGAGAAAGCCCTTTGTTGTACCGCTTAGTCTCCATTTGCACTTTGTTACCGGTGACTTAACCACTTTTTAAACAACTCTCTTCGGCTTCACCATTGTTACTTTGAAATTAACAACCCCACCTGCTAAAAAGACCTTTATTTGGTGCAAACAGTGGAGTATTTAGCTGCCTTGCACAGAAAGGGTTGTGTCTCCAGGTGAACCTGTTCTAAGTTGTGCATTGTAATGTATGTCCCCTAGTTGGGATCTCAGACACTTTTCTGACACTTGCAGGCTTTTTTGCTCCAGTTAATTTTACTCTTTTGCAGAGTTCCAGTCTCCTCACATTCAACATGATTTGACATATGTCAGATACCTGATCTCTGGCTACACACTACAGTTCTATTTGTTGGCCCCTATGGCACTACAGGAAGCAGGGGATGGTGGGTGAAATCACAGCACTTAGTGGGGGATAGGCAGCCGGAGGCGATTTGGAACACACCAATGCTTGTAATCCAAGTCAGGTCTGACACTATATTAATGTTTTAAATAAAATGTTAAATAAGCATTATTACAATATTGGAGCCTCCTTCTTCCTTTCCTTATATATAAGGGGACTGTGGCATGATTTTTGGAGAGGACTTTGTGCATTATTCACAGCACCTTGGATCTAAACATTGATTGCACAAAGGTGCAGCTGCTGGTTTATAATCTTACCAGCCATTTGATCTGGTGAGTCAGTTTGCTAAGTCTGGAGGATCACATTAGGTGTCATTATCACATTGCAACAGCATACAAGATATCACTGAATATCACTATTAAGCCCTGTACATACGATCGGATATCTGATGGAATCTAATCCGATGGATTGTTTCATCAGATATCCGATGAAGTTGACTTTCATCAGTCTTGCCTACACACCATCCGTTAAAAATCTGATCGTGTCCAAACACTACGACGTGCTGAAAAAAATGTTCAATGCTTCCAAACATGCGTCGACTTGATTCTGAGCATGCGTGGATTTTTGACCGATGGACTTCCACACAGATGATCGTTTTTTTTTCTATTATTTTTTTATCCATAGTAAAAATTTAAAACAGGTTCTATTTTTTTCGCCGATCGATAAAAAGCAGATGGGGCCCACACACGATCGTGTGTACAGGGCTTTATATATTTTTTATTATTATCCCCTTAAGGACCGCCGCATGTACATTTACTTCGGCAGAATGGCACAGACAGGCACAGACAGGCACATCAACGTATATATATACGTTGCTGCCTTGACGTGGGTCGGGGGTTTGTTTTGGTCCTCCCCCTCCGGATCGCTCCCAGCCAATGCGCGCGCTCGCCTGTGTGTCACTTCCTCCTCCTGTGTAAACACAGGAAGCGGGAAGTGATGTGATCTCTGCTCTCTGCGTTTTTTTCAACCGCCACTGAGGAGAGATCACATCACACAGTAAGTCTGCACAACACTACACTGACACTAGGACACGCAGGCACACTTAACCCCTTGTGATCACCCCCCCTGTCACAGTGTCACTGAATGCAGTAATCATATATTTTTATTGCGATTTTTTTTTTACTAAAGACATGTGGCTAAATAAATGTTGGCCTAAATGTTTGACTAAAATTGAGTTTATTTGATTTTTCTTATAACAAAAAGTAAAAAATATTGATTTTTTTTTTCAAAAATGTCGCTCTATTTTTGTATATAGCGCAAAAAAATAAAAATCGCAGAGGCAATCAAATACCACCAAAAGAAAGCTCTATTTGTGGGAAGAAAAGGATGCAAATTTTGTTTGTGAGCCACGTCGCGCAACCGCGCAATTGTCAGTTAAAGCAACTCAGTGCCAAATCGCAAAAAGGGGCCTGGTTCTTTACCTGCATTTTGGTCCGGGTCTTAAGTGGTTATTATTATTATACAGGATTTATATAGCGCCAACAGTTTGCGCACCGCTTTACAACATCAGGGAAGACAGTACAGTTACAATACAATTCAATACAGGAGGGATCGGAGGGCCCTGCTCGTTAGAGCTTACAATCTAGAACATGGGTCTTCAAACTACGGCCCTCCAGTTGTTCAGGAACTACATTTCCCATCATGCCTAGTCATGTCTGTGAATGTCAGTGTGTTACAATGCCTCATGGGATGTGTAGTTCTACAACACCTGGAGGGCCATAGTTTGAGGATCCCTGATCTAGAATATACTACACCACGCTCTTTGCTAAATAAATAAATCAATGTACAGATGACGTAGCAATAATGTTGACACTACTTTTACATTAATAACAGTCCCAATCCTGTGATATTTAGGGCTCGTGCTCAGAAAAATATATGATAGATTCCGTGCTCCTTAGTGCTCAGACAGTGCTCAGACAAGGTGTCACCACATGGATGTGCACTCACCCCTCAGTATGGACCAACTATCTCTAGTTTGGTCAAATATGCATGTGGGGAGACAATAGCGCACACAGAATATTAGAGAAAATAATTCAATCATCAAAAATGTATTCTGCGGCACACTTTGTTTTGCTTATTGATAACTAGTTGAAAACCCAGCTGATTCATAATGCCATGCAACATCTGCCCATGGGAGTCTTATAGCCCAGGCAGAGGGGTTACATCTTACAGTTTTTAGAATTATACATTGCATTGTGTCAGTAAACAAAAACTAAAAAAAAAACTAAAATCAGAGATGAAGAGAGCTTTTTTGGCAAAGGAAGCATACTGAGTCTTTTCTGACACAAATTCTGTTACCGCTTCTATGTTTGGGACCTTGGGCATCATAATAATGACTGCCATTACATTACCTACTGTAAATCAATAATAGCTATTACATAACAATCCTAACAGTAAAAGCACAAGACTGTGATATCACACATTTTGACATAATATTGACAATGACAATTAAGTACAATTTGTGCCAACACTATTCCTGCTATGACACAAATATACTGACAGTGTATGACACACATTACAATAATAAGGAAGACATCACAGTCTGCATAACTGTACATGAATGTGACATCACAAAGCTTTTTGTGGCAAAAGAAATGCTGTGTGGCCATTGTGACAGAAAATTAAAGTGGTTCTAAAGTAAAATTTTTTAACCTTAATTTTTTCTCTGCATTAAGATAAAAACATCCAACCAATGTTTCTAGCACCCCTGTCCCTAAATACTTACCTGACTCCTGTCAACGCTCCAGCACTATCCCGGCTGCAGCATTGCTTCTTTCACTTCCTGGTCTCACAGGAGACACATACAGCAGTGGGAGGCACAGGCTCCCGCTGCTGTCAGTCAAACCCCTGTGAGGAAGGATTGGGGGCATGGCTTACCAGTGCTGTGTGTGTTTATGCACCCAGTTTGCTGAGGAGGTACCCAGAGGATGGAGGAACGGACAGCACCAGCAGGCGATTGCCAAAGAAGAAGTGATGGGCCTTCCTGTGCAATATTATTGCACAGAGAAGGTAAGTATAACTTTTTTTTATTTTAACAAAAAAGCCTTTAATATCACTTTAAGGAAAATCTAAAAGGTTACATTAGCCACCAAAACGGGAGACACCTACTTTAGTGACAACTGTCAATAGTGTGAATTCACCTCCATTATGTGGAGACTTTCTCTTTCTGTGAAGTCAGGGGGAATCTCCTCCTCAGGCAGCAATAAAAAACCCCGAAGAGTATCAAACCCTACTATACCAAGTTAAACTGTAATGTATTCTACATTTAATTTTAACAGTTGTACAGTAATATAGAATAACTATTACTGACTAATAATTATAATGCCAGCTTGCAACATACTTGTTTTTTCCCATACATGCTATTGTTCATTTTATACCACCAGGACCTAGCTGCTTTAGCCTTGAGAGTGGAAACTACCTTTTCTGATTTAATTTTTTTTCTGACAAATACTCTGCATGCTGCCTCTTTGAAAAGATTATTAATGTAAGACCCCACACTATAGAGATGATGGTAATTCTCTTGATATTACAGATTAAAATCTGAATTGTGATGTCATCCACCCTTCCTCTACATCTCATCCGATCAGAAAATGTCTTGTATTCACCAGCTGCCCTGTAATATCAGATATGAATACTGGACCAAGGTGAATTGCCCAAAAATAAATAAAAAGGAGTCCTGGAGTTCCATTTTAAAGAAGAGAGAGAGTGTCGACATCTGGCTACTTTTTTTTAGGGTTCAAGAACACCTCTCCCCATTAGCAATATTGTATAGCTAACAGCAGCTAATTTTGCTTAACCACTTAAGGACCATCGGCAGAATGGCACGGCTGGGCACAGGGACGTATATCTACGGTCCCTTTAAGAGCCCAGCCGTGGGTCCGAAGCTCCGTGACCGTGCCCGTGGGACCCGTGGACCTGATCGCCACCGGTGTCCAGGGATTGGTAGCTGAAAAACAGGGAGAGGTGTGTGACACTGATGGCAGTGACACTGATCGTCTGTTCCCTGATATAGGGAACGACGATCAGTGATGTCACACCTACAGCCACGCTCCCCTACAGTAAGAATCACTCTCTTAGGGCACACTTAACCCCTTAGAACCAGCTAGTGGTTAACCCATTCACTGCAGTTGTCATTTTCACAGTAACCAGTGCATTTTTATAGCACTTTTCACTGTGAAAATGACAGTGGTCCCAAAAATGTGTCAAAAGTGTCTGATGTGTCCGTCATAATGTCGCAGTCACAAAAAAAAACGTTGCTCGCCGCCATTAGTAGTAAAAAAAAAATATTAATACAAATGGCATAAAACTATCCCCTATTTTGTAAACAATATAAATTTTGCGCAAACCAATCGATTATTATAGCAAAAAGTAAAAAATGTTTAATTTTTTTCAAAATTGTCGCTCTATTTTTGTTTATAGCGCAAAAAATAAAAACCGCAGAGGTGATCAAATACCACCAAAAGAAAGCTCTATTTGTGGGAAAAAAATTACGCCAATTTTGTTTGGGAGCCACGTCACACGACCGCGCAAGTGTCAGTTAAAGCGACGCAGTGCCGAATCACAAAAAGGGGCAAGGTCCTTAACCTGCATAATGGTCCGGGTCTTAAGTGGTTAAAAAACTTTTTTGTAGAGCTACTCATAAATATTTACACCAGTTTGGGATAAAACATTGCATTTTAGCTAATTTAGATTCAAGCTTTTATTTGTAATTATAATATAATATGATGCTGCAGGCATTAAAATACACAATTACTGTCACATTAAGTTATAGAAATTACAGGATTATCATTTATACATTTTGCATGTGTCGTGTATTTACTAGACCAAAATATATGCCTGACACATGACTGTTTGTGCAATGTTCATGCATCCCAACTGTTCACGCAACCCACCTGCCCACACCAGTATCTTCTGCATGTTGCCGTCTGTCAAGGCACTGACTGAAGACCGAGTAAAGACATCTACTTATAACAGGGAGGAGCCCATATCAGTGTGAGAACAGTGCAGGTGGTAATGCAGATATGACAGAGTCCAAATTTCACATATCTAATAATTAAAGTACAAATATATATTTATCATCCCTATACAGGGAGTTGTAAACAGCCTAAATGACAAATCAGAGCCCTCTTGCTAGTTTCAGAATAGCTTATTCTACCTTCTTGCACAAGCCTAAGCATTGCCTGTTGACCTTGGCTGAAGTTAAATATGCCAAGGATATCGTTACTCATAAAACGGTGTGCCAAATGGGAATAGAACAATGCCAGGTATGATTCTAGCCTATTTTATTCAGATTGTAAAATGGTGTCACAGCCATTAAAATACATGATTGACGCCATATTAGGTCATAGGATTAACTCATACAATTGTAGCGCCTGGTCACTTCAAAGTACTGGTGCTATTTAAATTTAGAGGGAGATCAAAGTGTAGTTAACCTCTGATCTGGTTACATTTTTTTACATTGGGTCTCTGTCTCTGCTTACCTGTCTGTGGGCTCATTCTGTTGTACCGGGGTGTTCTTCCCACCCCAGTGCAGTAGATGGCAGCAGTGGAGTCAAGGTCTGTGGGCTCTTCCCCAGCAGCCAATCAGGAGGATTGAGCCTTGCTGTGCATGCTGGGGGAGGGTGTTTATGTATGGGGCAGACAACATTGGTTCTGGGTCTTCTTCGTACAGTGTGGCACTCACCTTTAGGGTGACCACATCACGGCGCCCCGGCGTTATGGCCTAACTGGCCGGGGTGTGCGTGCTACACAGTTTTCCTGGTTTCGGGATCCTGTTGGTCGGGAGCGTTTGAGCAGCGGCAGGAACCCAGTGATTGACCCACTTTTGAGGATCCCAAGCGGTAGAGCTGTTTGGTGGGGAGTCCATCTGAGGAGCGCCAATGAGAGGCTGACGTAATTCATCCAAGGAGAAGTGCCTCTGTAACTGTAATCAGAGAGGGCCTGTGGCAGAGGTGTCTCCCTGAAGTCCATCCAAGGAGGGTCTGTGGCAGAGACTTTTCCTCAAAGGTTTGAGCGATACGCTGGCTGCCAGGTCAGTGAGAGAGGCCTGTCCAGGTACGCTATTCCCACTTAGTCAGGAGTGGCGCAAAGAAGTGTTACACTTGGGAACAGGAATGTTTCCCTATTGCTACGCCTGAATTTGCTATTCTCCTTTCTTCCTTCAAGTTTACTTTCCCCACCACAAGTTTTATTATTTTTACCCGGCAGGCTAATAAAGAGCACAGCAAAGAGCACCTGTTGCAGACATTTCTTTACTTCTGTTAAATGCACCATTCACCCCTAGGAATTCGGAAGAGCCATGAGGTAAATGTGCCACCCAAAACAAACCAGCAGCTCCTCCAGGGGTAGTGCTACACAATATATGGTCCAAGTTAGTCATTTGCTAGCATAGTATTTATCAGTCATACATTTTGCATGTATCATGTACAGTATTTACCAAACCAAAATACATGTCTGACTGTTCACACACTTTATATGAAAATAAATAGCTTTAACCACTTCAATACCTAGGCCGTCAATTGACGTCCTGGCTTTCAGTGGGGATATCTGAATGATGCCTGCAGCCACAGGCATCATTCAGATATCCATCTGTTCAGGCGGCGAATCTGCGCACCATAAGAACGATCATAGCGGCGGTTCCGCCGCTTGATCGTTCTCCCGCCGCCATCCGGTGCTTCTCCGGGCTCTCCTTTGCCATCGGAGACCCGGAGAAACGATCCGCCGCCGTCCGTCGAAAACCATAGAGTAGACTGGTGACCAGATGGTCACCAGTCATCTCTATGATCGTTGGAGGCCCGGGCAGAATGTTATGACGTCCCGCCTGGGTCCTGGAATGTAAACACAGCCGCAACAGCGGCTGAATGCATTAGATCTGTGAATTTTTTTTCACGATCAAATGCTTTCCAGCCTGGAGGAGAGATGTTGGGTCTTATTGACCCTGCATCTCTCCATAAAGAGTACCTGTCACACACATTCCTATTACAAGGGATGTTTACATTCCTTGTAATAGGAATAAAAGTGATCAAAAAAAAAAAAAATGACAAAAAAAGTTTAAAAATAAAAGAAATTGTGTAAAATAAAAAATAAAATAATAATAAAAAAAAATTAAACGCCCCTATCCCCGGTAGCTCGCGCTCAGAAGCGAACGCACGCGTAAGTCCCGCCCACATATGTAAACGCCGTTCAAATCACACATGTGAGGTATCGCCGCGTGCGTTAGAGCGCCAGCAACAATTCTAGCCCTAGACCTCCTCTGGAACTTTGTAACTTGTAAAAAAAAATAAGCGTTGCGTATGGAGATTTTTAAGTACTGACGTTTGGCGCCATTCCATGAGTGTGCGCAGTTTTAAAGCGTGACATGTTAGGTATCTATTTACTCGGCGTAACTTCATCTTTCACATTATACCAAAGAATTGGGCTAACTTTACTGTTTTGTTATTTTTTAATTCACAAAACCATTTTTTTCCCCAAAAAAAGGCGTTTGAAAAATGATTGCGCAAATAATGTGCGAGATAAAAAGTTGCAATGGCCGGAATTTTATTCCCTAGGGTGTCTGCTAAAAAAAAAAAATATATAGTGTTTGGGGGTTCTGAGTAATTTTCTAACAAAAAAATTATAATTTATGCATGTACGAGAAGTGCCAAAATAGCCCCGGTATTGAAGCGGTTAAACAGGATATTGTATCAGTCAAACGGTTTTAGGAAATTGAAGCTACATACTCCACAATATATTGTGATAAGTACATGAATCTGTTCCCAGATTGGTTAATGTTTCAATAATTTTTATTAAAGTTTTGCAGTAAAACTTACGAACATAACGTCATTCAACATGAATCACATTTTACATCCGGGTTACATGGTAGCAAGCCGTTACATCGGAGGAACACACCTCCTATAACATACATAACCCATTAGCAAAAAACAAACAACAATTGACGTTTTCCGGTAGACTTTAAGAAAGTAGAGGAGAGAAAGGTAAAACAAAAAAGAGAGAGAAACAATCCCACGAGGAGAAGAAAAAGAGTCAGTAGAGTGGGGGAGGGGGGGCGAGGCTCCTCTAAAAGCAGTCTACGGCAGTCAACTACGCTGTGGTCGTTCTAGGATCGTTGGTCAGATAACTAATCCAAGGGTCTTTGTGGAATGATTTCATCTTGTCCTGTGCGATTGCTGTTAACCGCTTGTTCAACATAAACCAAGACAGTTTATGTCTAAGTTGATCGAACGGTAAGGCTGCTGACCTCCAATTTCTCGCTATAGTTATTTTAGCTGAGATAAAAATGAATGTAATGAGCCGTCTTTGGGATCCGGATGCTTCAGGTACTCTGCCCCCAGGAGCGCATGTTTTGCAGATTTAACCAAATTGATCTGGGTAAGGGTGTAAACAAAATTATACACCCTGATCCAGAATATCCTGACCCTGGGGCATGTCCACCACACATAATAGGTGGATCCCACCTGGCCGCATCCCCTAAAGCACTCCGGAGTGGCCCCAGGCACAAAGGAGGCTAATCTGGCTGGAACCATATACCACCTAAATAAGACCTTGTAGTTGGCCTCTATAATGGAGGTGTTAATAAGCGAACGGGATGCGGATTCTGACAACCTGTGTAATTCGTTAATCTCAAAAGTTTTCTGAAGATCCTTCTCCCATTGAACCATATAGCTCAGTTTTGTCGAGGCATATGTCAAGACAGCGTATATAACAGAAATGTGACCTCTGACTTTGTCATATTGCTTGCACAACCTCTACATAGTAGTTATAGTTGTTAGATCACCTTTACGGGCAACACTTAGTAGAAAATTGTATAATTGAGTATATCTAAAACGTTCCTTGACTAGCATTTGATATTTATCTACTAACGTTTGTTCCAACAATATCCCTTTATGGTCACAAAGATCAGCTATTCGTATATAGCCCTTGTTAGTCCACCATTCAAACACAGAGGGAGTGAGGCCTGGGGTGAAATCTCTGTTTTTCAATATAGGGGCCAGCGGGCCGTGGGGGGATTCAAATTTCCGGGACCTTGAAAGTCTGTCCCAAATTTCCAGTGAAAAAGAAAAAGTAGGGCAGAGTATGGTCGGTCTCTTCTTCATAGGGAGCCACATAATATGAGAAATAGGTTCAGGACGACAGGAATATGATTCCATAGTCATCCAAATGGCTGCAGGTTTTTGGGAATGGAACCTTGTGAGATGGGCTAGCTGAGCCGCATTAAAGTATTTCATCAGATCAGGCAGTCCTAGACCCCCTCTTTGTTTTGGGGTGTACAATGTACCACGATTCACCCTAGGCCTCTTGCCACCCCATATAAACTGCAGAATTTTGTTTTGGAAAGTTTGGAGGTCAGATCTAACTAATAACACAGGCAAAGTACGAAATAAATATAGAACCCTTGGTAAAATATTCATTTTTATTGAGTGTAGTCTGCCGAACCACGATGGAGTATGGATCTGCCACCTAGCTAAGTCCTCAGTCAGGTGTTTGAACAGGGCAGGGTAGTTCCTTCTATACAACAATTGAATGGATGAGGTCAAACTTACTCCAAGATAGGAAAGAGCCTCTGGCTCCCACCAAAATTGGAACGTTTTCTTAAGTGTCTCCTGGGTAGATTGCAGTAAAGAGAGATTTAGTGCCCTGGACTTGTTATGATTAATTTGTAGGCCCGAGATCTCAGAGAACGGATGCAAGATACTGTAGCGTATAAGCTAGAAAGGGAGGTAATAGGTGATGACAATGTCAGTAAAAGGTTATCTGCAAATAGTAAGCACTTATGCTCACTGGGCCAGATTCAGAGAGAACTTACGCCGACGTATCTGTTGATACGCCGCGTAAGTTCTAAGATGCGCCGTCGTATCTGTGTTCTGTATTCAGAAAGCAAGATACACTGAAATTTGGCTAAGATATGACCGACGTAAGTCTCTTATGCCGTCGTATCTTAGTTGCATATTTACGCTGGCCGCTAGGTGGCGCTTCCATAGATTTACGTGTCAAATATGCTAATTAGCTAGATACGCCGATTCACGAACGTACGTGCGCCCGACGTATTGATATACGTCGTTTGCGTAAGGCGTTCGACCAGCGTAAAGTTACCCCTGCTATATGAGGCGCAACCCATGTTAAGTATGGACGTCGGAACAGCGTCGTATTGTACGTCAATTACGTCGTTTGCGTAAGTCGGTCAGGAATGGGGCTGGGCGTAAGTTAAGTTCACGTCGATATCAATGAGTATTTCCGACGTGATTTTGGAGCATGCACACTGGGATACGTCCACGGCCAACGCATGCGTCATTCGTTCGGCGCGTCATTTACGTGGGGTCACGATTCATTAACATACAACACGCCCACTACCAGCCTACTTTGAATTACGCACGGTTACGACGGCCCATTTATACTACGCCGCCGTAACTTAGGGCGCAAGTTCTTTCTAAATACGGGACCTGCCGCTCTAAGTTACGGCGGCGTAGTGTAAATGAGATACGCTACGCCGCCGGAAAGATACGAAAATGTATCTGAATCTGGCCCACTGTCTCCACAGACTATGCCCCTGACATCTTGGCTCATGCGGATCCTGATTGCCAATGGCTCTATTGCCAGGACAAAGAGCAACGGGGACAACGGGCAACCCTGCCTAGTTCCCCTCCTAATAGCAAAGGTGACGCTGAAGGAGAGTCATACAGCATCTGCAGGAGAACCAGAAAGCGCTCTCCAAAACCAAAACGACGTAACACGTCAAATAAATACTCCAAAGCGAGGGAATCGAATGCCTTCTGGATGTCCAATGACAGCAACATTCCCCTCCGTGGTCCGCCGCTGTCCCAGACTGACTGGATAGCCAAAATCAAATTTATAATCCTACGAGTCTGGTCAGAGGCCTGACGATTTGGAACAAAGCCTGCCTGATCCGGATGTATGTAATTTGGAAGGAAGGTATTCATTCTGAATGCCAACACTTTCGTTAATATCTTTAGATCTGTATTGAACAAGGAGATCGGGCGGCAGTTAGCACAATCTCCATGATCTTTCCCCGGTTTCGGAATAACATGTAATTACGCCACATTTTTATGATCAGAAACTGCATTTCCCTTTCTCAAGTCATTAAAATAGGAACATAAATGAGGTGCAAGAATCTGTGGCCCGCATTCAGAAACAAAGTAAGCCGCCGTAAATTCAAATGTGCGCCGTCGCATCTTTACGCCGATTCAGAAAGCAAGATACCCCAAAAAACATGGCTTCAGCCATCCGACGTAACTTGCCTACGCCGGCGTATTGTGGACGCATAGTTACACTGGACGCATTCGGCGTTCCCATTAAAAATATGCAAATGAGCTAGATACGCCAATTCACGAACGTAGTTGCGCCCGGCGTATTGATATACGTCGTTTACGTAAGGCGTATGACCGGCGTAAAGTTACCCCTGCTATATGAGGCACAGTCAATGTTAAGTATGGAGGTCGGAACAGCGTAAAATTGTACATCGTTTGCGTAAGTCGTATACGAATAGGGCTGTGCGTAAGTTACGTTCACGTCGAAAGCATTTACTATTTGCGACGTTATTTTGGAGTATGCGTACTGATATACGTACAGTTCGATCGGACCCTCATTTGCATGGGGTCACGGCTAATTTTAATACAACACGCATATGCACACAGTTCCTTCGGACCCTCATTTGCATGGGGTCACGGCTAATTTTAATACAATACGCCCACTACAAGGCTACTTTGAATTACACGCACTTACGACCGCACATTTACGCTACGCCACTGTAACTTAGGACGCAAGTGCTTTGTGAATACAGCACTTGCCTCTCTAAGTTGCGGCAGCGTAGCGTAAAGAAGATACGCTACGCCCGCCTAAAGATACGCCATTCTTTCTGAATCCGATCTCTGTGTATTTCCTATAGTAATAGCCAGTAAAGCCATCTGGCCCCGGAGCTTGGATGGATGGATAGTTTTTATAGCCTCTTGAATTTCCGATACCGTAAATTCCTCATCCATTATTTCCCTATGAGCCTGGGTAAGTTGGGGCAGTCGTAGGTCGCGGAAAAACTGTTCCGCTTTAGACGTCGCATAATTAGGTGGTGGGCTATAAAGTTTAGCATTGAATTTTTGAAATTCCCCAAGAATGGATTCAGGATTCTGAGTGGGATGTCCATTAGGCAGTCTCAACTTAGGTAGCGTCGGAACGTATTGTCGAGGTACTAATTTCCTAGCCAGCATGGTGGTGGGTTTGTCGCCCATCGTGTAGTATTTATGCTTAGACCAGCTGATATGCTTTTCTGCTTGGGTAGTCAGACTAAGATTTAGTGCCAGTCTTGCTTCGTCAATCCTATATCTGATGTCGGTCTGGGGAGTTCTACACTGTTCCTCCAGTAGTTTGTCTAAGGCGGCGTACACACGATCGGACATATCCAATGAAAACGGTCCGCGGACCATTTCCATCGGATATGTCCGATCGGGAGTTTGATCCGATGGCGTGTACACACCATCGGATCAAATTCCCCGCCGCCGGACGGCGCGGTGACGTGGCGGTGACGCGGCGGTGACGTTGACGCCGCCGCGTCACCGCACCAGGAAGTAAAACACTTCCGCGCATGCGCCGAATCCATTCGGCAGCGGCGCGGCGGCGGTGGGGGCCGACATGTCTGCTGGTAAGTGTACTAACCAGTAGACATGTCGGGCGGACAGATTCCCACCGGATAGATTTCAAAGCTTGCTTTGAAATCTGTCGGGTGGAGAAATCTGTCCGCTAGCCCATACACACGAGCGGAGATGTCTGCTGAAACGGTCCATCGGACCGTTTTCAGCGGACATATCCCCTCGTGTGTACGCCGCCTAAGTCTGCCTCTAATTGTTTAACTGCTTGCTCCCGGTTTCTTTTCAATCTGGCCGCCATTTGAAGTAATTTACCCCATATCGTGACTTTGTGAGCCACCCAGTTAATGGCTGGAGAGGTGTCAGAGGATTTATTAGTCTCGAAGTACGCTTGTATATCCTTTTTTAATCTCAGCATATAGTAAGGGGTCATCTCTTTATTGGTTTAAAGAGTGCTCCCTTTTTTTTAAATTAGATATTTTTTGAAAACTTTTTTTTTACTTACAAAGTAACACTAAAGTAACACAAAGTAAAGTAACAATCATACATCACAGATGAGTGGAAAAAAAGTAGCAAACAGAGTACACCTCTGAACAGATATTAAAGCAGAGCTCCACCCTGATATATATATTTTTTTTAAAAATCTGAAAAAAAAATGAAATGGAAAAAAAAAAATACTCACCCTAAATAGGCTGTTGCTATGCGGAAGTCCCGAATCTGCCCTCATGATCCGCGGTGCTGTTTTCTTCCTCCTCTTCTGGGTGTCTTCTTGTGAATGGGCCGCGCTGCATTCTGGGAACTGTGTGTATCCCAGAAAGCAGCCGGACCATTCACAAAGCGCAGCGTCACTCGCACATGCGCAGTAGGAAACGGGCAGTGAAGCCGCACGGCTTCACTGCCTGTTTCCCTGACTGTGGATGGCGGTGCCGGGATCGAGGATCGGCATCGGCGAGGGCCATCAGCGCGGGCGCCTAGGACAGGTAAGTGTCCTTATTCAAAGTCAGCAGCTACACTGTTAGTAGCTGCCGACTTTGAAAAAAAAAAATGCGGGTGGAGATCCGCTTTAAGTAACAAGGCCAGTATGCTGGCCTGAATTTATGGGAGGAGCCCTGGGGTATTTAACCAGCCCACTCACCTGTGGTCATTGTTGGTTTCCTGTGAGCACATCACTGGGCTGACTCTTCCCAGCTCACCTCACGTTTGTGAGTCCTGGCATTTTGATTGCAGGTGCATTTCGACTTCTTCGTTTGTGCTCTTCGTCGGCGGTTCCCGCTCCCTGTCACAGGTACTTTCCGAATCTTTTGCATCATATGCAATCTTGCAATTTGTTATGCTACCTGTCCTGCATCCTTTCGTAAAGTGAGAAAAAAAAAACTGCTTCTGAGTTGTGGTCTGCCAAACATACGTTTAAGTTATAATTCCAAACCTCTGAGTCGCGGTCGGTCTTTGTCCGATATCACTCGCTGTAGATTTCACTGTATATAAAGATTCACTGTCCATGTTTTTGCCGTCTCTTCCATTTAGAGACAAGCATGTATTGTTTGTACAGGTTTCTGTGGTTGATTGATGTGATAATTAGGTCCATCTGATGCCTTCTCTGCACTGGGTCAGCCTGGGGGGAGGGGTGGTTGGTTGGTGTTCAGTTTCAGAGTAAGGGGTGACATACACTCTACAACCAATTCATATGAGATCAATTTTAATCCTTCTGATTTGTATGGGATTCATTTCATATATTTACAAACTAATTAGGGTCACACACATTGAATATTTTCTACAGTTGCCATTCGTTGTTTTCCCCCATGCCGTGTGTTTTAGTTCCTGCAGTGGAACTTACAAATCATTTGCACACGTTTCTCTCTTTGTTTACCAACCAAAGTATTTTTTTGTGTGTCATCTACGGGGCAACATCATGCTCTTCAGATGTCTTGCAAACCCACAATGCTTTTCGTAGATCAAGTCATTTTTTCAAACTGTCGCAGGTAGGATTTGTACAAATTCTGTATTTCACGCACCGTTTTGCCAGGGAGATGACAGGGGTGGGTGGTAGGGAGGTGACAGGGGTAGGCGGTAGGGAGATGACAGGGGTGGGTGGTAGGGAGATGACAGGAGTGAGTGGTAGGGAGGTGACAGGGAGGATGGAGATGACAGGGGTGGGTGGTAGGGAGGTGACATGGAGGATGGAGATGACGTGGGTGGGTGGTAGGGAGATGACAGGGGTGAGTGTTAGGGAGGTGACAGGGTGGATGGAGATGACAGGGGTGGGTGGTAGGGAGGTGACAGGGGTGGGTGGTAGGGAGGTGACAGGGAGGATGGAGATGACAGGGGTGGGTGGTAGGGAGGTGACATGGAGGTTTGAGATGACAGGGGTGGGTGGTAGAAGGCTGACAGGCTTTAGAGGTAGGGTGGTGGGATGCCAGGAACAGGGGGATGCCGAGGAGTATGATGATGACAGGGGAGGGACAGTAGGTGGCATCATAGCATTAGATCTGTGTGTGAGGTCAGCAGGGATGTTCGGGGCACCCTCGATCAAGCAGTGACGTCACAGAATGCTGTTAGTGTCGGGCAGCGGACTATCATTCACAGTACCTCTCCGATGATCGCTGCTCTGGCAGGTCTTCCAGACTTCCACCCTACGGCTGTCCATCCAGGAGAGGAGGTCAAGGAGCTGCTCAGCGGTGGCGGCAGTCATCATTATCCACGCTCTGAACATGGTAGGAGATCCGCAGAGCGCGGGAGAAGGGGAGGAGCCGGGGGAGGGGGAGCACTTGGATCCTCCCACTGACTGGATGATCGAGGTTGTGACAAGATCCCAGCGCCTCCTCTCCCTCCACAGGACTGCGCGGTAAGGACTACTACTGTCAGTGTCACACATTGAGGGAACCAGTGGCCGTGACTGCGCCCTAGGCGGCAGTGCGCTCTAGGCGCATTGCCGCCTGGGGCAGTGCGCTCTAGGCGGCTGCCTAATTCGCCTAGTGGTAGCGCCAGCCCTGGGGGAACCCATGCAGTTTTTTTTAATTAGTTTTATCTCTATTGCCGCGACCCAACAATTCATTGCACCCACGATCAATTTTGCTGTGGGACTGTTCTAAACATGGGAAAAATGTCCACTTTACAGGCATACTATAGACACCCCCCAGGCATGAAATTTAAAGGAATATTTCACTTTTATTGTTTCACTTTAAGCATTATTAAAATCAATGCCCCAGAAAAAACGTCCCTATTTAAAACTTTTTTTTGCATTGATACATGTCCCCTGGGGCAGGACCTAGGTCTCCAAACACTTTTTATGACATTAACATGCATATAAGCCTTTAAAATTAGCACTTTTGTTTTTTTATGTTAATCTCCCATAGACTTTTAAACAGTGTTCCATGGCTTTCGTATTTGCCGCGAACACCTCACAATGTTCGCTAATCGGCGAACAGGCGTACATCCGAAGTTCGACTCCAATATCGGCTCATCCCTCATTTGAACCTATCTTTACCTTGTTTTGTTTGACCTTCATGTCTAGAAGTGGTAGCGCATAAGTACACCATAAGGCTCAGTCTAATTTGGCTGTGTGTGAAAGGGGCTACTAATGGTCTGGTTCAGCTGCCTGCTAGAGACCACCTCTGAGTCATTTTTGTCTTAGCCCCTTCTATCAGCTGATAAATCTGATAGATAAAAGCTGGATTTTTCTGATTTAGAATACTTTGGGCCAGATCCACAGAGAGAGTACGCCGGCGTATCTACTAATACGCCGGTGTACTTTCAAAGTTCCCGCGTCGTATCTTTTGAATCCTCAAACCAAGATCTGACGGCATCTGGGTTCGATCTGACAGGCGTACGCCTTCGGATCGTAGATGCAATACTTCGGCGTCCGCTGGGTGGAGTTCTCGTTGTTTTCCGCATCGAGTATGCAAATGAGCTTTTTCTGATGATTCACGAATGTACGCGTGGCCGTCGCATTCTCTTACGGCGTCTCTAGTCGGCTTTTTCCGGCATATAGTTAAAGCTGCTTTTTTGCGGCCTATAGTTAGACTTGCTATGTTAAGTATGGCCGTCGTTCCCGCGTTTAAATTTAAAAATTTTTTTAATTTTGCGTAAGTTGTCCGTGAATAGGAATGTACGTCATTTACGCTAGTAAAAAAATAACGTCGTTGCAACGTAATTTAGCACAATGCACGGCGGGAAATTTCTGAACGGAGCATGCGCAGTTCGATCGGCGCGGGGACGCGGTTCATTTGAATGAATCACGCCCCCTAATCACCGATTTGAATTCCGCCGCCAGAAATACACTACAGGATGTTTCAGGATTCGAAATTACGCCCGGTAAGGTACGGCGGCGTAGTGTATCTCTGATACGCTGCGCCGATCTATTTCTATGTGGATCTGGCCCTTAATGCCTTCTCTGAAGTAAGAAATGTTCAGACTTATTTTTGGGTGCATCTATTATGTCCTTATTGTGGAGTTTAGATTTACCCTTTAACTTAGTAGTCTCAATTGCTCCTGCTTATGTTTGTAGTCTATTGAACCATGGAGTTTATACATGGATACATGGCTGTAATTTCTACTTTCAACTGTGCTGATCTGCCAAAAGCTTCCTGTCAGGGCCACGAAAAGAAAAAAACAGAGAAGTGGCCACATGGAGTTATCACCCATTTGTTTTTTTAAATAACTTTTGCTTCTAATAGAGGGCTAAAATTATTGGTAAGTACATGACCTCTGTGGCTGCTTTGCTGGTTCTTTCTGTTTTGTGTTTCATGTAACAAGTTGCTTGCTTTTACCCTAGCTACTGAGCACCAGATTGGTAACAAACATTTTGGCGGGAAACTTCTAGCCAATGTGTAACCTTTCACTTATATATCCTTCCCTGTCACTTTGAGTCAGCATTTTCCTCAAGTCTGTCAGCTGAACTTACCTCTGGATTCTCCTCAGCCTTAATTTTGGATCTTTTAACCTGCTCCACAGCCCACCCACCCTTTTGGTATCTTCCCTTGTAGCAGTCCACCTTTATGTGGGGTAATATAATCCACTTTGTGGGTAGACAGTAGTTGGTACGCTGTTATGTGGTTGGCTTTAAGTAATTGCTACTTGAGTCTTGGTGTCTAAGAATGTTGGTCTGTTATTGGTTGACAACAGTTTTGTTTAGTTTTGAAGGTCCATCTTTTTGGGTAGCGTTGCCCACTTTGTAGGTGGACAGTGGTTGGTAAACTGTTATTTGGTTGGTATAAGATATTGCTGCTTGAGTCTAAGGCCGCGTTCACACGATTGGATATGTCCGCTGAAACTGGTCCACCGACCAGTTTCAGTGGACATATCCGATCGTGTGTACGACCTAGCGGACAGGTTTTTCCAGAGGACAAATTTCAAAGCATGCTTTGAAATTTGTCCGCTGCAAACCTGTCAGTCGGACATGTCCGCTGGTTAGTGCGCCTAACCAGCGAACATAAATCTCCCGCATGCGTCGAATGGATTCGACGCATGCGTGGAAGTATTTTACTTCCTGGAGTGGTGACGTGGTGGCGTCAACGTCACCGCCACGTCACCGCGTCCTCAGTCTGAGGGGATTTTCGTCCGATGGTGTGTACACGCCATCGGACCAAAATCCGAGGAGACATGTCCGCTGGAAACGGTACATCGGACATGTTTCAGCGGACATGTCTCCTCGTCTGTACGCGGCCTTAGTGACTAAGCATGTTGGTCTGTTAATGGTTAACAGTGGTTCAGTTAGATATTAAAGGTTAGAGTTAATTCCATAATTAAAATTAGTGTTGTCCCGATACCACTTTTTTAGCACCGAGTACAAGTACCGATATATTTTTTCATGTACTCGCTGATACCGATTACCAATCCTTTTTTTAAATGTGTCCCCACAAATGCAGCCATGTCCCCCCATAAATGCAGCCATGTCCCCCCATAAATGCAGCCATGTCCCCCCATAAATGCAGCCATGTCCCCCCATAAATGCAGCCATGTCCCCCCATAAATGCAGCCATGTCTCCCCATAAATGCAGCCATGTCTCCCCATAAATGCAGCCATGTCTCCCCATAAATGCAGCCATGTCCCTCCATAAATGCAGCCATGTCCCTCCATAAATGCAGCCATGTCCCCCCATATATCCAGCCATGTCCCCCCATACCGTATATGCAGCCAAGCCATGCTGCCGCCGCCTAGTTAATCAGCGCGGGGAACATGACAGCTTTCATTTGAATAGCTGTGCCACATTTGCCACCTTTTCCGGGGGAGGGGGGAACAGCATACCTGTTTTTTACAGGTATGCTTTCCCACTACCCAGAGCCTCAGCTGTGGGTATTGACATCACGGCTGGGGCTCCCTCCTCCTCCCCCTGTCGCCAGGCCAGTAGGAGAGAGGAGTGGAGCCAGGGCCGGACTGGCCTACCAGGATACCGGGAAAATTCCCAGTAGGCCGCCTGCTGTCAGTGAAATAAAAAGCAGCAGCGGGCCGCAGCCGCCTACCGCGGCGGCCTACCGCACTTTCCAATTATGTAGGGGTGGATGCCTGCATCCAGTGCCCTGGAGCCGCTTTTTTGCCTAGCGGCGTATTTTGTACGGCCAGCGGCCGCCATGTTCACCGCCGCACTTTCCTTCTCATCAGCGCCTGTTGTGGGTTGTGCTGTGGAGTGATCATGTGCCTGCCCAGAGGGGAGGAGCCGAGGCCGAGCAGGAGAACGTCAGAACTAGTTCCACTGGCCAGTGCGGCTCCAGCACCTCCCACAATACCTCAGGCTGCCAGGGTCACGAGTGAGGACAGAGAAGTGAACAGCGTCGGCGGCCACCCTTGGTTGGAGCACAAGGTGAACACATGAATGCAAATGCAAATATGCAATTGAAATCTGTATACAGAATCTCTCTCACCATTGCACGGCCCCCTCTTCTTTCTGCCACCTACCTTTGCTGCCCCTGCAAATTATAATCTCAGAGAGAGAGAGAGAGAGAGAGAGAGAGAGAGAGGGGTGGTGCACCATGCAATGGTGAGAGAGGGAGATTATTATGTGAGAGTCTCTCACAATTGCATGGTGCACCCCCCCTCTCTCTGTCACCTTTGCTACCCCTCTCTCTCACAGTTGCACCTTATCACTCGCAGTTGCAACCTCTCTCTCTCGCCGTTGCACCCTCTCACCCTCTCTCTCTCGCAGTTGCACCCTCTCTCTCTCGCAGTTGCACCCTCTCTCTCTCGCAGTTGCACCCTCTCTCTCGCAGTTGCACCATCTCTCTAGCAGTCGCACTCTCTCTCTCTCTCTCTCTCTCTCTCTCTCTCTCGCAGCTGCACCCTCTCACTCTCACCGTTGCACCCCCTCTCTCTCTCCTTCTCTCTCACCATTGCACCCCCCTCTCTCATTGTTGTGCCCTCTCTCTGTCATCATTGCACTTCTCTCTAGCAGTTGCACCCTCTCTCTCTCTCTCGCCGTTACACCCTCTCTCTCTCGCCATTGCACCCTCTCTCGCCATTGCACCCTCTCTCATCATTGAACTTCTCTCTCTCATCATTGAACTTCTCTCTCTCTCTTACCATTGCACCCCCTCTCTCTCTCACCATTGCAGCCCGGCCCCTCTCTGGCTCTCTAATGGATTTCTTTGTTTTGTTTTAAAGCAGGTAAAATTAAATGTGCATTTATAATTGTTTTGGCCTGCAGATCATTGCACCCCCTTTCTCTCTCACCATTGCAGCCCCTCTCTGTCTCTCTCTCGTGGATTTTATTTTTTAATTTTATTAAAAAATGTTTAAAGTAAACTTTTTTTTCAGGTATAATTGTTTTGGCCTGCAGAGCATTGCACCCCTCTCTCTCACAATTGCACCCCTCTCTCTCTCACCATTGCAGCCCCATCTCTCTCTCTCACCCACTCACCATTGCAGCCCCCTCTCTCTCTCACCATTGCAGCCCCTCTCTGGCTCTCGTGGATTTTTTATAATTTTTTTCAGGTAAAAATAAATGTGTATTTATAATTGTTTTGGCCTGCAGAGCATTGCACCCTCTCTCTCTCTCTCGCTGTTGCACCCCCTCTCTCTCTCTCTCTCGCTGTTGCACCCCCTCTCTCTCTCATCGTTGCACCCCCTCTCTCTCTCATCGTTGCACCCTCTCTCTTGCCATTGCACCCCCCCTCTCCCTCTCATTGTTGCACCCCCTCTCTCATCATTGCACTTCTCTCTCTCACCATTGCACCCCCTCTCTCTCTCTCTCTCACCATTGCCCCCTTTTTTTTTGTGTAATATTATTTATATACTAATATTTTGTATCTTTGTGAGTAATTTATTTATGTTAAGTTAATAAAGTTTTGAAAATGTTTATACCTTCCATACTTTGAAGTCAATTCTTTGATTATTCTTTATTCTGGCAACATATCACCATAGCAATAAGTGGACTGTTCTTGATGATTTCTCCACTTTTAACTGTAATTTGCTTTCATATATATATATATATATATATATATATATATATATATATATATATATATATATATATATATATATATATATATATATATATATATATATATATACCCTATGTGCTTTCATATGTGTCGTATCTATACATAATACACTCTTCAAATGTGCTTTAAAATGTATGTTTTTTTTTTTATGAACAAGAAAATTACGTTATGCTGTTGGGCTCAGGGCCGTCTCTACCTTAGGGCAAACAGGGGAAGCTGCCCAGGGCCCTGTCACTGTTGGGGGCCCAAAGCAACCCCCTTTTTTTTAATATATTTTTATTTTTTATTAAAGGGCCAATTTTTTTTTAGGGGTCCCCAGGGACCCGGAGGCCCCCAGGTCCCCATATGACAACCCCCTTTTTTTATTTATTTTTAAATAAAAAAATATATTTATTTTATATATTTTTATTTTATTTTTTATTAAAGGGCCAATTTTTTTAATATATGTTTATTTTTTATTAAAGGGCATGGCAACCCCCCTTTTTTTTATAATTTTTTTTTATATTTTATTTCTTTTTTTTCTTTTTATTTAATAAAAAAAAAAAATATATATATATATATATATATATATAATTAAAGGGCTCAGAGGTCCCCTGGATGGCAACCCCACTTTTTTTTTTTTATAAATGTTTATTTTTAATATTTTTTTTTTATTTATTTTTTTATTAAAGGGTCCAGAGGTCCCGGATGGCAACCCCCCTTGTTTTGTAATTTATTTTATTAAAAAAAAAATATTAAAGGGCCCAGAGGTCCCCAGATGGCAACCCCCTTTTTAAAAAAAAATAATATATTTTTTATTTCTTTTTTTTCTTTTTATTAAAGTGCCCAGAGGTCCCCAGGCCCCCCGGATGGCTACACCCCTTTTTTTATATATATTTTTCTTTATTAAATCTTTTTTTTGTAAAGGGCCTCCCGCTTCTAAATTCGTGGCAGCCCCGCCCCCCCGCTTCTCAATTTAAGGGGGCAGCACCCCCCGTTCTCTGCTCCAGGGGGCCCATGCCTGAAGCTGTGTAAGGGGCCCCATGATTCCTGATGGTGGCCCTGCCGCCCGTTAAGCCCCTGTGCTGCCCACAAATCAGGCTGAAAATCATCAGCGGCACGCAGCCAGGTGACAGTACTGCTTCCCTTCCCAGTGTTTTAAAATGTACAGCACCCCTGGCTTCCCTTTAGACGTGCACTTCTCCCTTCCTGCCACTGGGTGCTGCTTGTATATAAAAGTGAATTAGAATGTGATTTTATAACATCCCCAGTTTGCTCTTCCCGAGGCTGACTTCTTCATGTCCTGCTCCTTAAGGTATGTCACTGTTTGCTATATTGTAAATACAAGTTTTCTGTAGAGTGTGCCCAAAGTCTTTATAATATTTGATGATTCACTGCAGGTCTGGTCAGTGTTTTAAAAAGTTCCTGTATTTTACACATGGCATGGCATGGGGTCACAGCACCGTCTGTCCATTCTGCTTTAGCACCATGGGACCCCATGCCATGCCATGTGTAAAATAGAGGAACTCTTTAAGTCACAGAGCAGCCCTGCAGTCCAGGCTGAGTGAGGCCTCAGAGCACATGGCATTACTGTCTGTATTTAACTGCTTGATGGGCTTATTTTGGGCCTGACTGGTTCACATGTATGTGTTTTGGCGGCCCACATTTGAATGGGCCACCATGCCTGCATTTCCTGCAAACAAAAGCGCATGCCTCATGTAATAGGCTGCACACACGGCACACCTATGCCCATCAAGCACTGAAATACAGCACTGTCTGTCCATTCTGCTGTCTGCTGTGACTTATCTGCAGTTCCCGCACTGTCAAACTTGCTGCATTTTTAGACGTTTAGGCCACGCTTTTAAAAACACAGTGCGTTTGTGTGTGCAAGAACTGCAGGTAAGTAGCATGGTGCAAAAGTAGAATGGATTTCAAGGTAGCTGATTTTTAAAATGCTGAATGAACCTTTTTTCTGCAGGAAACAAAGGCATGGCAGCCCATTCAAATCAATGGGCTGCTGTGCCTGCACGAATGAGGGCCGCCAAAACACATACATGTGAACCAGCCAGGCCCAAAATAAGCTGGAGGGGGGGCCCAAAAAAAATGTTTGCCCAGGGCCCAAACCATATTAAAGACGGCCCTGGTTGGGCTGATATAATAATGCTATAGGGCTGGTATGAAATTATTTCCAGGGCTGGTTTTCATTCCCAGTCCGGCCCTGAGTGGAGCCTCATGCATGTGCAGTAGGGTTCCCGACGTGAAGCACCAGCAGGACAGTGTACCTAATGGTACTAACCTTTAAGGCAGTATGCACCAGGGACAACTGCCCAGAAAGCAAGAATTCTACGTTATGAGCATTCTTTCTTTGGCATATACTGCCCTAAACATTAGTAACACACGGTGCACTGTCCAGCTTCAGCAGCTTTCAACCTCTCTTATGGTTTTACAGTAGCAACAAATAGAAAAGTATGTAAACCTTTAGAAGAGGAAATGACTTGAAACAAAGTGTATTTCTACTTTTTGTAGCCGAAAATCACGAAAACCCTAGATTATGTTTGTTATGCAATCCCATCACATGGCATTCCTAAAAATAATAATACAAACAATATACATGTCTACTATTCTGATTGTTTCTTTGGAGCAGGTCTTTGGGCAGACTACAAGCTAAGTCAAAGCAAAGGGACAAAGTAGGGACAAGCCCTAAAATCTTTTACCATTTGTTGAGACAGACAGGGTTGATTTACCAAACCTGAAAAAATGCTAAATCTGGTGCAGCTCTGCACAGGAAACACTCAGTTTCCAGGTTATATGTCAAACCATAATTGAACAAGCTGGAATTAGAAGCTGATTGGCTACAATGCAAAGCTGCACCAAATGTTGCACTGTCCCGTTTTAGAAAATCAACTCCAAAGTGCTCAAATGTAGTTTACAACTGATAATGAGATCTACCAGCACAGTACAGACAGGGATAGTTGAAAAAAAACATTACATCCTCAGCCCCCTCCTTAATATTACAATTTAAGAAACGAGTGAGTTTAAATGTAACCAGCAGTTTGTTTTTTAAGTTATGCTATGTGAATGGGAACATGTAACAAATATGAAGTAGGTGTTATCCCAATTTGGCTGCAAAAGTAGAAATATACTTTAAAGTGACTCCGTCATAAAAGATTTATTTGGCTGCTATTGCAGGCCTCCTTCTGAAAATGCTAGATGCCTAGTTGTGTCTGACTTCAACAGTCTTGAAACAAGCATTTTTTTCTATTTTATCTGTTAACTGAATGGACTTGTGTTCTTTTTTCAACCTAACTATGTAACTATGATGTAAATGAAAGGCGCCCAAACTGCTCTTTACTACATGCTTGTTTCAGGTCAGTGGCAACCTCAATTATTCTCTCATGATAATGTGCCTTTAAGATATTAAAGTGGATGTAAACCCAAAAAAAAAAAATGTTTTTTTTTTTTTATGTCACAATGTAGAGTATAATATTTCCTATCATCTGTGCCCAGTCTTGCCACACAGAGTTAATGTTTATGTTCAGTGAAAATGAACAGCCTTCCAGATAAAACCCTGCCTAAATAAAAAGTCAGTTTTCTCTCTTCTTGCTTTGAGTGAGAGGTTATTTCCATATCTAGCTAGGACATTTTTATCATATGTTATGTTTTGTTTATCATAACATGAGGTGATATAACATCATAACACATCCTAGTAATATGCAATGAACTTTGGATCACCTCTTGTTATGATAAACATGTCCAAGCTAGATATGTAAATAACCTGTCACTGAAAGCAATAACAGAGAAACGGACTTTATAATTTGGCAAGTTTTTATCTGGAATTCTGTTAATTTGCACTGAAATTTAAGAGGATTACTCAGCGCTGGATTAACTCTGTGTGGCAAGACTGGGCACAGATGATAGGAAATCTTATACTCTACATTGTGACATAAACATTTTTTTTTTGGGTTTACATCCACTTTAACTGTCTGCCTACATGCCCATGCAAGGAACAACTGAGCATCGCAGGCAGCTGAAGCGGCATTCACACAAATGTATGGATCCATATGCCATGTCAATGAGGCCTAATGGATGTAGCTGTATGTAATTATGTCCCCTTTGAAGAAAACTGTTTTAGATGACTAGAACTAAATAACTTTCAGTGTAATTTTTTTTTGTCTGATGAGGTCTGTTGTATACATACTAGAGACGTCACTAAACAGAAAACTGTGTGCAATATATTTTGTGTATGGTCAGCAATTGACAAAAAAAAAAAAAGAATTGACCAAGGTAACTTATTGAATTGCAACTTTATTAAGAGTCATGAAATAGCAGTGTGCTTTCAGGTAAGTGTGAATCAGGGCCAGTCGCAGCAGTTGCAGCTTGGCCTAAACACCAGACCAGCTGAACACTGCATGGAATAGGTCCTTCCAGCGGCACAAATGTAAAATTTGTTAGCATTTACTGGATTTACATGAAGTCCATCAGATTTTCCAGCACAAAAGTTAGGATCAACATCATCGGTTGGAGGCTGATCGGTGACTGGAGGTTTAGGTGTTGTTTCTCCAGATGGGGGTGTAGGAGGAGCTCCAGTGGTAGTTGTAGTAGTAGTTGTAGGAGTAGTTGTTGGAATGTCAACTATGCCTGGACATATTTCACCAGGGCAGTTTACAGTGGAGCCTAAAAAGATGTAAATGCATTAATAAGCATTTTATAATTATACTTTAGCTAACCTTAAAAAAGGTATATGGGTATTTTTTTTTTTAAGATTCATATTTATCTAGGTGGATGCAGCATCAGTCCGGTGCTGTATCTGTGACCAGGCGCCTCCAAAACTAAGAACCGAGCGATCAAACACTGCCGATTGCTCGGTTCTCACAGCAATGTAAGCAGAGAGCTGCTGACAGTCAGCAGCTCTCTCTTCTGTCCACCCCGGAACTTACTGGAGTGCTGGGCTGTGGAGCGATGGGAGCGGTTGGCTCAAGCTTAGGCTCTCAGCTGCTTGTTGAGAGGCTGAGCCGGGTGCCAGTCCAGGCTTGTGATCGGGTCCCAACTCCATTGTTGTGATCTTGCCCGAGCCTGGACCGGCTCTGTAACATCAGCAGGCTTCAGTATGTGATACAATATTTTATGTATATTCTGTTTATCTATTTTTTGTTTTCATTTGTTTCTTTGTTTTCACTGTTATATCAGTGTGTAACCTCATCCATTTGTTAATCGATTAAAATGTCAACACAGAACAAAACACAACTATATGTTGTCTATTAGCATACAATATTTGAAAATGTATTTACAAATCAATTTCTCATACCTTCCAGCAAGGATTTAAGCTTGTTAATTAAAGGATATTTCCCCTCATTGCAGAATGTTCCCAGGAAATCATCCAAATCTATAGCCCAAACCATGGCGCCACCAAATCCACCATCCTTCACAAATCTTACCTAGGAAGCAAAGATTAAACTTACATGACAATCTTTTATCTTTTTCTTTAATAGGTAAACATATTCTAAGAAACCAATGATTTTAGGGTAAAAGAGTGGAAGACTTTTCAGGACAAAATTTCAGCTCCTTTCCATTAACAACATTCAGAAGTAAGCACTAGATTATGGTTGCTGCCATTTCCCCAGTACTGAGGCATGAGCCCCAAATTTTTATTATACTTTCGGGCTGTAGCAGTGCATTTTTTGATCTCAAAGTTCTTCCTTTACAATTTACAGAAGCCTCCCAGGACAGTTGAAGAATGTAAGTACCTCTGCCTAGTTATTATCCACTGATTTCATCTGTGTTCCTCTGCTGGGCCTGCTAACAGTGTCTGGGCCCTCCAACTTAAAGTAGATCCCTAACTAAATGACTTAACTTTTTATTTTTTTCATAAACACTGTTTCTTATGCCGCTTCCTGTCTACATGCAATCACGTTATTGGTTGAAGTGGATAGAATTGTGTCTTTTTTGACCAGGTTAACTATGTAAATCTGGTGACTGCATGTCATTACTTAGGATATGTTTCTTGATGTTGACAAGGGTAGAACATGCCGGCATAATGAACATTGGCATGACAGGACAAGGTAATATTGCAGCAAGGCAATGGGGAAACAGTAAGGCCTTGTACACACGATCAGTCCAAACTGATGAAAACGGACTGAAGTTCAGTTTCATCGATTCACAGACTGATGGTCGGATGGTTCGTACACACCATCAGTTCAAAAAGCGATCGTGTCAGAACGCGGTGACCTAAAACACAACGACGTGCAGAAAAAAATGAAGTTCAATGCTTCCAAGCATGCGTCGACTTGATTCTGAGCATGCACGGGTTTTGAACCGATGCTTTTGCATACTAACCATCGGTTTTGACCGATCGGTAGGCGTCCATCAGTACGATTTTAAAGCAAGTTTTAAAACGTTGGACTTAAGGACTAAAGACTGATGGGCCATACACATGGTCGGTTTGGACTGATGAAACTGAACTTCAGTCCGTTTTCATCAGTTTGGACTGATCGTGTGTACAGGGCCTAATATGATGTTATCACCTAGAAACAAGAACTGTCTTGACAAGGAGCATTATGGCAGGATTACCAGGTATTATTTTAATGCCCACTGCAGATTTACAAAGACTAAAAATTAGTTTTGAAAATAATTTAGTATGGTAGAGATTATATGAGATTTCAGCAATTGGGTCTAGATTAACTTCAACTTTTCTTCCAAAGAAGGCTTCTTTTTCATCTATTATAGTTGTTTTATACCATTAAACTTCCTGACTGCCCAAGCCTGTTAAAATTTCTGATATCTGCTAGGTTTGGCATTTTATAGGTAAGGGTACCTTACCAATTTAACACTAGGCAACAAAAAGCAGGGACGTGCAGTTTTATGCATTACAAATGCTTCTTCGTTTTTATTTTTTTGGCCCCTCCTTCATAGTAAACTAGTAAGAGATTGTAAGAACCCCTTAGGGTGTAGCAACTACCATCTTCTTATTCTACAGGGCCTCTGTTTTGAGAAAATAGATATTGTTTGGGGAGTTTTAAGTAATTTTGTAGCCAAAAATGCAGATGTTAACCTGTGTAAAAAATTAGCAAATGGTTGGAGAAACAAAGTGGTTAAACATTGGGTAATGGCATTTGTGGTTCGAAGGTGACTCCCTGCATGATAACAATTTAGCCCACCCCTGATAAAAAAAAAACATTATTACATATTTCCTGTAAATAAACTCTGTCTTACTTTGCATTCATAACTCTCTTGGTTGTCAAATCCAACCCATTCATTATCTTTACAAGCATATGGTACCCTCTGGTCTGGAATCCATTTTATCGGGGTCCCCTTAAGCCACGTGCAGATCTGGAAGAATACATAAATAAAGAGTGTTAGTTATATAGTGAATCAGGTTTAAAAAAGACACATATCCATTAAGTTAAAAAAATAGAAACCTAAATCCTCAGAACCCTAAACACATTGTTTATTGAAATAAATCCCTCTTGATCCCTAAACATATCAGATACTGCTTGGATAAACAAATTAAGTGTATTACATTTAAAAAGAAGTGTATATCCAACAAAAAGGTTTATTAAGAACAAAGAATACAATAACAATGCCAAAGGCCTCGTACACACGAGCGGATATGTCCGCTGAAAACGGTCCGATGGACCATTTCAGCAGACATCTCCGATCGTGTGTATGGGCTAGCGGACAGATTTGTCCACCCGACAGATTTCAAAGCATGCTTTGAAATCTATCGGGTGGGAATGTGTCCGCCCGACATGTCTGCTGGTTAGTACACTTACCAGCAGACATGTCGTACCGCATCGCCGCCGCGCCGCCGCCGAATGGATTCGGCGCATGCGCGGAAGTGTTTTACTTCCTGGTGCGGTGACGTGGCGGCGTCAACGTCACCGCCACGTCACCGCGCCGTCCGCCGGTGGGGAATTTGATCCGATGGTATGTACACGCCATCGGACCAAACTCCAGATCGGACATATCCGATGGAAACGGTCCGCGGACCGTTTTCATCGGATATGTCCGATCGTGTGTATGGGGCCAAACAGTACATTGCACATTTTTGTACACAAATAGTCAATGCAATTTAAATACTTAAGAGAAACCTAATTCTAGAAAAAAAAAAAAAAAAGTCAACAGCTACAAAAATTATAAACATGCCAGTCCAGGGATCTATCGCTGTCTATTCCCAGAACGGTTATTCGGGTTCCCATCTTGGATCTGGAAAACTGGCTGTGACTTCCTGGTGCTTCACAGCCTGCTTCTCACTGCACGTGCGCGAAACAGTTCTGTAATCTGTGTGAGAGTCGATCTCCTCCCCTCCCCTCTCCTCTCATGCCTATCTATTCCCTGCAACTGCTCCCGTGCTTATAAAGTAAAGAAACATGTGTTCATTACTTTGATCCTCTCTGTTTTAGGTCCCTGTCGTGTGTGTTTTCCTAAAATTATAAATGCTAAATACCTTCTTTGCAGAGTTCTGCTCGGTAGACAGGTGACCTCTCTCTGCTAACTTGCATTAATCATAGGGAAATCTAAGTCCGTCCCACTGTACTCACTTACTTGGGAAGGGAAGCAGCAGTAGGCCACATGACAGGACAACAGGGCTCAGCTAAGAGATCAGATATTATAGCCATCCATACAACACTAGCTGACACTTGCTTGTAGGAACATGGAATGTTTATTTGAACAAACTCACCAAATATTTATCACAGGAGGACATTACCCTCTCCTGATCATATTACCCTAGGAATACAAACTGTAACCAAGAACATAATTAACAAAAGCTAATTAACTTGTCACTTTGTTTAATTTTTTTGGACTGGATGGACTTGTCTTTTTTTAACCTGACTAACTATGTAACTTATTCCAGCCTAGGTGACTCAAATCCCACCCAGATAATGATGTGATTAATCAGATATTCCCACTTCAGGTCAGACTTGCCGGCATTAAACTCCTAAAGTACAATACACAAGTGTAAACACATCCCCAGAGGTTTGCTAGGAGAGACAAAAGATGTTCCAATTAGCACAATTAACAATACAAGCAGTGTTCTCCCCCTCCTCAGCCTAGTAGGCAACAGACTATAGTAGGAGTCCTCTGTAGCAGACTATTAGGCTCCTACATTGAAGAACATGAAACAGAGGACAATGTGCCCAGCTATTTCAATTAACATGTATAAATGAGGTGGAAAGATACACAAAGGGATTTCATTTCAAAAGAGGCATAGAAAGGCACTTCCTGGTATAGGAGCTGCAGGGTTGGGCGTGTTGATCTGTTCATATTCGGCCGCAATGCTTCTTGGGTTTACAGCGTCACGCTGCCCAGGAAATAATTCCAAACCCACTAACTCCAAATCGCGCGTTATTTCCGCTTGTCACATGACTCTGGAAGCAAGTCATGTGACGATGTCGGATGCAATAGCGCCATTTTCAATACTGGAAACCTTCTCTAAACTGCATTACTCACCTGGACACCGTCGGGAAAGGTTCTCATCGGGACTCGGGAGACACGCAAATCGCTGTTGCCTTTACTGTGAAGGGGGCGAGTCCTTTTCAGGACGCTGCACCGTTGTCACAGTAACAGTTCAGTGTTGATGGCCCGGCTCGCCGTCAACACTGGGCATGCGCGGGATAGAGCGGTGAATGCTAGGAGTACAGCATTCGCTGCATCCCGGAAGAGACTGAGGTTGGGCTCAGACTGCCCGGAGCAAAGATGGAAACGTCCATCACAGTGTGATATAAAGTTTGATTTTGGGGGAATTCTAAATGCTGGCGCCTACATCGCTGGGACGGGTGAGTACATTGTTACATAGGTACCAAGCGGGAGAAAGCATTTTTTTTTATTTTTTATTTCGGCCGAACCACCCCTTTAAAGCGAGATCCACATATACTGTATTCACAGTCAAATCATTGTGCAAGCATTTGCTAGCTTTCTCATAAAAAGCCAGTAGGTTAGTTTTAGGTTAGTTTTAGGTTAGTTTGACAACTTTTGTCTTTCAGGAATTCATCAAGCAAGAAAACTAACCACAAAGAGGTGGCTTTTATTTCTGCTTTCAGCCAGAACTGCTGTTGTAAAATGGCTATTGTATTTTAAAGTGGATGTAAACCCAATTTTTTTTTGTTGCTGTCACAATGTAGAGTATAAGATTTCCTGTCATCTGTGCCCAGTCTTGCCACAAAGAGTTAATCCAGCTCTGCGCAATCCTCTTTTCTTCTTTCAGTGAGATAAATGGACAAACAGGAGAAAACTTTTGTCCGTTCCTCCCCCTTGCTGTGAATGACAGGTTATTTACATATATCATGCACTAGCCTGAGACAGGCATTATTTTTTAATTCCCACCCCCACTCCTTTTCTGAAGTCATGTGGTTACTTTTCTGGATTTTGACTGGATGTTAGTGATCATAGCAGAATTTAGTGTAAGGGGAGTGTAGAGGTGGGCAGGGAGTCTACTGACATCACAACTCCACCCACCGAGCTCCAGACAACAGACCCACCCACAGAATCGGCAGTTTTTCAGTTCTTATAACAGACAGGGGGGAGACATTTGACAGGTAAGGATACATGCAGGAGGCTTGTATTTCTTATAGACCAGCACTATGGCAGTAGTTTAGAAAGGATGAGAGTGGCTTTACATCCACTTTAATGTATTAAGTAACTTAAGATGTTACATCATAAGTAACATTAGCAGTGTAGCAAAATAAATAAAGCACTGCTAAACTGACATTGACATCAACTTTACAACTGTACAAACGTACAAGCCCTCTACATGCTTAAAGTCCAAGCAGCAGTAAAAATTACCCTTGTCGTTTCTACTATTTATTATATATATTATTTTAGAAAAATATCACCTCATAGTAGGCCCAGAAGCCAGCCTCTCGAGTGTATGTGCCAGCTGATCCTGCTCCAGATACAGGTATCCCCACATCACATAGATTAGGATTAGGGTTCCTGAATGTTCTGCCATATGTTGGGAATCCCATTATGAGTTTTTCAGCTGGAACTCCGTTTTCTTTCCAGTAATTCATTGCAAAATTCTAGTGATGAATAGACAAACCATTAAATGATGGAATTACATGTTGTTAAAGGTAAGTAAAAAAAAAACTACTAGACTATTGAAATGGTGGTATAGGAGTGTCAGCTATCAGTCAGCTCACTGAAAGCAACACACTCCTTGCCTGGCTGATGTTATAGCGACCCTTGTAAAGAAAGGAGGCAGCATGATTGCAAATTGATTGTTCCTGTAGATGGCCAGTCTACAAATCACTATATTTAAAGCAGAACTCCAGGCACAGCCAATCTTGTAATTTGTAGTGTGTAAACAAATTTAATCTCTACTGAGGTGTATGCTTTGTATTTATTACAGGCATTTGTACAGCATCAACAATGTACGCAGTGCTTTCAATACTTTATTACATTCACCTCATTCCCTGCTTAAAATCTTATTACAAATACTAGGGTCAATTATCCTACCAGCATGGCTTTGGAGTGTAGGAGGAAGCCTATCCAAGCACTGAAAGAACATGCAAACTCCATGCAGATAGTGTCCTGTCAGGATTCAAACTGATGACCCTGCAGGGCAGACATGCTAATCACATGGCCGGATCACTTCTCTGCACTATACATTTTTTTTTTTTTTTTTAACAGAAAAGACTGCACTATACATTTATTTAGACGGTACAGCTCCTGCTGGATTTGAGAGCTGTGGGTCTCATGGGAAATTCACAGAACATTGTATATTCTGTTGTTGGAGATTTTACAATCCGTGTGCAATGTGTATAGCTAGCTTACGTCACCAATAAAATAAACCTTTAATAGGGGCCCTCCCAATTTGTACATGTAATCACATACATTTATCACTATACAAAGCTAATCGTTTTCTCTTTGCAGATAGGCTAATAAGGGCTTGGATAAGTTTTAAACAAGTCATCACTGAAGTCAGCTCTCCCAGAACCTTAGCTCACCATGTTCCCCCTCCCTGTTCTAAGTTGGTATTCAGGGGTCAAGTCCTGGGGAAAAAAGTGTGGGAACTCCCACCCAAAATAAAAAAAAAAAAATTATATGCTCATATGCATAATTACCAAACCGCATGTTTCTTTTCAATCCACTGTACCTTAGTAACCCTTTATGTTACTAGCCGCTTCCTGTATATGGATTCATCGGGTAGTGTGCGGGTACTCTGTCACTTCCTCGATGACGCAATGTCTCCTGGGAGCTTTTGTCATTGTTCCCAGGAGACATTGCGGAGGTCTGCTGAGAGTTATCGTGGGATTTAGAAAGAACTTTAAGCAAGTTCTTTCTAAATCCCGCGATAACTCGTGGCAGACCTCTGCAATGTCTCCTGGGAACAATGACAAAAGCTCCCAGGAGACATTGCGGCATCGAGGAAGTGACGGAATACCAGCACACTACCTGATGAATCCATATACAGGAAGCGGCTAGTAACATAAAGGGTTACTAAGGTTCGCCTGCCCCTGACAGTGACTGTAGCTCGGCATCGCCGCTTAGTGAAGGATTGGCTCAGGCGGCTCGGCTGCTTTAGTCCTGCAAAGGGAACTGCGTTCCTGCTGTGAAAAAAGTGCAGGGGCACCGTTCCCATGCGTTCCCGCAGGACTTGAGTCCTGTTCTTATTATATATTAGAAGTCTTGAATTCACTGTTGGGAGTAAAAGGGAGAGTTGAGCTGGTGTAGACAGGGAATTATTTATCGGCGTATACCGCGCACTTTTTCCCCCTAAAAATAGGGGGGAAAACACGGATGCGCGTTATACGCCGATGCTGTACCTTCGGGCTCAGAGGGGAAGGAGGGGGACGAGCGCTGCCGAGTGCCACCGAGCGCCGCCGAAATTCACGAGCTGTCTCTCCTGTTTACTCGGCTCTAACATCACACACACGTTCCCGCTTCCGCCACCGGCATTGGACCAGTGTTCTATCAATCACAGCAGCTGGTCCAATACCGATGGCGGTGGCGGGACTGTGTGTGTGCCTGCCGCCAAATGAACAGGAAATGACGGCTCGGCTCCCTCCACGAGAGAAGGTGAGGCTGCATTTGGGCACAGGCTGCATTTGGGCACAGGCTAGGCTGCATTTGTGAACAGGCTAGGCTGCATTGAGGCTGCAGATGGACACTGACCACAAAATTTAAAAAACTATTTTTTTCCTGAGACTTCCCTCTGAAGTTGGGGTGCGCGCCTTATACCCCCGATAAATACGGTACATTTGCTGGTCATTTTGAGGGTTACATAGTGCTTGTAGCAAGAGAGGTCAGAGATGACTTGCTGCCTTGATGATACTTGAATGCTAATAGCCTGGCCAAAGCTACGTTTAAAGACTGACTTTGTATTATATAGAACTTGTCTTACAATATTGAAGTATATTAAATCTCCCTTGTCCGTGGATCCCTGACACAGAGGGCTGTTGTGTCCAGAGACAGTGTCCCATCCACCATGGAAATCATAGGTCATAACGCTGATGAAATCCAGGAGTCTGTGAACAAACATGACACAAGAAATGACTTTGGGTTCGGTGGAGATGGCATTGATAAAATGTGTTATCGCCCATAATACTCAATAAAATCCATATGAATATTCTTTTTACAAACACATACAGTCTTCAATACTCATACACTGATATTTACACGATTGCACTTTCTAGTTTATGGTCAAAACCCAGAGATTGGTGGGTAAAATTGTTCTCCCAGGAAGATGCCTCTGGTGTTGCTCACAGCAGCTTTGTATAATAATAAGCCTTAGCTTGTTAGCTGCATCATCCTTTTTCTCTAAGCTTAAGTTTAAGTTGTACCATCAACTTGGCATAATTAATATATTATTGCTAAACATCTATTTTCAACATATATTCTATATAAAGTATATAGCTTATAAAGGGAAGGAGATTTATGCTATCTATTTCTATCTCAACACAATTACAGTTATTTAGCTTACTTTCCAATATTTGCAATCTCGTATCCAGCATCAATGGTTCCTTTTCCTGCAGACACAGCTGCTGTGATCAAGAGTCGTGGAAGATTTGTGGATGCGGCTTCTGCATTAAATGCGGCAAGCATTTCCTGACCAAGACAAAAATGATCATTGCACAAATCAAAAATTGTCTCTGAGTATGTTCGGTTACCCATGATATGTACATCATATTTAAAAGACTGCCAAACAGCAGGTAGTGCACACTTTTTTTAAAGTGTAATGTATGAGGTGATAAATATTATTGCCATTCTACATAAAGCAACAGAGGTTAGTGTGATTTTGACATATTTAACGTTACCTCTAGTAACACAAATACAGGGATTTCTATAGTTGCCATGTAACCGGGCCTGTACTCATAGGGGGCCCCCAATAAGGCCTCTGATATACACATACAGTACATTCACACTGCTGTTATGTTTAACCACTTAAGGACTGGAAGAATTTACCCCCTCACTGATTTACCCCCTCACTTTTATGCGATACGGCACTGCACCGCTTTAACTGACAATTGCACGCTCTTGTAAAGCTGTACCCAAACAAAATTGACATCCTTTTTCCCCACAAATAGAGCTTTCTTTTGGTGGTATTTGATCCCCGCTGCGGTTTTATTTTTTTGCCCAATAAAGAAAACAAAGAAATATATATATATATATATATAAAAAAAATGTCTTCCTCAGTTTAGGCCAATATGTATTCTTCTACATATTTCTGGTAAAAAAAAAATCGCAATAAGCGCATATTGATTGGTTTGCACAAAAGTTATAGTGTCTACAAAATAGGGGATAGATTTACGGCATTTTTTTTTACTAGTAATAGCAGCAATCTGCGATTTTTAGTAGGACTGCGACATTGCGGCAGACAGATCGGACACTTTTGACGCTTTTTTGGAACCAGTGACATTTATACAGCAATTAGAGCAATAAATATGTTGCAGCGCACGCACGCGTCTGCTATATATTTGGTAAAACGACGTACAATGACAGTGATTTGCGTAATAGAGCCAACCTGCCGCAGTACAACTTTGGAGGCTGGTCTTTAAATTTGTTAAACTATTCTTTGCCAGGTTGCAGTTTAAGCAGAATACATAGAGCATGGACTAAAATCTATACATTAGTAATCACCACAGCCATTTCATCTGAGGGAAATCCTGAAAACATGACCTGTTGGTGTGCCTTGTGGACTGGAGTTGAAAAACACTGCTCTAGTTCACACACACTGGTTTACTTTATATCACTCAAATCTAAATGGGCTTACTCCAGTAAGGATCATAACCCCACTTAGTGAACATCATTTTTAAATTATCATAACAACTACACTAATTATATATAATCTTACAAAGTCAAAGGCTTTTTATTTTCTCACCTCTATCAGAATAGTAAATCTTTGCTTGTCCTCAGGTGGACTGCCTCGAGATCCTGGGTACTCAAAGTCAAGGTCAATGCCATCAAAGTTATAATTTCGAAGATGTTTAATCACAGAATCAATGAAAATTTTACGGTTCGCAGCAGAGGCAACCATATCTGTGAACCTAAGGATGTGAAAGGACCCAAAATGAGGAAAATAGTCTATAGAACATGAACTGTGTGTTTTGTGTGTGTGTGTGAGCTGATTTCATTATAAATATTGTACCGTAACTTTTGTTTCATGAATGGACTTACTTCTGTGTCCCAAAGTTCCAACCACCAATTGCCAGTAGTGTTACCAACTTTGAATTCCTGGAACAAAGAACAGGGCATAGACTAAATATTCATTTCAGACAACAGGTATATAATAGACAATATATATAACAGGTATATAACAGACAATAATAGCTGGCACAGAGTGGATTTAATGTAATAGAACTAAAGCTGGAAATCTTTACAAAAGTGAGTAGGTTCTCCACATCAGCCAATCAGATTGTGTATTTCATTTCCCAGTGAATAAAGAATGAAACCTAATAAGAAAAATTATAACGTTGCTGCAGTCTCCAGATCAATTTGCTAAGGGTTTTTAAGTCTATTAGTAAAGTGAAAAAGAAAAAATGTAATGTCGTTTTTGGGGTTGGTTATCAACCACCCCACATACAGTATAAAGCTGTTCTTAGCACCAAATATTACTACAAAATGGAAAATGCAAGAAGCGGAAATTAGGTCCTTATTCATCTTATTTCAGCTATTCTGAATTCAGTTGAGACAATGAAGCCAGAGATTCTTACGAAAGACACATTGGGGTTGAGTTCTAAAACTGGAGAATGCTAAATCTGGTGTAGCTCTGCATAGAAACCAATCAACGTCCAGGTTTTATTGCCAAAGCTTAAATGAACAAGCTAAAGTTAGAATCTGATTGGTTATCATGCAGACCTGAACCAAATGTTGCACTCTTCAGTTTTGGTAAATTAACCCCATAATGTTACTAATGATACAAAGCAACTATCTTACCCATGTGCTAGCAAAACCAATTAAATGTGTCCATTTCCAATACAGTAGACTAAACACCATATTAGATGTGCGGGTCAATAAACATTTCGGCAACAATGACACAATTTAGCAAAACATTTTAGATGTATAATTACATGCTGAACCAGGGGCTGCAAACAAAATGAACTTTACAATATTAAAGCTAAATGATGATATTAAAAATGAAATAGGACTTGAAAAATCATATCATAAATTACTATGAATAAAAGGAAATCAGTTTGAATGAAAAATACAATTTTCAATATGGTAGGGTATAAACCTCAATGCAAATTTAAAAAAGTAGAAACTGAAGTTCAAAGTTTCTAAATGCAAAATAATACTTATATAGAAAAATAATCTTCTGGCGTACAATACTGGGAGACAGTGCTGGCCAGATGTATAGAAAAAAAGATTTGGGGGTTCTTATTTCAGATAACTGCAAAAAGAGAAACTAGTTTTGCCAGGCATTGGAAACATTGGCTAACAAAAATATATTGATGAGATTCAGAAATGAACAAATAGAAATGGTGAAAGGTCTGAGGGGTAAAACACATCAGGAGAGACAGCAGAAATGTATTATGCACAAGCTTAGGGAAAGGTATACATGACTGAAATGTCTGAATCAATTAAGGGTGTTAATAGGATTCAGGAAAGCAGCATTTTCAATGTGAAGATAACTTCAAGAACACACAGCTTTTGCCTAAAAAATAAAACTAGGAGAAGGAAACCAAAACTATCTTTAGAGAATATTTATTTTACTTAATGCTTAAAACAGAATTCCAGCAGAGGTTCAAGCAGAATGAATTGGGTATAAGGGATTGTATGATATATATATATATATATATATATATATATATATATATATATATATATATATAATTTTTATTTTTTTATTTTTTTTAATGGTTGAACTGGACAGACTTGTGTCTTTTTTCAACCTGACTAACTATGTGTTAGGTAGTGAGTCATTCTACAGTAAGTACATTTAAATCTGCTTGGGACAAACATGGAGCAAAACTAAATAAAGAAATGGGCAAACGCGATAAATCACTTGGTCTTTTTCTGCTGACACTCTTCAATGTTTCTAGGTTTCAAATCTTGAAAGTTGAAAAGGCTGAAAATATACGTAGAATATAACAGGAACAATCTACAAAAAGAAAGTTAGTATAAAAGCAACAAATAACAACAGAAAACAGAAAAAAAAATCATAATATATTTATCCTCTACCGGAGACATTAACAAACTATAGTTGTAGAAGACAAAGTGGATATCTTAAAATACATATATTTTATTTCTTCTCAATGGAGTTAAGAGATATTATGGCAGAAGGATGTGCTCAAAGTTCCCTATTTAACATTACATGTGCACTCATCTAATATGAAAATATTTGTGATACTGACTGTTGCTTTAGGTCATTAAACTGCTTGTATAGTACATCATCATTCCACTCGTATGGCGCAATCTTGTGCTCACTCATGGTGGCAAAGGCATACATGAGATGAGTGCAGAGCTGCGGGTCAATATTCCCTGGCACATACTTTGCAGGCACGGGTCGGTATTGTGACCAGTTTGTAAAGTAACAAACCAGTTTGTAAGTAGAACCTAGAAGGAGCAGATTATTAGAGGCAGAAGACAAAAATAATTAAATGTAATTCTAAACTCAGTATAGTTACATTCAATCAATATAAAAAAAATAAAAAAAAACATTAAAACTAGCAAACCTCCATCTACACAATCCTATGCCCACAGTTGATCTAAAAATACAGCATGATCCACTAGGGGGAAAAAATGTTACTGATTCCCCAAAGAGGCAATCTTCCCTGGATTAACCACCCCTGGTGTTATTTACTATAAGCATTAGTATTCAGTTAAATTTTGTGCATTTAGGAAATAATCCAAGGCGTATTTAAAAAAAAAATGCAAATGGGCTGGCCAGAACTAGTTTTCGAGTCTGTTTCCACAGCTCTTACTGTGAGGACGCCTTTCTGTATGTGTTCTACATATATACTACACGTTCTTGACCACTAGGTGGTGCTATAGGAAGGATGCTATAAGAAGGAAGGATAAGGACAACACTGGATGGACATAAGCGCCTTGAGGCGATTCAGTTTGCATTTATATATACAAGTTATTCACGCACTCACTCTATAAGTGTGTTTTTTAGATCCAAATTAGTTATTCATTTATGAATATTATTATTGGTTAAATTTTTAGATCCAAATTAGTTATTCATTTATGAATATTATTATTGGTTAAATTAATTTGGATCTACTGTATATGCATTAAAACTCTTATGTCAAGTACTTGGTTGGGGTGAGGATGTTGTGACATAATTGACAATATCCTAATTAAGTTATGATGTATTATATCTACTGTTATTGTATATTTTATATCTATACGTATCTCACCATTTGTGTATCTATTTGAGCAACCAAGATGTAACGTGGTTAGGAACTTTTAATGAAATAAACACTTTTTGGGGGATTATTCAGCTAAAGACAAATGTTGATTGCCTACCAATTAGATTGCCCTACCTAGTTCAGCAGGGTATATAAAGCTACAATAAAATGGCAGAGAGCAAGCCTCCATGATGACACATTGATCACGAAATGCACTGTGCACTCGCCTATGCTGACATCATTTCCGGTATGGCTGGTTTCCATTTTTTTGCTGTGGTGGAACATACGCTAAAATGGGGGAGACTGTGTCTCTGTTGCTGTACATGTTGGTGCTAGCACATTAGCACCTTTATAATGTAAGTGAGCACCATTATTGGCACTTGGTTTATATTAAAGCATATTGCGCTGTGAATCTTGCTGCTTTAATTGAGCCATATTGTCCTATGAGCACAAGGATACATCAAGGGATGCATTATACCTTCCAAATGATCTGAGCATATAAAGTCTCCTATGATTTAGCCATCTGGTAAGTCTGTATTTCTCACAACAGGAGTGAAGGTGAAGTATGGCTAATTAAGAGCACCTGCCATCACATTGATTTTTTATTTTTTTTGGTCCTTGGTTCACTTTTGAAGACTTTTCTTATATTATTTTGTATTGGTGTGGTTATTGATTAAGCACTTAGTTACTTAGTTATATTTATATTTGAGTTAGCAACTACTTTTTATATTTTCAAACGATTAATCTATTTTCCTCAGACATAAAGAGTGCCTCCTTGTCCTTTGTAATGATCCTAAAGTGAATAACTCTACACTAAGATTACTATATGGACCACTTTATTTATTTATTTATACATGTTGACCATATGCCAGCCTCACTTAATCATCCCTTCCTAAGGCCCCTTTCACATTGGGGCGGGATCCGCGGTGGCGGTATAGTGCCGCTAAAAATAGCAGCGATATACCGCTGGAATTGCCACGGAAATCGGCCGCTAGCGGTGCAGTATTAACCCCCGCTAGCGGCCAATAAAGGGTTAATACCGCCCGCAATGCGCCTCTATAGAGGCGCATTACAGGCGGTATTGCTGCGGTTTCCCATTGTTTTCAATGGGAAGCAGCTGTGAAGGCAGCGGTATACATACCGCTCCTCTCACCGCTCCAAAGATGCTGCTGAGAGGAGATTTTTTTCACTACTAATAACCTTAGACCATTCAGAGTAAGAATCATTAACCTCTATTTTCTGAATTTGGTCTTTTAACAAATATTTTGTCACCACAAATAGAGCTTTCTTTTGGTGGTATTTGATCACCTTTGCGCTATATTTTTTGCAATATTTTTAACTTTTTGCTATAATAAATATCCCCTAAAAATATATATTATGGCGATATTTACTTCCACCGATGCCAAGAAAATTTCCACTACCACTGGCCATAGTCTGGCCCCCCTAAAGTCTGAAGGTCAATAAACTGGCCCTTTGTTTAAAAAGTTTGGAGACCCCTGTTCTATTATATACACAGAGCTGAAGACAGTATTTAATTATTCAACTCTAAGACCCCTTTCACACTGGGGGCATTTTGCAGGCGCTATAGCGTTAAAAATAGCACCTGCAAAGTGCCCTAAAACAGCTGCTCCATTCACTCCAATGTGAAAGCCCGAGGGCTTTTACACTAGAGCGGTGCACTGGCAGGGCGTCAAAAAAAGTCCTGTAGGAGCGGTGAACTTAATGCGCCTAATGCGCTCCTGCCCATTGAAATCAATGGGCAGTGCCGCCGTACCGCCGGCAAAACGCTGTTGTAGCAGCACTTTCCGGGCAGTTTTAATATTTTTCAGCCGCTAGCGGGGGGGTTAACACAGCCCCGCTAGCGGCCGAAATGCGCAGCAAATCCGACTGTAAAGGGCCGCTAAAAATATCGACATTTTACCGTCGATGCTAAAGGTGGCACAGTGTGAAAGGGCTCTAAATGATTTTGTAATGGGCCTATATGCTTAGACGTGACCTTTTTATAATTTAAAATCTGAAGAATTTTTGAGGGTTTATCCTACTGTTTTGCAACCTGTCCATTTTGAATTCATGCAACCTTGATTTGCTTTTTTCATATTCCATTATATTCTTTGTAACTTTTTTTTAACAGATGTTCTTTGTAATTTTTAAATGGTGATAGTGTTCTTTAATTTTTTATACATTTTTAAATGTTTTCTTTTTTACAGCTTTTGGCCATAAACCATATAGGTTTTACTTTGTGGGCCAGATTTTCATAGATTAGCACTGGCGTAGCGTAAGCCATTTACACTACGCCGCCGCAACTTAACAGAGCAAGTGCCGTATTCTCCAAGCACTTGCTCCATAGTTTGCGGAGGCGTAGTGTAAATGGCCCAGCGTAAGGCCGCGTAATTCAAAGGGGGCAGCTTGTATTTAAATTAAGCTCGCCCCCGCGTCGATCGAACTGCGCATGCGCTGGCCGCGGAAAAAGACCAGTGCGCATGCTCCAGCTCACGTCGGAAAGCGTTGTTGAAACCGACGTCAAAACGACGTGATTGGCATTTACGCAATGCCCTATTCGCGAACGACTTAGTAAAACTACGTAACCAACGGAAAAAGCCGACGCTGACCCGACGCCATACTTAACATGGCAACCGACGGTACTACGTAAGGTTACTCCACATATTAGCAGGGGTAACCTTACGCGGACGAAAACGAAGTAAGCGACGACGGGGCGGCGTAAAAGCGTTCGGGAATCTGCGTAGTAGCCTCATTTGCATAGGCAAATGAGAAAACAACGTAAAGGCCACCTAGTGGCCGGAGTTGTCATTACATCTACAATCCGCAAGTGTAATTGTATTACACTTGTCGGATCTTCACCGGTATCTATGCCTAAGTGATTCTAGGAATCACTCGCATAGATACCCGGGGAAAAAAACGGCGATACGACGGGGTATCTGAGATACCCCGTCGTAGCGCCTCTGAGAATCTGGCCCTTAGTCTTTTAAACGTATTTAGTGGGTTTGCATATAGTTGATTTAAAGCATTTCCATTTCTGTTATGTGTTCTTTGATGACAATATTCCCTCCCAGTCTAAATCTTGGAGAGCAGTCCTCAGCTTTGGAAGTGTTTTTATCTTTTCAATATGTGCTTGTTGCTTTCAGCTAACATTAAATTAAACCATGTATTTTTTATTGTTACTCAGATGTTCTTTTATATGAAAATGAGTGATAAGCTATGCATGGTTTGAGATTACCAAGTCCAGCAGAGCAATATTTCTAGTTGTGGCCTCTATCAACTCTACCAATAAATTGTCTTGTAATAGGTCTACAAATTTTTGCTCTTTAACTGTTCCAGCAGTGCCATTACACCAGTCAATTTCAGGATAGTTAAAATTCACAGTTACTGTATCATCACTGTCCCAGCCCTTGCAGCCCTTTCTGTCTGTGCAAGAATCTGAGTTTCCACCTCACACTCTCCATCAACACGGTCCTCTTTCACACAAGCTTTGAAATCACTTCTCACATAGAGACAGACACCACCACCTTTACATTGTCCCCAAAGGGAGTATAACAAGCTCAATAGCTCAGACATGTGAGCAATGAAGCCAAGATTCAGCAATACCAATACTCACATGAAAAATATATTATATTAGCATCTTTAATTTACCCCATGTAGCAAAGAATGATGTTAATATGGTGAAATAAATAGAGAGAAATAGATTTGCAAAAATAGCTAGCTACCTTATCCTAATATCCATGCTTCTCACTTGAGTTATCTAAAAAGTCATGCATATTGTAAATCTTGTTAGCTATATCACTTACCCAGCTGTGCATGAAGCAGCAAGAATAGACCTGTGTAACACATAATAAATTATATAATAAAAAAAACAATATCCATAGCATAGCAAGGTAACTTAGCTTACTTAGCATTTAGTTTTATAATTTGTATTGCATTCAATGTGTTAACATGTCATGATGTAGTATTTACAATGCAAAGAAATATCATTTGTTTTTCTTACCCGCCCAAAGCAGCATCTTCCTCATGTCTCTCTGTGTCAGCAACCAGCACTGGTGAAAAGTTGTTGGTACCTTATATAGTGAAGCAATGGCTGATATCACTGTGGGAATTTCAACATGTGTGTGGAATTTGGCTAAAACAATTGCTTAAATATTAAAATGTTAAAAAGGATAATTACTTTGGCAACAGGACAGGAATGACTGATTACTATAGATGTTGTGAAAGAGGGTGCTGGGGTGGCTGTGCTGGAACAAACTACCAACAAAATATTAATATAACACACTGCAAGTTAAGTAAGTGCTACCATATCAGCTTTATTAAGGGCTAATATTTCTTAAATTAAAAATATAATAAAGTATTATATATTATACAGTATTCTTATTTTCACAAACATATACAGTCTACATAATTTTTAAATGTCAAAATAAAATACTAGGGGCTGAACGTGGGTTTCCTGATCCTCCCTGCATCTTTAGCCATAGCTGAATGGTTTAGAAAGTGTTTTCTTACCTATGGTAAAAATATAAAATCATACATTAATTTCCACAATGCATTTCAATTATTTCTAGCCTGCTCCTATTAATCTAAATGATCTTGAAGTTTGTAAACTTACTTTGTGACAATCCCCACACATGTACTTTCTTGAATTCTGTGACACGTATTCACTATGCCCTGTGAGTGGGCACTGCTGCGTCACACATTTCACAGAGCCTAGCTTCCGATCTACAGAGGAGTTTCGTGACATAAGGTCAGCACAGGAATAACTGCTTGCAAGCTCCAAGGTACCATGGGATATGTAATCTTTAGAAATTGAAAATAAACAGCAGAGGATAAGCTGCAAAGCATGCAGGAAATGCAGGAAGTTGTGGAAAAAGATGGCCAGAAGAGAGGCAGCATTCACCAGGAGGATATTTCAAGTATGCTTATATCGGATTGCCAAGTATAACTATTGTTAGCATTGTTATTATAATTATGGCTGATGGTCAGCAAGTCTCGTACGCCCACACTTGAAGTACCACCACTGCGCCTTAGGGAAAAACATCTGACTAACCTGCTGCCACTTTAACCACTTGCTTACTGGGCACATATACCCCCCTCCTGACCAGGTGAAATTTCAGCTTCTGGCACTGCATCGCTTTAACTGACAATTGCGCAGTCGTGAAACGTGGCTCCCAAACAAAATTGATGTCCTTTTTTCCCCACAAATAGAGCTTTCTTTTGGTGGTATTTGATCACCTCTGTGGTTTTAATTTTTTGCACTATAAACAAAAAAATTGCGATAATTCTTAAAAAAAAAACATTTTTTTTCTCAGTTTAGGCCGATACGTATTCTTCTACATATTTTTGGTAAAAAAAAATTGGTTTGCGCAAAAGTTATAGCGCTTACAAAATAGGGGACAGAATGAATATTTATTTTTATTATTATTTTTTTACTAGTAATGGCGGCGATCTGCAATTTTATTTGGGACTGCGACAATGTGGCGGACACATCGGACACTTTTGACACATTTTTGGCGCCATTCACATTTATACAGCGATCAGTGCTATAAATATGCACTAATTACTGTATAAATGTGACAGGCATTGAAGGGGTTAACACTAGGGGGTAAGGGGGGGTTAAATGTGTACCCTGCATTGTGTTCTAACTGTGGGGGGACGGGGGGTGACTGGGGGAGGTGACCAATATGTCTCCCTATGTACAAGGGACACAGATCGGTCTCCTCTCTCCCTGACAGACAGGACATGGATCACAGAGACACAGAGATCCATGTCCTTGTCCCTGTAACCGCCGATCGCGAGTGCCTGGTAGACATCGCGGCCGCCAGGCACGCGCATCGGCATCTCAGTGATGCGGCGGGCACGCCAGTGGCTTGGAGGAGCCGTTTACATAAAAAGACGGCGACCCGGAGAAGTAGAGCCACCCTGCGGCCGTACATAGTCGTACGGCCGTCGGGAAGTAGTTAATGATGTAGAAATGTGATTGTATTTTTCACCTCTATCCAAACTCAATAGTGAAAAAATAAGTGGTGCTAAATTACACTACAAAGTGAAAAGATAAACCTAAAAAAAAAATAAAGACAACATCATACACTGTACAATTTAAAGTATCGCTATAAAGATGATAACAATGTGTAACAATAGCACCCTGTGACAAGTGAAATAATATTACATTCAATAAAAATTTTATAAGCATGATGAAATTCATCTGAAAAAGAGTTGATCCAGGGTAAACTTTTCTGATCTTCCACCACAACACTAAGTGCCAGTGATTCCGCTCCCCTTGGATAAAACACTCACCAGATATTTATGCCTTACACTCTCGTGCTTGGCAAAAATCGTTTTGACCACTTAAGGACTGCCTAACGCCGATATACGTTAGTAGAATGGCACGGCTGGGCACAATAACGTATTGTTAAATGCCCATCCGTGGATCGCGGGCACGTGCCGCGGACCCGATCGCCGCCAGAGTCCCCCGATCGGTCCCAGGATCTGAAGAACGGGGACAGGTGTGTGTAAACACACCTTCCCTATTCTTCACAGTGGCGCTGTCATTGATCGTCTGTTCCCTGATATAGGGAAAGGCGATCAATGAATTCACACGTCCAGCCCCGCCCCCCTACAGTTAGAAACACATATGAGGTCACACTTAACCCCTTCAGCGCCCCCTAGTGATTAACTCCCAAAATTGTAATTTTCACAGTAAATAATGCATTTTTATAGCATTTTTTGCTGTGAAAATGACAATGTTTCCAAAAATGTGTCAAAATTGTCTGATGTGTCCGCCAAAATGTCGCAGTCATGATTTTTTTTTAACAAAAATAGGTAGAAGAATACGTATCGGCCTAAACTGAGGAAAAAAAGTTTTCTTGTATCTTTTTTGGGGATATTTATTATAGCAAAAAGTAAAAAATGTAGCATTTTCTTCAAAAATGTTGCTCTATTTTTGTTTATAACGCAACAAATAAAAACCACAGAGGTGATCAAATACCACCAAAAGAAAGCTATATTTGTGTGAAAAAAAGGATGCCGATTTTATTTGGGAGCCACGTCGCACAACCACGCAATTATCAGTTAAAGCGACGCAGTGCCTAATTCGCAAAAAGGGGCCTGGTCCTTTACCTGCATATTGGTCCGGGTCTTAAGTGGTTAAAACACACAGATAGAGTTAGCTGATCTTCGTTATCCAGGCGCAAGCATTTAAATAGACTCTCTCCATATGTACCGTATTTATCGGCGTATACCGCGCACTTTTTTGCCCTGAAAATCAGGGCAAAATCGTGGGTGCGCGGTATACGCCGATACCCGCGCCGCTTTCGAATACTGCGCCGGCAGCGCAGTACACTTGGCTATAGTCGGGCAGACTTGGCTCCTCTCGCGCTGATGTCCTGGACGTACAGGAAGTGAGCGCGAGAGGAGCCGAGTCTGCCCGACTATACCCGAGTGTACTGCGCTCGGTATATGCCGGCGCAGTATTCAAAATCGGTGCAGGAAAGCGAGGATCGAGCAGGGAAGACACCGCAGAAGGACACCGGACCCGACGAAGAGGACACCCGAAGCCGCCGATGGACGCCGCGCAAGACACCAAAACTGTAAGTACAAAAAACTTTTTTTCCACAGGAATGGGGGCCACTTTAGGGGTGAGCGCTATACGCAGGAGCGCGCTATACCCCGATAAATACGGTAAGTAAAAAGTGCTTCAAATAGTGTGATATTGTAAAACCAGTTTAATAAAACCCAATGTAAAAAACTTCAACCATTAGGCCGCGTACACACGATCGAACATGTCCGCTGAAACTGGTCTGCAGACCAGTTTCAGCGGACATGTTCGATCGTGTGTACGGCCTATCGGACCATTTTCCAGCGGACAAAAGTTTCTAAACATGCTTAGAAACCTGTCCGCTGGAAACCTGTCCGTCAGACATGTTCGATGGTTAGTACACAAAATCATCGGACCAAAATCCTGCGCATGCTCAGAATCAAGTCGACACATGCTAGGAAGCACTGAACTTTGTTTTTTCATCACGTTGTTGTGTTCTACGTCACCGCGTTCTGGTTCGAGGGGATTTTGGTCCGATGGTGTGTACGCAGATCAGACCAACAGACCACTTCAGCCTTGCTCGATGAAAACGGTCCGTCGGACATGTTTCCTCGGACATGTCTGATCGTGTGTACGCGGCCTTACACTCACATCACATCACTTTAAAGGCAGCAAGTAAAATCACAGCAAACAGCTCCAGAAAAAAAAGTCTGTAGTAGTATATAGTGTGGTCACAGCGGACTCGAGGTGTACGGCTTAGATATCACTCTCACCCGCTCCTCTAGCTAGAACCATTATTCTCTGATATGGTGTCCAGTGTGAAGTGCTTACAGATGGTTGCTGTTTAGCCATGCCCCCAACATGTTTTATCATACGGACTTATTCATGGGTCAATGGGTCCCATGAATAAGTCCGTATGATGAAACATGTTGGGGGTGTGGCTAAACGGCAGCCATCTGCAAGCACTTTACGTTGGACACCAGATCAGAGAATAATGGTTCGAGCTAGAGTGATATCTAAGGCCACGTACACACGATCAGACCGGTCCGATGAGACTGGTCCGACGGACCGTTTTCATCGGGCCACCGCTGAAGTGGTCTGATGGTCTGATGTGTGTACACACCATCAGTCCAAAATCCGATCGGGTCAGAACGCGGTGACATAGAACACAACGACGTGCTGAAAAAACGAAGTTCAATGCTTCCAAGCATGCGTCGACTTGATTCTGAGCATGCGCTGGTTTTTGGTCCGATGCTTTTGTGTACTAATCATCGTTTTGGTCCGACGGACAGGCGTCCATCGGACAGATTTTAAAGCAAGTTTTAAAACTTTGGTCCGATGGACAACGGTCCGATGGGCCGTACACACGATCAATTTGGTCCGATGAAACTGGTCTTAAGGCCAGTTTCATTGGACCGGTCTGATCGTGTGTATGCGGCCTAAGCTGTACACCTCGAGTCCGCCGTGACCACACTATATGCTACTACAGACGTTTTCTCCAAGAGCTGTTTGCTGTGATTTTACTTGCTGGCTTTGAAGTGATGTGATGTGAATGTAATGGTTGAAGTTTTTCACATAGCATTTAATTAAACTGGTTTTACAATATTACACTATTTGGAGCACGTTTTACTTACATGTGGACAGATCCTATTTACATGCTTGCGGCTGCATAACAGAGATCAGCTAACCCTATGTGTGTGGTTTAAAGCGATTTTTGACAAGCACACAAGTGTAATGCCCCGTAGAAACGACCATTTTTCGGGATGTAAATTTTTTAAAAATGGGCATTAAAAATTTAGAACATGCTCTAAATTCTCACGTTGTATTTAACACTGTCATTTTTAACGTAAAAAAGGTTGTGTGTGGGCTTTAACGATGTGAAAAAAACGTGCATGCTCAGAAGCAAGTTATGAGACGGAAGCGCTCGTTCTGGTAAAACTAGCATTCGTAATGGAGATAGCACATTCATCACGCTGTAAACGCAAAGCGCAAATCGTCTCTCACCAAACTTTTCTATTACAAAATCAGCAAAAGCAGCCCCAAGGGTGGCGCCATCCGAATGGAACTTCCCCTTTATAGTGCCGTCGTACGCGGTGTACGTCACCGCGCTTGGCTAGAGCATTTTTTTTCACGATCGTGTGTAGGCAAGGCCGGCTTAACAATAATCGAGTTGAAAAAAACACACTGTGCAGTGACCGCTCTGTCTGCTCTCCATCTGTCCGTGTTCATTCGATCCGATAGACGGAAGGAAAAGTAGGTTTTTCCTCCGGCATACGTTGGCAGATCGGACCGGATCGGATGTCAGCGGACATGTCTCCGCTGACATCCGCGATCCCATAGGGATACATGTATGTCCGTTTTTCATCCGACAACGGATGTATGAAAAACGGACATACGGAACGTCCATGTGAAAGAGCCCTAAGGCATAAATATCTGGTGAGTGTGTTATCCAAAGGGATCGGAATCACTGGCACTTAGTGGTGTGGTGGAAGATCAGAAATGTTTACACTGGATCAACTCTTTTTCGGATGAATTTCATTATGCTTATGAACTTTTTATTGAATGGAGTATTATTTCACTTGTCACAGGGTGATATTGTAACACCGATAATTGAATGATCACATTGTTATCTTTATAGCGATACTTTAAATTGTACCATGTATGAAGTTGTTTTTTATTTTATTTTTAGCTTTATCTTTGCACTTTATTGGAGTTTCATACACATGAGTGTAATTTTGCGCCACTTATTTTTTCACTATTGAGTTTGGATAGAGGTAAAAAATACAACCACATTGTTATTACAATGCTGATGTTAGAAAATGAAAGTCTATCCTGTGACCTTAGATATTCTTAAAAAAAATTCAAAAACTGAAGAAAAAAACAATATATATATATATATATATATATATATAATCATGGGTTCCCCCTTCATTAGCATACCGAGCCCTTCGGTCTGGTATGGTTTTTAAGGGGAACCCCATGCCGAAAAACAGCATGGGGTCCTCCCCAAAATCCATACCAGCCCCTTATCTGAGCATCAGCCTGGCCGGTCAGAAAAGGGGGTGGGGGATGAGCCCCCCTCCTGAGCCGTACCAGGCCGCATGCCATCAACATGCACCCCTCACCCCAAAGCACCTTGCCCCATGTTGATGAGGACAAGGGCCCCTTCCCGACAACCCTGGCCGTTGGTTGTCGGGGTCTGCGGGCGGGGGGCTTATTGGAATTTGGGAGCCCCCTTTAATAAAGGGGCCCACAGATCCTGGCCCACCCACCCTAGGTGAATGAGTATGGGGGACATCATACCCCTACCCATAAAATTGTTAGAATCGGGAAACTAGACGTGGGGAATGAGGAATACAAAAGGAAAGATGGAAGAAGAAAGAAAAAAAGAGGGGGTGGGAAAAAGAGGGGGGGAGGGAAAGCAGAAAAAAATAAATAAACAATGGTACAAAAGGAAAGCACTCACACGGGCCACATCCGTGGATATAATGGAGAAAAGGAACAATAACTACTGGTAGATATTGATGGTCGGACTTTGAGGCCAAGAGAAAGTATGTTAAAAAAATAGAACTTTATTACATAGAATACAGCACAAAATTACAAAAATAAATATACTGTATAAAAAGACATTAACCAATAAGAGCAAAATCCTTAGAAGTCGTGGAAGCGCGTTTCGCCGTGGGGCTTCTTCAGGACGATGACAAGGATTTTGTGGAGAGGTAGTACACAGAACAAATAGTTGTATTACTAGCGGCCTCACGATGAGTGCATTCAATGGATAAAATTAGCCATCGGTTTATTGAACCGAAAGTGAACTTGCTTAAGGTGTCATCCACAATTGAAAAATCTTATAATGACTGTGTAGTCAAAGTCTAAATATAATTAGAACTGAGGTTTAAACATCACGAACTTGATCACACTTCATCTAAAATAAGATAAAAAATCATATACTGGACTGGGACATCAGACTCCAAGTTCCAGACGGGAAAATTATATAGAGCACATATATATAAGTGGCCAATGCACTAGTTGTGTGCTGGACACTATAGTTTGTGCCGGAGTAGATATTTTCGGATGGTGTTCCTCGAGTAGTATAGGTTCCAGGGTGTCAACCTATGCTGCACTTGTGAATGAGCCAGTTGTGCCATTTGGCAGCACATCAGTGTAAAAGCAGCCCTATACTATTATGCCCAGTGTATTGCTTCACACTGACCTGAAGATCTGTTCTTTCCTGCTGCTAGCACCACTCTGGAGACCGCTAGACTGGATAAGAGGTAGGAGTGCAGTTGGTATCAAGAGTTGTGACAAGAGCCAGCACTACAGATGAGGCTTTGGCTTATGCGGCTCTTGTTCCCTACTACGGCTCCAACTTTACAAGTAGTCCCTCTGCATTGCTCTCTTTGATGCTCTGGAATGGTGGATCAGCAAGCCCAGACCGCGAGATCTACCAGTCACCTATCCGCGATCTATTGGTTGCTGACCCCTGGCATAAAGGCATATAAGAATTTTCGCACTTTTTTTTTCTTTTTCTTTTCCCAGAACACCGACTTAGGCTGCGTATACACGATGAAACTTGTCTGCTGAAACTGGTCCGCAGACCAGATTCAGCAGACATATCCGACCGTGTGTACGGGCTAGCAGACAGGAATTTCCAGCAGACAAGTTTTAAAGCATGCTTTAAAAGTTGTCTGCTGGAAACCCGTCCGTCCGACATGTCCGCTGGTTAGTACGCCTAACCAGCGGACATAAATCTCCCGCATGCGTCAAATGGATTAGACGCATGCGTGGAAGTATTTTACTTCCTGGATTGGTGATGTGGCGACATCAACGTCACTGCAACGTCACTACGTTATCCGTCCGAGGGGATTTTGGTCCGATGGTGTGTACACGCCATCAGACCAAATATCCGAGGAGACATGTCCGCTGGAAACGGTCCGTCGGACATGTTTCAGTGGACATGTCTCCTCGTCTGTACGCGGCCTTAGAGCATACTATGAACCGAGGTGTTAACCACTTGCCGACCGCCCACCGTCATTCTATGTCGGCACTTTAAAGATATCCATCTCTTCAGTGGGTGGTCGGTCAAACGATAATGGCGGATTCGCCGCGAGATCGCCGTTATCGGTGGTGGGCGAGGCCCCCCCTCCCCGCTGCCCTCCCGCGCACTCCGCTGCTTACCAGAGCCGTCGGTAGCGACGGAGGCGATCGGGTCCTCTCCCGTGCTCAGTGGGGATGTGAGTGAGGGAAAAATTTCCCTCATCCGTCCCCGTAGCTCTGCTGGGCGGTAGTGACGTCAAAACGTCAGTCCCGCCCAGCGTCTTAAAGAGACATTTTTTTTTTATGTCATTTGAAAAATTACATTTTACATTTATTTTTTTGCATTTAAGCCTAAATATGAGATCTGAGGTCTTTTTGACCCCAAAACTCATATTTAAGAGGACCTGTCATGCTTTTTTCTATTACAAGGGATGTTTACATTCCTTGTATTAGGAATAAAAGTGATAATTTTTTTTTTTTATTATTTTAGTGTTAAAAATTGGTAAAATAAATAAAAATAAATCCGAAAACCCCCAAAAAAATGTTTTAAATCGCCCCGTCCCGACGAGCTCGCGCGCAGAATCGAACGCATACGCGAGTAGCGTCCGCATATGAAAACGGTGTTCAAACCACACAAGTGAGGTATCGCCGCGATCGTTAGAGCGTGAGCAATAATTCTAGCCCTAGACCTCCTCTGTATCATAAAAAATGCAACCTGTAGAATGTTTTAAACATCGCCTATCGAGATTTTTAAGGGTAAAAGTTTGACGTCATGCCACGAGCGGGCGCAATTTTTAAGAGTGACATGTTGGATATCATTTTACTTGGCGTAACATTATCTTTCACAATATGTAAAACAATTGGGCCAAATTTATTGTTGTCTTATTTTTTAATTTAAAAAAGTAAAACATTTTCAAAAAAGGTGCGCTTGTAAGACCGCTGCGCAAATACGGTGTGACAAAAAGTATTGCAATGACTGCCATTTTATTCTCTAGGGTGTTAGAAAAAATATATATATAATGTTTGGGGGTTTTAAGTAATTTTATAGCAAAAAAAAATGTTTAAGTCTCGTAAACACCGAATCTGAAAAACAGGCTCGGGGCTTAAGTGGTTAACTGACAACCAATGGGTTGATAGCTATGAGACTGGAGGAAGATGTTTCAGCCTCCTATTAAAATAAGGCCTATTGCGTGAATACTGCACCTTTAGATATTGTATTCTTGTAGGATGTTAATTCTTTGGGTAAGTAATAAGGAGTGTATTCTACACAAAACACATATGCAATAGCTTCATACTTTCAGGTTGACAGAGGGCAAAGTAACATGTTTTCCAGCACTTTAGATCCCTTACCACTTTAGGCCTAACGTGTCATGAGGAGCCTCATGACCAAACAGGTCATCACAGTGATTCAGGATGATTTAGGCATGAATCAACATGTCAGATAACTCATGACAGTAATAGAAAATAGCAGAAGGATAGTGGCCAACTTGCTTCTTTAAAATTTGGAAACACTTCCATATAAAGAAGTTGCATTATTGCTTCAAATAAGAATGTTTCCAGTAAATGTAAATATACTGGGTGTATTTCTGAGAACTGTTCCAGTTAAAGTAGAAGTTCAATCTAAAACTAAAATCTCTATCTACTGGTAGCCACAATCTAAGGCTTCATGTACACTGCTGCTGATAGACAGATGTTTAGGAGCAATAGGGTGTTTTTTTTTTAAGCTGCCCCTAAACTCTCCTCTATGTTATCTTATCAGCACATGTACACAGGGTCGTTTATAATTGTTTCTAGGCAGTTGAGTTTAGAAGCATTTTTTTGAAAAGCAAAAAAATGCGTTCAGGACAGATGTTCAGAGGCATTTGAAATGCCAAACGCCTGTAACAGCTTGTAAACACATGTAAACATGGTAAGGCTTCATGTACATGGGACGTTGTTCAACCTCTCCTGAACTAATTAACTTGACAGCTAGAAACCGGCATCTAAAATGGGCGTTTAGGCGCGTTTACATGCTGCGTTTAGCCGCATTTGGGTTCAAATTAAAAAATTAAAAACGTCTGTAAACGAAACGCTGCTAAACATGAGTTACTGCGCTGGTGCTTGAAATGCCTCTAAACTCTGAACGCATTATTTTCTGTTCTCTAAACTCAACTGCCTAGAAACTATTATAAACGACCCTGTGTACATATACTGATTGTCAGTACTGGATCCCTCTAGGACCCAGCGCACTCACCTGACACAGCCTTGGCTGGGAAACACTGATTGGCCAGCTCTCCTTTAAAACACCTGTGTTTTCACCCAATCAGTGCTCGTGATAGAGTTACTCTGCTTGCCTTGAGAGATCCAGCCTGACCTGTTTATCTGTAAACTTTGTGTATGACCCGGACTGTTTGACCCTGCTTGTTGCTTCCGATTTGGTACCTTTCGAACTCTGATTATCTGTGTATGACTCGGCTTGCCTAGACCACATCCATTGCAGTGGTGCACTACTAGCACCAGCAACACCACCAACATCCACACCTGCGGTGAACTACAGTTCCAGCTTTCCTGCTCATCAAAACACCTACTTCAGCAGTGAACTACAAGTGCCAGCTGTCCCGCTCATCTCAACCCTACATCCGTGGTGAACTACAAGTCCCAGCGCTGACCTGCTTCTCAAGACCTGCTCATGGTATGTGCTCTTGTTATTGAACTATAAGCATATTAGCACACCTGAACTGTTGTCTGCTGCTAGCCTGATACTAAACCTGACATTATCACGAGCCGTACATAAAAAGGGAAAACCCATCATGGATTCTGAGCAGGCTCAGATGTTTGCACAAGAACTTTGCCGTTTATCCCATCAAGTTCAGCAAATGGCCACAGAGCTCACCAAGGTGCAATCCCCTACTACAACTGTTACAAAAACTTTATCTGAACCAAAAATTCCTTTGCCTGACCGTTTTTCTGGCGACCGTAAGGGATTCTGCAACTTTAAAAACAGCTGCAAATTATATTTCAAATTAAGGCCTTCCTCTTCTGGCTCTGAAACTCAGAGAGTTCAGATCATTATCTCTCTGCTACAGGGTGACCCCCAGGCTTGGGCCTTTAACCTTGAACCAAACCATCCAGCCCTGCTAACTGTAGATGCCTTCTTTGAAGCCCTTGGATTGCTGTACGATGATCCAGATCGTATGGCTACTGCAGAATCAACCCTGCGTAACTTAAAGCAAGGAACTACCACAGCTGAAATGTACTGCTCAGAGTTTCGCAGGTGGGCCCCAGAATCTGGCTGGAATGATGCAGCTCTCCGCAGCCAGTTCAGAATAGGTCTTTCAGATGCAATTAAGGATGCTCTGGTCAACTTCTCCTATCCACCCTCACTGGAGGAAGCTATGTGTCTAGCCATTAGAATTGATCGCCGTCAGCGAGAGAGGGGGCGAGAAAAAAATATGGCTGTGGCAAACTGTATACCTCCCTTACCACCTGACCATCCAACCTCCAGTGCCAGTTCAGTGGAAGAACCTATGCAGCTAGGCTCCACCCGGCTATCTGCCCAGGAACACACACGCCGGCGTAATATGGGACTTTGCCTGTATTGTGGCCTCAGGGGTCACATGCTCCATTCGTGCCCTACACGTCCGGGAAACTCCCGGACCTAGGTGATTATGGGGAGGTCACCTTAGGTCTGCTTTCATCTCCCCAGGGGGACAGTCGTATACTTCTACCTAGTGTTATTCACTTTGGGACAGGGACTCATGAACTGCTGGCCTTGGTAGATTCTGGAGCTGCTGAGAATTTTATTGATAAGACTTTGATTACCTCCTTGTCCCTGGAAACTCATATGCTAGATTGCCCAGTCCGCCTAATTTCTGTGGATAACCGGCCTCTCTCACAAGACCTTGTGCTTCAGTCCACCAATCCCTTGCAGTTACAATTGGGGGCCCTGCACTGGGAGAAGATTTCATGTCTTGTCATTGACTCTCCATCCACTCCTTTGATCCTAGGCCTTCCTTGGCTTCAGAAGCACAATCCTGTAATTGACTGGCGAACAGGAAATATTCTGGCTTGGTCCAATCAGTGTAAAGGAAGTTGCATCCAGCACCCTGTTCGACTTGCTGCTTGTCAAGTGGGAATGGAACAGATTCCGCTTTGTTATAAGGACTTTCAGGATGTGTTTTCTAAAGGGAGTGCTGACACCTTACCACCTCATCGCAGTCATGACTGTCCCATTGACCTTTTGCCTGACACTACACCTCCGCGAGGGAGAGTCTTTCCATTGTCCGAACCAGAGAACCTTGCTTTGCAAGAATACATCCAGGAAAACCTAGCTAAAAGTTTCATCCGTCCCTCTACTTCTCCCGCAGGCGCAGGTTGCTTCTTTGTCCCAAAGAAGGACGGGGGTCTAAGACTTTGTGTTGACTACAGAGGTCTAAATAAAATAACCGTTCCCAATCGGTACCCTCTCCCTCTCATCACAGAGTTGTTCTCCCAAATCCAGGGAGCAAAGATTTTCTCCAAACTAGACCTAAGGGGAGCCTATAATCTAGTGCGCATCCGTAAAGGAGATGAGTGGAAGACAGCCTTTAACACCAAGGATGGCCACTACGAGTGTCTTGTCATGCCTTTTGGTCTCAGGAATGCACCAGCTGTCTTTCAAAACTTTATGAATGACATTTTCCGTGACCTGTTGGGTCGCTTTATGCTTGTATACTTGGATGATATTTTGATATATTCTCCCAATCTTGAAACGCATCAGAGGCACGTCCGTTCAGTGTTGGCCCGATTAAAGGCTCATTCCCTTTTTGTTAAGCCTGAAAAATGTTCATTTCATGTCAAACAAGTACCTTTTCTGGGCTACCTAATCTCTGACACAGGCCTAACCATGGATCCAGCCAAGATTCAGGCCATTCTAGACTGGGCATCACCTTCAGACCTGAAAGCAGTTCAGCACTTCCTGGGCTTTGCAAATTTCTATCGGAAATTCATTAGGAATTTTGCCACCATTGCACATCCCATCACCTCTCTTACCAGGAAGTCTCCGTCTAAGTTTAAATGGACTACTGAAGCCCAGACAGCCTTCACTCAGTTGAAGAAAGCCTTTACCTCTGCACCAATTCTACGCCATCCTGTTCCTGAGCTACCTTTTATTGTGGAAGTAGATGCATCCGAAGTAGGGGTGGGGGCGCTTCTGTCACAAAAGGACCCTGTAACTGATTCCATCCACCCCTGTGCCTTCCTGTCCCGTAAATATTCCCCAGCAGAGCGCAACTATGATATAGGCAACAGAGAACTGTTAGCCATAAAGCTAGCTTTGGAGGAATGGAGACATTGGCTGGAGGGAGCTCGCTATCCATTCATAGTTCTGACTGACCACAAAAACCTTGAATACATCCGTTCTGCTAAAAGACTGAACTCACGTCAGGCTAGGTGGTCATTGTTCTTCTCAAGATTTGACTTCACAATTTCTTATCTACCAGGGCCAAAAAATGTTAAGGCCGATGCCTTGTCTCGCAGTTTTTTATCAGAATCCCCACCTCCGCTTCCTCCACAATCCATTATCTCTGAGGACAGGATTTTGGCTTTCACCCAGACTGACATCTCTGAGGCCTTATTACCTGCACAGGCTGAAGCCCCCCCTTCCACTCCCTCTGGTATGCTTTTTGTGCCCTTGGCTCTTCGTTTGCAGGTTTTGCAGCAGGTACATGCGTCAAAGCCTGCAGCACATCCGGGGTTTAGACAAACTTATGAGATTATCTCTCGCAACCTCTGGTGGCCATCGATTAGGCAGGATGTGCTAGCCTTTGTCCAGGCTTGTGAGGTTTGTGCCAGAAGCAAGGGCAGTACCTCTAAGCCCTCTGGTCTTCTACGTCCTCTACCAATACCTACTTGTCCCTGGACCCATTTATCTATGGACTTTATCACTGACTTGCCTCCGTCCCAGGGATGTTCCACGATCTGGGTGGTGGTAGACAGGTTCAGTAAGATGGCCCACTTTGTTCCACTTCCGAAACTGCCGTCTGCTAGAGATCTGGCATCTTTATTCATTAAACATGTTTTCAGGCTCCATGGGGCACCAATTAACATTGTCTCAGACCGCGGCTCTCAGTTTATAGCCCAGTTTTGGAAGGCCCTTTGTTCTCAGCTAGGGATTAAGTTATCATATTCTTCAGCCTATCATCCCGAGACAAATGGCCAAACAGAAAGAACTAATCAGACTCTGGAGAAGATGGTACGTTGTCTGATGGCCAATGATGATGTGGAGTGGGTCGACAGCCTTCCATGGGCAGAGTTTGCCTTTAATAATTGTGCCAGCTCTTCTACAGGGACCTCTCCCTTCTTCTGTGTTTACGGGTTGCATCCTCGTGTGTGCTCCTTTGATCTTCCACCCTCTGATGTTCCAGATGCCAACACCACGATTGAAAATTTCTCCAAAATCTGGTCTGACGTCAATCGTGCTATTTCTCGTTCGGTGCAGGCTTTTAAGAAAACGGCTGATAAGAGGCGCTCAAAGGCCCCTGGATATAAAGTTGGTGACAAAGTGTGGCTATCATCCAGGAATCTGTCCCTGCATGTTCCATCCAAGAAACTTGGCCCAAAATTCATCGGGCCCTATGAGATTTTGGAGATTGTTAATCCTGTGTCCTATAGATTAAAACTCCCCCCGTCCATGCGCATTCCTAATGTCTTCCATGTTTCTTTATTGAAACCTGTTCACTCTAGTCTCCAAGTAAATGAACCAGAACCTGTAGATGTGTCGGATAGCCAGGAATATGAAGTGGCATATATTCTTGACTCCAGACGAGTACGCAATTCCTTACAATATCTAGTTCATTGGAAAGGTTTTGGCCCAGAGGATCGATCCTGGATCCCAGCTCGCGATCTCCATGCTGATCGCCTTAAGAAGAAGTTCCATCTTCGATATCCAAGTAAGCCTGGGGGTGCAGGAGCAACCCCTCGAGAAGGGGGGGTACTGTCAGTACTGGATCCCTCTAGGACCCAGCGCACTCACCTGACACAGCCTTGGCTGGGAAACACTGATTGGCCAGCTCTCCTTTAAAACACCTGTGTTTTCACCCAATCAGTGCTCGTGATAGAGTTACTCTGCTTGCCTTGAGAGATCCAGCCTGACCTGTTTATCTGTAAACTTTGTGTATGACCCGGACTGTTTGACCCTGCTTGTTGCTTCCGATTTGGTACCTTTCGAACTCTGATTATCTGTGTATGACTCGGCTTGCCTAGACCACATCCATTGCAGTGGTGCACTACTAGCACCAGCAACACCACCAACATCCACACCTGCGGTGAACTACAGTTCCAGCTTTCCTGCTCATCAAAACACCTACTTCAGCAGTGAACTACAAGTGCCAGCTGTCCCGCTCATCTCAACCCTACATCCGTGGTGAACTACAAGTCCCAGCGCTGACCTGCTTCTCAAGACCTGCTCATGGTATGTGCTCTTGTTATTGAACTATAAGCATATTAGCACACCTGAACTGTTGTCTGCTGCTAGCCTGATACTAAACCTGACACTGATAAGATAACGTAGAGAAGAGTTCAGGAGCAGTTGAAAAAATGCCCAACTGCTCCTAAACGTCCGTTTACCAGCAGCAGTGTACACGAGGCTTAACTAGCATTTAGCCACATTCCGTTTACAGGCGTTTTTAATTGTGTAGACTATTTAAAAAAATAAATGCTTTTAAACACAAACACGGCTAAATGCGGCATGTAAACATGGCAAAACTGACATTTTTAAACATCAGTTACTATCTGTCAAATTAAATCATTCAGGAGAGGTTGTAAAACATCACGTGTACATTACATAGTTACTTAGTTACATAGTCAGGTTGAATAAAGACACAAGTCCATCAAGTTCAACCATAAGAAATAAAATAAAAATATAGCGTACAATCACATATACTCAATTCTATACCCACAGTTGATCCAGAGGAAGGCAAAAAAAAACCCCAGCAAAACATGATCCAATTTGCTACAGCAGGGGAAAAAAAATCCTTCCTGATCCTCCATGAGGCAATAGAGTATATTCCCTGGATCAACTTTACATATAAATGTTAGTACCCAGTTATATTATGTACATTTAGGAAAGTATCCATGCCTTTCTTAACCCCCTTAGTGGTATCCCCGAGCGTGACTCGGGGTGGATTTTTAATGCAAAAATCGGTAACCCCGAATCACGCTCGGGGTGAATATGCAGAGCCTGCAGCGCGCGCTGGCTTACCTTGTATCCAGGCAGGGTACTGTACTTACCTTGTCCCTGGATCCAGCGATGCATCCACGCTGTGTGAGCGAGTGGCGTCCTCCATTCGACTCACACAGTGCCCGCGCGCTGCCGATCTCCGTTCCCTGCGACGTAACGGCGCACGGGGGAGGAGACTGGCGGCAAATTCAAAAAAGTAAACAAACACATTACATACAGTAATCTTATAGATTACAGTACTGTATGTAAAAAATACACACCCCCTTGTCCCTAGTGGTCTGCCCAGTGTCCTACATCTACTTTTATATAATAAAAACATTTTTTTTGTGCCTGCAAACTGTAGATTGTCCATAGCAACCAAAAGTGTCCCTTTATGTCAAAAGTGATTTTAGAGCAGCTGGAAAACAGCGATAATAAATTATAATCACTTGCAGAATTGAGCGATAGCGATTTGTGGGGAAATTCATCATAAAAAAATAAAAGTAATGCTAGCGACAATTCTGCAACTGAGCAAATTTCAGTGATTTTGATTTGATTACATTAGTGAATCATTTTTATTATAATTACATTATTATTTGTTGTAAATATTTATAGTTATTTATTATATTTTAATTTTATGTTTCAAACTTTATCATAGTTAGTTTGATTACGGTTGCCCTGGGGTGGTAATCGTTCACCCATTAGTAAGAATGTGCCACATCCTTGATAATGTAAATTTTTGGAAGAGGCATGAAAACACGCCTCCAACTAGGAAAAATTGGACTTTGTAGGCACAGAGTTTTAAAAAAAAATATATATATGTATTTAATAGAAAAAGACACAGCAGTTACGACACGACATTTACACTGTACTGTACATAGGAGAAAAAGAAGAAAGAAAAGAACATAAATAATAAGAACCACATAGGTCACTCTAGGAAACGTTCACTTATTAGCCACAGGGCTATATGTAATTCAAAACAGTATATGCGCTGGGTAGAGAACTGCTTTCATATGAGGACCCTTGGTTGGTTCTTAGACGATATAAGAGCTGCTCTACATGTTTCGCGACTATGTTGGCGTCGCTTCTTCAGGAGCTTCTAAATATCAAAGAACATATACATAAAATTAACACAAATAATATTTTATTTATATATTAGCCTAGGTAGTAGGCAAAACAGTGGTTTTTACAAAATGCATGCATGTATCTGCGATGTACTCACCGAAAATCTCGGTGTTTTTTGTTATTATATTTTAGAACAGGAAAAAACGCTGGCTATACTGTGTCCCACAATCAGAGCCCGACTATCAGACCGCACCAAATACTGTCGGGGCGGAAGCTGATGATGCAGTCTAAATCCCTCACCGTGCGTCACGGCAACACCAGTAGAGTCAAAAAGGAAAATTCTGATGAATAATGAAAAATTGATAAGCCAAGAAAATAATAATTGACATTGAACCATAAAAGTTTCTCTGATTATAAATAAAAAATAATAAAGAAAAATACCTTAAAAGATAAGGTTGTTAAACCAACGCTACTGAATCACACCATCAGGGCCTCAAAATGCATTTTCTAGAGTACGCTAGAATTGCTTGATGGTGGTCTTCTAAAAAATAGAATTTTAATAGGGCGCAAAGTTTGGTAAAGGACTTAGTAATTATAGCAGAAAGAAACTAAATAAAATAGATTAGCAGGAAAAAAGGTTTTCCCTTAAGTTAGCAAAAGTACTAATTACCTTTTGTTTGTAATATTATTTTACCAGTGACCTATAGGTTGAATAATGTTGTTGAGGAAGAATACCTTCTCAAAAACGAGCTGTAGAGGGGGATAGACGAGCGCCCAACGTATAAGCTGAGCACTGGTCTGAAAAACACCAATATGATAGAGTCAGAAAAATAGAGACATTTTGTCCAATGCTTTCACGGCATTGGGCCAGATTCAGGAACAGTTACGCTGGCGGATCGAGTGATCCGCCAGCCTAACTGTGACTTTGAGCCGGCGTTTCTGTTTTCTGTAACCAGAAAACAAGAAACGCCGGGTTGAAGTTCCGATGCGAGCAGCGTAACTGAGTTTCGCTAATCGCATCGTTACTTCAACTTAAAAATGGCGCCGGGGGCGTTCCCGCCGATTTACGCTCAAAAAATATGTTAATGAGCGGAAATCGGCAATTCACGATCGAAATCCGGCGCGACGCAATGACGATACGACGTTTCCGGACGGGATACGCGGCGCATAGATATACCTACATGGGGTTGGAGTATCCTATGTTAGGTATAGGCGTCGTCATCACGTCGGGAAAAAAAAAAAAAACGTCGCTTGCGTAAAACGGTCATGAATGGGAATGTGACGTCATTGACGTTCATTCACAGATTTTGGAGCATGCGCACGGGGATGTTTTGACACTCGACGCATGCGCAGTACGTTGGCGGCGGGATCGCGCGTAGTTAGCATACTACACGCCCCGTACCCGCTAAATTTGAATTCCGCCGGCTCATTTGTGATGCGCTGCCGCAACTTTAGGAGCAAGTGCTTCGTGAATGACAGCACTTGCTCCTAAAATTTCGGCAGCGCAACGCAAATGAGAAGCGTTACTCCAGAGCAAAGATGCTCTGGACTACCTGAATCTGGCCCATTGGAGCTATCATTACTTAGTAAGATGCTTGTAGGTACTACATAGAACAAAGAAAAAAAGAAAAAAGAAAAAGGGACTTGTCATACCTTAGAAGGAGAGAGGGATCCCAGATTAACAAGCAGTCATGCTGTCCATAGCGTTGGGTGTGTTCACCTTCCCCACACCTGAGGATTGGGGGAACCGAACTGCCCTAATATACTCCTCGGATATGACGACAGACGTGATTGCGTCATTCGGGCCGGCCTAGAAGTCCCATAATGCGCATGCGCGGATCGCGTGATCCCACCACATCACCCTGCGCCATTGAGTTCAATACCAGCACGGCCACGTAAGCCATCAATGGGTCCAGTCTATTGCTTAGTAGTAGGCAATGACATTCGGACCTGCTGGTGGCAATACCCAGATCCCCTCCCCTGTGTTTCAATCCAGGGGATCTGCCCACAAAGTGAGCTAACATTCAAGCTCACGAGCCGCTCTTGCGGCTTTTTGCGCATGCGCGATCCGCGCATGCGCATTATGGGACTTCTAGGCCGGCCGGAATGACGCAATCACGTCTGTCGTCATATCCGAGGAGTATATTAGGGCAGTTCGGTTCCCCCAATCCTCAGGTGTGGGGAAGGTGAACACACCCAACGCTATGGACAGCATGACTGCTTGTTAATCTGGGATCCCTCTCTCCTTCTAAGGTATAACAAGTCCCTTTTTCTTTTTTCTTTTTTTCTTTGTTCTATGTAGTACCTACAAGCATCTTACTAAGTAATGATAGCTCCAATGCCGTGAAAGCATTGGACAAAATGTCTCTATTTTTCTGACTCTATCATATTGGTGTTTTTCAGACCAGTGCTCAGCTTATACGTTGGGCGCTCGTCTATCGCCCTCTACAGCTCGTTTTTGAGAAGGTATTCTTCCTCAACAACATTATTCAACCTATAGGTCACTGGTAAAATAATATTACAAACAAAAGGTAATTAGTACTTTTGCTAACTTAAGGGAAAACCTTTTTTCCTGCTAATCTATTTTATTTAGTTTCTTTCTGCTATAATTACTAAGTCCTTTACCAAACTTTGCGCCCTATTAAAATTCTATTTTTTAGAAGACCACCAACAAGCAATTCTAGCGTACTCTAGAAAATGCATTTTGAGGCCCTGATGGTGTGATTCAGTAGCGTTGGTTTAACAACCTTATCTTTTAAGGTATTTTTCTTTATTATTTTTTATTTATAATCAGAGAAACTTTTATGGTTCAATGTCAATTATTATTTTCTTGGCTTATCAATTTTTCATTATTCATCAGAATTTTCCTTTTTGACTCTACTGGTGTTGCCGTGACGCATGGTGAGGGATTTAGACTGCATCATCAGCTTCCGCCCCGACAGTATTTGGTGCGGTCTGATAGTCGGGCTCTGATTGTGGGACACAGTATAGCCAGCGTTTTTTCCTGTTCTAAAATATAATAACAAAAAACACTGAGATTTTCGGTGAGTACATCGCAGATACATGCATGCATTTTGTAAAAACCACTGTTTTGCCTACTACCTAGGCTAATATATAAATAAAATATTATTTGTGTTAATTTTATGTATATGTTCTTTGATATTTAGAAGCTCCTGAAGAAGCGACGCCAACATAGTCGCGAAACATGTAGAGCAGCTCTTATATCGTCTAAGAACCAACCAAGGGTCCTCATCTGAAAGCAGTTCTCTACCCAGCGCATATACTGTTTTGAATTACATATAGCCCTGTGGCTAATAAGTGAACGTTTCCTAGAGTGACCTATGTGGTTCTTATTATTTATGTTCTTTTCTTTCTTCTTTTTCTCCTATGTACAGTACAGTGTAAATGTCGTGTCGTAACTGCTGTGTCTTTTTCTATTAAATACATATATATTTTTTTTTTAAAAACTCTGTGCCTACAAAGTCCAATTTTTCCTAGTTGGAGGCGTGTTTTCAAACTTTATCATACCAGAGATGTCTACTAGACTATTGTTTGGACAAATTTAAGTGAGTTATTCCTAAGAATTGCAGGCCTACAGTATAAAATGCAGAATTTTCATGCAAAATAATTGTACTGCTTTTGGTACGTAATTCCAGACAGAATCATACCGCCAGGGAGGTTAAAGCACTTTACTGAGCTGGCCAGAACCACCTCTGCAAGGTGTCTATTCCATATTTTCACAGCTCTTATTGTGAAGAAACCTTTCCGTATTTGGAGGTGAAATCTCTTTTCCTCTAGATGCCCCCTTGTCCTCAGTGTTGACCGTAAAGTGAATAACTCGACACCAAGTTCACTATATGAACCCCTTATATATTTGTACATGTTGATTATATCTCCCCTCATTCTCCTCTTCTCAAGAGTAAATAAATTCAGTTCCTCTAATCTTTCCTCATAGCTGAGCTCCTCCATGCCTCTTACCAGTTTGGTTGCCCTTCTCCAGTTCCCCAATATCTTTCCTCAGAACTGGAGCCCAAAACTGAACTGCATATTCCAGATGAGGTCTTAATAATGATTTGTACAGGGGCAAAATGACATCTCTCTCTCTGGAGTCCATACCTCCCTTAATACAAGAAAGGACTTTGCTCGCTTTGGAAACCGCAGCTTGGCATTGCATGCCATTATTGAGCTTATGATCAACTAAAACCCCCAGATCCTTCTCTACTACAGATCCCTCCAGTTGTACTCCCCCTAGTATGTATGACACATGCATATTCTTAGCCCCCAAGTGCATAACTTTACATTTATCAACATTAAACCTCATCTGCCACTTAGTCGTCCAATTAGACAGAGCATTGAGGTTGGCTTGTAAATTGGAGACATCCTGCAAGGACGTTATTCCACTGCATAGCTTGGTGTCATCTGCAAAGACAGAAATGTTACTTTTGATCTCAGACTCAATACCATTTATAAAGATATTAAAAAGTAAGGGTCCCAACACTGAAGCTTGGGGTACACCGCTGATAACCTTGGACCATTCAGAGTAAGAATCATTAACCACGACTTTCTGAATTCTGTCTTTTAGCCAGTTTTCTATCCATTTACAAACTGATATTTCCAATCCTGTAGACTTTACCTTACACACGAGCCGTGTGTGCGTAATGGTATCGAACGCTTTTGCAAAATCTAGGTCCACTGCCACGCCTCTGTCCAAGGTTTTACTTACCTCTTCATAAAAAGAAATCAGGTTTGTCTGACAACTTCTTTCTTTCATAAAGCCATGCTGTCTGTTGCTTAAATCGTTTTTTCCAGCAAGAACTCCTCTATGTGGTCTTTTATTAATCTCTCCAGTATCTTCCCAGCTATAGAAGTTAAACTAACAGGTCTATAGTAACTTGGCAAAGACTTTGTTTCCTTTTTAAATATGGGCACTACATTGGCCCTGCGTCAATCCAGTTGTACTATTCCTGTCATTAATAAGTCCCTAAAAATTAGATACAGTGGCTTTGAAATTACAGAGCTCAATTCTTTTGGGATCCGTGGGTGGATGCCATCAGGCCCAAGTGCTTTATCCACCTTTATTTTGTCTAAATATTTCTGGACCATATCACTTTTGAGCCATTGTGTATCATTTGGGGCTTGGTCACTACCACCCCCATTATAGACATGAGCTCCCCCATGCTCCTTTGTATAAACAGAGCTGAAGAAAGTATTTAAGAAGAACAACAAATTGATTAAGCGCCATCCTAATGGTTGTAAATTTACTACTTATAGGGGCGAAGGTAGTTAAAGATAGATTGTCAGGAAAGGGTTAATGGTAAATACATTAGTCCATTTAAAATGTCCATTAAAAACTGCAACTTCCACAGAGATGGCAGCCAGCTGACAGATGAAGAGCAATCTGGAATGCAGCAAGAGAAGAAGAAGCAGTGTCTGAGTGTAGTAAATATGTAATTTATTGGAAATTAAAAACAAATAAGTAATGTACTCACAAAAATAGCTACATAACAGGCTTCATTATAAGGTTTTTCATCCACTATGCTTTCCCCTTTGTCAGCTGATCTTAATCCTGACATTTTATTTTCTAGTGTGGTTACAATTGTATTCCGTACATTTGTACTGCATTGTATTTTATTGATGACCATCATTGTCGAGGATTGCATCAGTTTCTATGGCCACAAGGTTAACCAATAGGATAGTGTCCTGTTAGCTTATAATCTTCCCAGCTGTAAGATGACCCCTATAGAGCCTGATGAATAAGTACGCATGCTTCAAACGCGTGCATCTCCCCGCTGACTCCTGACCCGAAAGTGACGTCATCCCCGGCTGTGTGCTCGAGAACTCCGTCCTCCTTCTCCATCGTTCTGAGAGCGTTCGGTTTCCCCTGTCGTTGCCAGGCGGATGAAAAACCCTATAATGAAGCCTGTTATGTAGCTCTTTTTGTTAATACGTTACTTATTTGTTTTTTAATTCCAATAAATTACGTATTTACTACGCTCCGCTTCTTCTTCTCAAGAAAGTATTTAATAAATTAGCCTTCTCTTTGTCCTCAGTCACCCATTCTGGATTATTTTGTAATGGGCCTACATGCTCAGACTTGACCTTTTTACTATTAATATATTTGAAGAATTTCTTGGGGTTTGTCCTACTATCTTTTGCAATCTGTCGTTCATTTTTAATTTTTGCATCCTTGATTTCCTTTTACATATCCTGTTATATTCTTTGTAACATGTAAACGACACTAGTGTTCCTTCATCTTTATATTTTTTAAAAGCTCTTTTCTTTTAGTTTATAGCTTTTTTAACTTTGGCCGTAAGCCACAAAGGTGGATTAAGACTAAAACAAACAAATCTAGTAGACATGTGCATTAGTTTTCGTTAGAATGCATTTTCGTCCGAAAATCTGTTTTTTTCGTTATCATTTTAACGAACGATAACGAAAGCGCAAGAAACGAAAACCAAAAGATCCGTCATAAAAAATGCTTTATTTTAGTTTTCGTTGCGGTAAAAATTCGATATAGAGAGATTCGACATGACGCTGACTGAATACAGAATAGCAAACTGTCTATCGAATCTGATATACACACACATACGGTACTTTTCGGCATTATAGAGAAAAGATTTGACATCATAGAGAAAAGATTCGACATTATAGAAATAATATTCGACATTCGACGGAGAAGATATACTGCACTTGTACATTTTAATGCTCCGCCCATAGGCTATAGAAACATTCTAATGTTGGTTGACTATGACTAGTAATAATAATATAATTATTTATTATTATTATTACTAGTCATACAACATTAGAATTCTTGTAGTCGGAATATTCAACCGGAAATGTACGATTCGGCGTAAAGTTTCGAAGTTCCGTCAAATATTTTTTGACCATTCGACGGAAACCAAGTATTATTGGATTTTCGGACGAAAGCTATTCCCCAACGAAAAACGAAATAAATCAAAACGATTTTTGGGAGTAACTAAAAACGAAACAAAATATTCCAGTCTGCACATGTCTACTATCTAGCCCTGTAAAGCAAAAATCACTATACATTCCTTTTCTGAAGCTGGTCTCATGCTGAGCTGTCAGCGGCGGGTTCTCTGTGTAGATGGGTGCAGGAGAGGCAGCCAACAACAGAAGCCCCATAGTAAGTCTATGGGTGACATCCCTTTCCAGGCATTTCTCAGCTGTTACCGACTGTCTCTTGCAGAGAGCTTCCACCGCTGGAGAACAGACCAGAGCAGTTTTTAGAAAAATTATGTATAGAGATTTTTGCTTTACAGGGCTAGATAGGTTTGTTTTAGATTGTGGCTGCAAGTAGATTTAGAGATTCTAGTTTTAGGCTGAACTTTAACTTAAAGCTGGGTTCACACCTAATACGGATGCAGCTCACAGAAAAGGTCCGGTGTGTCCCTGTTCTCCATTTCAGGGATGAATCAGGCACAAATTTTTGCCTGAATTTGGACCTGAAATGGACCAGAAGATGCACAGGATCCCTGTGATATTTGCTCGGCGGCCTCCACAGAGATGTGTGAACCGCCTCCATTGAGAACCAGACACAATCTCCTGTCATGAGAATTGCATGCAGGGAAACTCGCATCCAATTCGCACTAGTGTGAACCCAGCCTAAAGGTAAAAATACCTGTCATATTTGAAAATATCAAAACCCTAAAGTAAAGATGTTTAAACATATATTAAGCCCCCAAAAATGTAATATATTGCAACTTACCAATCTCTAGATGTGGTGGAAGCATTAGTTTTCATTTTTATTTTTTTGCCTTTATATTTACATGGTGATCCTGCCAGTAATACACTTCCTGTCTTAGGGTAGCTCCACTCCACTGAACAGAGACAGCATCATCTGTCAATCCAGGGAGAGGGTAGTGTTGGATGCACTAAGCAGATTTAGATGGACTAACAAATTAAAGCCAATCTCCACCTAAGGCCTCGTACACACAATGAGATATGTCCGCTCAAACTTGTCCGACGGACAGTTTAGAGCGGACATGTCTCATCGGATTTCGGTCCGATGGCGTGTACACACCATCGGATCAAAATCCCCGCCGGCAGACAGCGTGGTGACGCGGCGGTGACGTTGACGCCGCCACGTCACCGCACCAGGAAGTAAACACTTCCGCGCGCATGCATCAGATCCATTCACAGGATACGACGCATGTGCGGGAAGATATGTCCGCTGGTTTGCCATACTAACCAGCGGACATATCCGACGGACAGGTTTGTAGCGGACAAATTTCAAAGCATGCTTTGAAATTTGTTCGATGGACAAACCTGTCCGCTAGCCCGTACACACGATCGGATTTGTCTGCTGAAACGGTCCATCGGACCGTTTTCAGCGGACAAATTTGATCGTGTGTACGCGGCCTAACACTTTAACACAAGCAGTTACAGGAAGAGTTTTTTTCCCTTTTGGAATTAAGTTTTTACATACAGTAAATTAATAAATGCTGACCATTGTAAGCACCCTGACACTTTTTGTTGGACAGCTTGAACTGTTATAGGAAGTTGAAAAATAACAGACTTATTGGCTGGGTGAGTTCTCCCCTCCTCTGTGTATTTGCAGTGATTCCACTTCGCCCACGTCTCCATATAGACCACCCGTTTCTCCATATAGTCCCCCAGCCTATTCAAATCCTCCACTGATGGGGGATGCGTCTGTTTCCACATCACTGGAATTCAAGCTTTTGCTGCATTCATGAGATGGCATACCACCGACTTCCTGTACCTTCTAACCGGGATCTCCGAATCCTGTAAAAGATAAAATGTCCACTCCCCCGGTAATTCCTCCTCAGTAAACTTTTGCGCTATCTTCCTCACCTCATTCCAGTAGCTCCGTATTCTAGGACATGTCCAAAATATATGAATTAGTGTCCCTTTTTTTTCCCACATCGCCAGCATCTATCTGATATATCTGGATATCACCTATTTAAGACCGCCGGGGTACGGTACCACTGTGATAGTATCTTAAAATGTAACTCTTGTGTCCTCACACAAACTGATGATTCAAATACATTTTGTACTATTCTATTCTTTTGCTCTTCTGTAAAGGTCCTACCCAGGTCCACCCCCCATCTGTCAAAGAATGGTAACCGGAAATCCTCCGCGGGGATATTCAATAATTCACTAGTCCTGGAGAGAGCATGTTGGAGCACTCCTCTCCCGTTACAATATTCCTCGAACCTTGTTAGCCTTTGCTCATACCTACTCGGTATATTCAGTGTATACAAGAAGTACCGTAATTGCAGTGCCCTCCACATATCTAACTGAAAGGCCCCTTTTCACATTGCGGCGGCAGCCGTACTGGCAGTACAGCCCCGCTAAAAATAGCAGCGCTATACCGTCGGATTTTCCGCGAGTTGCGGCCACTAGCAGTGCGGGATTAACCCCCGCTAGCGGCCGTGAAAGGGTTAATACCGCCTGCAATGCGCCTCTATAGAGGCACATTGCGGGCGGTATTGCCACGGTTTCCCATTGTTTTCAATGGGAAGGAGCGGTAACGGAGTGGTGTACAAGCCGCTCCTCTCACCACTCCAAAGATGCTGCTGACAGGAGATTTTTTTATCTCCCGCCTGTGCATCGCCTCAGTGTGAAAGCCCTCAGGGAGGATGCAGTGAAGGAGTTTTTCAGGTGATATAGCAGCGCTATTTTTAGCTCTGTACCGCCTGAAAAACTCCTCAATGTGAAAGGGGCTTACCGTATTTATCGGGGTATAGCGCGCTCCCGCGTATAGCGCGCACCCCTAAAGTGGCCCCCATTCCTGTGGAAAAAACTTTTTTTGTACTTACAGTTTTGGTGTCTTGCGCGGCGTCCATCGTCGGGTCCGGCGTCCTTCTGCGGCATCCTCCCCGCTCGATCCTCGCTTTCCTGTGCCGATTTTGAATACTGCTCCGGCATATACCGAGCGCAGTACACTCGGGTATAGTCGGGCAGACTCGGCTCCTCTCGCGCTGACGTCCTGGACGTACAGGACGTCAGCGCGAGAGGAGCCAAGTCTGCCCGACTATTCACGAGTGTACTGCGCCTGCATATACCGAGCGCAGTACACTCGGCTATAGTCGGGCAGGCTCGGCTCCTTTCGCGCTCACGTCCTGTACGTCCAGGACGTCAGCGCGAGAGGAGCCGAGTCTGCCCGACTATAGCCGAGTGTACTGTGCTCGGTATATGCCGGCACAGTATTCGAAAGCGGCGCGGGAAAGCGGGTATCGCCGTATACCGTGCACCCACGATTTTGCCTTGATTTTCAGGGCAAAAAAGTGCACGGTATACGCCGATGAATACGGTAAGTATTTGGTAATACATTTTCCTTTTTCCTGACTTGCTCCATGGCAGCATACCTGTGGGAAATAACAAAATGCTGAGGCAAGAAAATACATTTATTTAACACTGTCAAATGACAGCACTTGTAAACCAAATTCAGTGAGGATAAAGCTGCCGGTTCAACACAATAATGGAAAACAAAAGTATTAATTGACGACCACGAAGCCGCTCTGCATATAACTTCAGGTGCGACATGACGTGAGGCTGCCCAAGAAGTCGAAATGCTCCGAGTTGAGTGCGCAGACACTGCCTCTGGAGGAGCCAAGCCCTTGGCTTTGTATGCACTCTGGATGGTCTGAACTATCCAAGCTGCAATAGATCTGATTGAAGCCAGTTTTCCTTTGTTCTTTCCATGAAGGAAAATGAAAAGAAAATCAGTCTGTCTGAAAGATTCTGTCATTTCCAGATATTGACTTAATGTGTACCCCATATCAAGGGGATGAATACTTTGATCTTCAGATAACCCAAAAGTGGGCAGTACAATTTCCTGATTTTCATGAAAAATGGATGTAACTTTAGGATTTGAGCCCAGCATAGGAATTAATACTGCTCTATCTGGAAAGAAGGAAAAGAATGGTTCTTTTGAACCCAGATTTCTGAGTCAGAGACTCTTTCGGCTGAAGTGACCGCTACTAAAAAGACGGTTTTAAGAGTAAGATCCTTAGCTGATAGTGGTTTATCCGGATCAGAGCTGATCTGGTAACATAGTCCAGGACAAGAGGCAGATCCCATTTAGGGAACCTCGGTTTTCTCTGGGGTCCAAGCCGGATGGCATCTTTAAAGAACTGGCGAACCAAAGGATGATTGACCCAAGAGATTCCAGTAAATGCAGAGATGGCTGAGATTTGCACTGGGAGTGAACTGACTGCTAAATGTAAGTCCAAACCTGTTTGTAAGAAACTGAGTATATCGTGGACCTCTGGGGAACTGCAAGGGTTAGTTCTGGAAGACATATGATCTGTAAATTTTCACCAAATACACTCATAAACTTTGTTAGTGCTATTTCTAGCTTTAAAAATTGTTGAAATTACTTCATCTGGACATCCTAATGCTTCAAGCCTTCCCCGCTCAAGAACCACACCCTGAGGTGCAGATGAGCTGGACATGGGTGCAACATTGTGCCCTGAGAGAGGAGATCCGGTCTGTGAGGAAGAAGGATCGAGTCACGGTAAATGAGAAGCGTTAGGAGGGAAAACCATGGCCCATTGGGCCAAAATGGAATCACTGCTAGGATTTCTACATCCTCTGATCTGAATCGGCAAAGAAACTGAAGAATTACAAGTATTGGTGGAAAGGCATATGCTATGCTGAATTTCCATCAATCTGTGAGAGTGTCTATCCCATAGGCTTGGGGATACCGGAACCTTGAATAATACTTGATCAACTTGAGGTTGTATGGGGACGCAAACAGATCCACTTCTGGGGACACTCCCAGTGTTAGAAACCAATTGAACTTATTTTTTTATTTAAGCATCATTAAAATCACTGCTCCTGGATCCTTTTAAATATTGTACCTGCTGGTTGTCTATAGTTTGCCTGTGAAAACGTCTTTGAGAACCCGGGTCTTGCCCAGGGGACATATATCAATGGAAAAAAGTTTTAAAAACTGTCGTTTTTTCAGGAGTCCTGCTCCTTAAAATCTACAGTTTTTTAAACTTTTTTCCATTCATACATGTTCCCTGGGGCAAGACCCGGGTTCTCAAAGACGTTTTACAACAATGACTTGCATATTCGGCTTTAAAATGAGCACTTTTGAATTCGAACGTTCGAGTCCCATAGACTTCAATGGGGTTCTAAATGTTCGAGCGAACGTTCGGTCCGTTCGACAGTTCTGGTGCGAACCAAACGTGGGGGTGTTTGGCTCATCCCTAGTTGGCATCTGAGGTTATTGTAACCCAAGTGATGGGACGGATCGAATCATAGTTGCGTAGATTCTTCCTCTGAAGCCACCACAAAAAAAGACTTTTCATGGGTTGAGTGAGCATGATGCATTGACTCTTGCTGGGGAAGTCCCATTGCTGGAGAAACCCTTTTGGAATAGGTGAGTGTGTCACTAAGCCCACTTCACCATAGGAATAGTGGCTGCCATGGTGCCAATCACCTTCAAAACATTGAAGAGCAGATAGGTGTTGTGCGTATCCTGTCCCAGATTGTTGCAATTTTCTCTTCGGGCAATGAAATGGTGCTTTCTATTGTGTTGAAGAGGGCACCTAGAAACACCAGCGATTGTGTTGGAACAAGATGACTCTTCTCCAAATTCAAAAGCCATCCGAATTCTTGGAGAGTGGCAATTACTAGGTCTCTGTGTTGCAGGAGTTGACTTCTGTCTTGAGCTAGAAGTAAGAGATCGTCTAGGACTAGGTAGTGATGAAGACGAACTTCTTTCACTCGGAGGAGAGCCACAACGGCTAACAGAACTTTGGAGAACACCCGAGGTGAGGACGTGAGGCCAAATGGTAGGCAGGGGAACTGTAAGTGTTGATTGCCTACCGCAAAGCGGCGATACTTTTGATAGTCTGCCGCCACTGGAATGTGGAAGTATGCGTCTTTCAGGTCTATTGACACTAACCAATCTCCTGGATGGACTGACTGCTGGATTGTCAATAGTGACTCCATTTTGAATTTCTTTCTGAATAAATCGGTTGAGATGAGTCAAGTCTATTACTGGTCTCCAGGTACTGTTCTTTTCTGTACCATGAAATAAGGGGAGTACACGCCTTTGCCTCATTCGCCCTCTGGAACAGTAATGGCTGCACCTTGAGTTACTAAAGATCTTGCATAAGCCAAGAGGATTTGTTTCTTTTCTTCTGTACATAGAAGATTTGTAGGCATGAATCTGAGCCTGGGTTGCTGTTGAAGACCCAGGTGTGGCCTGAAGAGACTGTCATGATGGTCCAAAAATCTCGAATTGAGGCTGCCTAATTTCGGAAAGACTTTTCAGTAGACTCCTGATTACTAGAAGGAGTACTCTTAGTTTTCTTCTTGAAAGAAGACTGTCTGGATTTCCAGGGCCTTGAAGATTTACGACCAGGCCTGTAGCTGCGTGCTTCCCTTGCACGGTCTGTATTCTGTGCTCTGAAAAAAATGCATTTCTGATTATGTAAACGCCTATCCTGAAGTAGGAACCCCGACTTTCTACCTGTGGCTCGGAAAATGGCACTATCGAGTTTATTGCCAAAGAGAGAAGAGCCCTTAAATGGAATGCAGCACCAAGCTTGCTTTGAAGCTGGATCCGCCAACCAGGGACGGAGCCATAAGGCACGACAGGCCATGACCGCTGACAACATTACTCAAGCCACTAGGCGAATAACATCAATAGAGGGGCCTCCCCCAGAAAGGCCGATGCTAGCCTAATTTCCTGAATACGAGAGCTCTTGGCCATTTCTTCAGAGATACTTCTGAGAGAATCGTTCACATTGACTGACCATGCCTCTAAGGCTTTTGAGACAGCTGCTAAAGCCAGAATTGGTTTACAGACTGATCCTGCTGTCAGGTAGATTCTCTTCAGGTCTGAATCAATCCGTCTCTCTAGAGGATCTTTAAAATAAACCGTATCTTCCAGGGGAAGGGTTACATATCTCACCAAACACATCAAAGCTGCATAAACCAATGGAGCAGAGTCAAGATGTTTCACATCTTCCTCTTTAAAAGGATATAATTTTGCAATTTTTGACCGCATAGAGCCTTTTTCTTTTTTTTTTATCAAGTTTACTCCAGTCTTCTGAGATAATGGCACCTATTTCCGTGACAAATGGAAAATAATGTCGCTCCTTATTGAGCTGTTTAAAAAGTTTTCTTTGTTTAGGAGGAGAGATAATTGGATCTTCCAAAGTCAAACTTCCTTGGCTGCTTTCACTAAAGCAGGAACTAAGCTATAATCACAGCCGATCCCTGAATCATCTACTTCTGACCCACTCTCTGAGAGGGAAGCTGAGAGATGGCTAGTTTCAGCGACTTCAAAAGTCTCATGCATTTGTCCCTGATCCAACAAGGGAATCATTGGGTCTGGAGGAGAATCATGCTGCACTCTGGATTCTCTCTCCTGTAGCGACTTGTCGACGACCCGCTTAACCAATGCTTTTAGGTGTTTGTCTGCACCTTCCCTTTCATTGGCTGCCTTTGAAAAAACAACGGTCGCAAAGGGACTTGCTAGCAGAAACCCCTAACAAAATCTCTCTGAACTCTTGCTGTGAGATGAGGGGGGGGGGGGGGGGTGAGGAGTATTCCTACTGGGATGTCTGGATTTTAGAAGAATTATGGTGTCTAGAAGATGAGTGCCGCTGGTGCGATTTAGAGGACCCGCTGCGTCTGCGGGACTCGCTGTGATGTTGGTCAGACCTAGAAGGGCTGAAAAAAAGAATAGAGAGAGAAAGAGAGAGAGAGAGAGAGAGACACAAGCATAGTCATGACAATGCCCTATACTCCACTCTCTTCCCCCCCAACAGGAAAAGAAAAACATTGTTTTCCAATCTTACCTGCTGAGAGAGGGCTGGCCACTAGGGGCAATGAAGCATCCATAGTAGAACAGACACATTGCAGGTGGGAGAATCAAACACCAGATCAAACGTCTAAAACACATGCTAAATCCGACCGTTCTAAAAAAGCACTTACCTGGGGTAGTCTCTGTAAATACACCAGAAAACCATTGTTTCGAATGATCGATCCCGAGTTTCACAGATTTCCCCCAACTTTTTTTTTTTAAACGAAGGCGATACTCGCGCGCGTGCATGAACCAAACCTCGCTTTCATTCTCGGGTCCGTCCATTCATAGAACGCAGACGGAAAATTGGAAGTAAGAGGGAGCGGCGGCTGGAACGCACAGGAACCAGACGCTCACTGGGCATGCAATCATGAAAAAAACAGTATATGGAAAAACAGAGAAACAAACAACAAACATAAACACTGCTGCAATGAAGGCGATACCACTTACCACCACCTACAATCGATTCGGCCAGGGACACCGCATCCATACACACACCGGGCTTTAGCAGATAATGGCCACCTGGACATTGCTAGGTATTCAGGCCTGTGTGCGCTTATCTCTCCAGGGGAAGACATAATCCAGCTCTTCAGTGCTACTCTGCAATACACTCCATACCCTGCTTAACAGTCAAGGCTTATCGGAGGGATGAGACACTATATCATTGACCGATCTTGATCGTAGGAACAATCGTCTTCAGGTAGGAGAACCAAAAACACATGGTCCTACGGAGGAGGACAAAAAAGGAACACGGCTGAGAGCCCACAACTGAAATTTATAGGGAGGGGTCCTATTGGGTAGTTATGGAGGTGGGGCCAACCCACACGTATGCTCCCATGGAGCAAGTCAGGAAACAAAAACATCAAAATTCTGGGTTGGCCATGGATAGATATCTCCTCAAGAATAACCGGCTGGGGAATATCTGCCTGTCCTTGCACAAGTCAAATGACAATGACGTAGATGCAGTTCTTTTGAAAAAGCCTGGTGCACTCACCACTCTGAAGGCTAGATGGCTCAATAGTTCAAATATTTAAAACAAGAAGAATTGATTTCTTTTATTGATCTAAAACCAGCTTTGGACATACAGAAACTTTTCATATTATTGCAGTTACTACTGCTATGACCTATGGGTAATCTGTATAAACCAAAGCAATGACAATGGGACATTAGATATCCTCATCTGTTCCTTGTGATTTTGCTATTTTTGCTTCAGCGTAGGGAGTTTTCTTTTAATATATCAGTTGCTCATTTTACCGTGTTTGAAAACGAGGCCTTACATATTCCCAGCACCGTGAATATGGCAAAAGAACAGCTTTATAGGGAAAGGGCAGCAGCTCATATTTATCTATTAGTAGGGAGAGCACTTTATACATTTCCAAATAATGAATTGAATAACTTGCAGGGAAGCATCTGGATTAGGTGAGGATGTTGGATGACAATGGAATTACTGTGCACATAGATGTGTTTTATATCTCTAATATTAAATGGTGGGGAAGAGAAGTATACCGTGTCTGCTGGTGGACTAAAGCTGGCAAAGCTTAGCAAAAAACTACAGTATTTCAAGGATTTTTGGGATGCATAATATAGCATAACTAGAAAAAATATAACATTTCTGGGGAAATTGTGTGACGTGTTCTTGCCTCCACCTATGCTCCGGAGACAGTGCCCCTGAAGATGTAAATGTGATCCAACAGTGTGTCGATCCATTTCGATCCATAGCCCCATCAAAAACTGCTCCATCAAAAACTGGTTGCTATGGACGGGTTGCTATGGATGGTTGCTATATGCAGAGTATGCTAGTATGCAGAAGTTACGCAGAGCCAAAAAAAACAGAGCCAATTCACCTCACAGCTGTGTGGGAGGAGGTATTCTCCTCAGCGTTCCCTAGGAAACCAATGTTTGTTTATATGTAGCCTCTAAGCAGAGACTCTTGCTTTTTTTTTTTAAATGTGTCCTTCTTCAAACGGTTGTATTTGAAAAACTATAATCATACAGCGAATATCTTTATATTGTGTGAATCACAAGACCCAGACCTACAATTTTATGTATAGTAGGTCTCTGAAATATTAAAATTGAAGGTACAGTCACAGTTTAAATATTGCCTTTCAAATTTTAGGTGTCTAGACTAACTTCAATGGAAGTCAATGGAGGTCAATGGATGGCGTGGGTTGCAAACAAATGGTCGTATTGTGAAAAAGATCAGGTCGATCACTTAGCCGTGGACATGTGTAGTGGCAGCAGGGAGAGCTGAAAATTTTGATATAAGATTTGTGTAGGTAGGCTTTAAAATGAGGGAGTGGTCGCAGTTTAGAAATGTCCTGATTTTTCATTTTTTGTCATCTCCACACTCTAGCTTCACCATTCATTACTATGGGAAAATTTGCCCGCAAAAACTATGATATTTCGTGAACGATTCAGCGAAACGTTCCACAAAGTAATAGCAATCCGATCGGGAACAATCCACACGTTTCAGTATATTACTCGTCTATGTAGTAAAAAAAACTGTGGGAGGAGTTAGGGTGGCAAATGTGGCTATAATAAGAAAAATAATAATATATATGTGAGAGAACAATAAGTGATCTTGCTATACACTTAATAATTCAGGAATACGCCATATTAGGCCATGTAATAGACTCTCAGAAACAGCTCTCAAAGTAAGAGATTGGAGGAGTGTTCAATTTGCCATGAGCTCATAGAATCTTCTTGATCCAGAGGAGGAGAGGCGAATCAACTTCTCTTATGGGAATGCTGGTTCTTGTTTTTCCCCAAGGATTGGGAAGAGTTGTGTAGAAAAGAAGAGGCTGATCTTCTACATGAAGCATTGGTAGTGGTTGTGGCTTCCACCAAGGTCTAGCAGTGTCTGTTGAAGTTCTTCCAAAGATCTGCAGGTGTATTTGAAGCCCTGGTAAACAAAACAAATGGAGAATGGCAAACCCCATTGATAAGTGATGCTATGTCGTTGCAGCTCTACCAATTGAAGTTTCATTGCACGCCGATTGGATATGGTTAATTGAGACAGGTCAGCAAAAAGCTGATAATTGTGACCCTGAAAGGTCAGGGCGTTTTTATCCCGAGCTGCAGCCAAAAGTTGTTCTTTCGTGCGATAATAATGGAACTTTGCGATTATATCGCGCAGAGGGCTATCCGTTTTTTTGGGTGTGAGGGCACCATGGACTCTGTCCATTTAAAGGCAATTAATTGGTATAGCCGGTTGGAGTTCTTGAAATAATGCTGTAACTGTAGAATGTACATTGTTTATTATTGTTTTAGGAATGCCCCTGATGGGCACTTTGAGGCTGCAATGATGTGATGGGCACTGTGAGGCTGCAATGATGGGCACAGTGAGGCTGCAATGATGGACACAGTGAGGCTGCATTGATCTCATGTATCATGTCTGCAGTCTCTGACCATCTCCTGTATCATGTCTACATTCTCTTACCATCGTTAGTATCATGTCCTTAGTCTCTAACCATCTCCTGTACCATGCCCACAGCCGCTGACATTATGACAACTCCTGTCTCATGCCCACAACCTCTGACATCTCCTGTCCCATGCCCACAGACTCCGACATCTCCTGTACCATGCATGGGGGGTGGGTCATGGGAAAAGTCAGACATGTGTGGACTGTGAAGAGGAGACTATAGGAAAACCAGAGCCACCAAGCTGGAGCCAACTGACTGCAACGTGCACCTGAGAGGAGGTCAGTGACAGCGCCACCAGGCCAGTCTGAGGAAGGGTCACTGATGTAAGGGGAAGTGAATACAATAATGTAAGGGGGGATTGATATAAAGGTTTCCCCCTTATATCAGAAACCCACACCCCCTTACCTTATTGTATTCTTTCTGCGAAAGGTGGTCTCTGGTGGTCACCAGAGTCCCCCCCTCCCCCACATTCCCAGATGTCCCCCTTGTGATTGCTCCACTTTTACTACTTTTCAATGAAATGTGCTGTGTATATATATATATATATATATATATATATATATATCCCCCTAGTAGGGATGAGCTCCGGCGTGTTCGCACAGTCCATGTGCAGAGCCCGCCAGGAAGTCTGCACGGCGTTGCGCTAACCACAGGCAGGGAGACATTTCCAGATCTCTGCAGCCGAGCATCGGGACAATGTCTCCCAGCCTGTGATTAGCGAACACGCCGTAGCTCATCTCTAATCCTTAGCCCTGTGTTCTTTTGTATCTGTCTTATTTATATATATATACAGTACAGACCAAAAGTTTGGACACACCTTCTCATTCCAAGAGTTTTCTTTATTTTCATGACTATGAAAATTGTAGAGTCACACTGAAGGCATCAAAACTATGAATTAACACATGTGGAATTATATACATAACAAAAAAGTGTGAAACAACTGAAAATATATGTCATATTCTAGGTTCTTCAAAGTAACCACCTTTTGCAGCAGACACATCTCTAGAACTGTTAAGAGGAGACTGTGTGAATCAGGCCTTCATGGTAGAATATCTGCTAGGAAACCACTGCTAAAGAAAGGCAACTAGCAGAAGAGACTTGTTTGGGCTAAAGAACACAAGGAATGGACATTAGACCAGTGGAAATCTGTACTTTGGTCTGAGTCCAAATTTGAAATCTTTGGTTCCAACCACTGTGTCTTTGTGCGACGCAGAAAAGGTGAACGGATGAACTCTACATGCCTGGTTCCCACCGTGAAGCATGGAGGAGGAGGAGGTGTGATGGTGCTTTGCTGGTGACACTGTTGGGGATTTATTCAAAATTGAAGGCATACTGAACCAGCATGGCTACCACAGCATCTTGCAGCGGCATGCTATTCCATCCGGTTTGCGTTTAGTTGGACCATCATTTATTTTTCAACAGGACTATGACCCCAAACACACCTCCAGACTGTGTAAGGGCTATTTGACCAAGAAGGAGAGTAATGGGGTGCTGCACCAGATGAACTTTGAAAAACCTAGAATATGACATTTTCAGTTGTTTCACATTTTTTTGTTATGTATATAATTTCACATGTGTTAATTCATAGTTTTGATGCCTTTAGTGTGAATCTACAATTTTCATAGTCATGAAAATAAAGAAAAAATTGGAATGAAAAGGTGTGTCCAAACTTTTGGTCTGTACTGTATATATATATTTTATACGCTCTTCAAATGTGCTTTCAAATGTATGGTTTTCCCTTTTATGAACAAGAAAATGACAATATGCTGTTGGGCTGGTATAATAATGCTATGGGGCTGGTTTAAAATTATTTCCAGGGCGTGTTTTTTTTCCCAATCTGGCCCTGGTGAACTGGCTCCATTGAGAGTCTGTCACAATCTCCTGTCATGCAAATTGGATGCCAGGAAACCCACATCCAATTTGCATAAGTGTAAACCCAGCCTTAATGTCACAAGAAACCTGCATATCAGCTTTAATGCAACAGCCTGTCATTGCATTGTAGTGGCTGAGCGTCCGCAGCTGTTTGCGCACACCTGTCCTTCCAGACACAGGAATCTGCAGATTAATGATGCTAGAATTTGAAGGATATCTTAATAGTCTGCATTAATGGACCCTTTTGAAAAAAATTAAAAGAGTTCATCTCACAGGTGGTTAAGGTCACATCACTGTAGCAGGCGCACCTGTGCACGTCCTTGGCAGAATACAGAAATATGCTGAATAGGCGTTGCCCCAGCTTTCCCTTCTAAACTGGTTTATAAAGCATGTTTAAAAGGAAGCTATGCAAAAAAGAAAAGACAAATAGCCATAGAGAAGGGGTGCACCCAGGATGATAAAATAAATATAGGTGCGCTGTCCCTTTATAACAGGGCTCAAAATTTCAAGCCCTGAGCTACTAGCCATGCTTTAAGAGTTACTCGCCACCAGTTGCCTCACCTAACAGCCCATTCATACACTGCCCGCGCCTAATTGCGCCCCTAAACACGCCCTCATAGATTATCTCATGGAATGGCACTGTTAAATGTTTTATGCAAAATCAAGTTACACAATTAAATATTACCAACAATTTTAACAAAATAAGACATGGCATGGGGGCAGACCAGAGGGACAGGGCACTGGGGGCAGACAAGGACAGGGCACTAGAACCAGGTCTCTTTCCCATTCTCTTGCAACTCCCATCCATCCAGTCTCCTCTGCAACTCCCATCCATTCTCTCTCTCCCTCTCCCTCTCCTATTCATCTTATCAGGAGCCCCTGTGTGCAGCTCCACGCTTGCATGTCCCCACTTCCCCCTTTTATTCAGGCTGGCAGTGAGGAGAGGAGCTGCAGCACAGCAGGAGGGAGTATAATCCAGCGCCAACTGCACAGCCATTGACACCATAGCACAGTGCACACTGAGATCAGTCTGCTCACAGTGCTCAGGCTGAACTGCTGGACACTTACATAGAGCACAAGGAGAAGAAAATTGCACAAACTGGAAGGCTGTCGCTCTCATGTCAGGGCAACTTTCAGTGAGCGCTGCACTGCCTACCTGGGACACCCGGAGTGGTCATTTTCGCAATCCTCCACCTCACTCATTACCTTCCTACTCCCTGCTCTCCAGCTACATTGGTCGGGGGATGGGCTCAGAGAGGTCATACGGTTTGGTCCCATGGCTTAATGAGAATTGTAAGGAGAGCACCTGTGTACTGCTCTGCCTGTGCGTGGCTCACCAGACTACTTTTCTCAAGCAAGCATCTTTCCTCTTCGGCCGCCAATCGCATCGGTGCTCTAAGTGTAGGTACAGATTGGGGGGAGATTGGTCATGCAGCCCTGTCATCACTCGCCCCCAGTTTAAATCCACTCGCCAAATGCTAGCAGGCTAGTGGAAATTTTGAGGGCTGCTTTATAACATATCATTCAAAATGACACAAAAAAATACTATTTCTTTAAATTATATCACACAGCTTGAAACACGAAAACATTCTAGAGCAATCCAAGTGCCCAAACTGAATAGTCCACTATTATTAAAACAGTCCTAGGCCACAAACCTATAAGGTGAACCGCAAGTGCCAGCAGATCCTGATGCAAATCCCCTCAAGAAGTTTTTCAAGCGCTTTTGCATTAAAAAAAAGCTCAAGAAAAATGCTTCCCTGAATGTGTTCACACTGAGGCAGTGCACTTAAGTGGGGTGAAAAAAATCCTGCTTGCAGTTTATTTTTAGAGCAAGTTTGGGGAGCTAAAAAAAAAAAAAAGCCCAACAAAACCGATTCCTCCCTATTGGGAATGGGAAGCGCCTCGAAAATGCTCCCACTAAGTGCATTTGGTGCAGTTTTTGAGTCACATGTCCTTTAAAAACCACACGGGACGGTGGCTCTCCTGGGCGAGAGCCCGTAGCTATACGTCCGCATTATAGCGGCCTCCGAGTCCCGCGTGCGTGCCCGGCGGGTATGATCGCCGCCGGGCACACGCGATCGCTCGTTACAGAGCGGGGACCGGGAGCTATGTGTGTAAACACAAAGCTCCTGGTCCTGTCAGCACGGGAAACGCTGATTTTCTGTTCATACAATGTATGAACAGAAGATCAGTGATTTCCCCTAGTGAGGCCACCCCCCATACAGTTAGAACACACCCAGGAACACACTTAACCCCTTCACTGCCAATGGCATTATTATAGTAATACAATGCATTTTTATAGCATTGATCGCTAAAAAAATGCCAATGGTCCCAAAAATGTGTCAAAAGTGTCCGAAGTGCCCTCCATAATGTCGCAGTACTGAAAAAAAATGCTGACCGCCGCCATTACTAGTAAAAAAAAAATATTAATAAAAATGCCATAAAACTACCCCCTATTTTGTAAACGCTATACCTTTTGCGCAAACCAATCAATAACTATGTAGAAGAATACGTATCGGCCTAAACTGAGGAAAAAAAATGTTTTTTTATATATTTTTGGGGGATATTTATTATAGCAAAAAGTAAAAAAAAAAGCATTTTTTTCAAAATAGTCGCTCTATTTTTGTTTATAGCGCAAAAAATAAAAAATGCAGAGATAATCAAATACCACCAAAAGAAAGCTCTATTTGTGGGAAAAAAATGACGCCAATTTTGTTTGGGAGCCACGTCGCACGACCGCACAATTGTCAGTTAAAGCGATGCAGTGCCGAATCACAAAAAGTGCTCTGGTCATTGGGCAGCAATATGGTCCGGGGGTTAAGTGGTTAATGCATAGGCGTTTTACTGGCAGTTTTGAAGCGAACCAGTGTGAAAGTGCTTTAAAGGGAAAGTGTACCTACATTTATAATATAATTTTCTTTTTGCTTGCACTTCAGAGTGTAGTGCCCCTTTTTCATTTTTGGTTGTTTAGTTGTTATTGTGTGGATACATCACAAATGGGTATTCATTTTAGCACACTGAGCTCAGGAAGCACGATCTAAATTTACAACAGACTAACGAAATACCACATCTTTGTTTTGCAGTATTTACCAGAGGTAATTAGTGCATTTGTAGTTTTTAACACAAATGCTGTATTTTTAAATGTAATAAATTGACACTTTGCAAATCGCATGCAATGTTTTATAAAAAAATAAATAAAAAACAAAACTGAAAGAAAAACAAATATCTCATGCGATAAAACATTAATGAACTTTTACCTTTTGGATGTGTCATCCAGAACTTCTCTCCTTTTTTGGGTTGGCTATTCTGCATCTAATACTGACCATAAGCGTATAGATTTTGGTTAGCGAATTTTCTTTTTAAGAACGTTTGTTTTATTTTCTGAATCGTTGGTGGGATTAAATCACTGCTCATTTTCAACCACAGGGATGGGAAAATTTGGAGAATATAAAACTTTTCGCATTGTCAAAGAATGTATGTGGCGTTGGAGAAATCCCATTCAATTTTAAATATTAAAAGCAAGTGAAATTTTCTAATGAAATTCATTGAATGTACAAAGAGTTTTGGTACGAATATTCTCGTCCAAAAAGCTATAGGTGTATTGCCAGCATAATCATCTAATTCTTTGGAATTAACTTGTTTTCTTTATCAATAAATGTGTGGTTGCGAGACATTTGTTTGCCACCTTTTTTTACGATATTGCTATTTACATCCTCTAATATTCTTTTCTGGCTAATACTCATTTTAGTGTTTAGTTTCCCTCTCTGCTGTCCTGCAGCAAGTCTAGTTAGGGAACAGTGTGAGTGAATAAGCTGGAAACTTAAGTGGTCCTACTAGGGGTCAACAGGCAGTACTGACCTATAGTATGCAGACATGAGGATTGGCTCAGAAAGGAAATTTACAGTAAGTATAAGAAAACCAATTTTCTGATATATTTTTGGAAAGCAGAGACCTTGTTTGGCTTTTGCAATTTTTTGTCACACAAAAATTACATTATTGTTTATCAAATCTATATTTTCAGTAAATAAATAACAAAATGGCTCAAATTACTTATAGCGCACACGAACAAAATATAACGTGCACTTTTTGGATGAAATATAATACATAAGGATGCACTGAGTAAATAAAATATTGCATTTGTTAAGCCTCAAATTGCGCACACACACCCATGAAATGTGAAAAAAAAAAACACACCAAATTATCCTTATAAGCCCCTTGTATAATAGCATGCTATAGGTTATAGGTGCTCTTCACAAAGATATCAGAACTCTATAAGGCCGGGTTCACACTAGTGCGACGCGACACTCTTCCTACTTTGGATGCGACTTTGCCCTGCGACTTGAAGCCGAAATATGTCCGACTTTCAATCAACGGGGATCCGACTTGGATCCCTGTCAATCCCAGGCACTGTGTTTGGTATGAATCCTGAGGGGGAACTCCAAGCCAAATTTTAAATTAAAAATCGGCATGGATTCCCCCTCCAGGAGCATAACAGGCCCTTGGGTCTGGTATGAATTTAAAGGGGGACACCTACACCAGAAAAAACGGTGTGGGGGTCCCCAAAATCCATACCAGACCCTTATTCGAGCACACAGCCTGGCCGGTCAGCAAAGGGGGTGGGAACAAGCGAGCGCCCCCCCCCCCCGTGAACTGTACCAGGCCACATGCCCTCAACATGGGGGGGTGGGTGCTTTGGGGCAGGGGGCAGCCTGTTGCCCCCCCACCCCAAAGCACCCTGTCCCAATGTTGATGAGGACAAAGGCCTCCTTCCGACAACCCTGGCCGTTGGTTGTCGGGGTCTCGGGCCTATCGGAATCTGGGAGCCCCTTTTAATGGGTCTTCTTTCGACTCTCCAGTGCCTTCTCCGTGCTATCCGATGCTTTCTGCCTTCTGCCGGGCTCCTCCACTATCTTCTTCCAGCTCTTTTACTTGTGGTGGCCCAGTCTTCCATGTCGTCTTCTACCTTCTTCTCTTGACCCGATGTTGACACAGTACTCTTTCCCGATGTAATGCAGTGTGCGCGGTACGCAATGATTTATATAGGCATGGGGCGTGGTCACCCGGTGACTCCGCCTTTTATGACGTCACAGCGGGAGAGAGCGTTGTGTCAACATCAGGACAAGAGAAGAGGGAAGACGACCACGGGAAAGACCGGGCCATCGCTAGTAAAAGAGCTGGAAGAAGATAGCGGAGGAGCCCGGCAAAAAGCACTGGAGAATGGGAGAAGGGGCTGGAGAGTCTGAAGAGACCCCCGAAGTCGGAAGAAGACCCCCCCGAGCTGCCTAATAAATTACTTTAAAAACCTGTGTAGTGTGTTTTTTTATCTTGACACTTTTCCTCCAGGTGAATGTGTAGGGGTACGATGTACCCGATACTCATTCACATAGGGTGGGGGGCCGGGATCTTGGGGCCCCCTTATTAAAGGGGGCTCCCAGATTCTGATAAGCCCCCATCCGCAGACCCCGACAACCAATGGCCGGGGTTGATGTGAAAAGGCCCTTGTCCTCATCAACATGGGGACAGGGTGCTTTGGGGTGGGGGGGGGTCTGAACCAGATTTTAAATTTTTGCTGAGGGAAATTCTGACAGAAAAAGTCTGATGGGGCTCACATCAAACTTTTCTTTTCGGAAATTTACTCGGTGGTGATGCGCTCTACCGCGCTCTCCATGGGGTCCTGGCTCTTGATTGGATAGATTGAGAGCAGCGTAGCCATTGGCTCCCACTGCTGCCAATCAAATCCAATGATGCGGGCGATGGGGTGCGAGACAAAGTTATACATTCTGTGGCTATGGATGCAGAATGAATGACCCAGGAGCGCGCCCGCAAGGTAAACCCCCCCCAGGAGAGAGTTTCTCCTAGGGAGTCATCTGATGCGGGGTAGAGACGCAAGAGCCACTGAGGGACCCCAGAAGTTGCAGATTGGGCCACTATGTGCAAAACGCGCTGCACAGTGGAGGTAAGTATGACATATTTGTTATTTAAAAAAAAACAAAGCTTTACAATCACTTTAACTGCACTTTTTGCACCAGGTTACATTTTACACTCTCATATTTAGAATGTTACATATAACATGGTGCAAATCGTATCCCACACATCCCCATTGGCAATTCATCCAGCTCTCCAACTAAAAGTCCATACCTTGGGTTAGCACAGGGAGCTGGAGGAGGAGTCTGCAGGGGCTTAGCTATGCACATGTGATCCACTGATCATGGGTCCAATGCTTTACAGGCTCCTATGCAATAAAATAATATGTGCTTAATTTTTTCAGCAAACATATGCGCATTTATTAATATTTTTCTAAAAGGTAGACTTAAAGTGGATGTATTTTTTATTTTCAAACCCCCCAGGTGGGTTATGCCATAATGTACACATGGTGTGCTCCCAGCACAGCGCTGGGACCGATCCGGCGGACCCCTGGTCCTTCCATCTACGCCCAGATTTTCCTTCTGGATCCTGTGCCTGTGGCCACTTGATGGGCCAGGCCGCGATGACACCACTCTCGCGCATGCGCACCGGAGTCACATCATCGTGGCATAGATCTGGGGTTGTAAATGTTCGCTGAGCTGCGCATTTGCGGCTCAGTGAACATGACAGCTGACAGGCAGAGGAATGCATTTATGGCAGAAGAGACCAATAAGTTCTGTCAGCCATTTAAAGAAAAAACAAGTTTACTTCCTCTTTAAGCCAGCCAGAGATTTGAACCATCTATGGACAGGCTGAATGTACTCAAGTTGGTCCATCAATCGACTTGGGCACAACCAGCATATCTGATTTTTCGGCATTTGATAAGTGGCAGTGGCTATACCTGCTAGCAATAAACAGAGTGGGGTTAATTTACTAAAACTGGGGAGTGCAAAATCTGGTGCACCTCTGCATAGAAACTAGAGCTGCACGATTCTGGCCAAAATGAGAATCACAATTTGTTTTGCTTAGAATAAAGATCACGATTCTCACTGTGTAAGATCTTTCACATTATACAAAAAAAAATTGTTAGTTTCTGTTTTTATTCATTAAAGTCATTTTTTCCCCAAAAAAATGCATTTAAAAGAACGCTGCGCAAATACAGTGTGACATAAAATATTGCAACAACCGCAATTTTTTTTCTCTAGGGGCTCTACAATTTTTTTTATACAATATAGAATATGTTTGGGGTTATAATTTTCTAGCAAAAAAAAATATTTTAACTTGAAAACAACTGTCAGAAAAAGGTTTGGTGTTTAACCACTTAACTACCGGCCGCCGTCAATTGATTGCCAAGTAACTGAGCAGGAACGTGGATCTCTGTGTGTAAACACAGAGATCCACGTCCTGTCAGGGAGAGGAGACTGATGCTGTGTCCCTTGTACATAGGGACACAGATCGGTCACCTCTCCCAGTCTGTCCTCTCCCCCCATAGTAAGAATCACTCCCAGGGTACACATTTAGCCCCTTCTTCGCCCCCTACTGTTAACCCCTTCCCTGTCAGTCACATTTATACAGTAACCAGTGCATATTTAAAGCACTGGTCACTGTATAAATGTGAATGGTCCCAAAAATGTGTCAAAAGTCTCCGATGTGTCCGCTATAATGTCGCAGTCCCAATAAAAAAAAATCACAGATCACTGCCATTACTAGTAAAAAAATAAATAAAAAAAATAAATAAAAAATTATGTCCCCTATTTTGTAGGCGCTATAGCTTTTGCGCAAACCAGTCACTATACGCTTATTGCGATTTTTTTTTACCAAAAGAATGTAGAATATGTATCGGCCTAAACTTAGAAAAACTGAAAATTGTATCATACTTACCAATAATTTTCCTTTCCTGGTGCCTATCCATGATAGAGCTCCGCCTCGACTCCTCCTTCAGGACTAGTGAATAGCATAAATTAAAGGCATAGCTCCTCCCCCAACATTCTCCATAATATAGAATACCGAGGGTGGGAGTGTATGCTGCCATGGATAGGCACCAGGAAAGGAACATTACTGGTAAGTATGATACAATTTTCCGTTTTCCTGGTGCCTCCATAGCAGCATACCTGTGATAAATAACTAGCTGACATGGGTGGGATAATGCTTAACAATAAATGTTTAATTAGAAGAGGACATAGCAGCCTGAACTGCCCTTACTTCCAAACAGTCGTGAGAGCTCCTGGACCAATATGGTAGTGTCTGAGGAACGTATGGTGAGAAGACCAGGTGGCGGCCCTGCGCACCGTCTTCAACACCGTCTTCAACAAAACATTAGCCCTTGCTGCCCAGGAAGCTGAGACTGCCCTTGAATGAGCATTCACTCAGGATGGAGGATATTCTTCACCCTGTAGCCCTTCTGTATTAACTTTACGACCCAAGATGCCAGAGTTCTGATGGAAGCTTCTTTGCCCTGTATTTACTGAACGGTACAATGAAAAGTCTCTCAGAGTTTCTGAAGGGGTCGTGGCTTCTAGGTAGGCCCTAAGCACTCTGGATACATCGAGCTCACGACAAGACTCTGAACCTATATCTGTAAACACTGGTAGTGCCCAGGGTTCCAACAGGTGGCTTTGGAGTAGCGACCTTAAGTGTGAACCCCCGAAGAGGGCGAAGTTCCACCCTGTCGGGGAAGAAAGATGTGGTCGTCACCTATCCCTAAGGAGTGAAGTTCCGAGATCCTTCTGCCAAATGTAATGGCTAGCAGGAAAGCCGTCTTTAGTGTTAGGTTCCATATTGCTACTTGTTCCACTGGAGCAAAGGGATGGTCAGATAGAACTTCAAGGACCAGGGACAGATTCCACTTAGGAAATGATCGTCTGACAGGTGGACGAATCTTCAATACTCCTCCGCCCATCTCTTATTTGTTGCGGCAGAGATTGCTGCTACCTGCACTTTGAGGGAGCTCAGACCAAGCCCCAGATCAAGTCCTGTCTGAAGGAAACTTAGAATATTGGACGTAGAGGGAAGGATTAGATCAAATCCATTTCCGGTAACAAATGACAAGAACTTGTCCCAGATTTTTGATTATATGGCATTAGTTGCAGGCTTTCTGGCTTTTAGAAGGGTTGTAATGACTCCTGGGGTGCACCCTAGGGACTCGAACCTTTGCCTCTCAACCTCCAGATTCAAAGATTCAACTTCTGAGGGTTTGGATGAACTAGACTGCCCTGCGACAGAAGTTGAGGAAAAGGAGGGATCCTGATTGGAGAGCTCACACTGAGGCGCATGGCTAGAGGGAACCGGGGTCTCTTCGGCCAATACAGAAGTACTACCACCACCTGGACTGACTCCCTGAGGAGCCTCAGGAGGAATTTGAATATTAATGGCCTGGGAGGAAAGGCATATGCCGCGGTGAACCTCCAGGGGCATGACAGGGGATCCACGGCCTTGGCTTGTGGATGCGGCATCCGAGAAAAGAATCTGTCCAGCTTGGCATTCTTCGGGGAGACATACAAGTCTACCTGAGGGGGATCCCATATGCTGGCAATCTGATGGAAGAGGAAGGGATGGAGAGCCCACTCATTGTCCAGGAAGTTTCTGGACAACGTGTCTGCTTCCGTGTTCAACCGGCAGATACATTGCTCTGGGGTCCAGGAGGTTCTTCTCTGCCCAGAGAATGATCAGCGCCACCTCCTTGAGGAATGACCTGCTGCGAGTGCCTCCTTGCTTCTGCTTATAAGCGACAGCTGCCATGTTGTCTAGGTGTAGATGTATTCTCTGGCCTCTGATTTGGGATGCCAAAGAAGTTAATGCCAAGAAGGCTGCCCTCATCTCCAAGATGTTGGATACCACTCCCTGGGTAGAACATGACCATCTACCCTGTATTCTGGTTTCCCCGCAATGCGCTTCCCAGCCCTGTCCGCTTGCATCGGACCTAAATGTGATCCAAGGATGAGGAACCAGATGACAAGGTTTTGAAAGGTTTTTTGGAACTGTCCACCAGTGAAGACTCCTGTGCATTACTCCAGTCAGCAGTATCGTGTGAGATAGTCGTTGTTTCTTCCACTGCACCAAGAAACCTGTCTGGAACTACTTAAAGTGCCAATGGGCCCAAGGAACCATGGGTATACAAGAAGACATTGTGCAAATGAGGCTCAGGCATTGTGAAGCTGTGAGATACGGGCTCCGGAAGACCTTGATAATTCTCTGGGTGACAATCCTTGCCTTTGGTGGTGGTAATGACACTGTCCCCTCCTGAGTGTTGAACGTTGCACCCAGGTAGATCATCTGCTGGGTGGGTGCTAGTTGACTCTTTTCGGAATTTATTAGCTACCCTAGCTCTTTTAGGGACTGTAGAAGAATTTCCTGGTGACATACCAACTGATCCAGATTGCTTGCTAGGAGGAGGGTGTCGTCCAAGTAGTGGTATGATCTACATAGTTGCCAACAGTCCCGGACTTCTCGGGACAATCCCGGATTTAGGACCTTTGTCCCGGATTGTTTTTGTCCCGATTATTTTTCCTCATGACCTATTACAAATGACAGTTGAAGGGAGATCACATGATCTATGATCACATGATCTATCACAAATGACAGTTGTAGCGAGATCACATGACCTATTACAAATGACAGTTGTGGGAGATCACATGACCTATTACAACTGACAGTTGCAGGGAGATCACATGACCTATTACAAATGACAGTTGTGCGAGATCACATGACCTATTACAACTGACACTTGCAGGGAGTTTACATGACCTAATACAAATGACAGTTGGAGAGATCGCATGACCTATTACAAATGACAGTTGTAGGTAGATCACATGACCAATTACAAATGACAGTTGTAGGGAGATCACAAGACCTATTACAAATGACAGTTGTAGGGAGATCACAAGACCTATTACAAATGACAGTTGTAGTTAGATCACATGATATATTACAAATGACAGTTGTAGCGAGATCGCATGACCTATTACAACTGACAGTTGCAGGGAGATCACATGACCTATTACAAATGACAGTTGTAGGGAGATCACATGATCTTTTACAAATGGCAGTTGTAGTTAGATCACATGATCTACATAGTTGCCAACAGTCCCAGATTTCTCGGATTTAGGACCTTTGTCCGGGATCGTTTTTGTCCCGATTTTTTTTCCTCAAGACTTTGTCCCGGGAAGTTTTTGCAAGAAAAGTCAGCGGCTACACAAAAAATGGCCGCCGCCGCCACTATGTTGTTTCCTATAGTCCTCTTGTGTTCAGTGTAGAGGAGAGGGGGCAGCCAATCAGCTTCTCTCTTTTGGCGCCCCCCCCCGCTACTAACTAAACATGTGGATGGGATGCGATCTTCCTCCACCTACTGCTGCCGCCTAGTTCATGGGTCCCCGAGGTACGATTGATAGATCATCCAGCCTGCTATGTACTTTTATCCGGCCCGCAGTGTCATCAGACTCAGTGCAGGTACGAACTCTGGTCGAGTTGCGGGAGTCGCGGGGCTTCTAACTTGGCTGGTAAGCTATAGGTGATAGTGGGGAAAGAAATGTATGGAGGGAACTCTGATGACACAAATGAATGCCACGCCCCCTTATTATAGCAAGTCTCCGCCTAAATGCAAAAAAGTGTCACGGATTTTTGTGTGCAATGTTGGCAACTCTGGTTCTATTACAAATGACAGTTGTAGTGAGATCACATAATCTATTACAAATGACAGTTGCAGGGAGATCACGTGGCCTATTACAAATGACAGTTGCAGGGAGATCACATGACCTATTACAAATGACAGATGAAGGGAGATCACATGACATATTACAAATGACAGTTGTAGTGAGATCACATGATCTATTACAAATGACAGTTGTAGTTAGATCACATGACCAATTACAAATGACAGTTGTAGAGAGGTCACATGACCTATTAGAAATGATAGTTGTACGGAGTTTACAAGACCTATTACAAATGACAGTTGCAGTGAGATCGCATAACCTATTATAAATGACAGTTGTTGTGAGATCGCATAACCTATTACAGATGACAGTTGTAGTGAGATCACATGACCTATTAGAAATGACAGTTGTGGTGAGATCACATGATCTATTACAAATGACAGTTGTAGTGAGATCACATGATCTATTACAAATGACAGTTGTGGCGAGATCACATGATCTATTACAAATGACAGTTGTAGCGAGATCACATGACCTATTACAACTGACAGTAGCAGGGAGATCACATGACCTATTACAAATGACAGTTGTAGTGAGATCATATAACCTATTACAAATGACAGTTGTAGTGAGATCGCATAACCTATTACAAATGACAGTTGTGGTGAGATCACATGATCTATTACAAAATGACAGTTGTAGTGAGATCACATGATCTATTACAAATGACAGATGTAGTGAGATCACATGATCTATTACAAATGACAGTTGTGGTGAGATCACATGATCTATTACAAAATGACAGTTGTAGTGAGATCACATGATCTATTACAAATGACAGATGTAGTGAGATCACATGATCTATTACAAATGACAGTTGTAGGGAGATCACATGACTTAATACAAATGTCAGTTGTAGGGAGATCACATGACCTATTACAAATGACAGTTGAAGGGAGATCACATGATCTATTACAAATGACAGTTGTAGTGAGATTGCATAACCTATTACAAATGACAGTTGAAGGGAGATCACATGACCTATTACAAATGACAGTTGTAGTGAGATCACATGATCTATTACAAATGTCAGTTGTAGGGAGATCACATGACCTATTACAAATGACAGTTGAAGGGAGATCACATAATCTATTACAAATGACAGTTGAAGGGAGATCACATAATCTATTACAAATGACAGTTGAAGGGAGATCGCATGACCTATTACAAATAACAGTTGTTGTGAGATCGCATAACCTATTATAAATGACAGTTAAAGGGAGATCACATGATCTATTACAAATGACAGTTGAAGGGAGATCGCATGACCTATTACAAATAACAGTTGTTGTGAGATCGCATAACCTATTATAAATGACAGTTAAAGGGAGATCACATGATCTATTACAAATGACAGTTGTAGGGAGATCACATGACCTTATACAAATGACAGTTGTGGTGAGGTCACATGATCTATTACAAATGACAGTTGTAGCGAGATCGCATGACCTATTACAAATGACAGTTGCAGGGAGATCACATGATCTATTACAAATGACAGTTGTAGTGAGATCACATGATCTATTACAAATGACAGTTGTAGGGAGATCACATGACCTATTACAAATGACAGTTGTAGGGAGATCACATGACCTATTACAAATGACAGTTGTAGGGAGATCACATGACCTATTACAACTGACAGTTGCAGGGAGATCACATGACCTATTACAACTGACAGTTGCAGGGAGATCACATGACCTATTACAACTGACAGTTGTAGGGAGATCACATGACCTATTACAACTGACAGTTGTAGGGAGATCACATGATCTATTACAACTGACAGTTGCAGGGAGATCACATGACCTATTACAAATGACAGTTGTAATGAGATCGCATAACCTATTACAAATGACAGTTGTAGGGACATCACATGGTCTATTACAAATGACAGTTGTGGTGAGATCACATGATCTATTACAAATGACAGTTGTAGGGAGATCACATGACCTATTACAAATGGCAGTTGTAGTGAGATCACATGACCTATTACAAATGGCAGTTGTAGTGAGATCACATGACCTATTACAAATGACAGTTGTAGGGCGATCACATGACCTATTACAAATGACAGTTGTAATGAGATCGCATAACCTATTACAAATGACAGTTGTAGGGACATCACATGGTCTATTACAAATGACAGTTGTGGTGAGATCACATGATCTATTACAAATGACAGTTGTAGGGAGATCACATGACCTATTACAAATGGCAGTTGTAGTGAGATCACATGACCTATTACAAATGACAGTTGTAGGGCGATCACATGACCTATTACAAATGACAGTTGTAACTCGGCTGTGAACTGTCACAGGACACCGGGGTCTTTCCCCGCCGGCACCCACTCCCTGGACTGATCCCTCCTCCCTTGTGTGCCCGTTCCCTTCTACTTCTTTCTATTCTTCTTCTTCCCCTATCTTCACCTTACTTGTTATGAATTCCACATGAGAAAACGTGAAAAGGAAGTGGAGGGGCCCCGTACCTTCTGAGGCCATCACTAGGATAGAAACTCTGGATGATGCATACTCCTGGTTATTTCCATGATCATATTTTTTGCACTGTTCTGTTGTGAGTAAACCCTGTTATGAGAATTGTACTGTTGATGTGTCTGTAACAGTTTTCTGTAACTACACTGGCTGTGGAATCGGGGCCTCTCCCCTTGAGGTGTTATTCAATAAAGATTATATTTGAAAAAAAAAACAAATGACAGTTGTAGGGAGATCACAATACCTATTACAAATGACAGTTGTAGGGAGATCACAATACCTATTACAAATGACAGTTGTAGGGAGATCACAATACCTATTACAAATGACAGTTGTAGGGAGATCACATGACCTATTACAAATGACAGTTGTAGGGAGTTAACAAGACCTATTACAAATGACAGTTGTAGGGAGTTAACAAGACCTATTACAAATGACAGTTGTAGTGAGATCACATGACCTATTACAAATGACAGTTGTAGGGAGATCACATGACCTAGTACAAATGACAGTTGTAGGGAGATCACATGACCTATTACAAATGACAGTTGCAGTGAGGTCGCATAACCTATTACAAATGACAGTTGTAGTGGGATCGCATAACCTATTACAAATGACAGTTGTAGTGGGATCGCATAACCTATTACAAATGACAGTTGTAGTGAGATCGCATAACCTATTACAAATGACAGTTGTGGGAGATCACGTGACCTATTACAAATGACAGTTGTAGTGAGATCACATGATCTATTACAAATGACAGTTGTGGGAGATCACATGACTTATTACAAATGTCAGTTGTAGGGAGATCACATGACCTATTACAAATGACAGTTGTAGGAAGATCACATGACCTATTACAAATGACAGTTGTGGGAGATCACATGACTTAATACAAATGTCAGTTGATTCCTCGCCTCTGAGGAATCTAGGACTAACCCCAGGTATTCCAGTCGCTGAGACGGTACCAACATTGACTTCTGGACATTTCAGAAGCCAGCCAAATTCTCGGAGGGTCTGGCAGGTGATGGACACATCCTTTTCTAACTCTGAGCTTGAGGAAGTTCTCAGGAGTAGGTTGTCCAGGTATCCTACGACAGCGATCCCACGCTGCCTCAGCAGGGCTAGAATCGGGGCGAGCACCTTGGTGAAGACCCTTGGTGTCGAGGCCAGTCCGAGCGGGAGGGCCACAAATTGAAAGTGGTCCTCTCCGATCGCACAGCGCAGAAATCTCTGGTGCTTTGTGTATATGGGAACATGCAGGTATACGTCAATGATGTCCAAGTACTCCATAAGGTCCCCCTGATGGAGCGCTGCCACTACTGAGCGAATTGACTCCATCCTGAATTTTTGCACTTAGACAAAAACAATTGAGGGCCTTAAGGTCCAGGATTGGACGGACCCCTTCCTTCTTGGGGACTACAAACAGATTTAAAACCCCTGAAACCGTTCCATCGAGAGAACCGGCACAATCCCCCATCACAAACAAACACCTCACAGCACACGGTCCCCGGTAGTGACAGAACCCCAGGAGGGCCCCCCCCCTTACAGCCGCCACCCAGCATGGGGAAGGAGGGAGAGGAAGGGAGAGCGGAAACCAGGACAGGCCCTCATTCAACCTCCCCAGGAAAGCACCAGCCATACCACCTTGCCGGAGCAAGGTGCCTACTTACCCGTCCTGCGACCACCAGGCTGGCAGCATTCCTGACAGAACCAACCTCCACTAAACGGCATAGCTGTCAGCCAGACACACTGTGACAAGGCCATAGAGACCGTTCATATGTGTGCCCTAGAACATGTAGTTCTCCGGCCACCCCTGGAGCAACAGGGCATGTCGTGGACGACCCAGAGCGGAGCTAAGGGCCGGCACAGGATCCAGCCTGTCACCCAGTCGGCAGTTGATAGTAGATTCCAAAAAAAAAAAAAACAGGAACAAAACAATAAAAACGAAAAATATCACAAAAAAAAATCCAGAGTACATGGACTCCAGAGAGGCCAGTCTACTCCTGACGGTAGGCAGAAAAAAACTGGTGCTGCTGGGAGGAGCTATACTGAGAAGTGTTTTTAACACTTGCAGTGCTTTTTTTCTGCCTAGTCTCTGCTGGATATAATACCGTAAGGTCAATCGCTGCTGTGTCCGTCCATGAACGAAAGAGAAAAAGGAGAATGCTGGGGGAGGGACTATGCCTTTAATTTATGCTATTCACTAGTCCTGAAGGAGGGAGGAGTCAAGGCGGAGCTCTATCACAGGTATGCTGCCATGGAGGCACCAGGAAAAGTTTTTTTTTTTTTTAAATGGGAGATATTTATTATAGCAAAAAGTAAAAAAATATATATTTTTTTTTTCAAAATTGTCGCTCATTTTTTGTGTATAGCACAAAAAATAAAAACCGCACAGGCCACCAAAAGAAAGCTCTATTTGTGGGGGGGGGGGGAAAGGACGTCAATTTTGTTTGAGACCACGTTGCATGACCGCGCAATTGTCAGTTAAAGCGACGCAGTGCTGGAAGCTGAAATTTCACCTGGGCAGGAATATGTGCCCAGTAAGCAAGTAATTAAAGTTCCTAATTTACATAAGTCAGAAGTCGATTCCTTTGATGTAAAAGACAAATTGATAGAATGTTTTAAAATTTGGCAGACTGCCCAGACTTTGACTTTAGACAGCAGAGAGCAGAGAGAAAATTCTCTGCATAACAAAGATTTGTCAAGATCACAACTGGAAAAAATCTCAACGATTCTTGACGATTTAATTGTGAAACCAATCAGCTTCCAGGTTTCTTTTTGTCAAAGCTTAGCTTCTAACTTCAGCTTGTTCAGTTGATTGGCTACCATGCACAGCTCCACCAGTTTTTGTACTCTTAGGGGCAGCTTCCGTGGTTGCAGAAAAGAAAATAACACCATATTTGGCCTGCCTAATGGCCCGTACACACGATCCGAATATCGTATGACGAATCGTACAACTTTTTTCGCTTAATAGTCGCAAGTAAAATGAAATAGGTTATTAAAGTCACGAAAATTCTCGTACGACAGAAAAAAATAAAAATAAATCGGAAGTGATGTCATGTGTTGTGATGTATTTGTATTGTATTGTCGGACGACAACTGTACTGACTAAACGAAAATCGTACGATCTGACATCGTACGAGGAAAATTTTCGCGCTTGTCCAAGCGAATAATATCGGATGAACGGTCGTGATCGGCTGTCAAAAGTAGTGTACACACGACCCGAAAATCATCCGATCCATCATCATACGATAGTTTTCGTCCGATATTCGGATCGTGTGTATGGGCCATTAGCCTTTAACCTATTCAATGACTTAAAAATGTTGCCATTACAAAAAAAAGAAATGCACTCAGCTCCAAACTTCCTGTGTGGGTTGACAACACATAAGATTGCCCTATTCTTGATTCCTGCTCCTCTCCAGAACATAGGGATTAATTGTTCTGTAGCCCAAGGCCCCTTTCACACGGTCGGACCGTTCAGGTCCGCCTGTGATATTTGTCAGCGTACCTGAACGTCCGCTCCATACATCTCTATGGAGTGTCGGATGTCAGCGGAGACATGTTCGCTGACATCTGATCCGATAAAATCTGAAATCAGACGGATGGTGATATGTTGCCATCCGTCCATTGCAGATCGGATCGGGTGAGATCTGATGAAAACGGACATGCTGTCCTTTTTCACCAGATCTCTCCATAAGAGAGTGAGCAGAAAGGGACTTGTCATCTGCCAGCTCAGCGGAGATCCACAGAGAGATCTCCCACTGAGCTGGCAGACTCCGCTGAGTCCATCTAGTGTGAAAGAAGCCTAATTGGCCCTCTCACAGGAAGAGTGAACAGGACACAACACAGCTGTGATTTTCTATCAAGGTCAACATGTATTTTTATGCACTTCTCAGATATAAAAATAAAAATTAAGCAATAAATTAGCGAATAAGACAAGTTCATTGTTAGGGTTGACATACGCTTTAAAGGATCACTAAAGGAATTTTTTTTTTTTTAGCTAAATAGCTTCCTTTACCTTACTGCAGTCCTGGATTTGTTTGTTTTTGTTCTGTGTGTCTATTTCTACTTCACAGAAACATGAAGCCAGTTCAAAAGTGAAACTAACCTGCAGGCACATTATATGATTGATTTTTATCTATTTTTAATCATTTTGAAAAGGAATCAGTTAACTTTTATGTCTCTATACCCTGTAAACAGTCATTTCAGCAAAACAAATGTTTTCCTTTAGTGACCCTTTAAGATCAGAGAAAGGAATTGGGCTGAATTGAAAACAAAAATATTTTTATCTTAAGAGGGTTTTTATTTTTTACAACTGACACATTGAATACGGTGCCTTTTTGTTTTGTTTTTTTTGGAACTTGATAGACATTGCTTCTTTGGACACCAGCCAGACTCTTCATAAATAAAACTCAGTGCTTGGAGGCCAGTCCTAGATGCAGCTGGACAAATGGATTTGAAGCCTTTCACTGGGACTGGTTTGCTGCAAAGGCATCTCAATACTTGAACAACAGCTCAACGGTCCATTATATGTCTTTAATCAATAAGAGCAGCCCAACCAGCCATGTTAAAAGGTGTTGAGAAATTCTGAGGAACACAATATTACTGCCTTCCAGTATCACATCGTCTGTGTGTAAAGCATGCCCCGATTCATAGCTTTCCCCTTGACCACAGAGTTGTCATTTTTTTCGCCTCAGCTTTGGCTTTTTCACAGGTCGTAAATAGGGATTATCAATCAGGGTTTCTTCACCACCTTTAAGTGAACTGTGCTGAAGAACTGATGAATTTTCCTTTTCTTCTCCAGGATCATCCTATTAAGACAGGGATTTTTTTAAAATTAATTTAGCATTTGAAAATTACATTTCACAAAAAGTGAAAGGAAGAAAAAATAATGTGTAGCAAATTATGTGGCATATGCATGTATGGACAAGAACATTTAACAACACTTTTAAAACGTGTTGGCGCTGCTCCCCCTAGTATCTGATACTGGAGATATTGGTAGAGGGAGAGGGACCTCTCCGCAAAGACACTGTCACAATTTCTATTTAACCAGTTTCCACATTATTAAAATCTGCATTTTTGGCTACAACACTACTATATATTTTCTGAATGCAGAGGCTCTGTAGAATAAAGAGATGTAGGATATTTGCAAAACTATATTAGAGCTGCACGATTAATCGTTAAAGAATCAAAATCACGATTTTACCCCCCTCCAGTTCTTAAAACAGAATTTCCTGATTCTATGGAACAAACACAGAGTTCTCTGCTCACTTCTGACAGCTGACAAAAAAAATAAAAAATATGGGCAGCCTGCCAAATTCATCTCAACATCAGAGAGAACTATAAACAAAGTAACATTTCTTTCTTAGATCAAAGGACTGAACTTTGGTCTGTAAATAAGGTTAGTTTAACCACTTAAAGACTAAGGGCCAGATTCAGGTAGATGGGCGAATCTTTATTTTGGAGTAACTTTTCTCATTTATTTACTCCGCCGAAACTTTAGGAGCAAGTACTGTATTCACAAAGCACTTGCTCCTAAAGTTGGGGCGGCGTAGCGAAAATGAGCCGGCGGAATTCAAATTGGGCGGGTAGGGGGTGTGTAGTATTTAAAATAGGCGCGATCCCGCGGCGAACGTACAGCGCACGCGTCGACTGTCAGTGCGCATGCTCCAAATTCTGTCAGTGACCGTCAATGACGTCAATCCACATTCACGGACGTTTTACGCAAACGACTCGAAATTTTTTAAATTCGACGCGATGACGACGGCCATACTTAACATAGGATACTCCACTAGGGGGCTGGTTTTTCTTTACGTCGCGTATCTCTTACGGAAACGTCGGAAAGTCACTGCGTCCGGCCCGAATACGATCGTGAATTGCCGATTCTCGCTGATTAACATATTCTAGGCGTTAATCAGCGGGAACGCCCCGAGCGCCATTTTTAAAATTGCAGTTCCGATACGACGGCGAAATACAATTACGCCGCTCGTATAGGAACTCCAACCCGGCGTTTCTTGTTTTCTGCTTACTGAAAACAGAAACGCCGGCTCAAAGTGAGAGTTAGGCTGGAGTATCCCTGATACTCCAGAGTAACTCTACCTGAATCTGGCCCTAAATCTTTTAATGACAGTTGTTTACAAGTAAAAATCTGTATTTCTTGCAAAAAAATTACTTAGAACACCCAAACATACACACACACACACACACACACACACACATATATACACAGTGCAGAAAATAAGTATTTGAACACCCTGCTATTTTGCAAGTTCTCCCACTTGGAAATCATGGAGGGGTCTGAAATTGTCATCGTAGGTGCATGTCCACTGTGAGAGACGTAATAAAAAAAAAAAAAACAGAAATCACAATGTATGATTTTTTTAACTATTTATTTGTATGATACAGCTGCAAAGAAGTATTTGAACACCTGAGAAAATCAATGTTAATATTTGGTACAGTAGCCTTTGTTTGCAATTACAGAGGTCAAACGTTTCTTGTAGTTTTTTACCAGGTTTGCACACACTGGAGGAGGGATTTTGGCCCACTCCTCCACACAGATCTCTAGAGCAGTCAGGTTTCTGGGCTATTGCTGAGAAACACGGAGTTTGAGCTCCCTCCAAAGATTCTCTATTGGGTTTAGGTCTGGAGACTGGCTAGGCCACGCCAGAACCTTGATATGCTTCTTACAGAGCCACTCCTTGGTTATCCTGGCTGTGTGCTTCGGGTCATTGTCATGTTGGAAGACCCAGCCTCGACCCATCTTCAAAGCTCTAACTGAGGGAAGGAGGTTGTTGCCCAAAATCTCGCAATACATGGCCCCGGTCATCCTCTCCTTAATACAGTGCAGTCGCCCTGTCCCATGTGCAGAAAAACACCCCCAAAGCATGATGCTACCACCCTCATGCTTCACAGTAGGGATGGTGTTCTTGGGATGGTACTCATCATTCTTCTTCCTCCAAACACGGTTAATGGAATTATGACCAAAAAGTTCTATTTTGGTCTCATCTGACCACATGACTTTCTCCCATGACTCCTCTGGATCATCCAAATGGTCATTGGCAAACTTAAGACGGGCCTTGACATGTGCTGGTTTAAGCAGGGGAACCTTCCGTGCCATGCATGATTTCAAACCATGACGTCTTAGTGTATTACCAACAGTAACCTTGGAAACGGTGGTCCGAGCTCTTTTCAGGTCATTGACCAGCTCCTCCCGTGTAGTCCTGGGCTGATTTCTCAACTTTCTTAGGATCATTGAGACCCCACGAGGTGAGATTTTGCATTGAGCCCCAGTCCGAGGGAGATTGACAGTCATGTTTAGCTTCTTCCATTTTCTAATGATTGCTCCAACAGTGGATCTTTTTTCACCAAGCTGCTTGGCAATTTCCCCGTAGCCCTTTCCAGCCTTGTGGAGGTGTACAATTTTGTCTCTAGTGTCTTTGGACAGCTCTTTGGTCTTGGCCATGTTAGTAGTTGGATTCTTACTGATTGTATGGGGTGGACAGGTGTCTTTATGCAGCTAATGACCTCAAACAGGTGCATCTAATTTAAGATAATAAATGGAGTGGACATTTTAAAGGCAGACTAACAGGTTTTTGAGGGTCAGAATTCTAGCTGATAGACAGGTGTTCAAATACTTATTTGCAGCTGTATCATACAAATAAATAGTTAAAAGTTCATAAATTGTGATTTCTGGATTTTTTTTTTTTGATTATGTCTCTCACAGTGGACATGCACCTACGATGACAATTTCAGACCCCTCCATGATTTCCAAGTGGGAGAACTTGCAAAATAGCAGGGTGTTCAAATACTTATTTTCTGCACTGTATATTTATTATATTTAGCAGAGACCATAGAGAATGAAATGGCGGTTGTTCTATTTTATGTCACATTGTATTTGCGTAGCGGTCTTTTAAAATGCAATTTTTTTTTATAAATACACTTTATGGAAAGAAAAAAAACAACAACAGTAAAGTAAGGCTTTCTCCCTGGTGTTAAGTGTAGTGCTCACGCCCTCCCTTGGACTACAAGAGATTTAGGATGCTCTCTACCTTGCAGATAGAGAAAAGGAGCTGTGTGTTAGCGGACATCCTGACTCTCCTGTAGTCTAAGGGAGGGGGGCGAGCGCAACACTCCACACCAGGGAGAAAGCCTTACATTACTGTGTGACAGAATCTATCACATTGAAGCATACATTCAACATACATATCTCTGCTCTACATGCTGAATTTTGGCAACTATAAATATCAGGGATGCCCAACATTTGAAAAGCAAGGGCCACTTAAGCGACTTTGTAACCGATCACGGGTCACAATAAGCGAAGCAGGTTAATGGCAGCCCACTCGGCTCTATATAGCCCACTCTACACTCAGCACACCAAACTTGCAGGTAATAGAAGTCTATGGCTCAGTGTAGGTAACCCACAGGTGCACTGCTCTGCACCTGTGGATCAGTTTGAAAGCAGCTCAGTAACCACTGCAGAACAGATATGCCCATATATACACTGTAATTTTAGTAATAAACTTTAGTAACAGTATTCTATTTTATTTTATTCCATCCCAGAGCAGGAGGACACGGGCCACTGGTTGAGCACCCCCTTTATAATGGAAACTAAAATCAGAAATCTATGGCATCAAGGAAAGCAAAAGAAAGATAAATTCAAAAAAGCTACAAATAAGATTCTTAAATACAATACCGCGTGTAAATGCATAGAAAGGTTTTCTGTATCAGTCTGGTCATCTTGTTCTGAAGAATCAGTCTCTTCTACTTGCTGCAGCTCTAATTCTGATGGGAGAAGGGCATTCAAATATGGGATGGACAAAGGGCGAGCAGCAATCACTGGTGAGGAAGGAAATGTGATAAAGAAGGTTATCTCCTTAAAACCAGAGAAGCAGCGAGCAAGTAAAATAAATAAAATGCAATTGCTGTCTTACGTGGGAAAATGCTGGTGTCATCCTTGAAAAGACTCTGGGTTTCACCAGTCTTCGCCATAAATCGTGTTAGTGCTCTTTCCACATCTCTACGTTGAGATGCTGCCTTCTCTCGAAGGACCTGGTAATCTCCCACTGGTTCTCTGCAGGTCTGCAGTAAGAGAAATAGACTGTAAAACTGTAAACTTTTCTTCTCCGTCTCCCCATTGGCAGTCTCGCTTCAATGTAACTGCCTCCAACAGTGCACCAGCATCTCTAATCCTGACACCTCAATGACAACCCACACGCACCCTTTCCCCTGTAGATTGACCCGGCTTCCCATGTGTGCCTGCGATGACAGACGTTTTACCATGCTGTAAAACATTGATCACTGCATATAGTGTGAATTGGCCCTAAAGAATTTTAGAAAGAGAAGTGGTGTCACCTCCTAGCTGCGTTGTCTGGCAAAAGGTGTATGAATCATAAAACAGCTAGACAGAATTACAAATTCTTTGGCAGATAAGACAGTTCACACCTGTATTTCATGTTTTTAGTTAGAGTTCACCCTAGAGCTCATCTTTAAAAGGAAAAGTACAGCCAAACCTTCTTCAGCTGTACTTCTCCTCTGGATCATAGGAGTGCAGATTGTTCTGGACTCCTGTGACTTGTTTTCAGAAGACAATGGGTGGAAGTGTTGGCTGATGTCTCAGAGCCAGTCCAGGCTCAGGAAAGGTTGCGACCATATGGTCAGGATCCTCCTACATGCCTGGACCGTCACTCGGCGCGGGGGGACAGAACGGAAAAGAAGAAAGTCACATACTTCTCTTTTAAGTAATTTTTCACATCCCTCCCAGAAAGCACAAAACATTACCAATAGGTATATATTCTATTTTGTTATACAATTAACACACGAATACATCCCATGTTTAACATAGGCACATGTTATTATTTTTTTTCCACTATTCAATGTTTTAGTTTATTAATACTTTTATATAATGTATCTAAATCTACAGTCTCATTTCTGCTCTCCCATGAATGTTTTCCCTAAATAGCTTCCTTTACCTTAGTGCAGTCCTCCTTCACTTACCTCATCCTTCGATTTGCTTTTAAATGTCCTTATTTCTTCTGAAAAATCCTCACTTCCTGATCTTATGTCTGTAACTACAAACAGTAATGCAAGGCTTTTTCCCTGGTGTGGAGTGTCTGCTCGCCCCCTCCCTTGAGGGGGGAGGAGGCGAGCAGGAGAGTCAGGACGCTTTCTACGTTGCAGATAGAGAAATGAGCTGTGTGTTAGTGGGCGTCCTGACTCTCCTGCTCGCTTCCTCTTCAAGGGAGGGGCGAGCACAACACTCCACACCAGGGAGAAAGCCTTGCATTACTATGTGGAGTTACAGACAGAAGAACAGGAAGTGAGGATTTCACAGAAGAAAAGGGGACATTTAAAAGCAAAATGGAAGGATGAGGTAAGTGAAGGAGGACTGCACTAAGGTAAAGGAAGCTATTTAGGGATTTTTTTTTTTTTTACTTTTACAACCTCTTTAATGTCCCTGCAAGACTTATTTACACATACAACTACTTTTTTACTTGTGGTGCTCTCGGCCAGTGGCTTCCAGATGGTTCCCATGCTTTGCCTTCAAAATACAAATGCAATATCTTTGCCCTCACTTTAGTTCTGCTTTAACCTGCAATTTTTCTCTTGAGCAGCATTTGTTCCTTCCAAGTCTTTTATGTGTCTTACAACACTCACTCAACCTAGGATAGGTTTACTCAGTTCCTCAAAACCCACCTTTCTTTTTCCAAATAAACGAATCATCATTTTCTGTAATTATTATACCTATAATACATATTGTTCCTCCACCTTGAATAGTGCGTGTTGATTTTGATGGGCCCTTCATGCCCCAGTGGGATCTTCTGATATTTATGGAATTGTTCCCAATTAATAGCCTTTTATCCGATAAACAGTGCTGTGCTATACTGGCGTAATAAATAAAGAATAAGTGTTACATATGCTCCTACCGGTGTCTTGATGTAAGTGTGGGGATCCGGAAATTCTGGGAGGTGACCTGGAATGTGTGCAGGATGTGGCTTGTTCTGCCCTGCACTTAAAGCTTTTGGGGCAACAGGATGATTTGTCACAGGGGCTGCAAAGAAAAACAATGCATAAGCAACTGACTATGCAAAACTTTTTTTTAGTTTAGGATAAGGTGGCGAGTGGTCAGAACTCCTGTCATGTTTTTAAGTCTGTACAACTTTAGGGAGAATTACCCACTCTATTTGTCCTGGTGGCCAATGTCACCAGGAATGACAGCAAAAAAAAACAAACAGAAGAAAGACAAACATTGTCAACAAAACAGCAAGAATTTTGGAAATCTTTAATGGAGTACCTTTGTCGGTTGTGACAACTAAGGCCCCTTTCACATGTACGGATCCCCTAAGGATCCGTACATGTGTATCCGCTTGCTCAGTGGGGATCGCTCTGTTGATCCCTGCTGAGCCAGCAGATGACAGGGCATTTCCTGCACACTGTGCAGGGACCGCCTTGTCTTTTCTCTGCTCTCCCTATAGGGGGGATTGGATGAACACGGGCCGTCTGTCAGTGTTCACCCGATCCGCTCTGCAGACAGACGGAAAAATAGGATTTTCCTCCGTCTGCAGAATCGGAGGATTGCGGACACTGATAAGATCGGGTGTCATCCGCTGACACCCGCGATCTAATATGGATTAATGTGTGTCCCTTTTTCATCCGTAAAGGGATGAATAAAAAAGCGGACATAAGGAAAAAAGGAGGTAGAGGCTTTATTCTTTCCTTATTCTATGCAAAACTAAAGAGAAAACATTGACTATAGATACACTTGTATTTTTCTTCACCTGATCAACACACATAAAAAAAAAACATTGTTTACCATGTACCCGATTCACACAGCAATACAATGAAGGGGTGTGGAAAAAAGCAACATGTCCCCTAACCGGAAATCACCCAAATGCCGTGTACACACGATCGGAATTTCCAACAAGAAATGTTCGATATGAGCTTTTGGTCGTAAATTCCGACCGTGCGTAGGCACCATCTGATATTTTCTGTCAGAATTTCCAACGGCAAAAATTTGAGAGCTGGTTCTCAAATTTTCGCCAGCCAAAGTTCTTGTTGGAAATTCCTATCGTCTGTATGCAATTCCAAGGCACAAATATACTACGCATGCTCGGAATCACTGAACTTTTTCGCGGCTCGTTGTAGTGTTGTACATCACCTCATTCTTGATGTTCGGAATTTCAGACAACATTTGTGTGTATGAAACACAAGTTTGAGCCAAAATTCAGTCGAAAAAAATCCACGGTTCTGTTGTCGGAAATTCCGATTGCATGTTCACTGGTCAATGCAGTAAAGTTTGAAAAAAAAAAAAAGGAAGGAGTAAACAGTGCCTTGCATAGGAAGTAATGCAAGGCATCCCCCACCCCAAAGCCCTAAAGTGTTGCAAGTTTTCCAATCAGGATTCTTTGGGAGCTGATTAAAAACACATTTCAACTATTCTCAAATTCATTATGACTGTTGGCGGAAATATAAAGATGGTTAGTTTAATCGCAATACAAATGACAACAGCAACACTGCCACTGATTTTTACAAGCAACCTAACAGAATACTGTAATGCCTCAAATGTTATTATATTAATGTTGAAAAAATGCCCCAAAAAAACATTTACGTTTTAAAATGAAACAATGGTGGTTCTAAAGGCAGAAGTTTTTTTTTTTTTTTTAATCTTAATGCATTCTATGCATTAATATAAAATACCTTCTTTGTGCAGCAGCCCCCTCAGTCCCCCTAATACTTACCTGAGCCCCATCTCGATCCAGCGATGTTGCACGAGAGTCTCAGCTGTCCGGAACTCTCCCCACTTACTGTCTCCCACTGCTGTCAAAATAAATTGGGCTAATGAGGAGAGAGAGGGCCATGGCTCTGTGTCTACATGGACACTGAGAAATAGCTCAGTTTGGGAGTGAGGGGCCAGGAGCACCGGCGAGGGACTCAAGAAGAGGAAGATCCAAGCTGCTCTGTGCAAAACCACTGTGCCGAGCCTTTAAGTATAACATGTTTGTTATTTTTTTTTAAACTTTAATATCACTTGAAGCCTTCTAATTCTGAATGATATAGAAACATGGACGCACTCCATAAAATTACACAAAAACTTACGTGCGGTTATCACCATCCTTTGAGAACGCTTGGCATATGCGGGCAACGTGTCCACATTAAACCCTGGAAATATTCACTTTGTTAGTAGAAGAACAAATCACAATATTATATTTTTATATTATTATATTAATAATTACTCAACACTACTTACCCATTTCTATAAGGGTGACGACTACATCTGGTAAAGTAGGCTGTGTACGTGCTGTATGTTCACAGAAAGATTTGGCACTGCGCCCAATCTCTGTCAGATCTGTGAAAATGTATATTTCAATGTATTTTTTATTAAGATCTGTGAAAATGTAATCATTAAATCAGTAGGATTATAAAAGATATGCTGGTCTGACAAAGATTTTTTTTCTCCAACTTTCGCTAGATGTTACCCTTTGTTTTCAATTTCATATAAAATATGTTTTTTTCCCCCCAAGTATACATGCAAAACAATTCAGCCAAAGGAGGTTCCCAGGTGAGAGGGCCCCCTGGACATACGATGCCTTCAGCAGTAAGGCCTCGTTCACACTAGTAGACCGTTTAGGGCTGCCTGTCAATTTTTGATCCAATTGGACCCTCCAGTTTTCCCTATACAGCTGCGGGTGTAAACAGACATGTGTCCATCTACACTTGCCGATCATATCCGCTAAAAACAGACGATGGGGATCAGTTCCCCATCCATCAGGCGAATAAGATTGCAGTCAGGTGTAAATGGACGGGTGGTCCGTTTACATCTGACCACCCATAGACGAGAGCGGGCTGTGTCTGTCCACTCTGGATAAATGAATTGGACACAGGCTAGTCATCCATCTGCTCAGTGGGGATTAGCTGACAGATTTCCCCGCTGAGCAGGCAGACTCAAACAGAGCTGACCATGTGTGGAAGGGGCTAAGTTATCTGCAGTAGGAAGCTACTTGACCTATGAACAATCCAGGGGGCACTGAGCCCTCCAGTAATAATCTGAGGTACAGACGGAAACCTCTCCTCCACTCTCTGCAGACACTACTAGATCGAGTTTCCAAGGCAATGTCCTTAGGATGGACAGTTGGAGTGAGGCTGTTGATCAGCACATCAGGCAGCACAAGGACCAGGCAACATTCCTTGTTTTACAAGGGGGACCCCCGCTTTATCCCAGAGGTAAAAGCACTGTAAAACCTACATAGTGTCCAACAGGGTCCGAAGAAGAAAACTTAGTCAAGATGGGAGCACCCAACATAGAAGGAACAATTTTTTCCAAGGCACCAGAAGTAATCCCTAGGATGGAAGTGCTCCAGCAAGTGGAATGTCTCAAGAACTGGAAATCAAAACTACCCCAGACACCTGAACAGGCTGAAGTGTTACAACAGGGACTACCTCATCTGTAGAGAACAGCTTGTAGGCTTCCTCGGTACCTAGCCTGAGATCACAACAGTTCCCCAAACATTAAAAGAACGTCACAGAACCACACATATTAATTATTGCATATTCTATGCAAAGCAAATGAGAATGAAGAATGTCCTGCAGCATGTTACCAACAGAGCTCTGGAAGTATACATAGAACATGACTTGAAAAAGTATCAGATGTCTCTCATAACAGTTGAACGAGAGTCCATGATGCTCCGTGCATTACTGGAAAAGAAGAGCCATATTTGCTTAAATCATACTCACAACTTTGTAACATCTCAGTCAGGGTTTCCACTGCTGCTTTTTCTGAACTCTCAAAACCAGCTTCTGTGAGCAAAGAACTCACGACTACCTGAAGTGTTCGTCTACGGGCAAGCAAGTAGTTATCGGCAGGTGTGGAGTTACCACGGCCACAGGACCGCTGCGAAGAAACAAGAGTTATCTGAAACGTTCCTAAAATATTGAAAAACAGTGCAACCAACTCATCCTAAAAGATGATCATGTAATGTATTGCGAAATATAATAATAATAAAAAAAAAAAACAGTAAATATAAATGCAGGCACCCAGACGTGCATTTACAACCAAATATTTTATGGAGCACTCATAATCTGGTGCAGTTGTGTAAGCTAACCAATCAGCTTACTCAGTTAGGCCCCTTTCACACTGGTGCGGGAGGCACGGTGGCGGTATAGCGCTGCTAAAAATAGCGGCGATATACCGGGCGGTATTACCACGGTTTCCTATTGTTTTAAATGGGAAGGAGTAGTATACATACCGCTTCCTCTCACCGCTCCAAAGATGCTGCTGGCAGGAGATATTTTTCTCTCCCGCCAGCGCATGGCCTCAGAGTGAAAGCCCTCGGGCTTTCACATTGAGAAGGCTGGGCAGGATTTTTTCTGGCGGTATCAATGCATTACCTGCATAATATAAAAAAAAAAAAAAAAACGTTCCAGTAGGAGTTTGCCCCTCCTTAACTACTTATCAGAGTCCTGTATCGATCCAGTGCTGTGGCCGTCTGCATCAGCGATGGTTCTCTCTCTCAGACACAAACAGCATTTACTGAGAATGCGCGGGTTTAAAACGTAATTTTAGCCCACACACGATCATTTTTTACAACCCGAAAAACGACATGACGACGTTAAAGAATGCAGCATGCAGAGGCGTCGTTAGGCCCTGGCTAGGGTGGCTGGAGCCCCGAATGTGGCCCTGAAAAGCCCCGAGTCTATGCAGCATTGCAATAAATTGTTAGCCCCGAGTGCATTCATTTTTGTGTCCCGTGTGCTGAACGACTTCATTGCGGGACAATACAGGGTCCCGATATCAAAATGAGGACAGACACAGCCACCATAAAACTGGTTGCTAGGGCCGCCGCCCGACTCGCGTCTAGCAACGAGTGACGTCACTTGTCAGGACGCAGCAGAGTCGGAATGACCATTCGGGAGCCAGGCACTGTCAGAGGGCCCCTGGTGGTAGAGCCCAGGCTATCTCAGTCCGCCCATGGAAGTGCCTGCAGCTTGTCATGCAGAAAAAAAGAAAAGTAAACCCCTGAGGAAGCAGTGAACCATTGAATCCCGTTTTTTTGCAGGCTATTTGAGAGGCTCAGAGAAGCGAGCAGACCGGGATTATGCAGAGAGAGAGACTGAGAGCAGTCAGCTGTGACAGGCGCTGCGGGCCACCTCTCCCCCCGGGGAATTCAGCTGAGGGGCGGGGCCATACTTCACTGCGTTGGGGGACAGTCAGTAAAGAAGCTGGATGCTGCAATTAAGAGTGCACACAGAGCAGACTGAGTCATCTTAGAACTTCCCAACGGCAGTGGCACCCACACTGACCAGCAGCAGGTCAGCGTGATAATGACAGCACAGCAGTTAGTGTGTGTTATAAGAACGAGCCATGCTTGCTGAGTGTTCCTTCCTTCTTGCCCTGTGCTGTGCCTATTCACCAGTGTTATTGTTATATATAAGGAATAGCACTGGGCCCTGGTTCACATTGGAGCAATTTGCCATGCGATTTGACATGTCAAATCGCATGACAAATCAGCTGCAATGGCACTGCCTGAATCGGTGCGATGCCACATTTGTGGCACCGCACTGACTCCCAAAAGTAGTTTGTGTACAACGTTTTGGTGACTTCTGGGTGTGATTTCCATAGACATCTGTGCAGCAACCCGCACAGATGTCTCTGAAATCAGTACCAAACTCGCACTGACATGCGGTTATGAAATCGTGCAATCGTGCGAGTACAGCTGAATTTGTGCGCTTTCATTCCCCCTGTCAGTGTGAACCTAAGCTAAGTGAGTTTATTATTTTTTATATATATATATATATATATATATATATATATATATATATATATATATATATATATATATATATATATATATATATATATATATATATATATATATATATATAGAAATGTATACACGGAGTGCTTTTCCCTACCCTAACACTGTCATCTGTACACTAAGAATGTTCCTTACACTCCGCACTCCTCTCCTGTACATACCCCCCCGCCATACACGCCGCACTCCTCTCCTGTACATATTACCCCCCGCCATACACGCCACACTCCTCTCCTGTACATATCACCCCCCCACCATACACTCCGCACTCCTCTCCTGTACATATTACCCCCCGCCATACACGCCACACTCCTCTCCTGTACATATCATCCCCCCCGCCATACAAGCCGCACTCCTCTCCTGTACATATCATCCCCCTCACCATACACTCCGCACTCCTCCGCATGTGATGTCTATCATAGGCGCTGTAGGCTTTACGGCGGGAATTACAATTCGGCCGCCGCCACATTACATCCCTGGCTCTCCTTTCCTCTCGTCTTCTACTCAGCTCCTCCTCGGCTCCTCTCTGACTGACTGCCAGTGCCTGCTGTGACCGCACACCAAGGCTGAGGCTGAGCTATAGTAGGTCAGTGTGTGGAGCTGTTACTGATATTTTTTTAAATGATATTACTTGTAAAAGCTCTTCATATAGGTTCACAGTGAATCTATATGAAGAGCTTTTACAAGTAATATCATTTAAAAAAAGATCACCTGTCTGTTCTTGGAAAATTCATATGTAGGTCAGTGTATGTAGGACAGGTCAGTGTATGTAGAACAGGTCAGTGGGACAGGTCAGTGTATGTGGGACAGGTCAGTGTATGTAGGACAGGTCAGTGTATGTAGGACAGGTCAGTGTATGTAGGACAGGTCAGTGTATGTGGGACAGGTCAGTGTATGTGGGACAGGTCAGTGTATGTGGGACAGGTCAGTGTATGTGGGACAGGTCAGTGTATGTGGGACAGGTCAGTGTATGTGGGACAGGTCAGTGGGACAGGTCAGTGTATGTAGAACAGGTCAGTGTATGTGGGACAGGTCAGTGTATGTGGGACAGGTCAGTGTATGTGGGACAGGTCAGTGTATGTGGGACAGGTCAGTGTATGTAGGACAGGTCGGTGTATGTAGGACAGGTCAGTGTATGTAGGACAGGTCAGTGTATGCAGGACAGGTCAGTGTATGCAGGACAGGTCAGTGGGACAGGTCAGTGTATGTGGGACAGGTCAGTGTATGCAGGACAGGTCAGTGTATGCAGGACAGGTCAGTGGGACAGGTCAGTGTATGTGGGACAGGTCAGTGTATGTGGGACAGGTCAGTGTATGCAGGACAGGTCAGTGGGACAGGTCAGTGTATGCAGGACAGGTCAGTGGGACAGGTCAGTGTATGCAGGACAGGTCAGTGGGACAGGTCAGTGTATGCAGGACAGGTCAGTGGGACAGGTCAGTGTATGCAGGCCAGGTCAGTGGGACAGGTCAGTGTATGCAGGACAGGTCAGTGGGACAGGTCAGTGTATGCAGGACAGGTCAGTGGGACAGGTCAGTGTATGCAGGACAGGTCAGTGGGACAGGTCAGTGTATGCAGGACAGGTCAGTGGGACAGGTCAGTGTATGCAGGACAGGTCAGTGGGACAGGTCAGTGTATGCAGGACAGGTCAGTGGGACAGGTCAGTGTATGTAGGTCAGGTCAGTGGGTCAGGTTAGTGTATGAAGGTCAGGTTAGTGTATGAAGGTCAGGTCAGTGTATGAAGGTCAGGTTAGTGTATGAAGGTCAGGTCAGTGTATGAAGGTCAGGTCAGTGTATGTAGGACAGGTCAGTGTATGTAGGACAGGTCAGTGTATATAGGACAGGTCAGTGTATATAGGACAGGTCAGTGTATGTAGGTTATGTCAGTGTGTGTGTGCACACATACACACATACACGTAGGTCAGGGTATGTGTGTCAGGTAGGTCACTACGCTCCACTTTACTGACTGCGCCCGAACCCCCCCCCCCCCCCCGGTGCCGGCTTGGCTTCGGGCTGAAGCCCCTGGTCTTTTTGGCACCTAGCAACGCCCCTGGCAGCATGTTCAAATTTTTTTTTTTTTGTCGTTTTTCAGAACCTGAAACATGATGTGAAATCCACACACGATCATTTTAAATGACGTTTTTGAAAAACAACGTTTTTTTTATGCCGAAAAACAATAGTGTGTACACGGCATAAGTCCTGAGCGAGGAACATCCGCTTCCTGTCATGTCAGCCTACACCAAGGGAAAGATTTACTAAAACTGGAGCACTCAGGATCTGGTGCAGTTGTGCATGGTAGCCAATCAGCTTCTAGCTTCAGCCTGTTCAATTAAGCTTTGGCAATAAAACCTAAAAGCTGATTTTTACACTCTCCAGCTGTAGAAAAAAAACCTCAAGTGTCCAATTAAATATTTAACCACTTTAATACCAGGCATTTCCTGGCCAATCCAATTTTCAGCTTTCAGTGCTGTTGCTGTTTAAATGACAATTGCACGGTCATGCTACACTGTACCCAAACAGAATTTTTATCATTTTGTTCCCACAAATAGAGCTTTATTTTGGTGGTATTCTGGTGGATCACTTTGCAGACTGTGGTTAAAAGCACTATTACTGGTGTTCAAGATGGCGATACTGCTGCCTCCTGCATGTCTCTTTTTCGATCCCATGGAGAATTTTATTCCAATAGGGATTTTACACTGAACTACTATAGTTGCATTTGGTACATGGCCCATGAGTTCAATGGGCAAGTTTGACAGGCAGTGCTGCTAGTCACACTGACTTTGACAGCAGCGGGAGCCTATGACCCTTTGCTGCTGTCTCAGCCAATGAGGAGGGACAGTCCGGATAGCCAAGTCTCTTGTGCAACATCGCTGGATCAAGATGGGGCTTGGGGAAGTAGAATGCATTAAGAAAAAAAACTTCTGCCTTTAAAACCACTGTAAACTAAGGCAGCACAAAGCATCGGGGCTGCGAGAATGTGAACTTACCTCTTTATCAGCCATTGGCCACCACGTAAATTTGGAGGTGAGTAGTCAGAGGATGGTAAAAACGCTGCGCCAGTGTGAACCGGGCCTGCAGTTTATCAAGACTCAAAAACCATTGAGGGCCCAATTACATTTGACCGTTTTGATGCAGCAAAACTCCTGCATTTTTCTGCATGGAAATGCTTGTCCAGTAATCCCATTGTTTCCTGTATTGCTGGTTCACATTCATGTGATGCAGTTCAATGTTAAAGACAAAAGGAAACTCTATGGGCCTGGTCACAACTACACCTGTACATTTAACATGGGTGCTGCATGTACACGGAATAGAGCAAATCAAGTCTAAATTATTTATTAGAACTGGATGGCTTCTCAGATAAATGCCTCGCTTTTATTGGAGCCACCCTGCAAGGTCATGGTCCTGTATTTTGTCACCCACCCCTAACCTACATCTGGGTCATGGGAAAGAGGACTGTGTCCTGCTGACTTGACAAATTATTAACACAAGACTTGCCTGCCCATATGCCAAATGAAGCACAGAGTTGGACAAGAGTAAAGGAGCCAGGTATACATACTGTACATCGTTTTTTCGTTCAGTCGGAGGGTGGATAGAGGAATCCTCCCAGCAGTGCTATTGTATTCTAACAGCAGGGACTCCTCCATCGTCAGAAAACACTGATCGGCGCTGTGTTTTCCAGTAGTTGATCTATCAGTCAACTTTTGTTGATCAGGGAGGGCCATACACAAATTGAAATTTGACCAGTCCCTGTTGCGCTGGTTGAGTTTAGACCCATGAAGCTTAAAGCGGGAGTTCCACCCTTAAAATCACTTTTTTTCATTACATCCAGCATACTGGCGTCAGCGCCAGTATGCTGTTTTTTTTTTTTTTTTAATGTGCGTACTTACTGTATATCACAACATTGAATTCCAGGCGCACCGCGGAGTGTCGCCGCTATAAGACGTCACGCCTTCCGGAAACAGCGATTAGCATTCGGCTTTTACTCGGCGCCTGCGCACAGACCCAGGAGCTGACTGCGCAGGCGCCGTATATAGCGCGTCACGCCCTCCGAAAAAACTCGAACTAGGACCGGCTATTTTCGGCACCTGCGCAGTCAGCTCCTGGGTCTGTGCGCAGGCGCCGAATGCTAATCGGCTGTTTCCGGAAGGCGTGACGCCTTATAGCGGCGACACTACGCGGTGCGCCTGGAATTCAATGTTGTGATATACAGTAAGTACGCGCATTAAAAAAAAAAAAGCATACTGGCGCTGACGCCAGTATGCTGGATGTAATGAAAAAAAGTGATTTTAAGGGTGGAACTCCGCTTTAACCACTTTAATACCGTACGCCGTCATATGACGTCTACAAAGGGGATCTCCTATCCTGGGTGGATGTCATACGACGTCCTGGACTTTGTGCAGAGATATCTGAATGATGCCTGCACCTAGAGGCATCATTCAGATATCATTTTGTTCCGGCGGCGTTCCTGCGCACTATAAGAACGATCATAGCAGCAGTTCCGTCGCTTGATCTTTCTTATAGGCGGGGGGAGGGGACATCCCCCCCTCCCGCTGCTTCTCCGGGCTCTCCCGTGCCATCGGGGGCCCGAAGAGATGATCGCCGTGCGCCAGATGGGAAGCATAGAGATGACTGGTGACCAGATGGTCATACACACTCTATCTAATTCATTTATATTCAGGCAAGCTCTTACACTAAGATTTTGGTAGATTTGGAAAATTGCACAATCAGAGATTGTAACTTGTGTGGTAAGCTTACAGCGTTAAAGGTATTATTTTTTTTTTGTTTAAAATAACAAATATGTTATACTTACCTTCTCGAATGCAGCAGCATTGCACAGAGTGGCCCCAAAACACCTCTTCTCGGGTCCCCCACTGGCACTGTCCACTCCCCCCTCTTCAGTGTCTACACACATAGCAACAGTTGTCAACAGTTTGCTATAGCATTGGCAGAAGCTCCCACCATGTTGTTATGGCAACCTGTTGACAACAAAGAAAAAGCTGTCTGCAAATACCAAGAGATTAGACCTACCCGAAGACTCCTAGGATAGATAACGCTGATATCCCAGGAGTCCACGGGGATCGCCTAATGACGTAATGGGGGAGTCAATAACTTTGTATTGACACCTGCAGTGGTTCGGGGAGGTCAGTGTGAACTGCCAGCTGGGCAGATTTGATGAACGAACCGCCACTGGGATCGCAAATGTGTGAACACAGGCTTAAAGTGATTGTAAAGGTTTAAAAAAAAAAAAAAAAAAAAAGATAACAAACATGTCATACTTACCCTCCTCTGTGCAAGGGTCCTATGACACAGACAACAGGACGCGGCCCCACCCCCGTATCAGTGGATTTGATTGACAGCAGAGGGAGCCAATGACTCCTGCTGCTATCAATCTATCCAATGATGGCCAGAGACAGCAGTTGGAGCTGCTGGGCTCGTTCCTGTTGCTGAAAAAATTGGGGTCAGGCAGGTTTTTGCATTAAGGTGAAAAACCTTGAGACACCTCTTTAATCATGTGATCGGCTGTATCCAATCACATGTAAACAAGGAAGTGCCAGTAATTGGCGCTCCTTGCCTCACACTGACCGAGTGTGGGATGAGAAAAGCCGACAGTGAGAGATGTAATCGGGGCACTGATGATCAGTGCCCTGATTACATTAGAGCGCCACCAGTGCCAGCAACCAGGGCCAGCAATCAATGCCCTTCAGTGATGCCAGTCAATGCTGGCTATTAGTGCTGCCTATCAGTGATGCCATGCCGGCTATCAGGGCCAGTCAATGCCCACCAGTGCCACTCATCAGTGCCGCCTATCAGTGCAGAATATTAGTGCCTCCTCATTAAGGATGAGCTCCGGCGTGTTCGCACAGTCCATGTGCAGAGCAAGCCAGGAAGCCGGCTGCAGAGATCAGGAAACGTCTCCCTGCCTGCGATTAGCGCCGACTTCCTGGCGGGCTCTGCACATGGACTGTGCGAACATGCCGGAGTTCATCCTTACTCTTTATTAGTGCTGCCTCATCAGCGCACATCAGTGAAGGAGAAAAACATTCATTTGTTTCAAACATATTCTGTCTTTTTTTTTTTTTTAGGGGGAAAAAAATTCCAGCAGCCAATAAATACCCCAAAAAGAAAGCTCTATTTGTGTGATAAAAATGTCACATGGTTACAGTGTAGCATGACGGCGCAATTGTCATTCAAAGCGTGACAGCGCCAAAAGCTAAAAAATGGCTTGGGCAGGAAGGGGGTGAAAGTGCCCTGTAGATAAGTTGTTTCCATATGCATTTAGGCGCATCAGACGTTTTGGGCATTTATTAATGTAATATTTATGTTAGCCATTGAAATGAATGAACGCCTAAATGCTAAACAACCCCTAGCACTCAGCCGTGTTTATTTAAGTGATTTTTTAATTTTTTTTGGCTGTGCCAGCCCCCATTGATGAGGTTCAGACTCTCTATATCTTTTTAGTCTGCTTGCCATTATCATTAAAAGTGAAAGTAATCCCACTAGTTCTGGTGACCTGGGGGGTCCCCAAGAGATTTGCAGGGATTTCCTCTCACTTCCTGCTTGGATATTGGACAGGAAGTGAAGGGAAATCTCAATGGGACACAGACGGTAATATATACATATAGAAAGATAAAAATAACGTTCTTGTCACTTGGTAGGATCTGCCTTGTATTGGCTAAAAAATATCTGTCCTTCACAGCTTTTGTTGGCATTCAGTTTCTTAGTACAGAGAACTATTTTATTAACATGGTGGAGAGGAGAGTGAACCAGTGGCGTGCACACACTGATAATAGATATCTGCTTTTGTATAAAGAAACTTGACAGCTGACCCGTTTCTATGGACAACGCCATTACTGCTTTATTATCCTACAACAGGCTTCATGCTGTGCAAAACCCTAAGATAACCACAGGCCAGCTCGGACCACACCTCCGCTCACGTGACTGCTTTCCTCCTATCACTCCCTCACCCCATAAGCCCCTGAAACAGTTCCAAACCTCGGCAAACACTAATCTATCTTTTCATAAAACGTAAAGTTTGCTGGCCCCACGCTCCCAATTTGATTCGTTCGCCTCTCAGGTGAATATTACCGTTCCGGAGCTGCCCGAACCACTCACAGCCGTCGCTGTCTCCGCCATCTTGATTAGCACGTTCCGCCGCGAAGGCTGCCGGGAGATGTAGTCCTTTGACTTGTCCCGCAGGTGGCACTTAGCTAGGAGTAACCTGGGCAGGAAAGAAAGCGGCCGGAAAAAATACTTAACAACATTTTTTTTTTTTTTTCTTCTGTGTTTTTTATTTGGTTCCCTTTATATAGGAATTATTGCTGTATTTAGCGAAAAGTAAATTGAGGCAAAACGTATTTACCCAGCAACTTATGTGTGTTGCTTGGCTCAAGGACATGAGACTGACAAACCTAAAGTACAACTCTAATTTTTATATTTTTTGAGTGGAATGGATAGATCCTTTATAGGGTTTCTATTGCTATACTCATGTGAGGGAGAATTCCCTTCACTTCCTGTCCTACGGAGACAACAGGAAGCAGTGGCGGTTGGTGCTAATAATTTTTTTGGGGGGGCGGCAAATAAACCCCCCTAGGTCAATACTCACTGCACCCCCCCCCCCCCCAGTGATCTTGGAGCCACTGCGTCCACCCAGCCTTCTTTATCAGTGCAATACAGAGTGTTCAGTATGGTTGCCACCTCATCCCTTTAAAAACAAACACATATGAATTACTGAATTCACTTGGTGCCGTATAACCTGTGTAATTCATATGTGTTTGTTTAAAGGGATGAGGTGGTAACCCTATTGTCCAGCGATTCGTCTCCCTGTTTCGGGGTGGCGGGTTTTCCGGGTCTGTCTGAGCTAAGCTTATCACTGTATTTGGGTATCGCTCACGCCTGGCAGCAAGTTCTGTGGCTGATTTCACCTCCGTCTCTAGCTACCACTAGTTCTGCTCCTCCAGTGCAGCACCAGTGGCCCCGACGGCCAGATACCGACTCTGTCAACTCCATCTCCGATGACTCCAGGTTCTGTCCGGCGCCACTCATCTGCTTCAGCTCCAGTGGCGGCTTTTAGGCCCCTTTCACATATACGGACCGTTTGTCCGTTTTTCATTTATCCGCGGACAGATGAAAAACGGACATCAACTTTCGCCCAATACCACTCCTAAACCAGGGCTGTCTTAATGAGAGGGCACACCTGGGCACTGCCCAGGGACCCCATCTGCATTGGGGGCCCCTGCCCTTTCCCCAAAGCAGCTGGTCCTTGAGCCCGGGCTGCACCTCCTACATCCCAGATATACCCCTAGCACTCTGACCGCTCTACACTCTAGATATCCCCTACCTACTTGATTTTTGTTTACCTGCACTGTCTCCATTGAAGGGGCCCAAGAGCATTACTTTGCCCAGGGGCCCATGATGCTATTAAGACGGCCCTGGCCTAAACACTGATTCGAAACAGTTTGGCAACATTTTGGCCAATAGGTTAGGGTGACCAGACGTCCCCAGTTTCAGGGGACAGTCCCCTGATTGAGGACACTGTCCCCGAACCAAGTCTGTCCCTGGTTTTGTCCCCAGATTGGATTTAATAGGGGGCAGGGGCAATTTCAAAGACAATCAGTGCAGAATTAAAATACAAAAATTAGAATTACACCCCCCCCCCGCGCTCTGCCGTGCCTACTAGCATAGGGGGTTTGTATTTTTCCCATTATCTGTGCCCCTTCCTGATGATCATGTGCTGGTCGGAGTGGAGGGAATATTTCTTCAGCTCCGCTCGCATGTTCTTCTGCCTTGGCTCAAATCCTGGCCAGCCACCTGCCTATCTCCTTGCCTTCCCTGGCGGAGTGATCTTCCTCCACTCCCCATCCAGTAGTAGGCGGGGCCCGAAGAGCAAAACTTGAGAGGCTGTGAGGTGGGCGGCGACGGGCAGAGTCGCTGATTGTTGCCATTACTAGTAAAGAAAAAAATATGTCTCCGGATTTCATTTAAAAAATCTGGTCACCTTACAATAGGTTGCTCCCTCATATCTCGAATCTCGTTCACAGGGACCACGCAGGCTTTTTGCCCCTCCGAGAGCCATGTGACAATACAATGGTGAACTTGATCCACACAGCCAGATCATCAAAACGACCTCTTCTCTTACTGTCTACAGACGCAGAGAAAGCCTTTGACCGGGTGCACTGGACCTTCATGCGAGTCACTCTAGAACACATTGCTCTCATGTCCTCAATGTTGAGTTGGATACTGTCTCTTTATTCCAATCTCACAGCTGCAGTCAAGGTCAATAAGACGAGATCCACCTTTTTCCATATACACAATGGCACGCTGCAGGGGTTCCCCTTGTCCTCCTTAATATTTATACTCACCCTAGAGCCCTTCATTTGCACAGTAAGGGCAGGTGAAGGCATTGCTGGTTATCAAAAAGCATCGGGAATGCACAAAGTTGCTGCATTCACGGATGACCTGATCTTTTTCCTAACAGAACCACTTACCCTGCTTCCCGAAATTATTACAGTCTTTGCAGGAATATGGGGCTCTTTCTTTTTTCCAAATATTCCATCCTTAACATCACAGATGACAGGGACATGGCTAACTCACTACGCTCGGCATTCCTGTCAGTTGCCCATACTCTATTGGTTTGGCCACTGCTATGCCCTCAAGATGACCAGGGTGTTGTATTTACTGCAAGTACTTCCTATGTTTCGAGACTTTGTTTGGTCTCACATTAGATTGCCACTGCTTCATCTTGCTAAACACAGGGGAGGGGAAGGGTGGGCCTCTCGGATGTGAAAGCCTACTACAGAGCGGCACATCTCACTAGGCTGGTGGATTGGCACTGTCACGCAGAGGCGAAAAATTGTGTCGCCATGGAGGTTGAAGACTCTGGTGTCACAGCTTAGAGCTGGCCATGGATCACCCCACCTTTACCAAAGGCCCTCATTGACCATCCTACCCTGGGCAGCACACTGTCGGTAGCCAGGGATGCCTTCCAACACTACCCTCCCCTATGGTGCCGATACTGGGCAACCCAGAATTTCCACCTGGCCTCCAGAACCCTCAGTTCCGGAGGTTGGTCTCGAGTATGCAGCTCCATCTCTGTGGGTCCTGCAGGCCAACTATCCCCCTCTTCTGAGGTGACTGCTGCAGACCCTCCGTTAGATTTCTGGAGAGGTCGCCAGCTCAGTAACTTTCTCCGGGGTGTTTTCGGACCCCGGGCATGTCTAGCCAGCTTACAGCTGGAACACATTTGTCGCGGGGGGGACACCAATCCACCACAGTCTTTTAATAATCTATGCTTCTTTAAATCGTCAGACAGAAAAGTTTGTTCTACCCTTCCTTTCCAAATGGGAGGCAGATTTAGGCATCCAATTCAATAACTCTCAGGCCGCGTACACACGATCAAATCTATCTGCTGGACAGCAGACAGATTCGACCGTGTGTACGGGTGAGCCGACGAATTTGGCCACCCGACCCACCCACCCAAAGCATGCTTTGAAATCTGTCGGCTGGGAACCCATCCGCCCGACATGTCTGCTGGTTGTACGCTAACCAGCAGACATGTCTTCTCGCACACGCGCCGAATGGTTTCGACGCATGCGCGGAAGTGTTTTACTTCCTGGTGCGGCGACGTGGCGGCGTCAACGTCACCGCCACATCACCGCGCCGTCTGGCGGCGGGGATTTTGGTTTGTTCGTGTGTACACGATCAAACCAATACGTCCCCAGCAGACAGATTTGTTCAAATCGGTCGGCCCGACCGATTTGAACAAATCTGTCTGCTCGTGTGTACGCGGCCTCAGAATGAGAGGATCCTCAATTTTGCCCAAAAGTCTTCTATAGCCACTGGAGTCCAGGAAACCTGTTACAAGATCTTGACCAGACGGTCAAGTGCCTACCGTTTTACACCGTTTTTTACATGTGGCAATGCTAGGGGAACGATACTGCACATCTTCTGAAATTGTCCCAAGCTTGAGCCCTTTTGGCACAAGGTGATCTACACGATCAAACACCTGACAAATATTAATCTAGAGGGGAACCCTGTGGCATGCTTGCCTCATCTCTCAAAGAGACCGATTAGGAAATACAAGGCCTCCCTTACAATTCAGTTGCTTAATGTGGCCAAGGCATGCCCCCCTCTCTTAGAGATTGGACAACCCCTCTCTATATCCCTGTGGTTTGCTAAAGTAAATGATCTGGAATTTGGAGGATCTCACTGCTACTTTGCATAACCGGGAGGAGACCCTCTGTGAGACCTGGAGACCTCGGCACCATTTTGTATACACAGATGCCTATCTTTAGGAGATGGCGCAATTAAACTGACCTTCTGAAACTAGTCCTATTTCCGGGACGAGAGGCCCTGCCTGTAAACTCCCGTTCTATTTCTTTTGTTCTCTTTTCATTTGCACTCGGGGGACACCTGGTCCCCCCCCCCCCCTTTTTCTCTGGTAATCACCCTTTCCACTTATACTTGGCTCGGTAATGAGCAATATCATCTGCATCGTGTCTTCTCTCACAGCAACCAAGCACGTAAGCGTGATTATGGTGGTGGGTCTTTTACCCCCCCTCCCCCACTCAGGACACTACTTTAGCTAATCAGAACCAAACACATGGTAATCTTCAGACTAATGGTGCTGGGTATCAATCACAATATTTCGAAGAATATTCGCGAATATTCGTCAATATCGAATATTCGTGATAATTTAAAAAAAAAAAATTGCGAATTTTCGCCAATGCGAAATATTCGCTATATTTTATAAAAAAAAAAAATAGCGAAATTTCGCATATGCGAAAGCGAAAATGATTGCGAAATTTCGCTATTTTTTTTTGGATAAAATATCACGAATATTCGATATTTACGAATATTCGCTATATTTTATAAAAAAATAAAAAATAAAAATTGCGAAATTTATTGCGAAATTTATTGCGAAATTTGAAAAATACGAATATTCGAAATAGCGAATATTCGCCGCGATATTCGAGTTATTCGCGAATATGCAATATTCGTAGCGAATATTCGCAATGCGAATATTCGTGAGCAACACTATTTACAACCACTATTACACAATATATATTTGAGTATACCACCAATGACACAATTACAAATGTTTACCAAACAGAGTACATTGGATTCACATATCACCCAACCTAGTACTCCAGAACCAATTTTTTAGTTGTCTGTGACAAACTCACTTCCCACATAGAGCCAGGTCTAGATTTGATCAATCTAACTCTAATAGCCAGGAACTTGATGTTTTAAAGTTCGGGATCAGTTTTTGCCCATCCATGAACATCGATAAATATGAAGCCATTAAAGATGGAATTTAACCTACAAATTTCTGTTCAACAAAGACCATCTTCAATCGAAACAGGACAGACAGATATTCGAAAGGATCAAAAATTACACCATGGAAGACTTTTAAACCCTCCATGATCTAATGCTTTTACTGGAAGAAAATGATTAACCTGAGGCCACTAGAAACCAGATATCTTCAACTCCTAGCTTACCAACTCCGTTATCTACTGCCAAATTTAAACTTAAATCTCAGAGATTCCCTAATTTGATGACCAATCCCAATGTGTGGGCCTTTCTGTCGAGTACAGTTAATGACATTAAACAGATGACTATTACCCCTACACAAACCTTAAATTTACAGTTGCTAGTGACCCCCACCAAATCAAATTTCTGGATCTTACCATCTTTAAAGACCAAGACAATTGTTTAGCCTACACACTCTTTAGGACAGACAGCTGGGAACACACTTTTGCACGCTAACAGTGCCCACCCCATGTTGCTTATTCGTAGCATCCCCTACGCTCAGGTTGCGCCGCAACTATACACATCTTGAAGAGTTCAAAACACAGGCTGACCTACTCCGTACTCGACTTCGGTCAAGAGGGTACAGCACATCACTACTTCGCAGTGCTTTTAACAAAGTACTGCGTCAGTCCCGTAACTCATTCTTGTTCTAGACCAGTGGTGGGCAAACTACGGCCAGCGGGCCGTATACGGCCCGCCGGACCGTATACGGCCCGCCGGACCTTTTAATCTGGCCCCCGGGCGGGCGCTGGCTGCGGCGTTGTAGTGGCTGGCCGATGGGCGAATTACATCGCACAACGTCTCCTCCTGGATAGTCAGTGGCTAGCAGCTAGCTGGAGAGAGGAGACGTTGCGCGATGTAATTCGCTAGCAGCTAGGGGAGGCGAGGCCGTGGGCAGAGTACGGCTTGAGCTGTACGTGCAGGCTCAGGCAGGTCGTTGACGTCACGTCAGATGACGTCAACTCCTTTCCACGCGCCTGTGAGGAGCGATCCATGCGCCGTGAGCCTGTGAGCAGTGACTGGCGGCTGGCCATCCTAGGTGCAGAAAACAGAAATGTAATAGTCATCCATCACATCGGGACTTTCATCTGTACTGATGGTGAGTGATTGTTGCTATGCGACACAGATTGATGAATAACATCCATTATTCTATACTTCTATCTATTTTCTGTTTTCTGTGGTGTCTGTCGCTTGTCATGCTTTGTGCCCATTTTATCTTCTCTTTTTTTTAGTTTCTGACATCATCAGCTGGTTTATGTCATTTTAGCAGAAAATGCACCAATATATTGCAAACCAAATGGGCACAAAGCATGACAAGCGACAGACACCACAGGAAACATAAAATAGATATGGTAAGAGAAGCCACCGTGTCCATCAATTGTCACCACTGTGCCATGCCATCAAAAGCAATCACTGTGTCATCAATTGTCACCACTGTGCCATGCCATCAAAAGCAATCACCGTGCCATCAATTGTCACCACTGTGCCATGCCAAATGCAGCCACTGTGCCATCAATTGTCACCACTGTGCCATGCCAAATGCAGCCACTGTGCCATGCCATCAAATGCAGCCACTGTGCCATCAATTGTCACCACTGTGCCATGCCAAATGCAGCCACTGTGCCATCAATTCTTACCACTGTGCCATGCCAAATGCAGCCACTGTGCCATGCCATCAAAAGCAATCACTGTGCCATCAATTGTCACCACTGTGCCATGCCAAATGCAGCCACTGTGACATGCCATAAAATGCAGCCACTGTGCCATCAATTGTCACCACTGTGCCATGCCATCAAAAGCAATCACTGTGCCATCAATTGTCACCACTGTGCCATGCCAAATGCAGCCACTGTGCCATGCCATCAAAAGCAATCACTGTGGCATCAATTGTCACCACTGTGCCATGCCAAATGCAGCCACTGTGCCATGCCATCAAATGCAGCCACTGTGCCATCAATTGTTACCACTGTGCCATGCCATCAAAAGCAATCACTGTGCCATCAATTGTCACCACTGTGCCATGCCATCAAATGCAGCCACTGTGCCATCAATTCTTACCACTGTGCCATGCCATCAAAAGCAATCACTGTGCCATCAATTGTCAACACTGTGCCATGCCAAATGCAGCCACTGTGCCATGCCATCAAAAGCAATCACTGTGCCATCAATTGTCACCACTGTGCCATGCCAAATGCAGCCACTGTGCCATGCCATCAAAAGCAATCACTGTGTTATCAATTGTCACCACTGTGTCATGCCATCAAAAGCAATCACTGTGCCATCAATTGTAGTTTTGTAAAATAACTATTTTATGATTTTCTACCTTAAATTAATCTAAATTAATATTTAATGTTACAAATTTAAATTTTATTTATATTAATTCACACATACACACCGTCCATCTACTCTTGGTCCGGCCCCCGGGTCCAATATATGAACCCATTGCGGCCCTCGAGTCAAAAAGTTTGCCCACCCCTGTTCTAGACTAAGGCTGTCAAACCCAACCATACAGTTAAATATATTACATGATACTCCCAACAACATCAAGTTACGTAATATACTAACAAACCACTGGCCACTATTGCAGGAGGATCCTATCCTTAGTAGATACATTAGCTCACAGCCGACCTTTAGAAGAGCTAGATATTTGAAAAATAAATGGTATCTAGCCATTATTTTGTCAATCCTACTTCCAGACACCATCAATATGGCATTACCAGATGTGACAAATGTTCTTTTTGCCCCTGGATTGCTATAGGCACTAGATTTACACTTCCCAATGGAGAAATATTTACTCCAAACTTGTGACACACAGGGGATTGTATATCTAATGTCTTGTAGATGTGGTGCCTTTTACGTGGGGAAAACGGACAGGCACTTTCATTCTGGAATGAAGGATCACGTGTACTACTCAGCTAATGGGAAAATGCTTCTGGATCTCTACCATAAATTTGACGTGTCCTTGGTTTCTTTTATAGCCCTAGCTGTTGTCCCCAAAGATCCCAGAAGAGGCAACTGGGAAAAATTTATTTTCTGTAAGGAGAACATCTGGATTGAGCGCCTCAATGCCACTCATGCTCCTGGCATTAATGAGGCCCAAACGTACAAACTGTTTTTTTAAATAATTACCTATTCACCCACATGTTTTTCCACATCTCCTTCAGACATCTCCTCTGTTTGTCTACCATCTTGCTTCTTGGGTTTGTTACTCCTTATGATCCTTCATGAATCTGATCTGGTCTGTAGTAATTAACTATAACCTTAACTGGTAGGGTTTTCCACTCTGACCAGTATGCTGCTACTCGGCATGTCTCTTGTCCTTACCCAAACCCTCTAACTTGGTAATAGATATTGCCTCTATCATGCCTCTATTTGTTAAATTTTCTTTTTTCAATTGTACTACCTGTTTTCAACAAAGAGTGATTTGTCAACTAGATTGCTACTCATTTATTGGATAATTCTTCTATTGTGCATGTTTATTCTATTTAATGTTTTATTAATCGTTATTTAATTTTATGTTGATATACAGTATATGTTGCTTTAACTAGCCTTCTGCCTCCCTTTCTATTTGTTGATCGTACCCTGGTCATTACTAAGGCAGGTACTGGCTAATACCAGCACTATGCGGCCGCCCAACGCCACATCCTGCACACTTTCTAGTTTGTAGTGTGTGGTGCGCTTAGGATCAGCTGGAGGGCGCTGTCTTCCTTCTGGTCCTTCTACGTCACTGCCAGCCCACCACCCACATCCTGCACTGATTCACAACTTCTGCCCTCTGCGCAGGCATGACAAAATGTGGAAAATTTCAAGGGGTATGAATACCTTTTCAAGACACTAAGTGCACAGGGTGACAGAGTCTCTGGAGGTACAGGAGTGCAGGGGACAATGCAGGCACAAAAATGCAGAAGACACTGGAGACGCAAGAACTCAGGAATTAGGAACAATCTAGGTTGGGCCTGGGCTTGGGAGAGGAACCTATTGCTCAGGCAAGGGATTTTAGTCTGAGTCTAATGCCGCGTACACACGGTCGTTTTTTGCGATGAAAAAAAACGACGTTTTTTAAAACGTCATTTAAATTGTGTGGGCAAAACGTCGTTTTTTGTCTTCAAAAAAACGACCAAAAAAAAATTCCAACATGCTTGAATTTTTTGTGTCGTTTTTCAAAACGTCGTTTTTTGTGTCATAAAAAATGATCGTGTGTGGGCAAAACGACATAGAAAATGACGTTTTAAACCCGCGCGTGCTCAGAAGCAATTTCTGAGATGGGAGAGCTCGTTCTGGTAAAACTACTGTTTAGAATGGATTAAGCACATTCGTTATTTTAAATCTAATGAAGAAAACAATGCGCTGTATTTGCCACAATGCTTTTTAAACCATTTCCAAGCTACCCTAAACTCCTAGTTTGTTGTGGCTCATCTTGTTTGACATATTTCTGTCAACCTTTTGACTTTATTATTTTTTTGGGCCCTTTTTTTTATGTATTTTGGGACACGTAATTTTTTTGGGGTAATATCTTTTAACAGATGTTTTGAACTAAAAAATTTTTTTAAGGATTTTGGAGGGTGTGAAGTGACCACAGCAGCTTATTTTTTGTGGTTTAATTTACCCACAAGGAGGTTGTTGTTCCTTGTTTAATGTCGTTTTAATTTTTAAAATGTGTCTGCCTACTCACTATAACAATCTCTATATTTGTTTGTAAAAAAATACACATGGTCAAAATTTGCAAACCAACCAAAATATACCTTTATTCAGGTTAAAAAGGTAAATAAATAAAAAGTACAACCATCTGGCAATCCAAAAGCAAAACCAAATAAAAACAAAGAAGCCTGGATAAAAACAAAGGAGACCCTGCTTGAAGTTGTAAACACAAGGGTCCACCAAGAAAACAATGAAGGCTGTGAAGGCCAAAAAAAATTCGCTTCGGGGCACCATCTCCTCACTTCTTCTTCTTCCCTGCAGCCTTCCCTGCAGCCTTCCCTGCAGTCTTCCCTGCAGCCTTCCCTGCAGCCTTCCCTGCAGCCTTCCCTGCAGGCCGAGTCCTCAGGGGCTGTGTTTCTGGAGCCGACGTGCCAGGAGCCAGAGCAGGCTCAGGAAGAGGAGGAGCAGGAGAAGGAGCAGGGGCTGGAGATGGAGCAGGAGCAGGGGCTGGAGATGGAGCAGGACCAGGAAGCGCAGTAAGGACAGGAGTGCGAATCAGCCCAATGCCAATATCGTCATTGAGCTGTCCCAGTGTGGCCATGCTCATGACCTGGAACATAAGGGATTCGCAGCGCACACGCTGGCCCAGCTCTAGATTTTTAAGCTTGGCAGCGATCAGCGCAGCGAATCCCTCTTCCTCACTGGGCTGCTCTCTGATGGCCAAAGTTGCTTCACGGAGCATGGCCTGGGTCTCCTCCTCCATCTGCATGAGCCTTCTGGCCCTTTTTTCTGGGTTCCGGATAGGAGGGATTTGGGAGATACAATCACGCTGGCGTGACTCCTGTCTCCCACTGGGGCCTGCCTCCTCCTGGCTCCCAGTGGGGCCTGCCTCCTCCTGGCTCCCTGCGTGGCCTGCCTCCCCCTGGCTCCCTGCGTGGCCTGCCTCCCCCTGGCTCCCTGCGTGTCCTGCCTCCCCCTGGCTCCCTGCGTGGCCTGCCTCCTCCTGGCTTTGCTCTGCCTGTGTATAATAAAAAAGGGACATATTTTATTTTTTGGCTTCATTCATCACACACATTTCTAACTTAATGACATATCATAATTGAATGCTAAAATATATTTATCACAGGCCCTCCATCCCTAATTCTGTGGCCCCTTACACAGCTTTAGATATGTGCCCCCTGGAGCTGGGGGCGGGGGGGGTTGATGTTGACTGAAATTCCAAAGTAGGGGGCCTTTACCCAACCGTTTTTTTACTTTAGGGTGGACAAAATGTTAATGGGCAAAAAGGGTGTTTAACATCTGCGGCCACTGTATGGTGTACCTAATGGCGTACAAGAAAATGACACATTCATTATGACCTCTGCATTTATGTATCTTGTCCCCATTCTGTTTTGCCACTATTGCTTAGTGATATGTTCCAAATTTTTTGGCCAAACATTTATATAATTTCAATCACTTGTAACATAAATTACTCATCATTATTATACTTTGCATTACAAAAATGAATCTGAAAATGCAATACCTGGCTCCATGGGTCACAATCTGCCTCCTCCATGAACTCTTCCTCTGAGCTTGCCTGCTCTTGCCTGCATGGAACACTGGAGGGCTGACTGCAGGGAACACTGGACTGTCTCCTTGGGGGAAGGCTAGACATGGATGGCCTGGACTCTATGTGATCATCCAGGAACTGCAGCTGACCATAGTACCACAGGTTAGGCTTGTAGACGCTGTCAGCTGCAGCCCCAGACCTCATTGAGGCCAGGACTTGTGACCGTTGGGTCCTGTAGGTGCCCCGAAGCGAATTGATTTTAGCCTTAACAGTCTCCAATGTTGCGTTGGGGACCCTTGTTTTTACATATTCAAGCAGGGCCTCCTTTGCTTTCTTCCGGGCATCTTTGTTTTTATTAATTTTGCTTTTGGATTGCCAGAGAACTGGATGTTCCTTCCATCTCTGGATAAATTCTGTCAGAAATTCCGGATCCTTAAAGGCCTCCATTAGTTCTGCATGTACAAAACAAAAAACAAAGCCTAGTGTCAGTCAAGCCACTACTACTAATTAGCTTTTAAACACCATGGGGGTTATTTATGAAAGGAAAATACACTCTGCACTTCAATTGCACTGAAAGTGCACTTGGAAGTGCAATCGTTGTATAAATCTGAGAGGGGTAGATCAGAAATGAGGGGAAGCTCTGCTGATTGTATCAGACAATGATGTGCATGCTAAAATGCTATTTCTAAATTTATCCTTGCATGTCCTCCTCAAGATCTCCAGCGACTGCATTTACAAGTGCACTTGTAGTGCAAAGTGTCTTTTCCTTTAAGTAAATCACCCCCCATATCTTCTAGCCCACACAATCATCCACTGTTCCCTAATATTTGTAATGTCCATAATCCAGATACATACCGTCTTATGATCCGATCGTCTCTTCCGCCTTGTTCCGCAGGTTGTGAACGGCGCTTGCAATGAACCCCCCATATCTTCTAGCCCACACAATAATCCACTGTTCCCTAATATTTGCAATGTCCATAATCCAGATACATACCGTCTTATGATCCGATCGTCTCTTCCGCCTTGTTCCGCAGGTTGTGAACGGCGCTTGCAATGGCGTGGATCCCTTTAAACGGCGCGAACGTGTGACGCGATGCACGAGATCCCGCCCCTGACGTTCGGTCTCGTCTTTTCCACGCCCCTTTCTCGATCTTTCTTTGTGGGTGTGTTTTAGGCAAGAACAAGATGGAGAGAAACATGGCAAGCTCAAGCCATCAGGCAGGCCAGGCCCAGCCAACCGGACGATCCCGGCGGAGGTACAAGGCCTCAAACATGGCCTTCCAAGAGATGGTGGAGATGGTCACCATCTTACAAAGGGAGGATTATGACGGGAAGCATGGCCCTTACCTGCATCCAAACAGGGTGAAGGCCGACATCATGGAGAAGGTGATCAGGAGGCTGCATCAAAAATTTGGCCAACGCAGGACTCGGGAACAATTGAGAAAGAGGTGGTCAGACCTCAAAAACAGAGAGCCTGAACAACTCCAGCATATCAAGAGGCTGATTCGGGGAAAAAGTAAGTTTTTTTATTTTTTGACACATTTGTGGTGTTTGTTAATTGTGCCATGTGATTTTAATTTCAGGTTGTACTGTATCTGTTTGTGGGCACAAAAAGTGGTCGGAGAAGTAGTCGTTTATACGTTGTTTTTCGACCTACTAAACGACAATCTTCGTGCTAAATATCATCATGCGCCTAGTTCGCATGGACAAAATGGAGTGTATAAACACTATATCATTCCCAAAAAACGTCTTTGTATTTGTTATTATTTGAACAAACGACGACTCCTACGACCAATTCATGTGTCCCCAAACAGGAATCTTGCCATTTTTGTTGTAATGTGACTTCACTTGTGATCTTTTGTAATGTAGATTTGTACCTAAATTAAAGTCGATGTGAAAAGCTTAGTAAATATGACCAATAAACAGAAAAAGGAGAGTCTGCTCAGCAGTGGATTCTGCACATGTTTATATACTCTGTACTTGTATTTTTAGTTCTCACTCATATCTCTTTATAATCTTTTACCTTTCTTTTTTCCCTATCTTCAATCTCGTAGGGCGCAGTGAAGCAGCAAGGCAGGATGGAACTTCCGAAGCCCCACCCCCGAGGGATGATGACGCTGCCACCACATCCGGTAAATTTCCTACACAACACTCATACCCAGGTAATCTAGATCAGGGATCCTCAAACTACGGCCCTCCAGCTGTTGTGGAACTACACATCCCATGAGGCATTCATTGTAACACACTGACATTCACAGACATGACTAGGCATGATGGGAATTGTAGTTCCTGAACAACTGGAGGGCCGTAGTTTGAAGACCCATGATCTACATGTAGGTTTTCCTAATTTTAATACCTTTTTTGTTCCAACATTTCAGGAGCAAGTCGTGCAGCGACAATGGACAGGGATACTGCCAAATTTGTGCTGTCCGAAATATGGTCCTTCAGGGAACAACTAGAGGACATCCAGGACACTGCACGAGAAGTGGTAGAAAAATCAAAAGGGCTGGAGACACAAATTAAAAATTTAATAGATTATTTGGGTAGGTTTTGATTTATTTAGTGTTTATTTTGTAATAGAAAAAAGGTTTGGTTTATAATAAAAAAAAAAAATGTGATTTTTTTTTTTTTTTTTTTTACATTATTCAAAAAATAAGTAATTTTAGTTTTTGAATGTAAAAAAAAAAAAGTGATTTTATTTTTTGAATAATGAAAAAAGAAAAAAAAAAAAAAAAAAAAAATTGTGATTTTAGATTTTGAATAATGTAAAAAAATAAATATATAAAAAAAAGTGATTTTATTTTTTGAATAATGTAAAAAAAAAAAAGTGATTTTATTTTTGGAATGTTATAAAAAAAAAAATATATATTTGTTTTGTAACTAAAAAAAATGTTTTTAAAAAATTTTATGTCAAAAAGTTATGTTTTTCAAGATGCAAAAATTAAAAAATTTACAGTAAAATATGTGTCTTGTTATTTAAGCTCAATGATTAATAGAAAATACTAGGGTTGTCCCGATACCGATGCCGAGTATTTGCGGGAGTACTTGTACTCCCGCAAATACCCCCGATACCTAAATAGAATACTTCCCCCCCCATATTGCAGCGATGCGTCCCTCATACCTTTTTAGATATGCTGACACCGCCGCATACCGCCTTATCCCCCTGCACAATCGCATAGCTTACATTACAAGCATTCATTCTGAATACTTGTAAATGGCCGTGTATTGACACTCCCCCTCTCCGGATTGGACGGATCCCTCCATCCGGAGAAGGGGAGTTTTAAAACACGAAGCGCGGCCATTTACAAGTTTTTAGAATGAAAGCTTGTAATGCGCTACGCCAAGGATCTCCAAACTATGGCCCTCCAGCTGTTTCGGAACTACATTTCCCATGAGGCATTGTAAAACTCTGACATTCACAGACACGACTAAGCATTATGGGAATTGTAGTTCCTGAACAACTGGAGGGCCATAGTTTGGAGACCCCTGCGCTACGCGATTGTGCAGGGGGATACGGCGGTATGCGGCAGAGGCGGCATCAGCATATCTAAAAAGGTATGAGGGACGCATCGCTGCAATATGGGGGACATACATGGCTGCATATGTGGGGGACATGGCTGCATTTGGGGACACATTTAAAAAAAAGTATCGGTATTCGGGATCGGCGACTACTTGAAAAAAAGTATCCGTACTTGTACTCGGTCCTAAAAAAGTGGTATCGGGACAACCCTAGAAAATACCTAAAAAAAATGTATGCTGAGAACATTAAACAATGAGGGATAGTTATTTCAGTCCATCACAAACACATGGCACTATGATAACCTAGGACCGTGATGGCGAACCTTGGCACTCCAGATGTTTTGAAACTACATTTCCCTTGATGCTCCACTATACTGCAGAATGCATGAGCATCATGGGAAATGTAGTTCCAAAACATCTGGGGTGACAAGGTCGCCATCACTGACCTAGGAGATAAAATAAAAACACAAACCTTATAAATTAATTAAAGAACAAAGAAAAGACTGTTTCAGGCAAAAAATAAATTTAATTATTCAGCCAAGATCTGGCATTGGAATGGCCCCCCTACCCATAAAGTAGTCCACATATGCCTGACGCACAGCACGTGCGTTTCGGGGGGCCAATTGGGGATGGGCAGCGTCACGAGCTGCCTCTGGAATGTCAACAGGGTCATCAGGCAAAAGGGTTAGGTAAGAAGAAGAATGTCTTTTTAAATAGTTGTGTAAAATGCAGCAGCATGTAATTAGATAATTCAACTTGTATTCGGCCATGTTTATGGCAGTAAGAAATAGCCGGAAACGGCTGGCCATGATGCCAAAGGCATTTTCCACCACACGTCTGGCTCTGGCCAGCCTGTAATTAAACACCCTCCTCTCAGGGGTGAGGGCGCGTTGGGGAAATGGCCTCATGAGGTGAGGACCCAAGGCGAAAGCCTCATCTGCAACAAAAACGAAGGGCAGACCCTCTTCATTATCCTCCGCAGGCGGCAATCCCAGGTCCTCGGAAAGAAGCCGTTGGGTGAACTCCGTCTCGGCAAAGACACCACCGTCCGACATCCGCCCATTTTTCCCAACATCAAGATACAAGAACTCGTAATTGGCAGACACCACCGCCATCAGAACAACACTGTGGAACCCCTTGTAGTTATAATAATGGGATCCACTATGGGGTGGTGGCACGATGCGGACGTGCTTGCCGTCAATAGCTCCTCCGCAGTTTGGAAAATTCCATCGCCGGGAGAAGTCCGCTGCCACAGTCTGCCATTCCTGTGGCGTGGTGGGGAACTGTAGATACCAAAAAAATATAAAAATATCAAACAAACATTCCTAAAAGAACATCCCAAAACATTTTTTGATACCAAAAAAACAAACATTAATTTGAAGTATTATTAACCACTTCCTTACTGGGCATGTAAACCCCCTTCCTGACCATGTGAAATTCCAGCTTGCGGCACTGCGTCGCTTTAACTGACAATTGCGCGGTCGTGCGATATGGCTCCCAAACAAAATTGGCGTCCTTTTTTCCCCACAAATAGAGCTTTCTTTTGGCTGGTATTTGGTCACCTCTGCGATTTATATTTTTTGCGCTATAAACAAAAAACGACGACTATTTTGAAAAAAAAAAATATATTTTTTACTTGTTGCTATAAAATAAAAAATTCATTTTAGGGCGATACGTATTCTTCTACATATTTTTGGTTAAAAAAAAAAAATCAAAAAAATTCGCAATAAGCGACTGGTTTGTGCAAAAGCTATAGCACCTACAAAATAAGGGACACAATTATTATTTGTTATTTATTTTTTTACTAGTAATGGTGGCGATCTGCGATTTTTATTGCGACTGCGACAACATGGCGGACACATCGGACACTTTTGACACCTTTTTGGCAACATTCACATTTATACTGCAATCAGTGCTATAAATATGCACTAATTACTGTATAAATGTGACTGGCAGGGAAGGGGTTAACACTAGGGGGTGAGGAAGGGGTTAATGTGTATCCTGCATTGTGTTCTAACTGTGGGGGGAGGGGGGGTGACCGATCTGTGTCCCCATGTATAAGGAACACTGATCGGTCTGCTCTCTCCAGTGACAGGACGCTGTCATTGTGAGAGCCGGCAATGAGAAATGATCTTATATGTTTACATATGAGATCATCTCTCATTGGCTGCACAGATCGCATTGCAAACGGCCACTCTGATTGGCCGTTCGCGGCGAGCTGTGATTGGCTGTGTCCAAGGGACACGGCCAGTACACAAGTTCCCCGCTGCGCGCTCTGGAGCGCACGCTGGGAACACAGAAAGAGGCTGCCGTGAAAAAACGGCAGCCCAGAGATTTAGAACCACCCTGCGGCCGCATATAGTCGTACGGCCGTAGGGAAGTGGTTAAAAATTGGAAAAATAAGAAGGGATCACTAAAGCAGATTAATCACACCCTCTGATGGTCACAATCCTACAAAAAATAAGGGGAGTGGAGGCCCAAAATGAGTTTGAGACCTCTAAAAAAAATTAAATACTAAAAAAATGTTAATTTATACAATTACAAAAAAAAGAGGGGGGGGGTTGTGCGTGCACTACAATATAGGACAAAATATAGGGGGATATAGGGACTTCTATAGACAGCACTACAATATAGGACAAAATATAGGGGGACTAGGCTAGGTGGGTTTGGGACAGGTTGGCAAAACAAAAGATGCATGTAGGAGCAAATATAAAATGAATACAGCATTCATGGAGATGAAAGGGAACATTACCAGAAGATCACAAACAGGTTAATTAGGGACTGTTTAAAACCAAAAAAATTGAAACAAATACAAAAGCCTAAATAAAACATAGTTTGTGCATTTAAAGGGCACCACTTACCTTAATATAGTCCTCCTGCAGAACATGAATGATGGCAGAACAGGTCTGGGGAATTATGAGGCCCAGAGCCTGGGGGGAGATGCCCGTCGAGAACTTCAAGTCCTGCAGACTTTTCCCTGTTGCCAGGTACCGCAAGGTGGCAACTAGCCGCTGCTCAGCAGTGATGGCTTCCCGCATAACGGTGTCCTGCCTGGTGATATAAGGCGACACCGAAGCCAAAAGCTGCTGGAATACGGGGTCAGACATCCGAAGAAAATTCCTGAAATCATCAGGGTTATTTTCTCGGATCTCCCGCAGCAGAGGCATATGAGAGAACTGGTCCCTGCGAAGAAACCAGTTCTTGGCCCACAGAGTCCTCCTCGCCCTCCTCAAGGACTTGAGCCGGGATGCAGCACACATCCTAACAAGAAGCACAGCACGATCTCGGCGACGAGAACGTACCCGCAACATGGCTAGAAAACGGTCGTCAAATCAGATCGCACTAAAACACCGCTCTGAAGTACAGAAATGCCTTTGAAGAACGGACCTGCAAATCAGGAACGTGTAGACAAGAACGCACTGCCAAAACAGATACGATCGGAAAACAAGCACTGTATCACAAATACGACCCCAAAAGCACAAACTGTACGACAGTAAACGATATTAAAGCACGAAGACTGAAAAGCGCGAATCGTCTCTCACCAAACTTTTACTAACACGCAGCAACACGATATCAGCAAAAGAGGCCGTCTTCCGCATGGAAATGACCCTTTATAGTTCCGTCGTACGTGAAGGACGTCACGGCGCTTTGCTAGACTTTTTGGGAAAAACGATGGTGTGTACGCAACGTCGTTTTGGAAAATGAAGTTTGAAAAACGTCGTTTTTTTTCATGAAATAAAACGTCGTTTTTTTTCATCACAAAAAGTGATCGTGTGTACGCGGCATTAATTCCACATGACACAGACAAATACTGAGCAACCAGAAGGCACTAAACCACTGTGTAACATAAATAAAACTGATGAATGGACGTATCAACCAAGAAATGTGTCTTTAGCGTAATTATTGAATGCTTAATATTTACAATGACTTTGACTTCTCCATGACCATTTTCACACACTACAAAAGGCACCTCTGCCATACAAGCCATTGATGTTTTTTTTTTCCGTTCTACTGACGAGTTCTGTCCCACCATCCTAACGCCCCCCCTTTGAGAACCTAAGGTTGGGTTCCTTTAGGAACTGAATGCGATTGCCCACTTCCTACGTGAAGATAGATGTATTCTTCACATGCCTAATAGGAAGGTTGTGTTTACCACAAACCCTGGGTATTCACAGCCTTACCAAATATAAGTGATTTTTCACCTTTATAAAAATTTTACATATCCAATAATATTGCTAATTTACAACACCAATAAGGCTCACCCCCATCTTGCTCATCCCTCCTGTTCATTTTTCCAGCTGGCATTGCTCAGTTTTTCTCCTTCACATCCCATACTGTATGAATTTAGAACTACAGGTAACTGCGCTGCAGCTTATCTGTGACATTAATTCACGGTATACAGCAAAAAAAATCTAACCTCTGGTTTATAAGCTACCCTATTTATCACCTTTACATTTTTCAATGCATTTACAAAGTTGATATCCCACAACAGAATGGACCCAATATTTTCCCTGGCATTCAACATATCTGTTATTTTTGGCACTGGGGCAGTGTCCTCTGAATCCCTCTCCAACTATGACCATGGATTTTTTTTGGATACCTCTGATACTATACATACTAGGGGGATTACAACTGGCGGAATCCAGTGGAAAAGGATCTGGCAGTTTTGGCAGACCATAAGCTTAATAATAGCATGCAATGCTAAGCTGCAGTTTCCAAAGTGAGCAAAGTCCTTTATTGTATTAAAGTGGAGTACCACCCAAAAGTGGAACTTCTGCTTTAAAGACTCCTAACCCCCTGACATGCCACATTTGACATGTCATTTTTTTTTGGGGGGGGGGGGTTTGTACCTAGTTTTGACAGGTACGCAGCTCCCACTTCTGCTCATGCTGCCTAGGTGACTCAAGTGGAAGTTCTCCTCTGCCCCCTACCTCCAATCTTCTGGGACATGTCACAGATCCCAGAGTGTTACGTGGTCACAAGGCAGGCCGGGATCAGGATAACAGAGAGCAATCGTGGTCAAACAAGCCAGGTCAAACACAGGAAACAGATCAGATCACAGGAAGTCACGGGAACAGGTATGAACTGCAGATCAGGCAGCGAAGACACTGTGCTGCTGAGGTGTTTTAATAGGGCAGCCTGTTGTCAATCACTGAAATCAGTCTGCACCATTAACCCTTAAGTGGCAGATCCATGACATTGCCCCCCCTTACGGGCAACCTCCGGGTGCCCAATAGGTCTCCCTTCTGTGGGTGACTGCGAAAAAAGGCATTAACTAAGTCTTTTGCGTGTACATCCTTTTCAACCTCCCAAGAGTTATCCTCCGGGCCCGTAACCTTTCCACCTAACCAGGAACTGTACCTGATTCCTTCTCTTCCTACAGTCTATGATAGCCTCCACCTCACACTCCCCTTCGCCACTGACAGTCACAGATTCTGGTGGCCTGGATACTCTATCTGGAAAAGAGTCAGGGACTGCGGGTTTCAAGAGAGAAACATGGAAGACAGGATGTATCTTAAGTGAATCAGGTAGAGATAATTCATAAGCAACCTCATTAAGTTTCCTCTTGACTGGGAATGGTCCCACAAATTTAGGTGCCAATTTCTTTGAGGGACATGCCAACCTGAGATTCATAGTGGACAACCATACCTGGTCTCCTGGGTGGAGGATCAGTTCACCACTTCTTTTCCTGTCAAAAGACGTCTTGCTTGCTGCTTGTGCCTTGGTAACTGCTTCTTGAAGCAACTTATTGTTGCGGTTGAGGAAATCCACTGTGTCTTGGACAGCAGGAACTGTGGTTTCTGGAAAAAAAGTCAGGCAAGAAGGATGGGTCAAAACCATAATTTGAAAAGAAGGGTGACTAACCTGTGGCAGAGTGAGTGGCATTATTGTAGGCGAACTCCGCCAGTGGCAGAAGAGATACCCAGTCATTCTGGACAAAAGTGGTGAAGCATCGGATATATTGTTCTAACGTCTGATTGGTCCTCTCTGTCTATCCATTGGTCTGAGGATGGTAGGTGGAGGACAAGGATCTTTCAATTTTAAGGGTTTCACACAGAGTTTTCCAAAACCTGGGAAGTGAACTGAACCCCCCAATCTGAGACAATGTTCATAGGGACCCCATGAAGCCTTACAATTTCTCTGATAAACACAAGAGTATAATTTTTAATTATATATTTTTTCTTTTTACATAGTTCCAATTCTTTTGACAAAACAAACGTCCAATATATTTCACATTGTTAACCACTTACTTACCTGCAGTATAGTAATGGTTGGGTATGTGGAATAGACACTTTTGTTTCATTGTCATTTATATAAATTATTTTGAGAACTTACCATGACACACAGATCAAAAGGTATTGCATGCCCATTTTGGGGGTATTTTATTGATTTTCAAGTCGTTCATGTAACGCAATTGGTATTTTAATTTCATGTAAATATTCACATTTTGTCTACCAATAAATGAGCTATTTTGTATGATCATACGTCTCCGTGAATACGTTTTATATTATAGACTATGTCATATAGATTGACTTGTATTTAAAAATATCTTCATTAGAAAAAAATTCTAAGTAAATTACTGTGCGGGTAAAATGGAAAATTGTATCAAATACTTACCGTAATTTTCCTTTCCTGACGCCAAACCATGGCAGCATACTAGTGATAGAGCTCCGCCTCTTGACCACTCCCTCCCTGGACCAGTGAATAGCATAAATTAAAGGCATGGTTAGCCGCCACCCCATTCTTTGTAACAAGCCACATACCGAAACGCACATGGGTGGGCTCATATGCTGCCATGGTTTGGCGTCAGGAAAGGAAAAATACGGTAAGTATTTGATACAATTTTCCATTTTCCTGACGCCAACATGGCAGTATACTAGTGATAAATAACTAGCTGACAGGGTGGGATCTACTTGTCCAACCAATCCTCTAATTAGGATGAGACAGAGGACTGAATAGTTCCTCCTACAAAGTTCCCTGATGACAGGACCCCCGGGTCTATTCTGTCAAGTTTGAGTAGGAATGTTGGGAAGACCACGATACCCCTCTACAGACGGGCACCATAGATTCTTTTGAATGTGTTGCCTATGAGGCTTCAACTGCTCTGGTAGAGTGCTCCGCCACCGCTGACGGAGGCTTGCAACCCCTAGTCCTATATGAACAACCGAGCCTGCTAGGGTCCAGGCAGTAACTTCATTCCCAGCTGGAATGACAAAAGGTTTAGATTACTTGGAAGGGACAATTGTGGACCGATACTACTTTAAAGTTATGAAAATTATCAGTTTGTGAGACTTTCCTGTGTGATGTTCTGGAAAGTTAGGCAATGTCCAGCTGTCTGTTAAATAGCAGTCTGTTGCCATGTTTGTGGCAAGATGATCTACAAGGCCAACTCTACTCCTTTTGGAAAGAAAAGAATATACATATATATTTTTTTACTTTGACGCTCCAAGAGCTTGAATATCCGATAACCTCCTGCCTAAAGTTCTTGCAATTGATACTGCCTTATAAGTAATGGCCTGAACCGGACACTGCTCTGTTAGAATGAACGGTTGAACGGATATGAGAACCAGCAGCTCCAATATATCTTTTCCGTGGAGACCTACTCTCCAAAAACTCAAAAGTTGTACAAACTGAAGGATTCATGGCCCATTTAAATGTGTTTTTGCCGATAAAGCGACGCTCGTGAGCTATGTGAGGATATGTTAAGGCGTGGAGGAAGTATAGAACAGCTGGCACTGAAAGGGCAGTAGGATGAATGTCTCGCTCTACCAAGAAAAAGCAAACTTGTTCCAGAATTAGGCCTAGATGTTGTAAGTAGAATGTCTTCTCGCACACAACAAAGTAGAAATCACTCTGTAGTGAAACCAGAGCAACAGAGTTGCCCATCTTCCCCCTTTAGTACCCCTGCTTGCAGCCCCAGTCTGCATAGGTTATGGAGGAGCAATGTCTTCTGTATTCTGAAATGAATGGCCAGGGAAAACCGAGGGCCTCCTGGTCAATATGGAGGACTGGCTATGACAACTATGTCCAAGGACCATGGCTATGGAACGCTCTGCTAACGGACATCCGCATGGGAGAAAACCATCAGGCCTTCAGGAAGAAACTTAAGACCCACCTCTTCTGAGGGATAAGAAAGACAATGGATAGAAGAAGCGCCCTGAGGTGATTTAGTTCGCAGGTGTAGCTCTATACAAGTTTTTCACTCACTCCTTCACTCATTGCAGTCCCATGGAGAGATCAGAGCATCTGCCCCCTGCGCCTTGTGGTGCGGAAACAAAGTCAGACATACCCAAAGTTTGCGATTACTCTGGGAAACGAGGAGGTCTGTCTGTGGTAGGCCCCACTTGTGGACCAGGTCAGAGAAGACCTGGGACATAGACCCTCGTTGTGCTCTGGGAAGCTTGTACTTGTTCAAAAAATCTGCTGGGAGGTAAACTGCATCTGGAATTTTGCTGGGGATCTTCCATCCCAGGCGTTATGGGTTTTACCTCTCTCACTAGCATATTGCCGTGAGTTTCACCCAGGAGCTGAATATAGGCAACTACTGCCCTGTTGCTCAACTGCAAGGAGACTGGTCTTCCTTGACTCCGTAGTAAGGCCGAAGTGATAAAAGGGGCTGCTTGAACCCCAGCGCATTCAAGATTACCCTCCTTGGCTGGGAATCTCCGCCTGCCTTGACCTAAAGTCCCTCACAGTGCATCTTCCCGAGTGTCTTGCAGACATGATTCATAGCAATTCTCCAGTGTAAAGGTCCTAACGGACCGAGACTTGCTCTAGGACTTTCCATCGCGGCGGACTGCTACTCATACTGAGTAACACGACTATTAACGGTGTTCGATCCTGTTTCCTCCCTTGTAGAATTCTTGAAATGTAAATTTGCGCAGGTGCCCATGCACCCCAGGAATCATCTGTATGCATGATGACGTTGTGCCCAGGTGAGCACTGAGAAACCATCAAATAAGCGGGAGTATACTTCCTCAGAATCCTGTTCCTGACTGTCACCATTTCCTCTGATAGAAATAAGAGGAACTAGAGCACCCCCAGTGTACACTAACCAGTTGGTTTTGCTTTCCCTCTAAGGTGTGAGGATAGGATAGGCATCCTGACAATCCAGCAACAGCATCCAGCCACGTGGTTGTACTGTTTAATGGAGTTCAGCTTAAAGATCTCAAAGAGGACCCAGAAGGGTTTGACCTTTTCCGATCTGCTACTGGACACCAGACAACATCCCCTGCAAACTCCAAACAGGATTGTATAGAAAACCTGCAATCCCTTGAGTCTGAAGTGTATTGTAAGCATTGTAGCAGCACACCTGTTGTGGTAGACTTGGCATATGGGTGGGAGAGAAATGGTCTGGAGGAGCAGTGGGGAATTTCCCGAAGTGACCATGAGTGCCTGATACCTTCATCCAAGGACCTGTACCACATGCTGTCCAGAAACACGTAAAGTGTGCCCTCTAGGTCTTACCTCAAGGCTTCACTATTGCAACCCCAAAGTCGCGTGATTTTGCTGCGATTTTTGCATTTTTTTTTTTTGCTGCAATTTTGATGCGACTGGAAACATTGCCTGTATAAGTTGCATCAAAGTGGAACCAAAGTAGTGCAGGGACTATTTTGAAGTCGATGCCACTTGAAGTCGCACAGATATAAACAATACTCATTGGAAATTATGGGGAATGGCCTGTCATGCGACTTTCCAGTCTCAAGTCGCACTAAAGGAAACTGAGCCCTAGAGTCTGGGCATGTACTTGTGTGATTGATTTTTCCCCAGAGGTCTGTCATGTGACCTTCCAGTCTCATGTCGCACTAAAGGAAACTGAGCCCTAGAGTTTGGGCATGCACTTGTGTGACAGATTTTTTCCCAGAAGTCTGCACTAAGGTACAAGTCAGACTTTTATTTTTATTTTATTTTTTTGTTGCACCCACTGCTACAAAAAATGTCATTTTTGGCAAGATACTCAAAAGGAAATCCTGCCTAAAGGGATGCAGATCCTGCCACTCTCCTCAGAGTCCTGCAAGTGCAGCAGCTGGTTTGATAATAATTAAACCATCCCCATTAGACTCACCCAACACATGGGCTGGTTATTGCTGGTCTGCTGGCACCTGCAGATGCTACAATATGTAGGAGCAGGTTGACCCTTAGCTTGTTCAGGGTATACAGTTTTGACAGCCTGTTTATATGGGCATTTTTCTTCAACATATTTCCATTCTTTCCCACTTTTGTTTCTAGGAAGCAATACTCAGCCCAGGGTCTCAACCATATGGCCTCCCTAGCCACCAAGGTGCCAGGATGCTTCTCCAGTGGTTTAAAAAGAAACTATGTGGGACTTCCTGTGAAGCCTCCATATCCTGAGTAGCAGACTGCTGTATCTGTAATATATGTAACAAGGACCCAGGCCACCTTCAGTCTAACGAGAACCACGAGTCGCTGACATCCCTTCACATAGAGTGGGTCATAAAGGTATAATGGGTGCAGTGCAATGTAGTTTTATGGGCGTCAGACACCTAGGGTGTGCCACCTGTCCAGGATTCACCAGGACAATCCGGGCTCTGAACCTTATGTCAGGGCCTCAGTCTGCAAAGCGATTCCATCTCTCCTCAACAGAACTCTGGGAGAGAGGATTAGGGCCAGGACACCCTTAGGAAGCCGCAACACCAACCCGGCAGACTCTAAGACTTCTACAGAATGACAGCCACGCAGTAAAAGCATCCAGCAAGATGCCACATCTGCACTGATAGGAACGCTGTCTCCTATGGCAACAGTCTACAACAGTTTACAATACAAGTGTAACAGTAGCTTCAGGTAATTAAGGTGAGTTCAAAACAGAATCTTGTGCCACTCTTAATAATAAAGACATTTGGCATTACCTGTTAGCTGCATACTCCTCCAGGCAGTGTCTACTCACCAGCTTCCTGGGCATAGGTACTGTGCCATAGGCCCTGCAGGACTCTTGCTGGGGCACCGGCTCTGGGGAAGAGGAGCAAAGACGTCTTCCTTGGAAATTTTCTCCTGAGTGGGGGTGCCATCCAGGCTATGCTCCCCTGAAGAACGTCTGCGTTTCCTTGGCCTGGCTCTTTTGAGAGCGTGGGCATGCGGGGCTGAAGCAAATCAAAGCAATCCGCACAAGAGGGCACTCTTTTCTGAAAACTTACCTATATGGTGGTCCCCATCCTAGTTGTTGAGGGTCTTTGTATTATGAACAGTAACTGACTCTTTATCTGTGGAGAAATGGGACGGCCAGCTGAGGTAAGGATAGCTGAAAAGCGATAGAAGTAGCAGGAGTAGACATAGGAGAAAGGATTCCACTTTCTTTCCTGATTTATCTACATACACCTACATCTGTATATACACCTATACACACACACACACATACACACACACACACATATATATATACATATATACACACACACACATATATATATATACATATATACACACACACACACACACATACATACATATATATATACATACATATACACACAGACATATCTACCTGCACAGGGTGAGTCTGGGCGTGTTAAGAAGGGGTTAACTGAATAGGGTAAGAATTTCCCTTTCAGACCTGATTGTCAGCTGAGCTGAACATGTCAGAGATGAGTTGTGTGTATGAGAGAGAGAGAGAGAGAGAGACAGACAGCAGCATGATGTGTGAGAGGATCCATTGTTGGATTGTATACCTACTGGGGTGAGCAAAACCATATTGGATACTATAGCTCTGGCTATAGCCATGTACTTTGTCTATATATCAATCTGTTGGCTAAAGAGACTGAACCTTTCCTATCTCTGTACCTGTGTTAGAAGACAAGCCTGTAGTGTCTTCTGTTTGTTTTGCTGAAGCAGTGAATAAGAAAGGTAATGAAAGACAAAAAAGGGTGATATAGGTAAAAGGTACAGGTGACCCTGTATGGCACAAGGGGCCAAGAGAGATAAAGCATAGCTGGCCCCTCCATATTCCACAAGCGCTGCAGTTATCAATTGTAAAAGCAGATTTCGTTCCTAAAGAGGAAACACTGCAGGGGCCCCAATAAGACCCACAGAAGGGGCTCCCAGACTATAGCGCGTTTAGCAGCCTGAGCGCTGGGACTTCGCACTGGGAGAGGCTCAACCCAGACGGCTACTGCACTGAGGCAGAGGGGGGACATAGTACTGCTTACTCTTCACTGGTGCGTGAGGTATGAGGAAAAAAAGAAGAATGGGTGGCGGCTAACCATGCCTTAATTTATGCTATTCACTGGTCCTGAGGGAGTGGTCAAGAGGCGGAGCTCTATCACTAGTATGCTGCCATGTTGGCGTCAGGAAAAATGACCTTAAAAAAGCACAACAGCGTCTCGTGCATGCGCACCAGGCTGTGAAGCCGCAAGCTGTCACAGTGGAGTGCCCACACTTGTGAGACCAGAGAAAACCAAGGGAGGGTTCCAAGGGTTCCAGGGGGCGCATCATGTGTGTGTGTTAATTAAAAGTCAGCAGCTCCTCTTTAAGATAGGTATGGACTCCTCTTTAATATAGGTATGGACAGAGAGAGAGATATAATTTTGCCCCTGTACAAATTATTAGTAAGACCTCATCTGGAATATGCAGTTCAGTTTTGGGCACCAGTTCTCAAAAAGGATATCAGGGGAACTGGAGAAAGTGAAGAACAACTATTTATTCGCAATTTTTTTTATAAAAGAAGCAAAAGTGAAGCGTTTTTTTTTTCAAAATTTTTCTTCTGTTTTTGTTTATTTAGCAAAATATAAAAAAAGTGGTGGTGATTAAGTACCACCAAACGAAACCTCTATTTGTGTGAACATAATGATAAAAAATGTGTTTGCATGTGTTGCATGACCGCGCAATTGTCATTCAACCAAAATAAAAAAATGCGTGTTGAATTTATAAAAAATCCCAACAAAGTGCTTGCTGCAAATCAATATAAAGTACAAATTGCTGATAGAAGGTCAAAGATGCATAAGGTAATCGTATCCCAGATGAATAACATGTACATGGTCCACCATTGAAGCTCTAGGGCCGCATACACACGATCGAATCTATCTGCTGGAAACGGTCTGACAGACCGTTTCAGCAGACAGATTCGATCGTGTGTACGGGCGGACAGACAGATTTTTCCAGCAGACAGATTTTAAAGCATGCTTTAAAATCTGTCTGCTGGGAATGCGTCTGTCCGACATGTCTGCTGATTAGTACGCTAATGCCCGAATGGATTCGACGCATGCGCGGAAGTGTTTTACTTCCTGGTGCGGTGACGTGGCGTCGTCAACGTCATCGCCACGTCACCGCGCTGTCTGCCGGTGGGGATTTTGGTTTGATCGTGTGTACAGCGATCAAACCAAAACAGCCCAGCAGACAAATCTGATCAAATCGGTCTGTCAGACCAATTTGAACAGATTTATTTGGTCGTGTGTACGCGGCCTAAGCCTCGGGCTCCTTTAAAGTACTCCTGTGTGGCAAATCCTAAATTCCCCCTATTGGCAGGGGGGGGTAAAGGAATCTCTTATAGTGTGTTATATTTGACTTTTTTTGAGAAACAATTAAAATTGCATTTACAGTGTTAACAAGAATATCGGGCATGAAATCAAATAAAGAACGCCAGTCTGTGTTCCACCAAACGGAAGTGACGTGTCACGGCAAGTCCCACCCAACGTCTGACACCATCAAGGGTCACATGACTGCACACGTCCCATTCATTATATATACCCCTATTGTCACAATCCAGTCAAAATCAGAGCCATCCTATGGATTAAATCCAATTGACTTCTGCATATCTATTTAACCAAAATATTAAATGGGTTGTAAAAGTTAGTTTTTTATTCTCTAAATAGGTACCTTTAAGCCAATGCGGTGTTGGTTCACTTAACTTTTTGCCCCCATCACCACCTGGGGGTTAGTCAGCCAGAACAGCTTACTGAGGAGGAATAGGAAGTGGGAAATTCAGACAAAGAAAACAAAGAAAAAAAAAAGGGAAATCGAAGGAAAAGCTTAGTGAACCAACAATGCACTAGCTTAAAGGAACCCATTTAGAAAATAAAAAACAAACCTTTACAACCCCTTTAACGACTTGCTGTCTGCCGCACGCCGATGTACGTCAGGAAAATGGCTTGGCTGCGCATATTGGCGTACAGGTACGTTCCCTTAAATATGCACAGCTGCGATCGCGTCACAGAGCTGAAGAACGGGGAGAGTAAGTGTAAACAAGTCTCTCCCTGTGCTTCCTAGTCAGACTGTCACTGATCGTCTATTCCCTGTCATAGGGAACGAAGATCAGTGATGTCACACACCAAGCCACACCCCCACACAGTAAGAATCACTTCCTTAGGTCACACTTAACCCCTTCAGCACCCCCTACAGGTTAACCCCTTCACTGCCAGTGTCATTTTCATAGTAATCAGTGCATTTTTAATGCACTGATCGCTGTAAAAATTACAATGGTCCCAAAATGGTGTCAAAAGTGTCCGATGTGTCCTCCATAATGTAGCAGTCACGATAAAAATCGCTGATCGCCGCCATTACAAGAACATTTTTTATTAATAAAAATGCCATAAAACTATCCCCTATTTTGTAGACGCTATAATTTTTGCGCAAACCAATCAATAAAAGCTTATTGCGATTTTTTTAACAAAAATATGTAGAAGAATACATATCGGCCTAAACTGAGGAATTTTTTGTTTTTAATATATATATTTGTTGGTGATTTTTATTATAGCATAAAGTTAAAAATATTTTTTTCAAAATTGACGCTCTATTTTTGTTTATAGCGCAAACAATAAAAACTGCAGAGGTGATCAAATACCACCAAAAGAAAGCTCTATTTGTGAGAAAAAAATAACGTCAATTTTGTTTGGGAGCCACTTCGCATGACCGCACAATTGTCAGTTAAATCGACGCAGTGTCGAATAGGCAAAAAGGGGTCTGGTCCTTTAGCAACAAAAGTCCATGCAAAAACTAAAACCCCCGCATCTTTAAACACCAGGGATCTAACACTAACCTCTCTATCCTTTTAAAGAAGAAATTTGTATACATACCTTTTTGGAAGCCGATCTGACCCACTCAACCAGATCCCACGCTGAGCTGTCAGCCATGGATTCACTGTAGTGTAGAGGTGGGTGCAGAGGAGACCGACGACCACGGATTCCCCATTACTATGTCTATGGGCGACATCACTTCCCATTTACTTCACAGCTGTTGTCTGCCATGTCCTATGCAGAGCTTCCGCCGCTGAAGATCAGGTTGGAGAGGGTGGTCAGATCGGCTTCCCAAAAGGTATGTATACTCACTTATGCTTTACAGGGATAGAGAGGTTAGTGTTAGATCCGTAGGGCTAGATTCAGGTAGATCGGCGCATACTTATGCCAGCGTAGCGCATTCCATTAGCGATACGCCGACATAACTCAGAGAGGCAAGTACAGTATTCATGCAGCACTTGCGCCTAACTTTGTGCCGGTATAACTTATTTTTGTCGGCTTAACTGTAAGTGGGTGTGACCGTATGCAAATGATGTCCAGAACGTGGATTACTGATTTCCGGGCGGCGTATCATAAACGGAGCATGCGCAGTACGTTCGTTCCCTTGTGCGCATGCTCACAACTAACGCCGGCCCAGCTTCCAGAGAAACTACGCCCAACCGGCCTAACCGCAGCCTATAAATAGGCCCAGACATGTGCCTGTCCTGCGCAAAAGTACATCCTGTTCCCCCCCCCCCCCCCTAGGGAAGGTACTTTTGTTTGGCGATGGCTGCTGTCCCAAAAGACAGAAGAAAAAAAGTCTCCATTCGGGAGAGGGAGATCCTTGTTGATGGCGTAGTTCGGTACGATAAAAACCTCCATGGTGCCCTGAGTCTGCAGACCAGCAAGGCCCGAAAGCAGGAGATCCTGAGGGAGCTGAGTGCGCGGGTCAGTGCTGTGGGCATTGCGGAGAGGCGCCCACAGGACATACAAAAAAAAATCAATGACATGCGGCAGAGGGTGAAGGAGAAGCTGGCCCAGATTAGTCGGCATGTCAGGGGCACGGGAGGAGGGCCAGCATGTCCTGTCCCATAGCCCAATGCCTACAGCGTGAGCAGGTGGAGGGCATGGAGGGGTACGACTCGTGCGACCAGTCCATGAGGACAGGTAAGTGTGTTTTACCTACTATCTGGTATGTAGCATGTGGGGGGAGGGGAAGGGAACATGTGACAAGTGTGTGGGTCCACCAACATGTGCATCTTTTGTGTCATCCACAGATGTGCAGGAGGGAACTGGGCTGTTGTCGGCTGCTGCTGGGCACCCCCGCCATCGACAGAGAGGAGTGCCCACACCTCTCCTCTGGAGTAAGTCTTAGAGGAGCACGGGGACCTAGAGGGAGCAGTGTACGTGTCACCAGCCTAGGGAGGTGCAGGCCACCACAGCAGGCCTTGCGTGGGAGGTGAAGAGCCTGGCAGATGCCGTTGTGGAGAAGGGGAGGCAGACCAGGCTGATGCTTGCCCAGACCAATGCCATCCTCACCCGCATTGCTCTGGCTTTGGAGGGCAGGCAGGCAGCCTCCAGGGGATGCCCAACCCCCCCTCCTTATGCCCAACCCCCCTCCTGATGCCCAACCCCCCCTCCTGTGGCTCCCCCCAGGCAGTTAAGGATCCGGGGACGTGGCACTTGTAGAAGCCCACGTCAGGGCAGATGAGTGTTTTTGTTTTTTCTTGAGTGTGTATTTTTTTATTTTTGGTTATTTTCTACTCATGTTATGAGTTTATTTATTTTGTTTCTACTCAGGTTATGAGTTTATTTATTTTGTTTCTACTCAGGTTATGAGTTTATTTAATTTGTAGTATCTGCACACGGTGAGGAGTGCAGGCTACAGTGTGAATGATGTGTGACTGGTGTGTGAATGTGGGGGGGTGGCACTCCTGCCAGTAAGGGGTGTCACCCTCGGTCGTTGGGGATAAGTTCTCCCCACGACCGTATGAATGACGTATGAATGGACAGCGACATCTTCGGGGCCTTGACGCGGCGTTGCTGCTCCCAAGTCCTACATGGTGGACTTGGGCTAATCCAATGTGATGTGGATGTGGTGTGTGTGATCTAGGGACCACAGTAGTGTGTATGTGTGCACTGTCTGTGTGCCATGATGAATGTGTGTGTTTAACGGGCAAAAAAGACTACCACGAGGACCCTCCTGACTGCTCTTCCCTTAGCAGACGGGGTCGCCTCTGGCAGGGGGGGACTGTGTGATTGGGGGGTCAGGTCATCACGTAGGTCAATCTGCAGGCCCTTTCTCATGGCGAAGTTGTGCAGAATGCAACATGCACCGATGATCTGACACACAAAGTTTGGGGAATACAACAGGGTACCCCCAGACTTATCCAGGCATTGGAAACTGGACTTCAGGAGGCCAAATGTGCGATCCACCACTGCATGGGTACTTATATGTGCTTCATTGTATCTTCTTTCTCCTCTGGTTTGGGGATCCCGGAATGGAATCATGAGATGGGGTCCCAGTGCATATGCCGCGTCACCTGGAAGGGAAAAGACAGGAGGATGTTAGCCGTGCATGTGCCTCTCGTGATGTCTGCATCATGGGGTCGGACAGTCATGCCTGACACCCATGTCACTCACCGACCAGCAGCTGTCCCCGTACACGTTCTGTTCGAATTCTGTTGGGATGTTGCTTTGACGGTATATGTAGCTGTCGTGGCTGGACCCGGGGTGTTTGGCACGGACGTAAATAAAAAGATAGTGCAGCGCATTAATATAAAATATAGGATAAACATAAGAAAAACAAAAAACAAAATGTCCATAGGTGCACTAATAATCCAAAGTGAATACAAGGAACCAAATCCAAAGTGTGATTGATGAAAACAGAAGAAACCTCCACGAGAAAGGTAAGAATGGCCTCTCACCTTGTTGCCTAGACCAAAAAGGTCAAACAGCATGTAGTAACAAGGACCTCATTATTCATCTGATCAATCCAACAGCGGATCTCTCATTGCGGCATCAGTGGACTCAAACGCCAATTGCGATTATGCAAAAAAATTAAAAGAAATCTAGTGCTCTCTGAAGCATACTTAAAATGTATTGCATAGAGATATTACACTTACATAAAAAGCAATCGTTCCTGAGTGCTAGGTAAAACAGCCAAAAGAACCGGGATCCACCAACAGGTTGTTAGGACACACGGTGTGCAGTGTGCAGTCGCGGGGTGACGTCACGCGTGTAACTCCCCCCTCATACGTCGTTACGTCCTTCATCAGCGTGGGGTAGGAAGGAACAACGCAGACGTCCCGCTGATTGCATTATATAGTTATCGGTTGTCAGAGCAACCGAAAGCATAATAGACTCCACGCCTAGTCATGATGAACACGCCTCCCATTGAATCAGTGCAGAGCTAACATAGCTTCAAGCACAGCAAGCGCAACCGTGCAGCCAGGGTCAACGGAACAACAGGCGAAAAGAATCATGACAAGGAGAAAGGAATATAAAAATAAAAAATAAAAACATATTTAAAACTCAAGAGACCCATAAGAGATCTCAATAGAGAGAACCTCAAATATGATCTAAGTAACGAAGACGTCATCCACGATTGCACACACCGCACACTCACAAATGTATATAGCAGTCATCATAATTAATAACAATTGCAGATGATACAGTAATTGAAAATACAATAATAAAGATATATACAGATACTAGACACAAATTATAAAATAAAAAAAATATATAAAAATATATATATATAAAATATAAATATCGAAATAACCGCATAAATCAAATAGATATTACAATTAATACTAAAAATTAATGCTACCTATTGGATATAAAACAATTAAGGTCAAACTCAACGTTGAGACCAGAGGGTGAGGAAACGTGCCATATGAGGCATTGGGCATCGGCTATCACCTGTACGTTGATGGAATGCCAGTACTTCCGATTACGGTATATGTGCTCTGTGTGACGGGGGGGGCGCAGGGATGTATTCTGGCCTAGGCCGACAAGGCCCAGGCCTAGGGCGGCACTTTTCGGGGGGGCGGCCGGCCGGTCCTCTTCCCACGGCGTCCCTCTGTCCTCTTCCCACGGTGTCCCTCTGCCTGTCACCCATGGCAACCCTCTGTCCTTCTCCCAGGGCATCCCTATGTCCTCTTTCCATGAATATGACAGGGGTGTGGCTTTGACAGGAAGGGGTGGGTCATATTTAAATTAGGGGGTGCGCAAGTTTAGTCAGGCCTAGGGCAGCACAAAACCTAAATACACCTCTGGGGGGGGCGTAGTGCCACATGTGTGCAATCAAGGCCCCGATGGTGCGTGGGAATACTGCAATTTCGTGGAAATCCTGCATTGCCTTCTGCCGCTGATGTTCCTGGGTGGGTTTGATGATGTGGTGGTACATGTGTCTGAGGATTGCGGGGACAACCTGGTGCACACATCTGCTCATGCTGGATTGTGACATCCCAGCCACAACTCCACTTGTACGCTGGAACGAGCCACTGGCAAGGAAATGCAGTGTTGCCAGTACCTTGACCACTGGCTGCACTGCTTGTGAGCGGTGTGTCTTGCTGGTGATGTCATCATGCAGGGTTGTGGCTATTTCCTGGATGGCTTCAGGGCTGAATCTGAAATCACCCATGCCAAAGACGTTTATGCGCATGCGGTATATCCTCTCCCGTGCGCTCCTTCTCCTACGTGGCGGGGGACCCATTAGTAGTGCTAGGACCACGGCTGCCATGTGTTGTCCTGCAAGTGTGGTTGCTCAGCTCGTCTATAACGGTGCTGCTGAAGCTACTCTCCAGCTGACTTGAGCAAGTCTGGTACAAAGTTATTCCTGCTTTATGAGGGATAACTTTAGGCTGGCCAGACAGCTTAGGCGCACCGCGCCTAGCCTGTGCCGAACAGGCCTATGTTCGGCAATCAGTGTTTCTCCCTCATTTGCATATTTGCGTAGGAAATCAATGGTGCGTACGGAATTAATGTGCGCCTAGGATGTGCAGACGTAGGCAAGTTAGGCCGGTCGGGAATAGCCTTTTTTTGGCGCGTATCTAGTTCTGTGGGTGCGTCGCATAGATATGCCGGCGCTAATTTAGGGCTCTTTCACACGTCCGTTCAGTTTTTTAGATCATTTTTTTTCCCCCTTCAGTTGATCCGTTTTTTCATCAGTTTTTCATCAGTTTTTCGTCAGTTTTCCGTCCGTTTACATCCGTTTCCGTTCCGTTTTCCGTCCGTTTTTCATCAGTTTTTTTCATCCGTTTTTTCATCAGTTTTTTTTTTTTTTTAGAACTTTTTTTTTTTACATATTTTTATGAAAAACTGACGTTAGCGGATCGGATGGTAAACGGATCATCCGCTAACGTCCGTTTTTCGTCTGTTTCGTTTTTTCGACGGAAGAAAAATAGGGTTTTCTTTCGTCCAAAAAAACGGAGCTTACCGCAGACGGATGTTAACGGACGTTAGCGGATGCTCATCCGCTAACGGACGCTAACCCATAGGGAAGCATTGAGGTCCGTTAACGGACGTCCAAAAAACGGACGAACTGAACGGACGTGTGAAAGGGCCCTTAGACTTAGGCGGCACATCTCGAGATAGACCGGCTTAAGTCCTACCTGAATCTAGCCCGTAGTGTCTATAGACGCAGGGATTTTAGTTTTTGCATGGATTTCCACTTTAATTATTTCATAATTTATAGAACATAATTTATGGAAATCTTTAAAAAGAACCACTGGACAACCACTAGAGGTCTCTGTGCATATTATCACTATTTTCAATTTAATTTATTTTTAAAAAATATAAAGATTTCCATAAATGATGTTCTAGAAATTATAATATAATTAACTTTATTGCAATTTTTATGTGTGTATCACATATATATTTTTGATTGAGAGTGTTATAGTCTTTCTAGTTTAAAGACATAGGCCCAGATTCACAGAGCGATTACGCCTGCGCAACTGCTGTTGCGCGTGCGTAAGTCTAAATGTGCGCGTGCGTATAGTTGGACGCGATTCACAAAACAATATACGCCAGAAATCTACGTTTTTTGGTCCGGCGTAATTGAATTAGACATTCGCTTCCCTTCGTGCAAAACTGCGCTAGACACACCATTGATTTGCTAGTCAAATATGCTAATGAGGGAGTTACGGGGATCCACAAAAAAACGCAGTTGCTGCGCAGGCTACGCGATGTGCGCAACAGCAAAATGTTCTGTCTAAAGTTAGAGGACCTAAAAGCTGGTCTAAATTTTGAAAAAAAGTCTAATTGTCAGATAAAGCAACACTGTTAGTGAGGAGTTCAGCAGTCACACGTGTTGCCCAACAATCTGTATGCCAACATGCCAGGGGCATCGTCGCGCATAGCTATACTACTGACTTTAGATGAACAAAGAAGGAGGAGGGCACGGAGGATGGCACTAAGGAGGGCACGGGAGATGTTTTTTTTAATTTTTTTATTTGCTTATATAAAATTTACAATTTAAATTAATCTAATACAATATTCTTATCTGATACAAGCCCCTCACTCTTCACTTGATATATCACACACGCATAGACATCTATGGCATGAGTGATTCTGAGGTGTCTCGCATCTTCAGATTCACCCCTCATGCCATCATGGAATTACCACAACCCTGCAGGAGGACATCACCAGCCCAACACATGGCACCACCCATGACACCCATGACAGCTACATATACAATCAGAGCCCCATCCCCACAGATTTCCAACAGAACATGTATGGGGACAGCTGGCTGGTTGGTGAGTGACATGGGTGGCAGGCATGACTATCCCCTCCCGTGATGCACACCTCACAAGTGGCACATGCATGACTAACATCCTCCTGTCTTTTCCCTTCAAGGTGACTCTGCATATGCACTGGTACCCCATCTCATGACCCCATCTCATGCCAGCTCACATTATGCATCTTTGCACGTTAAACACACACATTAATCATGGCACAATGAGAATGCATGCATGCACACCACTGTGGTCCCTAGCACACACACCCCACATCCTCATCACATTGGATTGGCACCAGTCCACCATGCAGGACTTGTGAGCTGCAACGCCATGCCACGGCTCCAATTATGTCACTGTACATTCATACACCATTCACACAGACCTGGCGATCACTTCTCCACCACAAATGAGGGTGACACCCCTTTTCCCGCAGGAATATCACCCCCACATTCCAAAATCATACACAAACAGAACCAAAAAAATTAAATAAATGACGAGCAAAAATAAAAAATGCCCAGCAAAAATATAATTTAAACAAAATAACAACAAAGACATAAAAGACAAAAATCACTCTGCAAAACAGTCCCCAAATATCTCAAAGACACGTCACAAACAAACAAAAGCACCTTGCTGTATAGGGAGGGATACAAAGGGATGTACTTTTGCAAAGGAAGTGCATTTGTGTCTGTCTATTTATGCTGTCTGCGTAGTTCATAAAGTTGCCCTAGTCCATTTCCAATTTCACTGATTGCGCCGCTCCCGAGTTGTGAGCATGCGCACAACGGAGCTGACATGGTTTCCTTCACGCGCGCATGCGCGAGTCGGCCGGCCCTTCATTTGCATGGGGTCACGGCTCATTTCAATGTAACACGCCCACGTCCTTCCCAATTTGTATTACTCCTCCTTACGCCTCAGGAAAAAACCTTACGTTTGCGCAAGCTCTTGCGTAAAAGCTACGTGAATCGCCGGATTACGCGGCTAGATTGCGCAAGTCTAACGGAAAAGTGGTGCGCTACGCCGGAATGATAATGCGCCGATCTACGTGAATCTGCCCCATACTCACTGCTTTTTTGAAGCTTGTAGACACGCAGCCTTTTTTAATTTATACATTTTTTCATTCACTTATTTATATGTTTTGTTGACATTTAATTTTTTGGAGAAGAGGGATATTATTATACCTTAGTAAAAAGATTACAGCAGGAGACCCCAGCATCCGGTTGTTTTGAGCTGATTATCTTCTGCTTAGAGTCTCGAGTTTAGGAGGGGGTAGAAGCAGTCAATGCTGGTTTGGGTACGGTCTCAAATCAGTATCTGGGTCCTCCAGTTCTCAGAGTCTTTGTGTTTCAGGGCAACAAGGACTTGAATCTAAATTAAGACTACTCCAAAGGTCCTTCGGGAACACACCTCCCAAAGAATAGAGCCCCTTCAATGCCAGGGCCCATAGTCAGTAGGCAAGAGGCTAGCCTGCAGTCCCCTCCAAAAGCCATAGTCACAGTGGTTACTGTGACAACAGTGTCTCTGATCACTGCCACAGCATCCAGTATCACCATAGGCAATTGTTCACATGTGTGACCCTCTCTGAAGAGCCATCTATTTTTCAATCGCTGTTCAGAGAGCATTTGACAGGCTGTAAGGGGACATTGCAATGCCTCCTCAGCACCTGGTGTAAGCCCTTGGACCGCACACAAGCAGCCCCATTCACTTGAATTGGTCACAATCGGCGGGCATATAGGGGTATAATTCCTGCCAAAGACATGTTTACACCCCCAGCCGCTGACTTTGCAGCTAAAGGGGTAGCAGTTGAGGTGTGATAAAATGGTGGCTCAACCGCAAGGTTTATGCCCCCCCCCAAACCTCATGTGTGAACTTGCCCTAATAGTGCAGCTAGCCACAATTCTCCAATCACCACCACACCAGCCTCAGTGTCTCCAGACCAGTTTAGCTATAATCAGTGATCTTAATTGCCACCACACCAGACAAGTGCCAGAACAACAATTTTCCTGGCCATCATTACACCAGTCCCAGTGTCACCAGAACAGTGTATGCCAGCAATAGTTTTCCTTGTAACCGCAACACCAGTGTAGTGTTTTCTCTGCCTACTGCCTGTATTGATCTTGGCCTGTTTATTGACCACATTTCTGCCTGTTGCCTGGACCAATCCTGTGCCTGTTTACAGACCATGCATCTGCCTGCGCTTAAATTGACTCATACATGTGGTATCGCCATACTCATAAGGAGTATTAGAATGTGTTTTGGGGTGTAATTCTAAGTATGCCCATGCTGCATGTGAAAAATATCTTATAAAACTGACAACTTTGTGCAAACATTTTTTTTCATTTTCTTTCTGCATTTTCCAAAAACTTTTGGTAAAAAATTAAGACTTCAAAAGACTCACCATGCCTCTTAGAAAAGACATTGGGATATTTGCTATTCCAAGCGTGGTAATTTTATGGAGGTTTCTACTTTCTTGGTGCGTTTGGGCCTCCAAAAATGTGATAGGAAGTCAGGAAATTAGATGCGTAATTTATGCTCCTAGAATGCCTGCCTGAAGGTGCTCCTTGGATTTTGCACCCTCTGTGTGGCCGTCTGTGAAAAAGTCCCACACGTGGTATTACCATACTTGGGAGGAGTAGCAGAATGTGTTTCGGGGTGTTCTGCATTTTCTAGGAATTTTTAAAAGACTTAATGTGCCTTTCAGATAATACCTTGGAGTGTTTGCTTTCCTAAATAGAGTCATTTCATTTTGAAGATGTTTCCACTGTCCTGGTTCTCCAGGGCCTCCAAAAATGTGATGGGTAGTCAGGAAATTATATTTAAGCTCGTCTATACATCTAAGCTATGAAAAAGCCTCACACATATGGCATCCTCATACTCAGGAGGCATAGCAGAATGTGTTTTTTGGGGGGAATTATAAAAATGTCTGTCCTGCATGTAATACATAACTTGAAACTTGAAAACTTTGTAAAAAAATAAATATATATTTTATTTAATTTCTTCATTTTCGATACCTTGGACTGTCTGCTTTCGAAAAAGGTTTCATTTGGGGGGGTACACAGGGAAAAGTATTGAACACGATGATTGGCTGCACAATTCTAGTAGCATTATTTTGTTTATTTCTCTCTCTTGAGAGTTTCCTTGACTGTGTGCTTGGGATCGTGGTCTTGCTGAAGTATCAACTCTTGTTTCATCTTCATCATCCTGGTAGATGCAAAGCAGATTTTTGTCAAGAATGTCTTGGTCCACCAAATTCTCACACACCTGGGCTTGTTGGACCCACTTTCGCACCACAGACAACTACAAACTACTGATGAGCCAAACAAACACGGCCCACCCACCTCCAGGGGACTGAACCCCTGGAAGACTCCATTGTTACACTTTTACAGGCCAACCTTTAGTGAGATGAAAGGAAAAAAAAAAAAACAAGAGAAGTAAAATCACGTACCATGTGGTCCCCCTCCCCTACGCAAGGGAAGATTGAGGGGGGATTATTTTCAATGAATCTTAACAAATACATTTTAAATTATCCACAAACAAAACTTTCATTACTCGCGGTACTCCAACCCTTGGAAACTGGTGGCGGAGACTGAGAGGTACCCCCTATCTGTCCCCTTCCACTCCCCCTCCCCCACCTCTCCATATACATGCATACGGTTTTGTAGACGTGTTGATGTTTCTCTACTTGAGATGGTCCCCCCCTCCCCCCTTTCTTTCTCTCTCTTTTTTTTTTTTCTCTCTCTCTCCTCCTTCTTTTTGTCCTCGTCCTTTCCTATTCTCATTTCTGATTTCCCTCTCCTGCCTCCATATCCCACCCTGACCCCCCCATCCCAATCCTCCCCCCCTCTACCCCTAAGGAGTCCATATTCAGTCCCAACCCCCTGACCCGTTACAGCTTTCTCACTCAACATCGAGACCATACCAACTTTGACTATGGATCTACTGTACTGAGAGGTTGTATCTACTCCAAGTTGGTTACCACTCCGGGAACTAGTACACCCCCATCCCCATCTTTGTACTACACCTGAATATAGTTCGATATCTGATGGGTATAACGCCATAGTGTAAAACTTAAACACCCTGCTAGTCATTTTTAACTATAGCTCATGCCCCAACTATTCTACAATATGTTGACTAAAGCTGTAATTTCTGTGCATTCAATATTATATGCTAGTTCTGATCTCTAATGCTGTAAAACATGCTGTTTTATATGAGACTCCTTGTTCAAATGTTTTGTAAACCTCATCGTGTTTGTCAATAAAATCATTATGGAAAAAAAAAAAAAAAAGAATGTCTTGGTACATTTTTCCATTAATCCTTCCTTCGGTGATATGGAGTGATGTGCAGTGCCATTTGACCTCCAAACAGGGTGTGTATTATGGCATCCAAAAGGTTCAATTTTGGTCTCATCTGACCAGACTATATTCTCCCACTATTTCACAGGCTTGTCTAAATGTTGTGCTACAAACTTTAAACAAGTTTCAACATGCTTTTTCTTCAGCAATTGAGTCTTGAAAGGTGAGTGTGCATACAGGCCATGGTGGTTGCATTACTTATTGTTTTCTTTGAAACAATTGTACCTGCTAATTCCAGGTCTTTCTAAAGCTCTCCACAAGTGTTACTCTTCTGATAATTCTTTTCACTCATCAGTCAGAAATCTTGTGAGAAGCAACTGGGCGTGGCAGGTTTATGGTGAAATTATGTTCTTTCCATGTCTGGATTATGGCCCCACCAGTGCTGACTGAAACATTCAGAAGTTCAGAAATTCTTCTGTAACCAGTGCCATCAGTATGTTTTGCAACAATAAGGTTGAAAGGGTCTTGAGAGAGCTCTTTGCTTTTACCCATCATGAGATGTTTCTTGTGTGACACCTTGGCAATGAGACACCTTTTTTTAGGCCATCAGTTTAGACTAAACCAGCTGATACTAATTTGCACTGACAAGGGGCAGGATTGCTTTCTAATTACTAATAGATTTCAGCTAGTGCCTTGGCTTTCCATGCCTTTTTGCACCTCCCTTTCTTCATGTGTTTAATACTTGTTCCCTGTGTCATTTCATTTTATTATACATTTAAAATGCATTGTTTACTGTGGAAAGTACAGCTGCAGTTTGAGAGTTAACCACAGGGGGTGCTGATGGGGTTATGTGTGATCTGAAGTGTGTTTACAACTGTAGGGGTGTGTGGCTGTAGGTGTGACGTCATCGATTGTGTGCCCCTATAAGAGGGATGACACGATCGAATGCTGCCGCCACAGCGAAGAACGAGGAAGCCGCGTTTACACACAGCTCTCCCCGTTCTTCAGCTCCTGTAACTGTCAGAAATCACTTTCTCTACATTCTGAGCATGCTTGAGTACCTCCGCTGGAAACCACTTGTTTGTAAGGTAGAACAAATCATATATTTGTGTCCTCCCAGGCTTCCCAAGGTCATATATTCCTATATGAACAATTGATGAACCTAGCTCTGATTTCTCCTTTGAGTTTAGAATTTTTCTTGGCATCCTGAGGTTGTAAGTCAGACTAGGCTTTTTGGGGCTTTACCGTTAAAACAGTTCTCTCAGAGAAACCAAGGTAGGCTTTAACATCACCCCACATGTGGACAGGTTCTGTGAAGGGCATTCCATTACATGTGACAGTGTAGATTAGAATATTTCCTCTGTGTCAGGACCTGGGCTTGAACCTTGTACATCTTCTGTGTCTGGAGCTGATGCTTCCCACTGAGCTATCTGGGATGCTGGACAGCTCCCTGCCTGATCTATTGGACAAATCCTATCTGATCCACTGGACAACTCTGCCTTGTGTCTTTATTGCTGTTGAACCTTGAACTCCTTGGTCCTCCCATGAACTTCCAATAAAAGCCTTGTCTCTGCACTTCCTCTTTGCCAGGTTATTGCGCCTTCTCAGTCAGTGCCTTGCTATTTCACGTCCCTGCTGCCATCTGTATTTCGCTACCACTCGTGATTGACCCTTGGCTTGTTCCTTGACTTCTCTACTGCCTGATCCCAACCTGCAACTACTTGTTATTGACCTTTTGGCTTGCTTACTGACCACGCTGCTGTTTAACCCTTATCTGTTTATCTGCTACTGGACCCGGCTTGCTCACACCCTGGTGGGGCAAACCTGAGGACTGCGACCTGGTACTAGCACACAGCTAAATCCATCTCCACCATCAGGAGCTCTGGTGAACACCGGCTAGTACTTAGACTCTGCACCTCAGGTGAGCCTGTATCATCTGCCAGAAGTGACTGCCTGTATACCTGTCCAGCAACTGCTAAAGCTACTGGTCTTCAAACCCGACGCCTGACCATGACACCCTGTGCCATCATCTCTAGCAGAGCCTGTATCTGCTGCTGACAGACAAGACCGCAAACAAACACAGTTTTAATGAGGGAGGGATTTGTATAGAATGTCCATAGCATAAAAAAGTAAACTCAGTCAGTATATGACTAACGGTGTCCCCCAATGGGTTCTCAAACAAAAAATAGACAGCATTTGCACCTTTTCTGTCAGCAGGGCCGCCAATAAGGGGGTACCACATGTCCCCCCTGTTCCCGCGCCCAGGTACACAGCGGTGCCTAGGCATCAGGGGAAGTCTGACGTGGGCAGGACAGGGGGGATGATTGGTAATGCAGAAATGACAACTCTCTGCAACAGCTGAAAGACGGTTTCTCCAAATTCACATAGGGCAGCCCATTCAAATGCTCAACATGCGGAAATGTGCATAAGCCCTGGTTCACACCGGGCTGCGGGAGTAAAATCGCGCGATTTCAGCTGATTTTGCACGATTTCACTCCCTCTGGCAGTCCCGATTTCGGCGCGATTTAGGAGACATCTGTGCAGGGTTCTGCACAGATGTCAATGTAAATCGCGTCCTGAAATCGCAAAAAGTAGTACAGGAACTACTTTTTGAAATCGGTGCAGCGCCACAGATGCGGCGTCGCACTGATTAGGACGGTGTCATTGCCGGCAATTGCCGCCGATTTGAGATGCGATTTCACATGTGAAATCGCATCTCAAATCGAACTAAATCGTACCCAGTGTGAACCTGGGCTAAATCACACTTTTAAGATCTCTAGGAACATGTGTTGATCCTCAAAACAGTTACAACTAGAACAGTAAATGAAGGAGGTCACTGTATATGTTCTTTGAACATGTCTTGCCTAAGGCTCAATGCACACTGGCTTAAAGGGACACTAAAGTCAGGACTTAAAAAAAAAAATAACAAACATGTTATACTTACCTCCACTGTGCAATTCGTTTTGCACAGAGTGGCCCGGAAAGCTGTCTTCTGGGGTCCCTCGGCGGCTGTCTGGGCTCCTCCTCGCAAAAGCTTTCCATCTTCATGCGAGGGCGCTCGCACGGTGGAAAGCTTTTGCGAGCGCGCTCCCGTGATACAGCGGCGGCCATAGCCGCTGACTGTATCACTCGGCTCCCCCCCCCGGCTCCGCCCGCCAATGGCTGCGCTGCTATCAATCCACCCAGCCTAACCAATCAACGGCCAGGCTGGGAACTGAAGAGGATGACGTGGACGCGCCCGGGAGTTTCGAACGGTAAGGTAAGTAAAACGGGAGCTGTGGTGGCTCAACGTGATTGGCACTGCGCTGACAAGCCATTCACCTCTGCAGCCAAGGGTTTGGATCCCGGTCTCGGCTACATGTGAATTGAGTTTGGTGGTCTCAGCCCGGCTACCGGTGGGTGTGCTATGCAAGGTACGCCTGTGCTTAGTACGCCCACCCCCCCCCCACAAAAACCACCACACTTGCACGCACACGAAATTGGTTTAAAACACATGCACTTTGGCCATGCGGTCTCTTAAAATAAAAGAGAGGCGAAGGACCTACGGGGCTGGCTGGGTGGGCTAGGCCCCCTCACTCCCTCATAGGGGGAGTCCCTCTGCCCCATTGGGGTCCCGTTGGGCCCCAGTTGGGCTCCCAAGAGGAGCAGGTAGGGCGGGGTGAGTGGGAGGCCCCCCCTTCACACCCGCCATTGCCACCAGGGGCATGGAGAAGGATGGCGATTGCCTCCGGGGGGAGGGTCTGCCTACTCCCAACTCCTGCAGTCCGGCTCCTCTCTCTCGAGTTCACGCACAAAAAAATACACTTTAAAAAAAAAAATAAAAAAAAAAAAAACGGGGACTCGGCGGGGGGGCCAGTGCTGTGAGATGTTTTTTACCTTTACAACCCCTTTAAGAAAACGTTGCTTCTACAGGAGTTTTGCTTTCTGCCTGTAGAAGCTACTCAATGTTATCCTATGTGTCCATGCACATTAGTACAATTACAGGCATATTTTAAGGTTTAGAGGCAGGGAAAAAAAAAATCTTGTTTGCGTTTCTGAATGGAGCTTACTGGCAGAAAAATATACGTAAAACTCGCCTAAACTTTGTACAAAATATGCTCTACTGTATATGAGCTTGTTTAACTGCCAAGAGAATGGAAGTTTTTTTAAGCCCAGTGTGCATGAAGCCTGATGGTTAAAACTGTCATTTGTGCTAGTCCAGCATTTTGCCTGACAATGTTCAATTTAAAAAGTCAATTTTTGTGGTCTATATCTACTATGATGAATACATTATAGGAAATGAAATCCATTTTAACAAAAAGTCTGAAGAAGATAGTAATTATAGTGATAATGCTTCAGAGTCTAATCAAGCAGTCTACTCTGAGCTTGATGATGCTGAACATTCTGAAGGAGAAATTAGTTTTTAGAATTGATAAAATAAATCCTACAGAGGATATTTTATTCTCTACCATAAGAAGTGTATCAAAAAGATGATTAAGGCAGTCAAGAAAAGCATCCTTGAGGAAGAGTTCTCATTGAAAGTATGTAATAGCTTTTTCTGCCTCTTTCTGTGATGAAAAAATTCATAGTAAAGCAATGAAAATGTCTAAAATAATAGCTGTAGTTAGGCTGTAGGTTCTAAACAGTTAGGCCCCTTTCACACGGGGCAGCAGAGGTGCAGTGGCCGTATAGCGCCACTAAAAATAGCGGTGCGGTATTAACCCCCTCTGGCGGCCGAAAAAGGTTTAATACCTCTTACTGGTGTTTCCCATTGTTTTTAAATGGGAAGGAGCGGTATAAACACTGCTTCTCTCACTGCTCCAAAGATGCTGCTTGCAGGAGATTTTTTTCTCTCCTGCCAGCGCATCTCCTCAGTGTGAAAGCCCTCGGGCTGAGGTCAGTTTCTAAATGGTAAGCACAGACAGACCTGTCAAGGAAAATCTGTGCAATTTTCCCTTTGGTTCCCATCAGTTTTCATGCACATATATTGTGAATAAGCCTTTACAATAAGCATGTATGAGCCATAAGTTTCATGCAGAATGCAATTTGTGCAGAGAGTTGTTTACCACAAAACATTTGACAAAGGCACATACAGTAGGTGACTGGGATATTGTGTCAATCTCGCTCCCTTTCTCGGCGAGATTGAGCACTTGCGAGCCCCATCGCGGGAGCCAGCGCCGAGCTGGCTTGCTGCGATGGAGACAAAGCCATCATAGAAGCGACGGGGATCCGACGCAGATTCCCGCCAATTCTACACGTGGGCAGAGTTTGTTATGAATCCTGAGAAGGAAGTCCCCGCCGGATTTTAAATAAAAATCCGGCATGGGTTCCCCCCTCAGGAGCATAACGGGCCCTTAGGTCTGGTATGGGTTGTAAGGAGACCCCCCCTACGCCGAAAAACCGGCGTGGGGGTCCCCCCACAATCCATACCAGACCCGTATCCAAAGCACGCCGGCCGGCCAGGAAGGGAGTGGGGGCGAGCGAGCGCCCCCCCCTCCTGAGCCGTACCGGGCAGCATGCCCTCAACATGGGGGGGTCAGGTGCTCTGGGGCAGGGGGCGCACTGCGGCCCCCCACCCCAGAGCACCCTGTCCCCATGTTGATGAGGACAGGGCCCCTTCCCGACAACCTTGGCCGTTGGTTGTCGGGGTATGCGGGCAGGAGGCTTATCGGAATCTGGAAGCCCCCTTTAATAAGGGGGGGTGGGTGCCGCTGTTTTTCGCCGCCGTCTGGTTCTCTTCCGCCGCCGGGGGGTCGCTTTGATAAAAGCGCCCACCACCCGGCGGGCTTTCTTTCGACATCTTCGGCGGCGGGGGGGGGGGGTCTTCTCCCACTCTCCGGGGGCTTCTCCCGCTCTCCGGGGGTCTTCTCCCGCTCTCCGGGGGTCTTCTCCGCTCTCCGGGGGTCTTCTCCGCTCTCCGGTGTCTTCTTCAGGACTCGCCACCGCTATCTTCGTGTGTTAGCTCAATTTCTAGCGGCGGCAAGTCCCCTCTTCTGTGACGTCGTCTTCTTCTTCTCTTCTCCAGATGTTGACGCGACTCTTCCTTCCGCTGTTATGGCAGGCGCGCGGCTCGCAGCGAGTTATATAGGCCTGTCTTGTGACGTCGCAGTCCCATCATGCTCCGGTAGGTACCACGTGGGTAGGTAGCACGTGGTACCTACCGGAGCATGATGGGACTGCAACGTCACAAGACAGGCCTATATAACTTGCTGCGAGCCGCGCGCCCGCCATAACAGCGGAAGGAAGCGTTGCGTCAACATTTGGAGAAGAGAAGAAGAAGAAGACGACGTTACAGAAGAGGGGACTCACCGCCGCTAGTAATTGAGCTAACACACGAAGATAGCGGCGGCGAGTCCTGAAGAAGAAGAAGACACCGGAGAGCGGAGAAGACCCCCGGAGAGCGGAGAAGACCCCCGGAGAGCGGGAGAAGACCCCGGAGAGTGGGAGAAGACCCCCCCCCCCCGCCGCCGAAGATGTCGAAGGAAGCCCCGCCGGATGGTGGGCGCTTTTATCAAAGCAACCCCCCGGCGGCGGAAGAGAACCAGACGGCGGCGAAGAACAGCGGCACCCACCCCCCCGCAATAGCCCGCCGGAGGGGGGCGCTTTTATAAAAGCGATCATACACACAACCCCCCCGGCGGCCAACTAATAAAATATTTCAATACCCTGTGTGGTTCATTTGTGTTTACACTTTGCCTCCAGGTGAATGGGTAGGGGTACAATGTACCCCATACTCATTCACTTAGGGTGGGGGGCCGGTATCTGGGGGCCCCCTTATTAAAGGGGGCTTCCAGATTCCGATAAGCCTCCCGCCCGCATACCCTGACAACCAACGGCCAGGGTTGTCGGGAACGGGCCCTGTCCTCATCAACATGGGGACAGGGTGCTCTGGGGTGGGGGGCCGCAGTGTTCCCCCTGCCCCAGAGCACCTGTCCCCCCCATGTTGAGGGCATGCTGCCCGGTATAGCTCAGGAGGAGGGGCGCTCGCTCGCCCCCACTCCCTTCCTGGCCGGCGTGCTTTGGATACGGGTCTAGTATGGATTGTGGGGGGACCCCCACGCCGTTTTTTCGGCGTAGGGGGGGTCTCCTTACAACCCATACCAGACCTAAGGGCCCGTTATGCTCCTAAGGGGGGAACCCATGCCGGATTTTTATTTAAAATCCGGCGGGGACTTCCTTCTCAGGATTCATAACAAACTTCGCCCACGTGTAGAATTGGCGGGAATCTGCGTCGGTTCCCCGTCGCTTCTATGACGCACTCGCTGGAATGTGCTTTTACTATTCCAGCGAGTGCGAGATGTCAGCAGCCTGTCGCCGAGAATCAGCGCGATGCTGTCGTGCTAAAAACACATTCTCGGCGGCAGGCACTGTATGGCTTATTTTCCTTCCATTCCTCCTTTTTCTCATTTTCATTTGCAAAGTCTGTGAGGATTACTTTGATGGCTTGCCCCACCCACTGAGGTGATAATTGACTAGCTTTAGCCAGAAGTCTAAAGGATCTTGTTAAGGGGCCCGGATGGGGTTCCTGTATCAAACTCATTAGCACTGAGGTGTTAATTCCTCCAATTTGCAGGTCTGATAGATGCCTATTCAGAGTTTGTTACCCTATGTACATCTGACACCGCATTTGTCCATTAAATGACATGAATAATAAACAAATCATGCTACTTTTTATATCTAATATTACAGTATTTGTCCAACAAGGTCAGGTTGGTCTATTTCAGTGAGTCAGGGCTATTCTTCCTATATAAATAATCAAGAGAGTTCAGATTGATGTTAGACCTCAGATATTTCAAATGTGAAAAATAAATAGACAAGGACATCGGTATTATAGTTTCCTATGCCTGTAAACTGACTTAAAATATTATTTTGATTATGCATACTAGGGTTGTCCCGATACCACTTTTTTAAGACGAGTACAAGTACTGATACTTTTTTTCCAGTACTCGCCGATACCGAATACCGATACTTTTTTTTAATCTCATGGGACAGCTGCACGTGTGTCAGTATGTTTTTTTTTATCTTTAACATTTTATGTTTTTAATTATTTTTTATTATTTTTTTACAATTTTTTTCTTTATTTATAATGCTTTCTTTTTTTTAAGGGGGGTGGAGTGGACCGTGTCAGTGTGTTTTTTCTTTAATTTTTTATTTTCTACAATAATTTTTTTTATTCTTTTGTTGTTTTATTCTTTCTTTTTATTTTATTTTTTCAGCCCTGTTGGGGGGGCTTTGGTGAGATATCAGGGGTCTTAACAGACCTCTGACATCTTCCCTTTGAGACAGAGAAAGGGACTAGGAACATATGTTCCCCTGTCTCTTTCTCAGCAGCATCAGCTGCGCTGAAAATGAATGGAGTGAAGACAGCGTCTTCTCTTCATTCATAATCTGAAACATTTGTAATCACAGATTACAATGTTTCAGTTATGTGAATGGACAGTCAGTGATCACTTTCGGAGCAGTAAGGAGCCGGATTTACCGGCTCCTACCCCGCTCTCCATCCTGACAATTCCAGGGGGTGGAGGAGAGGCACAGAAGAGGAGAGATACACGGGATGCACGGGATACACGGCAGCATACACGGGATACACGGCGGCATACACGGCGGCATACATGGGATACACGGCAGCATACACAGGATACACGGCGGCATACACGGTATACACAGCGGGATACACGGCGCCACGGCGGCTTTCAGCCTGTTTAAAATCAGCGGTGGTCGGTGCTTGGAACTTCCCCATGCACTGATCACCACCGACAGTACAAGTATCGGGTGAAGCATTGGAGCATTTGCCCGAGTACAAGTACTCGGGCAAATGCTTGGTATCGGTCCCGATACCGATACTAGCATCGGTATCGGGACAACCCTAATGCATACATTGCTGTCAAACAAAGCAGATACAATTGTGTGACAATCCTTTGAACCAGGGGAATTTTACTGTCCTCCAGGCTAACTCAAAAGAATACACCGTATTTACCAGCGTATAACACGCACCCTAACTTTAGGAGCAACGTTTCAGGGAAAAAACTTTCCACAGCCCCCTGCGTATAACACGCAAACACCCAGTTTACCCTCTATTTTCAAGGTAAAAAAGTGAGTGTTATACGCCAATAAACAAGGTCTTCCAGTTTCATGATTTCATTAACAGCAGTGACCCATTGGTCTCTGGTGGGTGTGTCAGGTCACCTGAGGCCAGATGACAGATGCACACCACTGGGGTCAGGAGCACACTGCTAAGCTTGTGAACCCTTCGGCTGAGGATGGAGCTCTGGGTGGTTCAGGAAAACGGCTCCACCTGAGCACCGAAACTGATAAAACAGGAAGCTAGAGCAAGATTCAACAGGGCGCGGAGTCTAAGAGCTAGCAGGTTTTTACCAGAGCCTCTGATGGTGAGGATGGACTTTGCTGCAGCTGACTAGAGGTCCGGCCCTCAATTTCTCCAAGCTCATGCCCACGGCAGGCTCTAGTGGATGGAGAGGAAACAGCGGTGCAGGGCAACAAGGAATAGTCAGAAGGACAAGCCAAGGGTCGGGGTAACAAGCAGACAGGGATGGTCAGGAGAACACGCCAAAGGTCGGTGCTGCAAGCAGACCGGTGATGTAAAATTTCATCGGACCTATGAAAAAATCGGACCGCATCACTTCCGGTGCTCGTACGTCAGAGCACAGCTGATCACGGGTTCACAGAGCATGCGCGGCGCATGCGCAGACGTCTTTTTCGTCTATGAAAATCCTCGACTCGGGTGGGCGGGCGGAGGCGGAGCTGGATTCTCAATTACATCACCGCCAGCACCGCCTCCAGCCCCGTCCCTAAGCATAGGCTTAATCAGGTCCGAGAAAAATATAGACTCGGATGGGCGGGCGGAGGCGGAGCAACATTCTGAATGACATTATCTACAGCACCGCCTCCAGCCCCGTCCCTAAGCACAGGCTTATTGAAATCCATGAAAAACATAGACTCGGGTGGGCGGGTGGAGGCTTTTAAAGCATCAATAGCCATCCATGTATAATAACATCTTACATTAATATTGCGCACACCCGCGCAATGTCGAAAAAGAATGTAACATGTTATTATACATGGATGGCTATTGATGGTTTATAAGCCTCCACCCGCCCACCCGAGTCTATGTTTTTCATGGATTTCAATAAGCCTGTGCTTAGGGACGGGGCTGGAGGCGGTGCTGGAGATAATGTCATTCAGAATGTTGCTCCGCCTCCGCCCGCCCATACGAGTCAATATTTTTCTCAGACCTCAATAAGCCTATGCTTAGGGACGGGGCTGGAGGCGGTGCTGGCGGTGTTGTAATTGAGAATCCAGCTCCGCCTCCGCCCGCCCACCTGAGTCGAGGATTTTCATGAACCAAAAAAGGCGTCGGCGCATGCGCAGCGCATGCGCCGTGGACCCGCGATCAGCTGTGCTCTGACGTACGAGCACCGGAAGTGACGCGGGTCCGAGGTTTTCATAGGTCCGATGAAATTTTACATCACCGGGATAGTCAGGAGAACAAGCCAAAGTCAGTACACAGAATCAAACGTAGAGCACACAGCAAGAAACACACAGGGAAGCCTAAACAAACCATTGCTCAGGCAGAGCTGGCTTGCAGTGCAAGTTGTGAAATAGTGTTTCCTGTTAGAGGCTTGGAGCCATGCTGTAAGAAAATTACTTAAACATGCAAGTGTGAGAGTGCAGTCCCGCCTAAGCTGATACACAGACCAGAGGTAAGCAGACAGACAGTGCATGAAACATTACTGCAGAGTCAAGACAGGGTGGACTGATACTGTTTTCCTTGGGGGAAGATCTGCTAAGTGGATGTTCATTGTAGAGAGAGAGAGTTTTGTTTGCATGGCCTGCCATGTCAGTAATTAAGTCTGCACCATAGTTTGTATTTCAAAGATACATTTGGGGCCGTGAGCTATGAGTAAGCACCCGACCTTGGAGTGAAACATGTAAGCTGATACCTGTAGTTCACCTTTGTATCAGGCACTTGAATAAATAAATTGCACAGGATTGCGGCTGTCCAGCCTTCTTTTCTTCTAAGTACTGTATCTGTTTGCATACAGGGCTTGCACCCTCCATGTGGGATAGAGGCTTTTTGGAGCAGCAGGGTAAGAGAAACTGTCTAAGGCCTCGTGAACACGACCGGGTTTCTTGGCAAAAAACAGCAAGAAAACTGCTACTTGCCGAGATTCTCGTTTGTGTGTATGAGGCATTCAGGTTTCTCATCTGGAAATCTGGCCAGAATCTCGACGAGAAAAAAAAGAGAACCTGCTCTTATTTTTCTCGTCGAGATTCTCGTTTGCCTGTTTCCAGACGAGAAACCCGAGAGTGTGTATACTTACCTGTCGCCGTGGAAACCCGTGCATGCTCAAAATGACTTTTACGCATGCACGGTAGCTTCCTCGGCATAGGTAGGGTGAAGCAAAATGGCGGCGATGGCATCGAATGTGACGAGCGCATGCTCTTCGTACGCGATGACGTCACCGCGTTCCTTCCTTTCAAGATTACCGCGGTTTATTTGAAATGAAAGTCAGTACACTCGGGCGGCAAGAGTTTCTTGCCAAGAATCTCATCAGGGAAAACTACTGTTTTTTCCTGACGAGATTCTCAGTCATGTGTATGAGGCCTTAGAGAGATGTACATGTACATATATGAGAAGAAAGTCTTGTAGTCAAAAAATGTTTGTGTACAAAAGGTTAGAATCTACCAACCTCTAAATCTGTTAAAAAGTCAAGGTTATCAAGGTTATCAATAATCTCAGTTAGATACATGACACGAAAATTCAGCTGGTTCAGCAGGGACCAGCGAAATATTGATTTATGTATGGGCAGGCTGATTGTGCAGAAGTCTATCTGTAGATTGAAAATAAGAGGTAACAAATGACAGCCCTGACAAGTGTCAATCCTTAAAATATTGCTGGCACTCTCATATTTTTTTTTAAACTTTTTTGACACACTATGTTTGAAAGGTTGCCTTCCCCTGCACTACACCATCCAGCATATATGTCCAATCAGAGCTTTTTTTCTCAGAAAATAGGTGCAGGAACTCAATCACGACCCTGTTCAGATTTTACAAACAGTAGAAGGGTCTTAAAAGGGCATTAAATACCAGGATTGCATTACATACATAGTGTAGAGTTCAGGGGGTTACACACAGAGTGCAGAGCTGTCACTTGTAAACACAGAAACCGGACTTCTGTGTTTACAAGTGATTGTGGTGAGTAGGCACCAAAGGGTCTGAGCCAGAGGTGGTGGAACTCAGTTCCCCCAAGTTCCCCCTGAAAAAAAGCCCTGTGTCCAATCTATACAATGCACCTAGGTAGCTTTCATGCATGCAACAATGTGTAATATAATTTAGACCCTTGCTTCCATAATGAATGATTTTAACAGCTAAAACTTTCCATTATATACCAGTGCCTGAAACTGGAGGGATTTCAGATTGGCTGACCAAACACTTTTGAACTTGTTAAACAAGACTACTTGTAATTACTGGAAATAATAGTGTATACCAGGTAAACAAGTTACCCTTTGAATTCCATTTCCCATGAAGACCCCTCAAGTCTAATTACCATCATTCAATTCTTCTTGTATGGTCAAATCACATTCTTTATTGCCCTAAAATAGGGTAAACAACATATCCTTTGAAATGTTAATTTATCACAAACAAGGACATAAACATTTAGGCTGCATTCACACCTAGGCGTTTTGTCGCCTGAAGCGCGACGCTCAAAGACGCTAGAGGGGAAAAATAACATTATTCACTATGGAGATGCTTCACATCTCCTAACGCAAAACGTCGTACTTCGAAAGAACGCCAAACGCTGAATTTCAAACAAGTTCCGGACCCTTTTTCGACGCGCGTATCGGGCGGCTTGGGCGTTTTCGATAGCTGACAATGACCTGTACAAAACCGCGGTTTTAAAAAACGTCTTTTGACGCCGCAAATTGCGGTACAAAACTCTGCAATTTGACGCCGCAAATCGCGGTACTAAACGCAGCAACGCAGCAAATTGACGCAGCAAATCGCCTATGCTAAGGTGTGAATGCAGCTGCCTAGCCAGACAAAATTGCATTTTACAATCCCTTGTAAATCCCTTACAATCTTGCAAATAACCTCCTTTGAAATTTTTAATTAGATCTAAAACAGGTTGCCCAAGTGCCAAGGTGAGGCATATGCTTCTTGCATCCTTTTGATGTGTAAAATGCAGCTGGCCTGGTCAACTATGTGTTAATATGTCAGTCCCACATACATATCATATCTATATTAAATACAAAGGGCCAGATTCAATAAGAAGTTACGCGGCTTATCTCTAGATAAGCCGCGTAACTTCTTAGATGCGCCGGCGTATCTTTTATCTGTATTTAGAAAACAAGATACGCCGGGATTGAGCTAAGATACTAACGGCGTAATTGTATTACGCCCTCGTATCTTTACTGCATTTTTAAGATGGCCGCTAGGGGCGTTCCCGATGATTTATGCCTAGAATATGTAAATCAGCGAGATACGCCTATTCACGAACGTACGCCCGGCAGACGCAGTGAATTTACGCCGTTTACGTAAGGCGTTTTCCGGTGTAAAGATAAACCACCAAAAAGATGGGGCATCCTATATTAATTATGGACGTCGGGACCGCGTCAAATTTTTCAGATTTTACGTCGTTTGCGTAACTCGTCCGTGAATGGGGATTTACATCAATTACGTTCACGTCGAAAACAATGCGTCGAAGCGTTATTATTTGGAGCATGCGCACTGGGATACGTCCATGGTCGGCGCATGCGCAGTTAAAAAAAAAAAACGTGGGGTCACAACACACGCCCACCTCATTCACATTTGAATTACCCGGGCTTACGCCGGCCCATTTACACTATGCCGCCGTAACTTAGCTTGGTGAATACAGCATTTGCCTCGCTAATTTACGGCGGCGTAGCGTAAACAAGATACGCTATGCCCGCACAAACTTACGGCGGGCTACTTGAATCTGGCCCATAATATATAAGCCCTGACCCAGACAGCTATACTAAGGTGTATTGCTCCAAATTTCTTGCAATTTTGCTGAGCCCACTATGCAGGTACTTCAATTCTTTCACCAATAGTGGCCCAATCCCCTGGAAGGCTCTGTTGGCCCATATCACCGTGTTTCCCAAAAAGGGTTAGGATCCTGCCTTGCCACAAAGCTACCACCCGATACTGCTTAACGTTAATATATATATTTTTGCAACGATTTTGGCAAATCACATGAATCATCTCCTGCCGGCTATCATACACCCAGATTAGACAGGATTTCTTTCTTTCGGGAAGCTAGGGATAATTTCAATCGGGCCACACAGCTTATCCACTGGGCTTGTTCCTGCCAGGACCCAGTACCCTACCTCATTTTATCCACAGACACTGAAAATGGGGTTGCACTGTATAGACTGGTGGTACCTTAGGGCTGTTCCGGGAGAACTTGGGCTAAGGACCGCATATGTTACAGTGGATCATGACTCTGTACATAGTCTATTTTCTTCCAGGTTTCCCATACGGAATGGCAAGTGACAGGGGTGTCCCCTCTCACCCTCCTTTTTGCTCCGATACTGGAGATGGTTTTTCAGACTGTTTCGTGAATTCGGATATCAGAGGGATGACAGTTGGGACAACTGAACATAAACTATAAGACTATGCTGATGACGTCCTCTTTCACCTCATGAATCGCCTTATCTCATTGCCAAATCTAATACAGGTTTTCAGATATCCAACTTTAAGAATTATTATGCTAAGTCCGAAGTTTTACCTATTACTCTACCTGAGATGCCAGCTTCTACCTTACACCGTTCCCTACACTTGGGCCAAGTCTTCCCTGAAATTCTTGTGGGTTTAGCTCACTAACTGCTTAGAGACACTGTATTATAGCATGTAACAACACCCTGAGTATGAAAGGGGTTAAAGTAGTTTAGGATGTTCCATTCCCGAACACAAGGCAGCTACCAGACACTCCAATCAGCCAAAGAAGAAACCCATACAAATAATTCTTCCCCAAATACGAGACGAGGCTCCGTGTTGAGGGTCAAACAAGAATCTATTCTTTATTGAAAGAATACAGGCTTATATACAGTAAAAGAGGAGGTGCATACATGTCCTGCTCATATTACTCTGAAAATACACCTGTGACCAGACCTAAGTAACATAAGCTCATTAACTAATCCCTTTGACAGCATAGGTGACTCATAGACATTACCTTTCAGGTCCTAGTCTTGCTGTCTCCTAGCACAAGCAACAATGAGATGCAGAGCAGTCACACTAGACTCCTTTACATTATAGAAGAGAACAGACAGGTGGCTGGAGGTAATGACATTAGCATATCCTTACAGTATATGTCCCAGCAGTATGAATGAGTCATTCTTTCTAATATGGCATATATCCTGGGAGATATTGTGGATAAATATGACTGTCCCATTTTAAGTAATCCAAGACATATTGTTAATGTCCATTATTTTCTTGCTCACCCTGTAACCCTAATAGACACAGGATGATTTAGACATAAGGGCCCGTATTCACAGCCAATGGCGCATCTTTGTGCGGGCGTAGCGTATCTTCTTTATGCTACGCCAGCGCAACGTTGAGAGGCAAGCATGCTATTCACTAAGAATATGCGCCGACGTAGCGTATAGTTGTCAGCGTAAGCCGACGTAAGTCAAAGTAGATAGAAGTGGGCTGAAAGTGGACGTGACATATTAAAATGAAGCGTGACCCCATGCAAATAATGGGCTGAGCTTCAAAAAACGAACTGTACATGCGTCGTCTCTTGGATGCATCCCAGTGCGTATGCTTACAGTCATGTCAAAATAGCTGCCTAAACTTTGGGTCTCCTTGGAGGAATGTCTGGAGGGAGGTAATCAATCATAAGCCTCGTGAATAGAGGATTGTCAATGATGACAGCTCCACTGACATCTCATGCCCAGCGTGTTTAACCATTTAAGGACCACCGCATGTACATTTACGTCGGCAGAATGGCACCGACAGGCACATCAACGTATATATACGTTGGTGCCTTGGGGGGGTTCGGGGGTCCGATCGGACCCCCCCGTACATGCGGCGGTCCGCGCGGCTGTAGGAGCAATCCGACAAGAGGGGGCGGCTATTCGTTTTTGTCCGCCCCCTCCGGATCGCTCTCAGCCAATGTGCGCGCCCGCCCGCCCGCGCTGTCACTTCCTCCTCCTGTGTAAACACAGGAAGGAGGAAGCGATGTGATCTCTCCCTCTGCGGTTTTTTCAACCACCGCTGAGGAGAGATCATATCACAAGTAAGTCTGCACAACACTACACTGCACTAACACTACACATAAACACATTTAACCCCCGCGATCGAGTATCATTTTACTCAGCGTAACATTATCTTTCACAATATATAAAAAAATTGGGCCAAATTTATTGTTGTCTTATTTTTTAATTCAAAAAAGTGATTTTTTTCCAAAAAAAGTGCGCTTGTAAGACCGCTGTGCAAATACGGTGTGACAAAAAGTATTGCAATGACCGCCATTTTATTCTCTGGGGTGTTAGAAAAAAATATATATAATGTTTGGGGGTTTTAAGTAATTTTCTAGCAGAAAAAACTGTTTTAGTCTTGCAAACATCAAATCTGAAAAACACCCAAGGTCCTTAATGGCTCGTACACACGATCGGTTCAAACCGATGAAAAGAGACTGAGGTTCATTTTCATCGGTCCAAACCGATCGTGTGTAGGCCCCATCGGTCTGTTATCCTTCAGTCAAAAAACAGATGGCTTGCTTTAAAATTCATCCGATGGACGGCTAACCGATAGGTCAAAACCGATCTTTGGTATGCAAAAGCATCGGTTAAAAGACCGCGCATGCTCAGAATCAAGTCGACGCATGCTTGGAAGCATTGAACTTCGTTTTTTTCATCACGTCGTTGGGTTTTACGTCACCACGTTCATGAACCGATGATGTGTAGGCACATTAATCCATCAGTCAGCTTCATCGGTGAACCGATGAAAACGGTCCGTCGGACCGTTCTCATCGGATGGACCGATTGTGTGTAAAACCCTGAAATCACAGGCCCTTGATTTTAAATGTGTGGAACATGCAATATCAACCTATTACTAAAAGTTGGAGTTAACAAACACAGAAGTCCTTATCTCTTATAATGAAAGATACTCAGTAGTCCTGGGAGATGAGGCTTTGATTCTCTATATAGCTCTTTAGAAAGGACCCAATATGCCCTGGCAGGTGTGCTAAATGCAATATTGCAACTGAGTGGGACATGTACACAGGGTCTCCTCACAGGGCTTAATCTAGTAAGTAAAGTAACGGTGTCTACGTGCAGTGTCCTCTCTCTAAAGAGTTTGCGCATGATGGGCTGATGCCCGCTCACCAATCCGCTTTCACCAAGGCCCAAGATGAAAGATGTCCTGAAGCAGGATCTTGCAGGTTGCCCAACACTACCTGGTGACAGTCTGTGTGTCCCTACCCATAGTCTGTGTATTCGCACTGCTGCCTTGTGTTTGGTGGCGGCATGAAGGGATGTGCGGGGGGTCAGCACCCCCTACATAGATATTTATAATTTATATGTACAGAATATCCTACATAAATCTGCCTACAGTTGGGCCTACACATGCGATCATCCACTAATAGCTAAGGCCAGCTAAGGAAAGCGCCTTTTATTCTTGTGTGTTTTATACCGCATTCGAAAAAACTCTATTTGCGATCTGCGCTAGGTATTAAATGAAAGTTAACAACAACCTAAACGCAGTGCATTTGCCCACACTGGATTGTATAGTAAGGTGACCAGACGTCCCCGATTTCCGGGGACAGTCCCCGTTTTGAGGCCATCGTCCCCGGAGCCTGTGTGTCCCCGGTTTTGTCCCCGGATTCAGGGGTGGCTCCCATATCCATTGCTGACACTAGCCTAACAGGACATGCAGCAGTGTGATCATGGATGCAGCGCAGACAGTGATTGGGGGCAAGCCGGAGGCAAGCCGGGGGCATATGGCTGCAGAGACAGTGAGTGGACCTGTCAGGCTGATGTCGGGGTGGGCGGGAGCGATATGCAGAGCTCCGCCCCCTTGTCAGACAACCGAGTGCATGGTCTAAACAGCCGAGATCTCGGCAGAATGCTGGAGTTTAGTGAGCGGGAAGAACATCAAGGTGCCCAGCCAGCGGCTGACAAGTGTCTCTCTCCCTCTGCCTTTCTGCTACATTAGCAGACGATCCTCAGCTTCCTGGCATCTCTCCCCGCATGGCTCAGTGCTCTGATATCAGCTCTCCTCCCCTGCATGATCTTCTATCAACCTCCGTAAGTTTGTGACCCCTCCCCCTTCTAGATACTTGTCCTCCAGCTCACATTCTCCCTCACTGATTGTGCTCAGGACAGTCTCAATGCAGTCTCTCCTGTACTCTCCTTCTCTGTCCCATAGTGGATTGTTCCTCCAACTCACTGCCCCCAGCCTGTGTATTCCGTTCTGCTCCCCCCCCTCCCCCAGCTCTGCCCCCCTGACACAGCCTATCACCTACATTCAGGTCTTCTATCTTATCCAGTGCAAATTCTCACTCCTCTCTTCTAGTCTCATTTCCAATTCTGCTATAAATCTCCCATCCCCCTATCCAATGTAACTTCTACTCCCCCCTCTGCACTATCATCACCCCTTACACACCCCATACCCCTCTACAAATCTCTATCACACTGCCCAGACACCACTAATTAACCCTTTACTGATTGATCTGGTTAATGTGTAATTTTCTATCATCTATATACTAGCTTAGATCTGTCATTTTTGGAGTCTGAGCGCTAGTCCAATTGCATCCATAACTTCAGGTTCACACTTGTGCAATCACAGACATCGCATGTGATCCGCACCGCATTTCCATGCACATTACATGCCATGTCTGTGCAACTGTACGGCTGAAATCCCATCACTTTTACACCAGAATGGTGCAGGACTCTTTTTTTGTGTCCACACTGGAATAGGATCGCATTGGCTGTTTGACACCCATGCGATCCAATTCCTGTACCATTTTACAGTTCGCACTGCAACCTGCGAACCAATCTGGGGGTGTCATTGGCTTTCTATTGACACCCGCAGTGATTCGCAGATGTCAGTGTGAACCATCTGTGATTCAGGTGTGATGCGGTAACCCGCACAGGATCCACAGGGTATGCGACATCACACCACTTTGAACCCATTTCACTACATTTCAATTGTTTTTCATAATTGTTAAAACATTTTGTCAATGGATATGTAATAAGCATTAATCTGTGTGTGTGTGTTTGGGGGGGATCAGCCATGATCCTTCTCCTTGTCCAGGATTCAACTCTCCCACCCCCCCTAGCATCCTCCCGAGTTCTGCACTCTGTAGGTAGCAACCTCCTGAGTTCTGCACTCTGTAGGTAGCATCCTCCTGAGTTCTGCACTCTGTGCGTAGCATCCTCCTGAGTTCTGCACTCTGTGCGTAGCATCCTCCTGAGTTCTGCACTCTGTACATAGCATCCTCCTGCATGTAGCACCAGCATACAGGGGGCACACTGACCACCAATATGCTGGGCCAGTGGTTACCTTTCATTTATCTCATGGATGAAATGTGAGAAATATCGTGTGTATATATATATATATGCACACATATATCATAAATCATTCCATAAACACATAGCACATACGCTGCATATATCAATTGATGTCCCCGGTTTTCATTTTAAAAATCTGGTCACCTTATTGTATAGTACTTTGGTACCATGCAATTTGGTTACAGTGCATTTTAAAAAGTAGTGCATGCACTACTTTGGTGCGGTGCAATTTTAGCTCATTCAAAATGAATGGGCTAAAAAAAGTACACTAAAATTGTATTGCACATAAGTACACTTAAATGCACAGCGATTTATGTGTGGGCATGGTGTAAACAAGCCTTAAAGCACAATCCCAGGTTTTTCCCCAACCTGAAATAAGACTTGTCCTGGAAAACTGACTAAGATGCAGAAGGCAATGTTGGAGGTTAGAGATTGTGAGTAGTGCAATGTGATATGAAAAGGTTTTCTTTTGCTTAAACCTAACCCTTAAAATAAACCCCTAGCATTAATTAACTACAGTAATGCTGGTAAGTGCTTGGACTGAAATCAATGCACAGATTCTGTGCATTTATGTACTATGTACAGTATCATGTGCTGTGCTGAACAAGCTTTTTTCATCTTCTAATTGGTAGTAGCCCTTATTTGGAAGAACAAGAGTGACATTTACCCTTGTATCAGCCTTCATTCTGCAAACAGCAGTCTTATCCACCAACCCTTTACACATGTAAATCAGCCTTTACAAGATCTTCCCAAGCAGATTAATTAAAGGTAAATCATACTTCTTGCACTGCTTTTGGGCATATCTTGTGCTGCACGATTCCCATAGACTACAATTGAAAATCGCCAGCAAGTCATACAGATTCCCCCCCCCCCCCCACCTTTGTGACCAGGTCATTTTATGCTTTTGGCGTTACTTTAACTGACAATTATGTGGTCATGCAATGCTGTACAGAAATTACATTTTATATCACTTTTTTCAGACAAATAGAGCTTTCTTTTGGTGCTTTTGATAACTATTGTTTATTTTTTTTATGTGCAAAAAACTTAAAGCGGATGTCCCACTAAAAAGGTATATTAAAATCCAGCAGCTACAGATACTGCAGCTGCTGACTTTTAATATTAGGACACTTACCTGTCCTGGAGTCCAGCGCCGTCCACAGCAGAGGATGAGCGATCGCTCGTCTCTCTGCTGTTCCCCCCTCCATCCACGGTGAGGGAACCAGGAAGTGAAGCGCTGCGGCTTCACTGCCCGGTTCCCTACGGCGCATGCGCGAGTCGCGCTGCGCCCGCCGATTGGCTCCAGCTGTGTGCTGGGAGCCGAGTGTTCCCAGCACACAACGGGGGGGGCGACGGGATGTGATGCAATGCCCGTCTTTTGCCCGTGAATGCTGGGCCGGAAGTGGGTGCAGATACCTGTCTATCTGCACCCCCCTCCCCCCTGAAAGGTGTCAATTGTGACACCGGAGGGGGGGGAGTGTTCGGATCAGCGGATCTTCACTTTAGGGTGGAGATCCGCTTTAAAAACAACAAAATTGAGAAAATAAAAATAAAAAATTTGATTTTTTAATACAGCTTATCTGCCATAGCGGCTCGCTGTATCACTTGGCCCCGCCCCTCGGTGCACAGTGTCATTGGATGTGATTGACAGCAGCGCCAGCCAATGGCTGCGCTGCTTTCAATCTATCTGCTCTAGCCAATCAACGGCCAGGCTGAGTGAGGAAGAGGATGTCGGGGACGGGCACGGGACTTTCGAGGGGTCAGGTAAGTATAACGGGGAGGGGGGGGCAGTATTATCGGAAGTTTTTCCACCTTAATGCATAGAATGCATTAAGGTGAAAAAACTTTTACCTTTACAACCACTTTACTTACTTAATGGGTTATGTAGTCACCACAGGTGATTGGCCACTGGTTAACCCAATTAGAATTGAGTTCATCCCCTATATAACCCCTCCCAAATGCAGAGTGCCTCTGTTTTGTATCAAAGCAATAAGTGTTCCACGTTTAACTCTGAAGAGTGGTGGGAGCTCTGTGTCCCCTGATGTATTTCCAAGAAAAGGATTTTACAGGTAAGCTGTATTAAAAAATCTTATTTTCAGATCATATATCACGGGACACAGAGCCTTAATTACTTAATGGGATGTCCCAGAGCAATGCTAAAATTAGGGGGGAGAGAGACACAGATTAGAATAAGACCACTATCGAGCCAGAGGATTTATACTGCTGCCTGCAGCACACTACACCCTAAGGCGACATCCTTGTAACCTCTCACGTCTACCTGATTGAATTTGGTAAATGTATGGACCGAAGACCAAGTAGCAGCCTTACAGATCTGAGCCCATGAAGCACCAACTGCTCTAGTTGAGTGCGCTTTCACCTGAAAAGGAAGGATCTTCTTTTCTAAATCATAGGCCTGAATAATGACTTGTCGAATCCACCTTGCAATATTGGATCTTGATGCTGCCTGGCCCTTCTTTGGGCCTTGTGGCAGAATGAACAGACAATCAGTCTTCCTTATCTGAGCCGTAGATTGCAGATAAACCCTTACCGCTCTTACATCTAGAGAGTGTAGACTCTCTTCCTCCGCAGACTGCGGATCTGGAAAAAAAGACAGTAGGACTATATCTTGGTTCAGATGAAAACCTGAAACCACCTTAGGTAAGAAATTTGGACGAGGCCGTAGCACCACCCTGTCTTCATGAATAATCATATACGGTTCTTTACACGAAATAGCCGCCAATTCCGATACCCTTCTAGCTGAGGATATGGCTACAAGAAAAAACTGTTTGTGTCAACCGACTTAGAGAAATCTGGTGTATAGATTCAAAAGGTAGCTTCTGTAAAACAGACAATACCAAATTCAAATCCCATGGGCACACAGGAGACTTTGGGCCAGATTCAGGTAGATGAGAGTATCTTTCCTCTGGAGTAACGCTTCTCATTTACGTTACTCTGAAGACCCTTTCGGCGCAAGTACTGTTATTCACATAGCAGTTGCGCGTAAACTTGCGCCAGAGTAACGATAATGCGCTGGCGTAACCCGACGCAAGTGGAAGTGGGTGTGATCACATGTAAATGATGGGCGGAGCCCAGCGCAGAGGCTTACGTTCAGCGCATCCTCCACGGAGCATGCGCAGTGAGTGCGGCTCCACTCGCCCCCTTGTGCGCATGCTCACAACTTCCGTCGGCACCACTTCACGGGAAACGTCAGCGCAATGCCTTCCGTTGGGCGCTTAAAAGCGCAGGCGGAAACGCCATTCCGGCGCAAAAGTATATCCGTTTCCCCCCCACCCCAGGGAAGATACTTTTGCACTGTAATGGCTGCTCCCGCTACCCCCAAAGAGAGGAGGAACCTCAACTTTAATGCCCAGGAGGTCTCTGTGATAATCTCGGCTATGGAGACGTTTAATGATTTCCTCCACGGGAAAAAAAGCAGGAAGACCAGCCGGGAGAGGAAGCAGGGCATCCTGGACACCATAGCTGCCAGGGTCAATGTGCTGGGGTACTCCACCCGGACTACAGGCGATATTCAAAAAAAAATAAACGACCTGCGGCGCAAGGTGAGGGGCAAGGTGGCCACCATTAGGAGCCATGAGAGGGGCACAGGTGGTGGTCCCCCATGTCCTGTCACCCTGACCGCGGAGGAGGAGGTGGTCGCCCGCTGCCTGGACAGGGAGCAGTTGGAGGGGGTCCCTGGCTATGACTCCGTAGAGGAAGGCTCCAGGACAGGTAAGTGATTTTTACCCCCTTTTTGGTGTGTTGCATGTGGGGGGGGGGTACATGTGCCAAGTGTGTGGGACCACCAACATGTGTCTGCTTTGTGTCATCCACAGATGACGGAGCTGGGCCATCATCGCTTACCGGCCAGTCCACCCCAACCTCCCAACGGGATGCTGATGACGAGGCCCTGGGTGCTGGAGACACCGAGGTGGAGGAGGAGAGTACCCACACCACTTCAGCAGAGGTGGTTGTGGAGGAGCCTGTCCCTGAACAGGAGTTTATTTTAATGTTGGAGGAGTCCTCCTCCTCTGCAGGGCCCTCTGTGATCCCCTCCCCCATCCTAGGTAGCCCCTCAAGGGCGACTCCATCCCCACGGGGACAACCTTCTCCTGGCCCCAGGAAGGCGACCCGGAAGACCAGGGGGGTGTCTGATCTGGTCCAGGACCAGGTAGTGTTGGACCACGCCAAACAGACCCAGCAAATGGGGGAGATGGCTGGCCACTTAGACAGGGTCGCAGACAGCCTGGGCTCCATGTCACAGCTGCCCAGTCGTGTGCAGGGCGTTGTGACCAGCCTGGGGGAGGTGCAGGCTGATATCCGGCACCTGACAGCAGCTGTTCGAGACAACACAGCTGCCATCCGGGAAGAGGGGAGGCAGCGGCAACGTGACCAGCGGCATCAGATCACCCGCCAGCTAAGGATGCAGGCCCAGACAAACCTGTATCTGAGCCGTATTGCTGTGGCATTGGAGGGCATGCAGCCAACAGCTCCCAGGAGTGGCCCACCCGGGGATCAGCCTCCTCCTGATGCCCCCCCACCCCCACCACCACCCACTCCCTCCAGGCAGCTGAGGAGCCCGAGAGTGCCCCCAAGGAGGAGCCCCCGTCATCCCAGATGAGGGTTTTTTGATTTTTTGGTTGTTATATATTTTTGTTTATACTCAGGACATGAGTTTTTGTTTATTTTTGAATATTTTTGTTTATACTCATGATATGAGTTTTTGTTTATTTTTGAATATTTTTGTTTATACTCAGGATATGAGTTTTTGTTTATTTTTGAATATTTTTGTTTATACTCATGATATGAGTTTTTGTTTATTTTTGTTCTCAGGTTATGAGATATTTTTGTTTATTTTGTACTGCACACGGTCAGGAGTGCAGGGGACAATGTGAATGGTGTGTGAATGTGAGAGGGTGGCACTCCTGACAGTAAGGGGTGTCACCCTCGGCCGTGGTGGTGAAGTTAACCCCACGGCTGAATGAATGACGTGTGAAAGGTGTATGAATGGACAGTGACATCATTAGGGCCTTGACGCTGGCGTTGCTGCTCCCAACTCCTACATGCTGGACTTGGGCTAATCCAATGCGATGTGCATGTGGTGTGTGTGATCTAGGGACATCAGTGGTGTACACGCGTGCATTGTCTGTGTGATTAATGTTTTGGTTTAGTGTCCAAAGATGCCTACGGCGAGGACCCTCCTGACTGCTCTTCCATCAGCAGACTGGGTGTCCTCTGGCAGGTGGGGACTGTGTGGGTCGGGGGTCAGGTCATCACGTATGTCAATCTGCAGGCCTTTTCTCATAGCAAAGTTGTGCAGAATACAACATGCACCGATGATCTGACACACAAAGGTAGTGGAATACAATAGGGTCCCCCCGGACTTATCCAGGCAGCGGAAACGGGACTTCAGGAGCCCAAATGTTTGCTCCACCACTGCACGGGTTTTGATGTGTGCTTCATTGTATTTTCTCTCTCCTCTGGTTTGGGGTTTCCCGGAAAGGAGTCATTAGATGGGGTCCCAGTGCATATGCAGAGTCACCTGTAAGGGAAAATACAGGAGGATGTTAGTCATGCATGTGCGACTTCTGTTGTGCATCACGGGAGGGGATAGTCATGCCTGCCACCCATGTCACTCACCAACCAGCCAGCTGTCCCCATACATGTTCTGCTCGAATTCTGCTGGGATGGGACTCTGACGGTATATGAAGCTGTCATGGCTGGACCCGGGGTGTTTGGCACGGACGTGCCATATGAGGCGCTGGGCATCGGCTATCACCTGTACGTTGATGGAATGCCAATGCTTCCGATTGCGGTATATGTGCTCTGTGGCACTGGGGGGCTGTAGGGCCACATGTGTGCAATCAATGGCCCCGATGGTGCGTGGGAATCTGGCAATGCTGTAGAAATCTGTCATTGCCTTCAGCCGCAGCTCCTCAGTGGTGGGTCTGATGAACTGGTTGGACATGCGTCTGAGGATTGCAGGGACAACCTGGTGCACACATCTGCTTATGGAGGACTGTGACATCCCAGCCACCACTCCACTTGTACGCTGGAATGATCCACTTGCAAGGAAATGAAGTGTTGCCAGGACCTTCACCAGTGGCTGCACTGCTTGTGAGCGGTGTGTCTTGCTGGTGATGTCACCCTGCAGGGTTGTGGTTAGTTCAAGTATTGCATCTGGGCTGAATCTGAAGAGGCGATACACCTCCTCATCCCCAATGCCAAAGAGGCTCATACGTGTGCGGTATATCCTCTCACGTGCCCGCCTCCTTCGTTCCGGGGGACCCAGTACTAGTGATAGGACCACGACTGCCCCTGGCATGTTGGCACACAGAGGTGTTGTCCTTGCAAGTGTGGTTGTTCAGCTAGCTCCTATCGTCGGTAACGCTGCTGTAGCTGCTCTCCTGCTGACCTGTGGCCATCTGGAGTAAAGATAAAGCAGCCTTTTGTAGAAATAACTTTGCGCCGGACGGACGAGATACGCGCGGCGCATGTAGCCGGCGTATGGTGCTAATCCGTTCGTGAATTGTGAAAAATCCCTCATTTGCATATTTGCAGGGGAAATCAATGGGCGCGACTGATGCGCACAGCGAAATTAAGCGCTGACGATACTCTGGCGTCGGAAAGTTCCGCCGGTCGCAAATGACCCGTTATTGGGCGCATCTAGTTTGGTGGGTATGGGCACATAGAAACGACGGCGCATCATCACAGTTACGCGGCGCATATCGAAATACTCCAGCGCAAGTGTTCCTGAATCTGGCCCTTAATCTGCGTATTTTACCGCAGTGCACCCTAAACAAAGGCCCTAACTAGGGAATGAGAAGCAACAGTTTCTGAAAGAGTACAGACAAAGCCGAGATTTGGTCCTTGATGGTGCTCAAGGCCAACCTCATATCTAAGCCCAACTGAAGAAAGGCAAGAATCCTATTGATGGCAAACTTCCTAGGATGCCACTTTCTGGGTTCACACCAGGAAACATATGCCTTCCAGATTCTGTAGTAGGTGAGCTTGTAGGCCAGTTTTCTAGCATTAACCAGGGTGGATAGGACTGGTCCTGAGAGCCCACGTTTCTTCAGAATGTGGGTCTCAACAGCCAAACCATCAATTTTAGACTTTGTAAGGCAGGATGGAATATTGGACCCTGTGATAATAGGTCTGGGTGTAATGAAAGAATTCAAGGTCTTCCTACTGCCATCCTTACGACTTCTGCGTACCAGGGTCTCCTGGGCCAAGCTGGGGCGACCAAAATTACAGGCTTTCCTTCCTTCTTGACACTCTGAAGGAATCGTGGGAGGAGCGGTACTATAGGGAACACATAAATCAGGGAATATCGATTCCATGAGATTGTCAGGGCATCTGAGCCTTGAGCATAGGGATCTCTTGTTCTTGACACAAAACTGTCCAGTTTTGTGTTGAACCTGGAAGCCAACAGGTCCACATCAGGGGTTCCCCATTTCTGACATATGTCGGGGTGTAGAGACTATTCTCCTTGACTCAGTTGCTGGTGGCTTAAAAAACCTGCTTGCCAATTTTCTACCCCTGAAATGAAGACCGCAGATAGGCGAGGAATATGCCTTTCTGCCCAGGCCAAGATGTGATTCACCTTTTTTTGGGCATCCAGACTTCTGATGCCTTCTTGGTGATTGATATAGGCTAAGGCCGTAGCATTGTCAAACTGAACCCAAACAGGCCAGCCTTGCAGTTTGAGGGCTAAATGAATTGCCTGAATCTCCAAAATGTTGATGGGTATAGGAGCTTTTCGGCCCAGACCACTTTCCCTGGGCAGATGCTTCTTCTAGCACTGCCCCCCAGCCTAGAAGGCTGCCATCTGTGGTTACCAATTTCCAGGTATCTGGAGTGAAGGCTTTCCCTTCCGACAGATTTTGGGGGAGCAACCACCAATTGAGGTTCTGGTGAACCCCTGGAGATAAGACCATAGGAAGATCCAGGACCTGAACATCCTTGTTCCAAGCTGACAGAATCCTGCCCTGTAATGGTCTTGAGTGAAACTGGGCATAAGGGACAGCTTCGAATGAGGCTACCATCTTTCCCAACAATCTCATGCAAAGATGGATGGCCTTCTCTTTGCCTTTACCACTCAGACCAAGTCTCCAATGGCTTTTGTCTTTGGCTTGGGAAGGAATACCTTGCTTAGGGATGTGTCTATAATCATGTCCAAGTACTCTAGCCTTCTTTGAGGCTGCAAGGAAGATTTCTCTAAATCGAGGACCCAGCCCAGGTATTGTAAATACTCTGCTGTGCTGTGCACATTGTGATCCAAGCGGGTGGCGGACTGATCTATGATCAACAGATCGTCCAGGTAGGCTGTTACTACTATGCCTCGTGCCCTTAGTGCCAGGGCCGGGCCAGTATCTTTGTGAATACTCGAGGTGCTGTAGCCAGCCCAAAAGGAAGGGCCACAAACTGAAAGTGGCGCTGATCCACCGCAAACCTTAGAAATCTTTGGTGAGCGGGAAATATTGGCACATGCAGATATGCATCTTTGATGTCCATTGATGCCAGGAATTCTCCTCCCTGAAGGGTGGAAACAACTAAACGAACAGACTCCATGCGGAAGGAGCAAATGTTTAGAAACTGATTCAGACTCTTTAGATCTAGGATATAAAAACCGTCACATCCATGCTGACGGGACAAAGCTCTGTATTGTTTCCATTGATAGAGTTCTGTCCTATCTGGGTAGGGGCAATATGTATCCCTATGAAGGGTCTGTAGAAACCCAACACCATTTTGTTTACACTGTCATCATCCTTTTCCTTAATTCACCTGTCAGCCAGGGCAGGGATGAGTCATTAACTGGTAAATGGAAAAAATCTGCGCTGCCCTACAAAATTCTAAATTAAATTGAATGTGCTGAATGAAGTGAGGTGTGAGAAGGTGACCATGGTGACTATGAAGTGCCTCATGCGCTGTGGCATTAGAAGAATTGTGATATCTCTGACTTTTCAGTCCAACAAGACAGTCTATTACTCTGAAATTCCTCTAGCGCCGTTCTATGGAAGCAGTAGGTTTAAAGAGCACACCAAGGGCCAGATTCACAGAGCGATTACGCCGGCGTTACAGGAGATGAGCGGTGTAAGTCTAAATTTGTGCATGCGTTTCGATGCGCCGCATCTCCAAAACGAGATACGCAAGAAATCTACTTTTTTTGACCGGCGTAATTTCGATAGACAGGCGCATCCGTCTGCGCAAAACTGCGCTAGACACACCATTGATTTGCTATTCAAATATGCTAATGAGGGAGTTACGGGGATCCACAAAAGAACGTTGGTGAAGCTCAGGTTACGCACTGTGCGCAACAGCTGCACAGCCTGTCTAAAATTAGACCATATAAAAGGTGGTATAAAATTAGACAATCCGTCTACATGTCAGAGAAAGCAACACTGTTAGTGAGGAGCTGAGCAGTCACACGTGTTGCACAACAATCTGTATGCCAACATGCCAGGGACATCCTTGCTCATAGCTATACTACTGACTTTAGAGGAGCAAAAAAGTAGGAGGGCACGGAGGAGGGCACAGGAGAGGATATACCGCACCCGCATAGACCTCTTTGGCATGAGTGATTCTGAGGTGTATCGCATCTTCAGATTCACCCCTCATGCCATCCTGGAATTAACCACAACCTTTGCGGGAGGACATCACCAGCCCAACACACCGCTCACATGCAGTGCAGCCACTGGTCAAGGTCATGGCAACACTCCATTTCCTTGCCAGTGGCTCTTTTCAAAGAACAAGTGGAGTGGTGGCTGGGATGTCACAATCCTCCATGAGCAGATGTGTGCACCAGGTTGTCCCTGCAATTCTCAGACGCATGGCCAACCAAATCATCAAACCAACCACTGAGGACCTGCGGCTGAAGGCAATGACAGATTTCTACAGAATTGCCAGATTCCCACGCACCGTGGGGGCCATTGATTGCACACATGTGGCACTCCAGCCCCCCCACGAGACAGAGCACATATACCGCAATCGGAAGCATTGGCATTCCATCAACGTACAGGTGATAGTCGATGCCCAAGGCCTCATATGGCACGTCCGTGCCAAACACCCCGGATCCAGCCATGACAGCTACATCTACAATCAGAGCCCCATCCGAATGGAATTCGAACAGGACGTGTATGGGGACACCTGGCTGGTTGGTGAGTGACATGGGTGGCAGGCATGACTGTCCCCCCCCCATGATGCACACATCACAAGGGGCACATGCATGACTAACATCCTCCTGTCTTTTCCCTTACAGGTGACTCTGCATATGCACTGGGACCCCATCTCATGACTCCTATCTGGAACCCCCAAACACCAGGAGAGGAAAGATACAATGAAGCCCACGCCCAAACACGTGCAGTGGTGGAGCGCACCTTTGGCCTCCTGAAGTCACGTTTCCGATGCCTGGATAAGTCTGGGGGGACCCTGTTGTATTCCCCAAACTTCGTGTGCCAGCTCATCGGTGCATGTTGCCTGCTGCACAACTTCGCAGTGAGAACGGGCCTGCAGATTGACCTACGTGATGACCTGACCCCTGAACCAGACAATCCCCCCCTAACCGAGGTTACCCTGTCTTCTGAGGGAAGAGCAGCCAGGAGACAGCTCACATTAGGCATCTTTGCTCGTTAAACACACACATTAATCATGGCACAATGAGAATGAATGCATGCACACCACTGTGGTCCCTAGCACAGACACATCACATCCTCATCTAATTGGATTAGCACAAGCCCACCATGCTGGACTTGTGAGCAGCAACGCCACGCCACGGCTCCAATTATGTCACTGTACATTCATACACCATTCACACAGACCTGGGGATCACTTCTCCCTGGTCCTGGGGAACCCTTCTCCACCAAAACTGAGGGTGACACCCCTTTTCCGGCAGGAATAACACCCCCACATTCCAAAAACATTCACAACACAAAAAAAAAAAATTGTCCAGCAAAAAAAAAAAGGGGGGGGAAACAAATGCCGCTGGTGTGAGCCACGCCTGGGGTGCCCACGGCCCCGGCTCCTCAAGGGAGACTCATGGTGGGGGGGGGGTAATCCGGGGAAGGAGGAGCAGCCCCTGGTCCCTGCCCACCTGGCGGCCTGCCCTCCAAGGCCACGGCAATTCTGGTCAGGCCAGCACTTAGTGTTGCCGTGTTGGCCTGGATAGCCTGGGTGAGGGCCCTTACATCCTGCCCAACGTCTGCTGTTGTAGTCTGCAGTACGTTTAGGCAGTTTGTAAGAGCCCGGGAGTGGCAGTCCAGGTCCCCAAGCGTATCCTTTATGGAGGACAGGCTCTCCTCCATCCGCACCAAAGTCTGGCTGACCTGTCCCAGATGGCGGGTCTGAAGGGCCTGGTCACTTCTCAGATTGGCGGGCAGAACCTCGGCCACCCCCCTGGTCTTCTGGGATGACTTCCTGCCTCCAGCTGAGGCTTGTGGCCGGGGAGAAGGGGAGCCCCTTGGGAGGGGAGCCCTGTTGGGGGAGGAGTGGGAGGCGCTAGCCCTTATGGAGGGCTGGCTTCTGCCAGCCAGAGAGGAAGACTCCTCCAAAAACAACAATCCACTGGCTGACATGACATCCTCCTCCTCCAACTCCTCCTCCTCAACCCCCTCTGAGGACTCCGGCCTTGTCGGGGGGTCCTCATCAGGCTGTTGTCCCGAGGATGGTGCGGTCAGGCCAGATGGCCCAGCACCCTCCTGCACATCTGTGGATGACACAAAACATTCACAGGTTGGAGGATCCACACACTTGCCACATATTCCCTCCCCCCCCCCCACATGCTACACACCTGATAGGGCAAAAAAACCTTACCTGGCATCACGCCTTCATGACTGGAGTCATAGCCAGGCAGGCCCTCCACCTGTTGTCTATAAAAGGTCTGGGCCACAGCACGCTCCTCCGCTGTCAGCCTAACAGGGCATGGTGGGCCCTCTCCTGTGCCCCTGGCATGGGCTGCCATTTTGGCCAGCTTCTTTCGGACCAAACGCCGGAGGTCATTGATTTTCTTTTCAACCCCCGGCCGTGTCCGGGTCTCCCCCCCCTCCCCCGCTGAATTCACCTGGTCAGTAATGTGCTGCAAAATCTCCCTCCTCCTGGCCAGGGTGGTGTTGGCACTCTCCGGGCCGTGGAGGAAACGCCCATATTGGGTAATGGCCCGGGCAATTATTTGTTTCTCCCCGAAAGTGAAATTCAACTTCCTTTTCCTCTCAGTCATACTCATACAACAACTCTCTCCCAAACAATCAACAAAAATCACTCAGAAAAACAAGCAGGAAAAATCAAGCAACAAAACAAACAAACAAAAATCTATCAACCAAAAAGTCTCACAAGCAGTCATCAAAAAACACTTTCAAATATATTCTACCAAACACTAGATCAAACAGTCAACAAATATCACAAAGACAAGTCACAACGCAACAAACAACAGAACAAAAGCACCTTGCTGTATAGGGAGGGATACAAAGGGATGTACTTTTGCAAAGGAAGTGCGTTTGTGTCTGTCTATTTATGCTGTCTGCGTAGTTCACAAAGTTGCCCGGGTCCACTTCCAATTTCACTTATAGCGCCGTTCCTGAGTTGTGAGCATGCGCACAGAGGTGCTGACCATGGTCTGCTTCATGCGCGTATGCGCGAGCCGGCCGGCCCTTCATTTGCATGGGGTCACGGCTCATTTCAATGTAACACGCCCACATCCTTCCCAATTTGAATTACTCCGCCTTACGCCTCTGAAATTACGTTGCACCGGCGCTAATTTCTGCGCAAATCAAATGAGAATACGGTGATTGCGCCGCTAACGTAAAGGAGGTGCGCTACGCCAGTCAAAAAATGCGCCGATGTACGTGAATCTGGCCTCAAATGCTTAAAATAACTTCTTTAATAACTTCACTTTTCTTCATATAAGATACTGCTGCTTTGCAGCAGACAGTCTATGTACAAACACACGTGATTAATAAAGTATAACAGAAAATAGTGGTTCAAATATTCAATCTTGTCATTTAACATAAGATGGTGGATATATTTCTTTCTTCAGTATTTACTCTCTCTCTCTGTAAGTTATCAAAGCATTCTCTGATTTCTCTGAAGGGTATAACTCTGTTTGCAACTTGGTTTGCAGGTTGCTTTTGCAGGGTTAGCTTAGTTTGGTTTGATATGGTTTGGGTTTGATGAGTGATGAGTGATTCAGGTTTGATATAGTTTTGGTTTGATGAGTGATGAGTGATTCAGGTTTGATGGAACTACAAGTGAACACACAGCTAAATCAGTATACAGTTCTAATCACACTATTTACAATAAGAACATATATATAACTGTATAATTACCTAATTTTGCCCTCTGGCTTTCATAAGAACTGCTCTCTGTATGTCTCTGTGTGTCTCTGTCTCCATGTGGTTCTGTCTCTGTGGAACAATCTAGCAGAGCACATGTACAGCACTAGGAACCTCCCAGACAGAGTGGATGCAAAGCTGGCTGTGACTGGTCAAGACTCTGCTCAATGTGAGATTGGCTGTGATTGGGCCAAGGCCTGTGATGAGTCACAAAAGCTTAACTCTATGCTTTCTGGTATGAATTAAACTGTGAATAACTTTGCTTTTATGTCTCAAATTTAAGCATGTGCTCTACATTAGGTTCTTAGCAGGCCTAGCTGTATATATATGTAGGTTATATTAGCTACCTAGGACAGGTTCTAGCTGGCCAGCTGCAAGTTGAACCAATGTCCAGAAAGGATATCAACACAAAAACACAAAAATGTGAAATGATACTACTACTATGTGCAAATAAGACCAAAAAACATAAATAAAGTCCATATAATGTAAATCTTTGAATAAAAAGTCCAAAACTTGATGAATCCACAACACAACTACGGAATTATTGTGAATATGCGGCAACAGGTATGTTGAATAGATGGTGTGATATCAGAACAAACATGTCCAGCGAGCTATAGCTATACAAGAAAGCAAATAAGAGAACTCCATTGTTAGGTTTTACATACACTTTAACTACTTGACGCCTGTGCTATAGGCGAAAGACGGCTGCAGAGCAGGCCTTAATTGCCGGGAGGGCGTCCATGGATGTTCTCCCGAGCAAGCGATGTCTGCACGTCCCTGTGGGTCACGCATGGTGCGCTCTGTGATCACAGAGTCTATGAGACTCGGGTGATCACAGATCAGAGCACGGGGTCGATCCCGGACCCTTACCACGTGATCAGCTGTCAGCCAATGATGGATCACATCATGTAAGCAGAAGCTCAGTAATCGCTATTTTTTTCACCTTGCGCTGCCAGCGCAAGGGGAAAAAAAGTGTTCACCGGCTTCTGTCAGAGGGACATCAGGTCCTCGCACAGAAAGCCACGGCTGCATTTTTTGTGCCCTCCAGTGTCAGTTGCCAGTGCCCACTGTGCCACCTACCAGAACCCACCAGTGACACCTACCAGTGCTCACAGTGCCACCCATCAATGCCCACCAGTGCTGCCAATAAATGTCTATCAGTGTGTCATAAATCAGTGCCACAGATCCATACTGCCTATCAGTGTCACCAGTGCCCATCAGTGATCATCAGTGCCACCCATCAGTGCCCATCAGTGCCATCTCTCAGTGCCACCTATCAGTGCCGCCTCATCGGTGCTTATGCGTGCCACCTATTAGTGCCAATTAGTGCTGTCTTATCAGTGCCCATTAGTTTTGACTATCAGTGCCCATCAGTGCAACCTCATCAGCGCACATCAGTGAAGGAGAAAGATTACCTGTTTAAAATGTTATAACAGACTATGAAACAGTTTTGTTTCTTTTTCAAAAATGTTGGTCCTTTTTTGTTTTATTTAGCAAAAAATAAAAAACCCAGCAGCAATTAAAAACTACTAAAAGAAAGCTCTATTTGTGTGAAAAAAAAGTGATAAAAATGTCATTTGGATACAGTGTTGCCTGACCGCGCAATTGTTATTCAAACAGTGAGAGAGCTGAAAGCTGAAAATTGGCCTTGGCAGAAAGGGAGTTTAAGTGCCCAGTAAGCAAGTGGTTAATTTAGAGCAAGCAATGTTGTCAGGTGAGCCAGCTTTCTCTTCACTTGCCTTCTGTTATTCATTAAGTAATAACTTAGCTTGAAATGTTCTGCCAGCATCTGAATTCGCAATTGTAGTTCACAACAGCTGATAGGGTATCTTTCTTGGATTCTTGGTAGTGTTCACACCTCTGACTTGCAACCAATGTAAAAACAAAATTCAGGGGCTCGGCCTTTTGTTTGGTAGTATTCATGTATTGTAAAGAGTCCAAAGGACTCAAGGCTCAAAAAATTCCAGATTCTGCCATCAATAATACAGTGTGCCAGGTAAATCCCCCCCCCCCCCCCTTTAAACACAGAGCTTCAAGAGATAACATAGCTCAATAAAATTTAAACGGGGAGATAGGCAGAAATAAATCTTTTGCCCCCATCCATGAGTTGGAATGGCAATGCCACATTAGCATTTTAGCCCTGCTCCCTCAGGAGATTGGGTTCTCTGTTCTTCTGCCTGGACTCTGAGAATAACCTCAGCCCTTCTGACACAAACTAGGTTAAGAAAATGGATTCTGCACTGCTATTGGGAGCGCACAACAAATGTTCAGTATCAAAAAGCAAACACCAGACTGGTCAGTGGTAAATTAACACAATATATTGTCAGGGGTGGAAGTAAATGGCATTATGCACACAAATGAGTAAGTAAAGGATTCGATCAATTACCGTTCACTTGACAATATTTATCATATCATAGGTTATAGCAGCATAGAATGGAGTTCTATGTAGCTTAATTCGCGTAAACCAGGTAATCCACAGAATCAGCAATAAGTAATGGCATTAGAAACAGTTACAACAGTGATACGTAATACTGTGATAACTCCTCTGTAAACAGTAAGCTATAATCAATTTAGAGATCTCTCTATATATGAATGTCAGCTATAAAATGTAAGACTCTCTAAAGAGGTACATCTTACTATGGACAATAGGCAAAGTTCTTGTGAAGCAGCTATCTTAGTAAATAGTCTTTAGCCCTAGTTCTTCAGCTGGCTAGTGTTGGGGACTAGTCTATATGCTGGTACACATGAGCACAGTCCCAGTAAAGTCTGCATGCAGTAAATAATGCTGCTAGTTAAATGGCCAGTCCCTATGTGCTCAGTCTGTGTTAGCTGCAACATGTTAATGGCAGTGTCCTTTTGCCAGTGCCAGCAATACAGCAACAGGGGTCCTGCTGTTCAGATGTCAGCTCCCTTCTGGATCTGCCTGAAAAGACTCTGGTCTTCTTATTCTTGTAGCAAATTGATGTGCACACAGGAGGAAGGAGTGAAGTAGGAGTGGTGCAAAAGAGAGTACAGTATTGTTAGATCGCAAGTGAATTTTAACAAGATTTTGTATATTTGCCCATTTAGTCTCTTTTAAGGAAATGCTCAGCAGACGGGCAGGCAGGAAATACTCATCAGGCAGTTTTCAATCATAGGGGTTGATTTACTAAATTTGGTGCAAAATCTGGTGCAGCTCTGATAGAAATCAATCAGCTTCCAGTTTGTTTTTAAAGTTTAGGGTCCTTTCACACGGAGCGGACCGTTTTTCGGTCCGCTCCGTGTGCCCGTCAGCTCAGCGGGGGGGTCTCCGCTCAGCTGTCGGCGGACGGGGCGGTCCCCGCACACTGTGCAGGGACCGCCCCGTCTCTCCTCCGCTCTCCCCTATGGGGAGTCGGATGGAAACGGACCATCTGTCAGTTTGCATCCGATCCGTTTGGCCGGACGGAAGAAAAATAGGACATTCTTCCGTCCGCAAAAACGGATGCGGATCTAGCGGACGTTAGCGGATGCATCATCCGCTAACGGATCCGCTCCCATAGGGGCCCATTACAAGTCCGTAAACGGACTTGTAATGAGCGGACCTGTCAGGGCCCTGGCGCCGGCTCCCGGCGCGCCCCTGGTGTGCGCGCGCGTGTCCGCGCTCGTGCGCGTGCACCGGAGGTGCGCGCGCGTGCGCGGGTGGTGCGCGCGCGGCGGGAGCGCGCGCGTGCACGTTGGCGCGAGTCTTTGGCGCCAATGTGCCTTTAAAAGGCAGTCAGATACAGCAGCCCCTTGCTGTCTGATCTGCCAAAATACCCTGTGATTTAAACCTGAATCTGTATCTGAATTACCTGACCTGATATTGACCCGGCTACGTTGACTCTCCGTACCTCTCCAATCCTGACCTCGGCCTGCTTGGACTTACCTTCTGTTACCGTTACCACCGCTGCCAGATCTTCTGCCTGAACACCCGACTACGTCTGCCTGTTTAACCCTTCGCCTGCTCTCGTGTTTGACCTCGGCCTGCCTGACCCAGCTTACGTCTCATCCTCCTGTTTACTTCGCTCTGCACCAGTCCCGAAGTCGCCTGCCGTCCGCACCAAGGTCACCTGCCAAGTCGCATCGGGATCGCTAACCTCTGCATCTGCCTTCATACCACCAGCTCCCGTATCAGAGTGCCTGTTCCTTCCTTGTTCCAGTGACCCCGGAAGAACCTGTACCGTGCTGACCTGACCTGCACCATCATCCAGGCACCCTTACCCCGCTGCGCTCCCGAGCCGCTGTTCCCAAATCCAGCGTCTCCCGAACCAGCGCCGTACGAGAGGCCACCTCCTGCGACTAGGATCTGACAACCAGGTATACACCATACGTAACAGGACCGTTCGTCCGCTAGTGTGAAAGGGCCCTTAATTGAAAAAGCTGAAGTTGGAAGCTGATTGGCTACCATGAACAGCTGCAACTGGTTTTGCACTTCCCAGTTTTAGTAACTCATTGCTGTGCTGCACCAGTCTAAAAATGGGTTCAGACGCTTTTGGCATTTCCGTGTTTTCACGTTTCAGACGCAAATCGCGGCAAAACGCGGTACCGGCGTTTTGCCACGATTTCGTTTTTTTCAGAAGCAAAAAAATGGGTTCAGACGCTTTTGGCGTTTCAGGTTTTCGCGTTTCAGACGCAATTCGCGGCAAAACGCCGCTGATCGCGGCAAAACGCGGTACCCGCGTTTGGCCGCGATTTCGGTTATAGGCGTTTTTAAAGGTGACCTATTTTTTTACATTAGAAATCTCAAAAATGATGGCAAATGATGAAAAAACATAAAAAAAAACTAAACAACTGTAATTGCTTGCATTGCATTGTGGACAATCCACAACTTGTGGCAGGTGACGTGGCCAGGTAACGTGACAGGTGGACAATCCACAACTTGTGGCAGGTGTAGGGGCCAGGTGATGTGAACAGGTGATGTGGCAGGTGACGTGGCAAGGTGACATGGCAAGTGGACAATCCACAACTTGTGGCAGGTGACGTGGCCAGGTGACGTGGCAAGTGGACAATCAAATTTCGAATTTTTCAATTTTCGTATTTTTCAAACTTAAAATTTCCCAAATTTAGAAATTTTCTAAATTTCAAATTTTTCAAATTTCGAATTTCGAATTTTGACATTTTAAAATTTTGAAATTCGAATTTTTCAAATTTCTAATTTTTCAAATTTCGAATGTTTCAATTTTCGAATTTTTCAAGTTTTGAATTTTCGAATATTTCAAATTTCGAATTTTTCAAATTTCGAATTTTTCAAATTTCGAATTTTTCAAATTTCGAATTTTTCAAATTTCGAATTTTTCAATTTTCGAATTTTTTTAATTTTCGAAATTTAGAATTTAGAATTGAAAAATTAGAAATTCAAAATTTCGAAAACTGGAAATTAGAAATTTTGAATTACAAATCTTTCAATTTTTCAATTTTCGTACTTCAAAATTTGAAAAATTAGAAATTCAAAAAATTCGAAAATTTAAAAAAATTCTCTGCATATTACAAATTTTTCAATTTTCGTACTTCAGAATTTGAAAAATGCGAAATTTAAAAAATTCGAAAATGTCAAAAAATTCTCTGGATAAGTACGCAAATTTCGAAAATTTAAAAATTCTAAATTTCGAAAAATTTGAAAAATTTGAAAATTTAAAAATTCGAAATTCGAAAATTCGTATATTGGTAAAATAGCCAACTGAAAATCTCTGTGTGAAATCCCATCAATGGATGGGTCCAATAGTGACGAGCTCTGCCAACGGATCTCTTCACGTTTCAGACGCAAATCGCGGCAAAACGCCGCTAATCGCGGCAAAACGCGGTACCGGCGTTTAGAATTTAGAATTTTTCAAATTTCGAATTTTTTAATTTTCGAATTTTTCAAATTTTCAAAATTTAGAATTTTTTAATTTTCGAAATTTGCGTACTTATCCAGACAATATTTTTAAATTTTCGAATTTCGCATTTTTCAAATTCTGAAGTACGAAAATTGAAAAATTTGTAATTCAAAAATTGAAAAATTGGAAGTTAGAAATTTTTCAAATTTCAAATTTCGAATTTTCAAATTTCGAATATTTCGAATTTTTCAAATTCGGAAATACAAAAATTGAAAAAAATCGAAATTCGAAAAATTTTGAATTTCGAATTTTTCAATTTTCGAAATTCGAATTTTTCGAAATTTCATTCGGAATTTAAACAATTCGAAAATTGAAAAATTCGAAAATTGAAAAATTCGAAATTTCGCAATTTAAAAATTCGAAATTTAAAAATTCGAAATGTGAAAAAATCGAATTTCCAAATTTCGAAAAATGAAAAATTAAAAATTTCGAAAATTGGAAATTCGAAATTTTTGAATTACAAATTCGAAATTTTCGTACTTCAGAATTTGAAAAATTCGAAATTAAAAAAATTCGAAAATGTAAAAAAATTCTCTGGATAAGTACGCAGCTGGACATACATATTGGTAAAATAGCCAACTGAAAATCTCTGTGCCATCAACGGATGGGTCCAATAGTGACGAGCTCTGCCAACGAATCTCTCCCCTAGTTTGCGACGGCGTTGAAGCCTCAGCAAGAGCAACGTATGGACAATTTCTTGGCATAGATTCAATATGGGATCCATTTAAAAAAAGAAGAATCAGATGAAAGTATGCAAGTCTGCATATGAAAGTCTGCTGCTGCTCTCTCTGTTGAAAATGGCAGAAATAGGTAAAAATATATAGCTTTCAGAGCTTTGGGAGGGTCTACAATGTCTGTGCTATAAACGCTGATAGCCGCAATGCGGTAAAACGCGGCAAAACGCAGCGAAATTCGCGGCAAAAACTGGCGTTTTGAATGCCGGTTTTTGCTTTTGAAAACGTGAGTTCAGATGTGTTTTCATGGGGCCTTACCCTCTCTCTTTTATTTAGTACATATTGGGAATAACATTAGCCAGTGATTAGCAGGTGATGTGGCCAGGTGACGTGACAGGTGGACAATCCACAACTTGTGGCAGGTGAAGTGGCCAGTTGATGTGACAGAGGCTCGTTTTTTCAAAAGTGGGTTCAGACGCTTTTGGCGTTTCAGGTTTTCGCGTTTCAGACGCAAATCGCGGCAAAACGCGGCTAATCGCGGCAAAACGCGGTACCCGCGTTTTGCCGCGATTTCGTTTATAGGCGTTTTTAAAGGTGACCTATTTTTTTACATTAGAAATCTCAAAAATGATGGCAAATGATGAAAAAACATTAAAAAAAACCTAAACAACTGTAATTGCTTGCATTGCATTGTGGACAATCCACAACTTGTGGCAGGTGACATGGCCAGGTAACGTGACAGGTGGACAATCCACAACTTGTGGCAGGTGTAGGGGCCAGGTGATGTGAACAGGTGATGTGGCAGGTGACGTGGCCAGGTGACATGGCAAGTGGACAATCCACAACTTGTGGCAGGTGACGTGGCCAGGTGACGTGGCAAGTGGACAATCAAATTTCGAATTTTTCAATTTTCGTATTTTTCAAATTTAAAATTTCCCAAATTTTTCAATTTTCTAAATTTCGAATTTTTCAATTTTCGAAATTTAGAATTTCGAATTTTGAAATTTTAAAATTTTGAAATTCGAATTTTTCAAATTTCGAATTTTTCAAATTTCGAATGTTTCAAATTTCGAATGTTTCAAATTTCGAATTTTTCAATTTTTTAATTTTCGAAATTTAGAATTTCGAAAATTGAAAAATTTGAAATTAAAAATTTCGAAAACTGGAAATTAGAAATTTTGAAATTTGAAAAGCCAACTGAAAATCTCTGTGCCATCAATGGATGGGTCCAATAGTGACGAGCTCTGCCAACGGATCTTTTCACGTTTCAGACGCAAATCGCGGCAAAACGCCGCTAATCGCGGCAAAACCGGCGTTTAGAATTTAGAATTTTTCAAATTTCGAATTTTTTAATTTTGTAATTTTCGAATTTTTCAAATTTTCTAAATTTAGAATTTTTAAATTTTCGAAATTTGCGAACTTATCCAGAGAATATTTTTACATTTTCGAATTTTTCAATTTTCGTATTTTTCAAATTTCAAATATCCCAAATTTTGAAATTTTCTACATTTCAAATTTTGAAATTTTCTAAATTTCAAATTTTGAAATTTTCTAAATTTCAAATTTTTCAATTTTCTAAATTTCACATTTTTCAATTTTCGAATGTTTAAATTTTCGAATTTTTCACTTTTCAAATTTCGAATTTTTCAAATTTCGAATTTTTCAAATTTCGAATTTTTCAAATTTCGAATTTTTTAATTTTCGAAATTTAGAATTTAGAATTGAAAAATTAGAAATTCAAAATTTCGAAAACTGGAAATTAGAAATTCGAAATTTTTGAATTACAAATCTTTCAATTTTCGTACTTCAGAATTTGAAAAATTTGAAATTAAAAAATTTCTTTCGAAAACTGGAAATTAGAAATTCGAAATTTTTGAATTACAAATCTTTCAATCTTTCAATTTTCGTACTTCAGAATTTGAAAAATTAGAAATTAAAAAATTTCGAAAATTTAAAAAAAATCTCTGCATATTACACATTTTTCAATTTTCGTACTTCAGAATTTGAAAAATGCGAAATTTTAAAAATTCGAAAATTGAAAAAAATTCTCTGGTTATCCAGAGAATTTTTTTCAATTTTCGAATTTTTAAAATTTAAAATTTAAAAATTCTAAATTCGAAATTTGAAAAATTCGAAATTCGAAATTTCGAAAAATTCGAAATTCGAAAATTGAAAAATTCGAAATGCGAAAATTCGTATATTGGTAAAATAGCCAACTGAAAATCTCTGTGCCATCAATGGATGGGTCCAATAGTGACGAGCTCTGCCAACGGATCTCTTCACGTTTCAGACGCAAATCGCGGCAAAACGCCGCTAATCGCGGCAAAACGCGGTACCGACGTTTAGAATTTTTCAAATTTCGAATTTTTTAATTTTGTAATTTTCGAATTTTTCTAAATTTAGAATTTTTAAATTTTCGAAATTTGCGTACTTATCCAGAGAATGGCCCAGATTCACAGAGCGATTACGCCTGCGCAACAGGAGATGCGTGTGCGTAAGTCTAAATGTGCGCGTGCTACGCGGTGTGCGCAACAGCAAAATGTCCTGTCTAAAATTAGAGCTTATAAAAGCTGGTCTAAAAAAAAAAAAAGTCTACTTGTTAGATAAAGCAACACTGTTAGTGAGGCGCTCAGCAGTCACACGTGTTGCTCAACAATCTGTATGGCAACATGCCAGGGGCATCGTCGCACATAGCTATACTACTGACTTTAGATGAACAAAGAAGGATGAGGGCACGGAGGATGGCACGGAGGATGGCACGGGAGAGGATATACCGTACCCGCATAGACCTGTTTGGCATGAGTGATTCTGAGGTGTTTCGCATCTTCAGATTCACCCCTCATGCCATCCTGGAATTAACCACAACCTTGCAGGAGGACATCACCAGCCCAACACACCGCTCACATGCAGTGCAGCCACTGGTCAAGGTCATGGCAACACTCCATTTCCTTGCCAGTGGCTCTTTTCAGCGTACAAGTGGAGTGGTGGCTGGGATGTCACAGTCCTCCATGAGCAGATGTGTGCACCAGGTTGTCCCTGCAATCCTCAGACGCATGGCCAACCAAATCATCAAACCCACCACTGAGGAGCTGCGGCTGAAGGCAATGACAGATTTCTACAGAATTGCCAGATTCCCACGCACTGTGGGGGCCATTGATTGCACACATGTGGCACTCCAGCCCCCCCAGGAGACAGAGCACATGTACCGCAATCGGAAGCATTGGCATTCCATCAATGTACAGGTGATAGTCGATGCCCAAGGCCTCATATGGCACGTCCGTGCCAAACAACCAGGGTCCAGCCATGACAGCTACATATACAATCAATGCCACATCCGATTGGAATTCGATCAGAACGTGTATGGGGACAGCTGGCTGGTTGGTGAGTGACATGGGTGGCAGGCATGACTATCCCCTCCCATGATGCACATCACAAGGGGCACATGCATGACTAACATCCTCCTGTGTTTTCCCTTACAGGTGACTCTGCATATCCACTGGGACCCCATCTCATGACTCCTATCCGGAACCCCCAAACCCCAGGAGAGGAAAGATACAATCAAGCACATGCCCAAACACGAGCAGTGGTGGAGCGCACCTTTGGCCTCCTAAAGTCCTTTCCGATGCCTGGATAAGTCTGGGGGTACCCTCTTGTATTCCCCAAACTTTGTGTGCCAGATCATTGGTGCATGTTGCATGCTGCACAACTTTGCAGAAAGAAAGGGCCTGCAGATTGACCTACGTGATGACCTGACCCCTGAACCAGACAATCCCCCCCTAACCGAGGCTACCCCGTCTTCTGAGGGAAGAGCAGCCAGGAGACAGCTCACATTGGGCATCTTTGCACGTTAAACATTAATCATGGCACAATGAGAATGCATGCATGCACACCACTGTGGTCCCTAGCACAGACACACCACATCCACATCAAATTGGATTGGCACCAGTCCACCATGCTGGACTTGTGAGCAGCAACGCCACGCCAAGGCTCCAATTATGTCACTGAACATTCATACACCAATCACACGGACCTGGGGATCACTTCTCCCTGGTCCTGGGGAACCCTTCTCCACCAAAATAGATGGTGACACCCCTTTTCCGGCAGGAATGTCACCCCCACATTCACACAGCATTCACAACACAAAAAAAAAAAATGACCAGCAAAAGCAAAAAATTTCCAGCAAAAAAAATGTTGTAAAAAAAAAAAGGGGGGGGGAACAAATTACTGCCCTCTGCGTGAGCCACGCCTGGGGCGCCCCCGGCCACGGCCCCGGCTTCTCAGGGGAGACTCATGGGGAAGGGGTAAAACCGGGGAAGGAGGATCAGCCCCTGATCTCTGCCCACCTGGTGGCCTGCCCTCCAAGGCCACGGCAATTCTGTCCAGGGCAGCACCAAGTGTTGCCGTGTTGGCCTGGATAGCCAGGGTAAGGGCCCTCACATCCTGCCCAATGCCTGCTGATGTCGTCTGCAGTTCGTTTAGGCAGGTTGTGAAAGCCCGGGAGTGGGAGTCCAGGTTCCCCAGCGTATCCTTGATGGAGGACACGCTCTCCTCCATCCGCACCAATGTCTGGCTGACCTGTCCCAGATGGCGGGTCTGGAGGAACTGGTCCCTTCTCAGGGTGGCGGGCAGGAGATCGGCCAACCCCCTGGTGGTCTGGGATGACATCCTGCCTCCAGCTGATGCTCGTGGCCGGGGAGAAGGGGAGGCCCTTGTGAGGGGAGCCATGTTGGGGGAGGAGGGGGGGCTCCCCCTTAGGGAGGCCTGCCTGCTGCCAGCCAGAGGGGAGGAGTCCTCAAAACCCAAACGTCCAGTGCCTGACATGGACTCCTCCTCTTCCTCATGATTCTCCTCCTCCTCATGATTCTCCTCCTCCTCATGATTCTCCTCCTCCTGTTGAACCTCCTCCGCGGACTCCGGCCTTGTTGGGGGGGCCTCATTACGCTGCTGTCCTGGGGTTGGTGCGGTCAGGCCAGATGGCCCTGCACCCTCCTGCACATCTGTGGATGACACAAAACATTCACAGGTTGGAGGATCCACACACTTGCCACATATTCCCTTTCACCCCCTCCCCCACACATGATACACACCTGATATTAAAAAATAAAACAACTTTCCTGGCACCACGGGCTGGGGACTGGAGTCAAAGCCGGGCAGGCCCTCAACTTCATGCCGATGAAAGGTCAGGGCCACCGCACGCTCCTCCGCTGTCAGGCTAATACGGCATGGTGGGCCCCCTCCTGTGCCCCTGGCATGGGCATGCATTCTGGCCAACTTCTTTTTGATCAGACGCCGGAGGTCATTGATTTTTTGTCAATCCCAGACCTGGTCCGTGTCTCCCCCTGCCCCGCAGAATTCACCTGGTCAGTGATCCTATCCAAAATCTCCCTCCTCCTGGCCGGGGTGGTGTTGGCCATACTCGCTAATGGCCCGGGCAAGAATCTGTTTTTCCACAACTGTAAAATTCAGCTTTCGTTTTCTCTCAGTCATCCTTCCAAAAAAAAACAGTCCCACAAACAAGCACAACCAATCACAAAAAAACACACACACACAGAGAAAACTACTCACCAAGAAACAGTCCCCAAAAAAACAAAACAAAAATACAGCAGGAAAAGAAACAAAAAGAAATATATCAATCAAACAAACAGTCTCTCAAACACTTATCAAAAACCACTTTCAAAAATCTACTAACAAACACCTGATCACACAGAACACTAATCTGACAACTACAAAACACACCGCAACGAACAACAAGAACAAAAGCACTTGGTTAAATGGGAAGGGACAAAGGGATGTTCTTTTGCAAAGGAAGTGCGTTTGTGTGTGTCTATTTATACTGTTTGCGTAGTTCACAACGTTGCCCTAGTCCATTTCCAATTTCACTGATTGCGCTGCTCCCGAGTTGTGAGCATGCGCACATCGGAGCTGACATGGTCTCGTTCAAGCGCGCATGCGCGAGCCGGCTGGTCCTTCATTTGCATGGGGTCACGGCTCATTTCAATGTAACACGCCCATGTCCTTCCCAATTTGTATTACTCCTCCTTACGCCTCTGAAAAAACGTTACGTATGCGCAATTTCCTGCGCAAAAGCTACGAGAATAGGGTGATTACGCGGCAAAATTCCGCAAGTCTAACGTAAAGGCGGTGCGCTACACCGGTCTAATAATGCGCAGATGTACCTGAATCTGGGCCAATATTTTTCAATCTTCGTATTTTTCAAATTTCAAATTTCCCAAATTTTGAAATTTTCTAAATTTCAAATTTTTCAATTTTCGAAATTTAGAATTTCGAATTTTGAAATTTTGAAATTCGAATTTTTCAAAATTTCGAATTTTTCAAATTTCGAATGTTTCAATTTTCGAATTTTGAAATTTTCGCATTTCGAATTTTTCAAATTTCGAATTTTTCAAATTTCGAATTTTTTAATTTTCGAATTTTTTAATTTTCGAATTTTCGTATTTCAGAATTTGAAAAATTAGAAATTAAAAAATTTCGAAAATTTAAAAAAAATCTTTGCATATTACACATTTTTCAATTTTCGTACTTCAGAATTTTAAAAATGCGAAATTTTTAAAATTCGAAAATGTAAAAAAATTCTCTGGATAAGTACGCAAATTTCAAAAATTTAAAAATTCGAAATTCTAAAATTCGAAATTCGAAAATTCGTATATTGGTAAAATAGCCAACTGAAAATCTCTGTGCCATCAATGGATGGGTCCAATAGTGACGAGCTCTGCCAACGGATCTCTTCACGTTTCAGACGCAAATCGCGGCAAAACGCCGCTAATCGCGGCAAAAACGCGGTACCGGCGTTTAGAATTTATAATTTTTCAAATTTCGAATTTTTTTATTTTTTAAATTTTCGAATTTTGCATTTTTCAAATTCTGAAGTACAAAAATTGAAAAATGTGTAATTCAAAAATTGAAAAATTTGAAGTTAGAAATTTTTCAAATTCGGAAATACAAAAATTGAAAAACATCGAAATTCGAAAAATTTCGAATTTTTCAATTTTCGTAATTTAGAATTTAGAATTTTTCAATTTTCGAAATGATGAAATTCGAATTTGAAAATTCGAAATGTGAAAATTCGAAATGTGAAAATTCGAAATTTAAAAATTCGAAATGTGAAAAAATCGAATTTTCTAATTTCTAAAATTGAAAAATTAGAAATTAAAAAATTTCGAAAATTGGAAATTCAAAATTTTTGAATTACAAATTTTTCAATTTTCGTACTTCAGAATTTGAAAAATTCGAAATTAAAAAAATTCGAAAATGTAAAAAAATTCTCTGGATAAGTACGCAGCTGGACATACATATTGGTAAAATAGCCAACTGAAAATCTCTGTGCCATCAACGGATGGGTCCAATAGTGACGAGCTCTGCCAACGAATCTCTCCCGTAGTTTGCAACGGCGTTGAAGCCTCAGCAAGAGCAACGTATGGACAATTTCTTGGCATAGATTCAATATGGGATCCATTTAAAAAAAGAAGAATCAGATGAAAGTATGCAAGTCTGCATATGAAAGTCTGCTGCTGCTCTCTCTGTTGAAAATGGCAGAAATAGGTAAAAATATATAGCTTTCAGAGCTTTGGGAGGGTCTACAATGTCTGTGCTATAAACGCTGATAGCCGCAATGCGGTAAAACGCGGCAAAACGCAGCGAAATTCGCGGCAAAAACTGGCGTTTTGAATGCCGGTTTTTGCTTTTGAAAACGTGAGTTCAGATGTGTTTGCATTTGCTTCTCGTGTGCATGGGGCCTTACCCTCTCTCTTTTATTTAGTACATATTGGGAATAACATTAGCCATGGATGTCCATTGCCTCCTCATTTTTCTTTACTTTTTCAACCATTGGCCACACACATTACAAATAACTGTTTTATGACAGAAATTAAGGTACATAAAAATATTTTCTCTATCTCCTTAAATGCCAATGATATCTAGCCTGATCTCACAAATTCTTTGAGGACAGTAGGGCTGTTACTGATTAAAATTTTCGTGTTCGATTAATCATTTTTTTTTTGTAATCGATTAATCGACTAATTTAGATTAATTATAACGCACATACAGATCCAACGACTTTTAGCTGATCTACTTGCATTGCAACTCTGCATTAGTCAGTGGTAAATGTGGTATACACTATATACAATCACCCGACACTAGTTAGTTTCCACAATCCATGACTTAACATTACAGTTCACACAAATACGTTTTAAATTCAAACTGTAGCACTGACGTAAGTATTTTGTTCTTATTAAGCTTTAAGAAAAACGTAGAAAGTTAGTTTAACTTTAATTATATATCAGACAGGAGGCTCGTATCTTATGCATTATCTTTCTTTAATAATGCCCATAGCAGAAATACAACTTTTAGTGAATTCAACAAGAAAAAACTTTAGAACAAAACTACAAGTCCCAGCAGCCCTCTGGATAGGACTGCCAATCACATGGCAGGTCTGTAGGTATATAAAGGGCTGTCTCCTTGAACTCCTCCTCTTTCTTTCTGCTCATGGCAGAACTCAGATAAGTGCATTCATTTTTGTTGTTGCTTGTGCTTTGCAGTGTGTGTGAGTGAAATTGTGGAGCTCAGTTTCCTTGCAGTTGTGCTTCCGCGGGTTTGCTCCTGCCTACATTGCCCAGGTTTTTTGACTGTCCGCTGATGCTGTTTTTTCCCTTTGTTTGTTGTTTCCGTCCCCCCCCCCTTTTTGTTTCCCTTCCTTGCGCCCGGTCACCTGACCGGGTCCTCGGCCCGGGGCGTGCTCTCCTTTTCTGCGGCGCTCCCGTTCGAGCGTTTCATTGCCTCTCCTGTGTGCTTGTGGGGGTGGTACCTGTGTCCATCTTGCGACGCCATTGGTTCGGCGCCATCTTGCCTCCCTCTCGTCCCTAGCTTTGCGCGCCTCCTCGGCGCGCTTCGGGGGGCGTGTCCTGAAGGCCCCGCGGCCTCCAATCACAGCTCGGGAAAACGTAATCTCGCGAGATTACGTTCTCCTGAGCTAGGACGTCACTTACTCTCGCCGCTACGCCAGTATTGAGCGAGCGGCTGTACTGGTAGGAGCGTTCTACTCTGTACTGTCACACTAGGGAATTTATTCCCCATTTTGGTCCTTATTAATATCATTGTACTGTAGGAGCGTCGCCGCTCTAACAGTACCTATTATCAGTTAGTGCTAACATTCTCAATTAGTCAGGACTATCTTGCCAACTGATTATAATTTGCAATTGTTGTTATAATCTGCTACTATTAATAGTTATCATGGTGGATGTGAGGAACTCCGGGTCACCAAAAGCCCCGGCTGGGGGAGAGCCTTCCCTTGACAATCCCATATTCCTGACCGCTGCCCAGATTCAGGAGTTAATAAATCAATCTGTGCAAGCAGCAATGGCTTCAACCTCCATAGCCCATCAACCTGCACCTGTCATGCCTGGTCCCTCAGGCTGTGGTGAACGCCCATAAAAAAGGGCAAAGCGTCCCAGAAACGCAAACATATCACAACGATACTCGACTCCCCGGCAGGGGAAGTAAATAATTTGCCTCAGGCAGCACCCCCCCCCGGTCTGCCGACCCACTACCATCCCAGACTCCCACCGACCCCTGAGCCTCGGGGAGCAGCATTTGCAGAGGCAACGGCCCGCTAGACAGTCCAAGCCGGACTCATACGTGGATGCATCAGACTCATCCGCGGAATCCGAGGCGGTAGACGCCTATGAGTCTGACGATGAAGATGAGGAGGAATACAAGGGTTGTGGGCATATGAGGACGCCACCCCTGTAACCCAGGGCGAAACAATCCTGGATGCTCGTGGAGAGCCTTTCTTCGACCCAGAAGGGATATCTCACCCCCGATCTGGAGGCTGGGCACCTCTCCCAGAGGTCACCCAATACATACAATACTGGGCCCGCAGGTCTGTGGACAAGGCCAATTGAAATAAATTAAGGGCAGAATGCCCTCGGCCTTGTATTCCAAAAAAGGCAGTAGTTACCCCCGAGGTGGATCCTATACTCCTTAGGTACCTCACTAAACACGGAAAGTACTCTAAGAAGGGGATCGAAAGATCCTTTCGGTCCATCCAGGATCGAATTCTCGATCTGTTTGGCCCGGTCACAAAAATATTAAATATAGCTGAACAGGCTTCATCTGCTGATAAACCTATTGACCTGCACCAGCCCAGAGAACAGTATGCCTCTTGGGGTGTGCAAACACTATTTGCTCCACAGAGCGTCGTCGCTCCATTTTAATAAGGCTAGATCCTCAGCTGTCGCATCTAGCGGAATCTGAACCCGGCCCTGCGGCCGAGTGGATATTATTCGGTGACACGCTTATTAAAGACATAAACAAGATGGTTGGACTATAAACTAGTCTTGATAAAGCCCAAACGTCCCTAAAAAGGTCAGGGACTCCAAAAAAAATTCCCAAGGCTGGCAGAAACAGGGGCCGCTCTGCTGGCCGTTATTCCGCTAACAAGCCATACTACAGAGCACCCGCTCAGTACAGCCAGGCTCCTCAACCATACCCAGTCCCGGTGGCACAGCCAGCGCCTTTCTTCCCACCCCGCGGACGCCCCTGGAGAGGACGTGGAGGGAGAGGCTATCCCCGCTCCCGCCCTACTACCGGTGAGTACAATACACCCGAATTCTTCACACTCTTATAGGGGGAAGGCTGAGACATTTTATCCACGCATGGTCTGCGATTACGGAAGACGCCTGGATACTCAACACAGTAGTGGGATATCGGATAGAGCTATACTCCCTACCAGACATGGATATGGTTCCTTATCCCATCCGGTTATCAAACATGAACTCTACTCTCATAGATCAGGAGCTACAGACCCTGCTGACCAAACAGGCCGTGGTAGAGGTGGACCCCCTCTCCCCGGGGTTCCTCAGCAACCTATTCCTTGTCAGAAAAAAGGACGGCGGATATCGTCCTGTTATAAACCTAAGAACCCTCAATCAACATGTCGTTTACCGACATTTCAAAATGGAGGGGATCCATTACCTGCGGGATCTCTTACGTCCCGGGGACTGGTTAGTGAAGGTGGACTTGAAGGACGCCTACCTTACGGTCCCTATCCATCCAACCTCCCAACACTTCCTATGCTTCCTTTGGAGAGACAGAATGTGGCAATTTACTTGCCTTCCCTTCGGTCTTTCGTCCGCCCCATGGTGTTTCACCAAGTTGCTGAAGCCGGTAGTGGCGGCATTGCGGAGCAGAGGGGTAAGGTTGATCATTTACCTGGACGACCTGCTCATAATGGCTCGATCCAGTCACCAGGCAAACGAACATGCTTCCTGGACCGTCAAATTGCTCCAGGAGCTGGGGTTCGTCATAAATCACGAAAAGTCTATCCTGGTTCCATCCCGGGAGATGGAATTCTTGTGATTCTTGGTGGACACCAAACGAACTGTCCTCCGCTTACCCAAGACCAAATTGGCTACCATCCGCAAAGAGATTCGGACCGTGTTGAGCAAACAAAGAGTGTCCTTACGCGGTTTGGCACGTTTAGTAGGACTTTTATCGGCCTCAATCCAGGCCATCTTTCCAGCACCTCTCCACTATCGAGCCCTTCAGAGACTCAAGACTCTTCATCTACGCCAGGGACTTTGCTATGCAGACGAAGTACCGCTAGATGCGGAAGCAGTGGAGGAACTACGTTGGTGGTTACGTCATGCCGTCGAATGGAACGGCAAAGCCATTTTCAGTTCCAATCCGGATTATATCATAGAGTCGGACGCGAGCCGTCACGGCTGGGGTGCTCGGTGCGGGCCCTCGTCCACAGGAGGGACCTGGTCCGCGGTGGAGTCTCTACTCCACATTAATACCCTGGAACTCCTGGCTGCTTTCTTTGCCATCAGGAGTCTTCTTCCGAACATGTCCAACTGCTGTGTGTTATTGCGCATGGATAGATCCAGAGCCCTAGCGGATCTAGCTAAAGACTTTTGGCATTTCTGCCTGGAACGCAATATCGTTCCCGTAGCGGAATACATCCCAGGCGCCTCAAACTTGATAGCGGATTGGAATTCTCGCTACCTTACCGATTCCAGCGATTGGCGACTGGACCGAGCGGAATTTCTCTCCCTGGTTCGCCTATGGGGCCCATTCTCTATGGACCTGTTCACCTCCCGCATCAATCATCAGCTCCCACACTTTTACAGCTGGAGGCCGGATCCGGAGGCCCAGGCGTTAGACGCTCTTCGCCAGACCTGGCCACAAGGGACGCATTATGCGTTCCCTCCCTTCTCGATGATCCTCAGGGTTCTCCTACACATAGCGAACCTGAGAGCCTCGGTCGTGCTGATCACTCTGTGGTGGCCGACACAGCCGTGGTTTCCCCTCCTTCTGGGGATGACTGTAGATTTCCCCAGGCTACTTCCTCACTTCCCTCATCTCCTATCCAACCCGGGCGGGGATCTCCACCCCCTGATTGTGGATCACAACCTACCTCTCCTCGCATGGTTGGTCTCGGGGTGCCGGACGCGGATAGCGACCTTTCACGAACAGATAGGGATCTCCTCGCCCTGGCCTGGGCCCCCGGGACTAGATCGGCATACCGATCAGCCTGGCGAATCTGGGTACGTTGGTGTGATCAACGACAGATTAATCCCGTTCAGGCACCTGTATCGGTGGTAGCCAACTACCTGGCGGATTCTTTTGAATCCGGGAAATCCTATAGCTCCATTAACGTGTATCGCTCTGCGATTTCTGCTTATCACTCTCCTGTAGATTCTCTTCCCGTGGGTAAACACCCATTGGTGTGCCGTCTGTTAAGAGGCGCTAAGTTCAAACGCCCTCCACGTCCCAGGTATCAGAACACTTGGGACGTAGGTAAGGTGTTAGCCATGTTCTCGGAATGGGCAGACAATGACGCTCTCCCGCTAAAATTACTGTCTTTTAAGCTCACAGTTCTCTTATGCCTGATCTCCATCAAGCGTGTTTCGGACGTCAAGGCCTTAGATATCTCCAGGCGTCAATTTTCGCCACAGGGAGTTAAATTCTCGGTCGTTCGTAGGACAAAAACGGGAATCCAATCGGTTTTCTATCCGTTTTTTCCCGCACATCCACGCTTGTGTGTGGTTCGCTGTCTACAGACATATGAGTCACAGACAGCTTCGCTGCGGTTATCGCAATTCTCCCCACATCTCATCTCCTACGTTCACCCTCACCACCCAGTTTCTTCGGCTACGTTGGCCAGGTGGGTAAGGTCCACCATGGACATGGCGGGGATTAACGTTTCCCTGTTCGGTGCCCATTCCTCCAGGGGTGCGATGGCTATCAAGGTAGTCACCCCTGGAGGCTCGCTTTCGGGTCTACTGATGGCGGCAGACTGATCTTCCGAGACCACCTTCCGCCAATTCTACTTTAGACCGGAGGAACACATATCTATGTCGGTTCTATGATTATATTCTGTGGTAAATTTTGTTATTTGTCATTATTATTTATATATATATATATATATTCATATATAGCTTTGAACTTGCATAAGATATGAGCCTCCTGTCTGATATATAAATCGAGATTTTCCTAGCTTGTGACGGAAAATATTAGTTATATGAAGACAGAAGGCGAATATCTTCCCGCCCGACCCAACCCTGTCATGGTTTTTATTTTGTCTTGTTCCAGGTTATTGTCATGGTGGAAGATCCAGCCAATCCCGACGCACGCGCGCTGGCGCCTGTTTGCGCGCACATGCGCGCGTCAGTGTGCGCGATGCGCGCGGCCGTGTGCGCGGGCGCGCACCCGTGCGTGTGGCGCGCACGGCGGGTGCGCGCGCGCACGCTGACACTGTTTTGGCGCCAAGGAATGCTATTTAAGCTGTCTGGTCCTGGTGCATCTTGCTGACCAGTCTACAGCGTTTCCGGATAGAACCTGCACCTGCTAACCTGATTGATCTCTGTTTACCTGACCCGGCTTCCCGTGACATACCTCTGCCTGCAGCCTGCCCTTGACCCCGGCTAGACCTGACCACCGATCCTGCTTGACCCCCTGGTTCTGCTATCTGCTATCTGCCTGTATTAAACCAGTCTGGACTGAATTAACCCCTTCGGATCTGTTCCGGTTTCCTGATCTGCCATCTGATCCGGTGTGCACGAGTCCTTGGGCTCTTACACAGCAAGCGCTACCGCACCATTCCAGTGTTCCGTGGTTCCCTGCCAGGACCCCGCCAGGACCCGTTCCAATCCTCTTCCGGTCCGCCACCAGCTACCACTAGGCACTTGTGCCCCTCTTGACTCGGGTTCCCCTGTCTGCTCTATCAGGGACTCCTGTGTCAGAGGCTTACGAGAGGCCGCTCCCTGCACGTTGGACTCTACAACCAGGTACGTGACAGTTATTGAGGAACGCATCTCGCAATCCAGAGGCTAAAAATCTTTCCGGAGTTATCTTCATCGTTATCCCCCGTTGGGATGTCTGCCGGTTCGACCAACTGGGTCCGGTTCATCGGTGGTCGGAAGAATAGTTCAAGCTGAGTTCCAATTCCAGGTTCATACGGATTCGCTCCAAGAAAGAGGAGGAGTTCAAGGAGACAGCCCTTTATATACCTACAGACCTGCCACGTGATTGGCAGTCCTATCCAGAGGGCTGCTGGGACTTGTAGTTGTGTTCTAAATTTTTTTCTTGTTGAATTCACTAAAAGTTGTATTTCTGCTATGGGCATTATTAAAGAAAGATAATGCATAAGATTATCGCCTCCTGTCTTCATATAACTAATATTTTCCGTCACAAGCTAGGAAAATCTCGATTTATAAAATGTATCTAGTATATTGACTGTCAGTCACTTTATAGTAGGCAAGTAGGCATCACTTTAGCCAGTCACACAGACATACCAGAGTGTTTAAATTTTCTGGAAGCAGACATGATCGCATTTTATTGACAATATGCCCCGAGGAAACCGGACAGTCTTTAGCACGGAACAGATGTTGCCGATACACAAAGAATTGTCTGCACAAAACTGCTTAGGACAGGAAAACGATGGTTATTTCTGCCCCCATCCCCTGATGGAGCCTGATGCATCCTTCTGCTCCACTTCCTCAATCCACTACCTCAATCCAATGAGTGCAGTTTGCTCACATCCAGCAGGGTAAGTCTTGCTGTCCAGGCCATCCTCGGTGAGGGAACCAGGAAGTGAACCGCTCCGGCTTCACTGTATGGTTCCCTACGTGTTCTGGGAGCTGTGTGTTTCCCAGAACACAAAGGGGGGGGGGATGATGGGATCTGACATCCTGCCCACAGTCTACCCGCAGACTGTTTGGCCGGAAGTGGGTGCAAATACCTGTCTTTAGGCAGGTATCTGCACCCCCCTCCCCCTGAAAGGTGTCAAATGTGACACCGGAGGGGAAGAGGGTTCCGATGAGCGGGAGAGGAGGTGGAGTGTGGAGCTCCACTTTAATGTAATTATTTCGACTCTTGGAACAGAAAGAATTGCTTTGAATAAATCTTTGATTTATTTCCTTTTTTTAAAGTTGCTGGAAAATTGTTATTGAGATATCATGGACTAAACACCCGTTTTCCACTAGTACAACTTGTTGTGCGACTTGACACATGTGAAGTCGTATGACAAGTTAAAATCCATGTATTTTAATAGTGCCTATTCTAATTAGAAACTCTAATGTAAACCGTAGCCTGTCTGAATACGATTGAACGAAACTGAAGAAAAAACAATCACTGCAGCCTAACATGCATGAAATAGATCATTAAGGGCCCTTTCACACGGAGCGGACCGTTTTTGTGTCCGCTCCGTGTGTGTCCGTCGGCTCAGCGGGGATCATCCGTAATCCCCGCTGAGCTGTCGGCGGACAGGGCGGTCCCCGCACACTGTGCAGAGACCGTCCTGTCTCTCCTCCGCTCTCCCCTATGGGGAATCGGATGAATACGGACCGTGTGTCCGATCCGCCGGACGGAAGAAAAATAGGGTTTTCTTCCGTCCGAAAAACCGGATCTTTACGGACGCGGATCTTTGCGGACGTTAGCGGATGCATCATCCGCTAACGTCTGCAATCCCATAGGGATGAATGAATGGTCCGTCCGTGTGAAAGGACCCATAAGAAGTCATTTGGTATTCAGAAGCAAATTAAAAATAAATATTTGTATTGAGGATGGTGATATTTGAGGGTAAAAATATGGTGACTTTCAGGCCACGTACACACGGAGGGACATGTCCGCTGAAACATGTCCGACGGACTGTTTCCAGCGGACATGTCTCCTCCGGATTTTCGTCCGACGGTGTGTACACACCATCAGATGAAAATCCCCTCGGCCAGGGAATGCGGTGACGTGGCGGTGACGTTGACGCCAAACGAGGAAGTGAAATACTTCCACGCATGCGTCAAATCCATTCGACGCATGCGCAGAGATTTATGTCCGCTGGTTAGTGTACTAACCAGCGGACATATCCAACGGACATGTCTCCGGCGGACAAATTTCAAAGCATGCTTTAAAATTTGTCCGCTGGGAAAACATGTCCGCTAGCCCGTACACACGATCGGCTATGTCCGCTGAAACGGTCCGTCGGACCAGTTTCAGCAGATATATTCGATCGTGTGTACGCGGCCTCAGAGTTTTTTGGAGCAAACTTAGGGAAAGTCAGGAAACCAAGTCTGTGTAATACATTTGCATATCCCTTTAACCCAGTGAACATTCCACTGAGTGCAGTTACCCAGCAAATTCTATCTATGCATCCTTCCAGACTTTCAAGTTCATGAACTTATAAATCAATCACTTTAAAAATGATTCCTCCTGCTTGACCCCAGTAAGGATGTTGAAACGCCCCCCCCTCCCAAAGAATAAAAATAAAACACTAGTGTAACGGCACCCCCAAATACGAAAGGGGTTAAAGCCGTTTAGGATATTCCCTTTCCGAACACAAGGCAGCTAACGACACTCCACAGTCAGGCGAACGAGACCCATAAGAATAATTCCCCCTATTAACGAGACACAGCTCTGTTTCCAGGTTCGAAACAGGGAATGAATCTTTATTAAAAAAAAACTACAAGTTTTGTACACCTAAAGAGGAGGTTCTTACATTCTCCTCATTTTGAAAAGACACATTTGACCAATTAACTACAGCTGATGACTCAGACAAATGATCTTTAGGCTAGCCTTGCTGTCTCCTAAACTCCAATCCACATCACCAGACTTAATTACCATAACAGACAATAGAATGCAATCACACCCGACCCCATCACAGCAAGCTTATAGTACACAACAGCCAACACACAATATATACAATGTATACCGCATTGAATCTGACTAGCACAGATCATAGTGCTGTTCTCATTCACCCTGTGCCCCTATTAGAGACACAGGGTGATCTACATAATGATCTATATAAGAGGCATATGATCTATATAAGGGGCATCAGGGAGGCTGAAGCAAGGGTATCTTATACTTTCTAGGAGCTGGGTTCCACAGACCCTCCCGTTACAACTAGTATAGTGTAATACCGCTTCAAATGCTGCTAATTTAAGTGATAAACCACTCAAAAATTTGCATATCTTTTTAACAAGGTGATGCTCACACAAGTGCAGAGTCAGTCCATGAACCCTACCAAACTGAAACGTTTGTAACTCACTCCTCTCTTTGCTCCTTTTAAAATGTCCCCATTGCTCCACTTCAATGTTAGTTCAGATTGAGATTGCCCATGTAAAAGATATTATTTTTTTGGAGTCTCTGCAAAATCTTGATTGCTGGTGATGGAGCAACAACGGAGTGACACTTGATTTGGGCAGCAGGGGAGCAATGTGATAGAAGGAGGTGAGCAGAGCCATTACGATTCTAATGCTGTTAAATAGACACCAATGACAGAACAGCTAGTGTGACATGGCTTAAAAGTTAATATGCCTAAGAACTAATTTTTTTCTGAGAGACAATAGCTAATATACTCCGTACCAAAGAAATAATTAAAGTCATAATAAGAAGTAGTGAGCACTGGCATTGCCAATTAAATTGCAAATGCTTATCAAAGACTTTAAAGTTAAAAATAAAGTTAAAACTGAAAATTTTGTGCATTATCATTAAGCACATAATTGGAATTTTTACTGTGAATGGGTCCTATGCAATCAGGAGTCTTAATGCATTACTACTGTGCAGACTGAAGCTTCAATGAACCCATAGTAATATGTGTGGGAGATGACTAGGTTACCCCTTCCTTTCATTCCTAGGTCATCCTTTTTAAGCAAAGGCTTTGCAATTTTGCTTGCAATTCTATTTGCTATGCCTCATGTGCAGTACTGTGGAATTGACAAAATTGTTAGTGTGACACGGCCCAAACGTCATCTGTATTCTGACTCTGATTGTTGTGAAGCGATGTATCCCTTGTGAGACCTCTATGCCTGGCCTGTATAAAACCCCCATATAATCACTAAGGACAATCCTCATCAGATAGCTTGAACTCACCAAGTACCGATTCTGGTTACAGCAGATGAATATGTTGTGGTACTTATGCAGTGAAAATATGATATTGTCTGTAGCTTACTATGCAGAATACATGTGCCCTGCTACATGTGGCCTGTTAGCTGCCTCCATTACACAGGAAGTACAAACACAGGAAGAAAGGGTGGAGCATTACATACAAAGGAAGTATGTCATAGATCGGAGAAAGAAACATAGAAAAATAGGTGCATTACCACAAAAGGTCACTAGATAGCAGCATGTGAACTAAACATAATGACCCGGATTCACATACATCGGCGCATATTTATGCCGCCGTAGCGTATCTCTTTTACGCTACAGCGGCGCAGCTCGGAGAGGCAAGCATGGAATTCACAAAGCAAATGCTCCCAACTCTGCGCCAGCGTGGCATATATTTCGTAGGCGTAAGCCGGCGTAAGTGGAAGTAGGTGGAAGTAGGCTGAAAGTGGGCGTGATCCATGTTAATGAAGTGTGACCCCATGCAAATGATGGGCCGGGCGCCAGACAAGTACTTAAAATGAACTGCGCATGTGTCGGGACATGGACTCATCTCCGTGTGCATGCGTACAACCACGTCAGTACAACTGCCTAAGATACGCCGGATCACTGTGTAAGCCATGAACATATGCCCATATTCACAGACGTCCAATGTAAAATACTTAGGCTTGTTTTCCCTGGTCCATACCTTTGCATGGGTTGCGCCTCATCTATGGGGAATAACTTTACACCGAACGTAAAACTTACGCAAACCGATTAAATCATGCGCCCGGCACAAGTACGTTCGTTAATCGGCGTATCTCCCTCTTTTGCATATTTGAATAGAAAATCAATGGGAAAGCCACATGCGTCCAGTGTAAATATGCGCCCACTCTACACCGGCGTAGGCAAGTTACGGCGGTGGGATGAAGTCTGTTTTTAGGCGTATCTTGGTTTGTGGATCCGGCGCACAGATACGACGGCGCATATTTGTACTTACGCGGTGTATCTGGAGATACGCTGGCACAAGTGCTTTGTGAATCTGGGCCAATGTCTATAGAAAATGGTTCAGAGAAACAATATATATATAAATTCTATGCCCCATTGGGGCGGCACAATGTGCCTTTTATCTCTGGATCCACTAATTAGTTTTGACTGCAGGTAACCTCTGCTTATGTATTCCTTTTAGTCATGCTTAGTTTAAATTGCCCGTTTAGAGATAAGTTCATGTTAAGCAAACTGTCTTTTAAGGCCTAGTCCCTTGATGTAGCAACTTAATGAGCATCAAACATTACACTGTACTCTGGAAATAGAGGCTGTGCCAACGAATAGCTGAACAAAATGATAAATATAAAGCCAAATCTGGCAGGAAATCAAGGTCACTGCTTCAAATAAATGTTTGCTTGATCAAATTGTTTTTAAAACCAAGGACACTACAGACTGGCATACTCCAGTAGATAACTATTTGTTTATGACACGTTTCTAGCTCTAATCAGATATTCCATTGGCAACAGTAAAAAAGTATAAATATAAAGTAAAAAAAAAAACTTGCAATTCACACAAGGGCACATGTAATTACGGTATGTGATTATGTTTTATTTGTAGGATAGCTCCCACTATTGCTGAAAGAAAGCATCTACTGTAGGTTTACTGCTTTATGGCAGGAAAGATTTTGAAATATGTTTGAAGAAACCCGGACCCCCCATCCTTTATATTATTTTGGAAACAACTGGGGAATTTACCACTTAAGCCCCGGACCATCTGGTCACCAGTCATCTCTATGCTTCCTGCCAGCGCTGAACGATTCTTTCTCCGGACCCCCGATGGCACGGGAGAGCCCGGAGAAGCACCGGATGGCGGCGGGAGAGGCGGCGTCCCCTCCTGCCGCCTATAAGAATGATTAAGCAGAATGAACCGCCTCTATGATCGTTCTTATGTTGCACAGAATCTCCGGCAGAAGAGAATGATATCTGAATGATGCCTCTAGCTGCAGGCATCATTCAGATATCCCCCCACAAAGCCCAGGACGTCATATGACTATGCAAATGCCCTCTATCTTGGACTCCCAAAGTACCAAATCACTCGTCTGCAAGTCGTTCAAAATACGGCCGCTCGAATTGTGACTGGGAAAAAACCCTGGGAATCAATCTCATCTTCACTGAGAGCCCTTCACTGGTTGCCAGTAAAAGACAGAATTACTTTCAAAGCACTCTGTCTGACGCATAAGTGTATTTTAAGGAAATGCCCCCCAATATCTATGCGAAAAACGTATAGGCTGAAAGGACATACATTTAAAAAATTTTAATTGTGGTTGAAACTCCGCTTTACCACTTCAATACACTATATTATACACTCTGCACTGCACTATATATCCTCCCCTGTATTATATATACTACACTGACTGCACTAAATATTCTCCACTATTTTATATATACGACAATGACTGCACTATTTAATCTGCAAAGTATTTTATATATATCAGGGTTCGACAAAATCCGGGCGCCCGGTCGCAATTGCGACTGGAATTAGCGACCTGTGGAAGAAAGCTTAGGCCTGCAGAAGGCCGCAAAGCCGCGGCCTCAATTACAGGGGAGCGCCGGCTGGTAATTGAGGGCACGGCTTTGCGGCCTTCTGCAGGCCTAAGCTTCCTTCTGTGATCTGGTGACATTTTGTGGTGGCCGTTGGCATGACAGACAAGTAAACCAGCAATTCTAATGGAGCTTCCCCAGTGTTTTCACTGCCATCTCCTTCCCTCTAATTGGAAACTGGTCAGCAGTCACCTCTATGCTTCCTGCCAGTGCCGGACGATTCTTTCTCTGGGCCCCCGGTGGCACGGGAGAGCCCGGAGAAGCACCGGATGGCGGCAGGAGGGGGGGATGTTCCCTCCCGCCGCCTATAAGAATGATCAAGCGGCGGAACTGCCGCTATGATCATTCTTATGTTGCACAGAATCGCCGGCAGAAGAGAAGGATATCTGAATGATGCCTCTAGCTGCAGGCATCATTCAGATATCCCCCCACAAAGCCAAGACGTCATATGACATCCACCCAGGATGGGAGATCCCATCTGTGGATGCCATATGCCTATGGGCAGGTATTGAAGTGGTTAAAGTGAAACAATAAAAATGAAATATTCCTTTAAATATCATGCCTGGGGGGTCCCCTTAGTCTGCCTGAAAAGTGGTGCATATGTGCAGTGTATAGAACAGTGCCGCAGCAATAATTACATTTCTAAAGGAAAAAATGTAATTTAAACTTGCGGCTGTAATGTATTGTCGGCTCCCGGCAATATAGATGAAAAATCGGGTCTGGTATGGATTTTAAGGGGAACTCCTAAGACAAAAAATAAATCAATTAATTGGTGTGGGGTCCCCCCAAAGTCCATACCAGTCCCTTATCCAAGCATGCAGCCTGCCAGGTCAGGATAGAGGGGGGCTAACTAGCGCCTGAACCATACCAGGCACATTTCTGGCTCCTAACCTTTTTAGCTGGCTCCTAGATTCCAAGACAATTTGTCAAACCCTGATATATATATATATATATATATATACACACACACACACACACACTATACTGATGGCACTATATTATATATACTATAGCCTTTCATAGAGTTTAACATGCTGTTTTCGGCCAGAATGGAGGGGACGCCCGTACACTTTGCCCATTCTCCTGGAGTTCCACTGACTGCACTATATACTATTAACCTTATTCTATACACTACACTGACTGCACTATATACTCTCCACTGTAATATATATATATTACACTGATTGTCAGTGCCGATCCTGACCTCCCTGGGGCCCTGAGCAAAATTCTGCTAAGGGGCCCTCTACCTGATCCATGAATAATGGGCGTGGTTTAAGCATAATATCGGACGTGGCTTAAATAGGGGTGACTCAAAGAGGTGTGGTTAGAGTCTGAGATGAACGAGGGATGGAGGGAGAAATAAAGGAAGAAAGAGAGAGAGAGAAAGTGAAAAAAGAGGGATGGAGGGACAGCAGGCCAAGATCCTACACCGCAATAAAATGTGTATTCCAGAAAGTTTAACAATCAGCAGATAAAGATACTCCAAAATTGTAGTGTTGGCGCCTCAATCATCCCGGAAAATATGGTTGTTATGGTGTCGGGATGATTGAAGCACATTATTTCTATTATTACATTGTAATATAGAATGACATTTTTCAACTCACCATAATGCAGAATCAGTGGGAGCTCTGATGTCACTGTCCCCAGCCAGCGGAGTGCTTCCTTACATCTCAGGTGTCCCCAGCGGAGTGCCTCCTTACATCTCAGGTGTCCCCAGCGGAGTGCCTCCTTACATCTCAGGTGTTCCCAGCGGAGTGCCTCCTTACATCTCAGGTGTCCCCAGCGGAGTGCTTCCTTACATCTCAGGTGTCTCCAGCGGAGTGCCTCCTTACATCTCAGGTGTGCCCAGCGGAGTGCCTCCTTACATCTCAGGTGTTCCCAGCGGAGTGCCTCCTTACATCTCAGGTGTTCCCAGCGGAGTGCCTCCTTACATCTCAGGTGTTCCCAGCGGAGTGCCTCCTTACATCTCAGGTGTCCCCAGCGGAGTGCCTCCTTACATGTCAGGTGTGCCCAGCGGATTGCTTTCTTACATCTCAGGTGTCCCCAGCGGAGTCCCTCCTTACATCTCAGGTGTGCCCAGCGGAGTGCCTCCTTACATCTCAGGTGTCCCCAGCAGAGTGCCTCCTTACATCTCAGGTGTCCCCAGCGGAGTGTCTCCTTACATCTCAGGTGTCCCCAGTGGAGTGCTTTCTTACATCTCAGGTGTCCCCAGTGGAGTGCTTTCTTACATCTCAGGTGTCCCCAGCGAAGTGCCTCCTTACATCTCAGGTGTCCCCAGAGGAGTGCTTCCTTACATCTCAGGCAGGCCGGGACTGTGACAAAAAATAGGCACAGGCATTTTGGAATGAGCAGCCCATGACAATTTAACCTGCCCCTTCTCCACTCTCCATCCTGACGGATCCCCCGGCAGAGGGGAGGGGAAAACCCTGCAAAGGTGCAGGGGGCGAGGGGACAGGGAAAAAGCAGAGGGGGCAGAAAGCACAGGGAAAAACCTTGAGAACATGGGGTGGGGTGAGAGCACGGGGGAGGCGGAGTGCATAGACGGGGCAGAGAGCACAGGGGAGAGGCAGAGAACACAGGGAGGAAGAGGAGAGCACAAGGGGGCCGGAGAGCATGGGGTCTGGAGAGCACAGGGAGTGGGGGGTTGGAGAGCACAGGGGGAAGCAAAAACCCAGGGTGGGACAGAGAAAGCACAGGGAGGGCAGGAAAGCACAGGGGTGGAGAGCACAGGTGGGAGGCGGAGATCACTGGGGGGCTGTAGAGCCCTGGGGGAGACGGAGATCACTGGGGGATGGCGAAGGGCACAGGGGGGGGGGGGCAGCAGAGAGCATGGGAGGAGGTGGAGAGCACTGGGGGGGGCTAGAGAGCACTGGGGGGTAGAAGGCAATGTGGGGGCAGCAGAGATAAGCAGGATAGGAGGAGCGGTGGGGTGGCTGCATATAAAAGAATCATTCTCTCCATCTTCTTCCCGCAGTACCAGAATGCCTGCGAGAGGGAGAAGAGCAGAAGCAGGCATTCAGAGACCGTGGGAGGACGATGGAGAGAATGATTCTTCTATATGCAGCCACCCCACCACTCCTCCTATTCAGGTTACAGGGGGCCACACTTACTATTTCTAGCTCTATTTCGGCAGGCAGGGCTCCCTTCACGTTCTGGTCTTTAGGAAAATGGCGGCCGGGACCTCTAGTCGCATAGTCCGCGTATAGGGCGGATCGGCCCTGCTGATTGCACTATATACTCTCCGCTGTATTATATAAACTACACTGACTGCATTATGTACTCTGAACTGTATTATATATACTACAAAGACTGCACTATATACTCTCCACTGTATTATATATATATATATATATATATATTACACTGACTGACTGTACACTACACTAAGTACCTGCCTAATTTCCATTTATTCACTATATACAGCTGCCTTGTGAGCAGCAGCCTTATATTGTGTAAGTCGTGGTCTTAGCACCTGAGCCTTAATTGGCCATAGGCACCCTGCCTTTGGCCAATCATGGCTCTCACAGCAGATCGCACTGTGGTTGGCCAAAGCATACAGGTCAGAAGCATGCTCTGGCCAATCAGCAGCTGTCAATGCACTGAGATCTCATTATGTGAACTTCCTGCGAGCGCCCCATATGTTCGACTCGAACATCAGGACCATCCTTATGGCCCATACACACGATCCGAATATCGGCCGAAGGAGCGTACGACTTTTTTCGCTTAATAATCGCAAGTTAAATAAAATAGGATATTAAACTCACGAAAATTCTCGTACGACAGAAAAAAAAGATCGTAAGTGATGTCACGTGTTGTAATGTATTTGTATTGTATTGTCGGACGACGGCTGTACTGACTAAACGAAAATCGTACGATCTGACATCGTACGAGGAAAATTTTTGCGCTTGTCCGATCGAAAAATATCAGATGAACGGTCGTGATCGGCTCTCGAAAGTAGTGTACACACGATCCGAAAATCGTACGATCCATCATCGGACCATCGTTTTCGTTCGATATTCGGATCGTGTGTATGGGCCATTAGTGTTTATGCACACAGGCTTTTAGAGGCAGGGTGGTTTAGGGGCAGAAATTTTAACGGACCAAAAATTGGTTTGTGCAGAAAACACATCCGATGCACATAAAATGCATGTAAACAGCCCTAAACGGTAAGCGTGTTTAGCGCTTGAGTGTGTATCCATTTATTATAGGGCCAGAATAAATGTATATCCTGGCCAATTTAATTAATAAATGCCAAAATGCTTGACTCACCTGAACGTGTTTTTGACACTTGACACTTTAACTCTTGTCAGGGTAAAAAGAGTTAAAAAAAAAAAAGCCCAGTGCGCATGAGACCTTATTGTATTGTTTACAAACGTCTTCGACCTGCAAGGCCGCCTGTGGGCGTGTCCTCCCTCCACAGCGCGGCTCTTCCCTGTGGGCGTGTCCTCCCTGCACATTGCGGCTCTTCGCGGGTGTACAGCTTAGAGCGGGCAAAGTCATGGCGAATGAAGGAGTGAGGGTGGTCCGAGCTCTGCTAGACCCGCAGCTATTCCGAGATCCCCGAGTCCTGTGTAACCTCCTAGCCCAGGAGAGGCGGCAAAGGACGGAGAGTGCAGGCGACCGGTGTCATCAGCCTGAAGTCACCGAGGACATGCAAGAGATCCTGGCCCACTGGATACTGGAGGTAGACCCCGCCCAGGATAAGCATGTATAGAGGAGCATTGATCTATGGATGGACTGTTATATGTTCTCCAGGCCTGGCTGCTTGTTTGGATGACAATGATCGGGATATTGGAGCAGTTGGTGTCCAAAGATTACATGTGATGCTTTCTGGTGATTGCTTTATTCACTAACCATCCACGTGTGTGGAAGGTGGATGTTTGTACACATCATTAGAATGAAAGTCTGCCACCATTCCCAGATATGGGAGAGACACTTCCTACAGGATAAACATGGTGGAGCACCTTGTATGCCACCTTCTACATTGTGTACTGCCCCTGCCTGGCATAACAGTGCAACGGGGAGATTTGTTTACCTTAACGCAGAGGTTCCGCCAAAACTTTTTTTTTTCAAAGCCAGCAGCTGCAAATACTGCAGCTGCTGACTTTTAAAATATGGACACTTACCTGTCCAGCGCGCCCCGTTGTCGGCAGCCGAGAGACGAGCAATCGCTCGTTCCTCTGTGAGGGAATCTTGGCTTCACTGCTTGGTTCCCTACTGCGCATACGTGAGTAGCGCGGTGCACCGTCACTGGTTCCCGTTCTCTCCTGGTGTGTTTCCCAGAAGACAGCGGGGGGGGGGTAGGGGCGGGGCTGCCGCACAAGAGTATTCCCGGAAATGGGTGCAAATACCTGTCTTAGACAGATATCTGAACCCCCCCTCCCCTGTGAAAGGTGCCAAACGTGACACTGGAGGGTGGGAGGGTTCCGAAAAAAGTGGAAGTTCCATTTTTGGGTGGAACTCCTCTTTAAAGCAGAGCTCCACCCAAAAGGGGAAGTTCCGCTTGTCTACCTCCTCCCCCCTCCAGTGCCACATTTGGTAGCGGGTTTTGACAAGTACCCGCTCCCACTTCCTGCTGAATTTGCAAACTCAGCTGGAAGTTCACCCTTACCATAGCTGACCCATTGAGAAAGCCCAGCGTGATTCGCACATGGGCAGTAGGAAGCCAGCTGTATAGCCACAAGGTTTCACTGCCAGTTTTTTTTTTACTCAAGATGGCGGCACCAGCACCCAAGAGCTAATTTAAGAATCAGCTTGGGTGAGTGCACCACGGGATCCCTGGACAGGTAAGTGTCCCAAAAGTAAAGGTCAGCAGCTACTGTACAGATCAGCTCTCCAGTGAGCGGGGGGGGGGCAGAGCAGAGAGGTGCTGATTGACAAGCAGCATCTTTCTGTTCCGGGAGCTGAGATAACTGACCCATCGGCAGGGTTCGATGGCTCAGTTCTCAGTGAAAAGGCGGTGGTGGGGGGGGGGGGGCAGATGCAGCATTGGTCCAATGCTGCATCCACCTAGGTAAGTATGATTCTGTAAAAAAATAAAAAAATACTTCTCCTTTAAGGTAAAAAAAAACTTTCAAAATTAGCCCCCTCCCACAGCCTCACTAAATACCTTTTCTGGCTCCTCTTTTGATCCAGCGCAGTGCCTGAAAGCTCTCTCCCTCCTCATTGGGCACAGAGGCAGCAGCTGCTGTCAGTCAAATCCTGGCTGTGAGGAAGGAACAGGGCTGAGCTGCGCTGTGTGTGTCTGTGGCCTTACTCAGGATCAGTACAGTGTGATCTCTCCTGATCTGATTTATACCCTCATCTTGGATAGGTAGAGGTGTGTTATGCTAATTGGAATCATTAAAGCAGAGTTCCACCCAAAAGTGGAACTTCTGCTCATCTGATTCCTCCCCCCCTCCAGTGCCACAATTGGCACCTTTCAGGAGGGGGGGGGGGGCAGGATACCCGTCTTTGACAGGTATCCTTTCCCACTTCCAGCGCTGCTGGAGAGCTTGGATCTAAGGTAAGCATTTCATAATGTGATGCATACTAGCACATTATGCCTTTAAGGCCCCCTCACCATGTGTTAAATCAGGGTTTGACGAATTTGCTTGGAATCTAGGAGCCAGCTAAAAAAGTTAGGAGCCAGAAAACGCACCCTGTCTCGCCGAGCTTGCGCACAGAAGCAAACGCATACGTGAATAGCACCTGCATATGTAAACGGTATTCAAACCACACATGAGAGGTATCGCCAGGATTGGTAGAGAGAGAGCAATAATTCTAGCCCCAGACCTTCCCTGTAACTCAAAACATACAACCTGTAGATTTTTTTTATATGTCGCCTATGGAGATTTTAAAGGGTAAAAGTTTGTCGCCATTCCACGAGCGGACGCAATTTTGAAGCGTGACATGTTTGGTATCAATTTACTCGGTGTAACATTATCTTTCACAATATAAAAAAAAAATTGGGCTAACTTTACTGTTGTCTTATTTTTTAATTAAAAAAAAAGTTTATTTTTTCCCAAAAAAGTGCATGCGCTTGTAAGACCGCTGCGCAAATACGGTGACAGAAAGTATTGCAACGACCGCCATTTTATTCTCTCGGGTGTTAGAATAAAATATATATATATATATATATATATATATATAATGTTTGGGGGCTCTAATTAGAGGGAAGAGATGATGGCAGTGAAAAACACATTAGAATTGCTCTTTTACTTGTCATGCCAAAGGCCACCACAAGTTGGCTCCAGATCACAGAAGGAAGCTTAGGCCTGCAGAAGGCCGCAAAGCCACGGCCTCAATTACTGGGTGGCGGGGGAGATGAGGGTGCACATAGGCTGCGCCGGCCGGTAATTGAGGCCGCGGCTTTACGCCCTTCTGCAGACCTAAGTTTCCCCGGGCGCCAGGTCAATATTTCTTGTCGTAATTGCGGATTCCGGATTTTGTCGAACCCTGTGTTAAATACCCTGTGAAGACTGATCCAGTGCAGATTGAATGCTAGTGTAAATGCTAGTGTAAATGCTTTAGATTAGTAAGAAACTAATTTGTCTTTATTTTATTCTTCAAATTCTAGGTGTGTGAGGACCAACAATGTGAATATGGGGTATTCCCTCTAGCTATGAGCTACATACGAAAATGCTTATCTTTGTTTCCAGTGGAAAAAAGAAATTTACAGCTGCTTGGCACAGTGTGTGTCCTGCTGGCCTCGAAGATGAAGGATATGGTTCCAATAAAAGTTGACACTCTAGAGTTGTACACAGCTTGCTCTGTTGCTGCTACTGAGATCAGGGTATAACCTTTTCCTTCCGCATGTTAAAATTTTCTACAAATGTTGCAAGTCTTTCTGCTATGTGTGTTGGCAGCAAATTTCAGTGTGTGAATGTGTTCAGTAATAATGTCATGCTGAAAGAATTACTTTCAGAGGAAGTTGACCACTGGCTGGGGAACAGATGAGGCAATAAAACATTAAGGGCCAGATTCAGGTAGATGGGAGCATCTTTGCTCTGGAGTAACGTTTCTCATTTACGTTACTCTGGCAAAATTTTAGGAGCAAGTGCTGTTATTCATGAAGCACTTGCTCCTAAAGTTGCGGCAGCGCATCGCAAATGAGCCGGCGGAATTCAAATTGGGCGGGTACGGGGCGTGTATTATTAAAACTAAGCGCGATCCCGCGGCGAACGTACTGCGCATGCGTCGAGTGTCAATGCATCCCAGTGCGCATGCTCCAAATTCTGTCAGTGAACGTCAATGATGTCACATCCCCATTCATGAACGTTTTACGCAAGCGACGCGATTATTATTTTTTCCGACGCGATGACGACGCCTATACTTAACATAGGATACTCCACTAGGGGGCTGCTTTATCTTTACGTCGCGTATCGCTTCCGGAAACGTCGTAAAGTCACTGCGTCGCGCCCGAAAAAGATCGTGAATTTCCGACTCCCGCTGATTAACATATTTTTTCAGCGTTAATCAGCGGGAACGCCCCCGGCGCCATTTTTAAGTTGAAGTAACGATGCGATGGCGAAATTCAATTGCACCGATCGCATCGGAACTCCAACCCGGCGTTTCTTGTTTTCTGGTTACAGAAAACAGAAACGCCGGCTTAAAGTGACAGTTAGGCTGGCGGATCAATGGATACTCCAGCCTAACTCTACCTGAATCTGGCCCATAGTGGATAGCGGCTCTGAAGAATGATGGTGAGTATAAGGAACATATGCCATAAGCAAGGAGTGGAGACTCATTGCACTGCTGAGAACATGGGCTTCCTTGTAGTGATATCAGATTCCAGTTCAAAGGGAACAAGGCCAGTTGTGGGATTATAGGAAATATGTTGGGCACCTTTGGTGACATCAGTGGGCTCATTGCTTTGGTGAATGGGTAGCAAAGAAAGAGTATTGAGCTGAAGCATTTTAATACTTTGCAGCACAGTAGATCTCATTGTACGCACGTGGTTAAGTACCAACAATGAAAATACAATCAATGACTGCTGTATACAATTAAGTATTAACCACTTAAGGACCGCCGCATGTATGTCCTTAGAAATCTTGAAGGCAGTGCTTGGTTTTCGGGGTCCCGTACGCGGCTAAGCTCCCAAAAAGTCCCACACGTGGTATCCCCGTACTCAGGAGAAGCAGCAGAATGTATTCCTGCAACTTGTGTCAAAATATAAAATATTCCATGGATTCGCCATGCCTCTCAGCAAATAGCTTGGGGTGTCTACTTTCCAAAATGGGGTCATTTGGGGGGGGGGGGGGGTTTGTGCTATTTTGGCATTTTATGGCCTTCGAAACTGTGATAGGTAGTGAGGAGTGAAATCAAAAATTTGCGCCCTTAGAAATGCTGAAGGCGGTCCTTGGTTTTCGGGGTCCCGTACGTGGCTAGGCTCCCAAAAATTCCCACACATGTGGTATCCCCGTACTCAGAAGAAGGAGCAGAATGTATTTTGGGGTGCAACTCCACATATAACCATGGCATGTGTGAGCAATATATCATTTAGTGACAACTTTTTGTAAATGTTTTATTTATTTTTTTGTCATTATTTAATCACTTGGGACAAAAAAAAAAAAGATATTCAATGGACTGAACATGCCTCTCAGCAGTTTTCATTGGGGTGTCTACTTTTTAAAATGGGGTCATTTGGGGGGGTTTTGTACTGCCCTGCCATTTTAGCACCTCAAGAAATGAGATAGGCAGTCATAAAATAAAAGCTGTGTAAATTCCAGAAAATGTACCCTAGTTTGTAGATGCTATAACTTTTGCGAAAACCAATAAATATACGCTTATTGCGATTTTTTATTTTTTACTAAAGACATGTGGCTGAATACATTTTGGCCTAAATGTTTGACTAAAATTTAGTTTATTCGATATTTTTTACTTTTTGTTATAAGAAAAATCATTTTTTTTTCAAAATTTACGGTCTTTTTCCGTTTATATCGCAAAAAATAAAAATCGCAGAGGCAATCAAATACCATCAAAAGAAAGCTCTATTTGTGGGAAGAAAAGGACGCAAGTTTCGTTTTGGTACAACATTGCATGACCGCGCAATTACCAGTTAAAGCAGCGCAGTGCCAAATTGTAAAAACAACTTGGGTCTTTTAGCAGCATATTGGTCTGGTCCTTAAGTGGTTAATGAATGAACTTACCCATTATGGTGCAGTTGACCGAGCAGAATTAAAAAAAGTTTAATGAATCACATGGTATAATCTTTGATATTATTACTCCCAGGCAGTTTAAGGCCTAAGTTCCTGAATGCTTACTTACAGCCCTAAACGCAATTACGACACAGAATGGCGCCCGGCCATGTACAGCCACTGCATATTTCAGGCTGCTGGCAGCGGGATGTACATTTTGCCTGTGCCTCCCTTGCACCTGAAAAACCCCCAGTTTTTACACTCTGCAGACCAAACTGTGTGCATGAGACCTAAAACAAGGAGACTTAGGCTGGGTTCACACTTGTGCGATGTTAGACATTGCATGTGATTTGCACTGCACTGCTATGCAGATCACATACAATGTCTGTGCGATGCAAATTCAGCCATACAGATTGCAGGACACTATTTTTGGAAAGGTATGGACCAGGGAACGAACGCCGTCTAATTTTTCGTCGTTTGCGTAGTACGTGAGTAGGGCTGGGCGTAGGTTACGTTCACGTCGTAGGCAATGTTTTGACATGATTGTGAGCATGCGCACTGGGATGCGTCCAAGTTACGACGCATGCGCAGTTCATTTTAAGTACTTGTTTGAAGCTCAGCCCATCATTTGCATTGGGTCACACTTCATTTAAATGTATCACACCCACTTCCACCTACTTTGACTTACGTCGGCTTACGCCGACGAATATACGATACGCCGGCGCAACGTTGGAAGCATTTTCTTTGTGAATTCCATACTTGCCTCCCTGTGTTGCGCCGAGGTATGTGAATCCGGGCCAATATCTGTACTTGCTTTAATAAATATCCCAATTTATTTTTTGAGCTGAGGAGTACAAAGACAAGTGTGTCTTGCCTACAGTCAAGCATGGTGGTGGGAGTGTCATGATCTGGGGCTGCACGAGTGCTGCTGGCACTGGGGAGCTACAGTTCATTGTGGGGACTATAAATGCTAACATGTACTGTGGCATACTGAAGCAGAGCATGATCCCCTCCCTTTGGGAGGGCTGTATTGCAACATGATAACAACCCAAAAACCCTCCAAGACGACCACTGCCTTGCTAAAGAAGCTGATGGTAAAGGTAAAGGACTGGCCAACCATTTCTCCAGACCTAAACCCTATTGAGCATCTGTGGGGCATCCACAAACAGAAGGTGGAGGAGTCCAAGTGCTCTAACATCCACCAGCTCCGTGATGTTGTCATGGAGGAGTGGAAGAGGACTCCAGTGGGAACCTGTGACGCTCTGGTGAACTTCATGCCCAGGAGGGTTAAGGTAGTGCTGGAGAATAATAGTGGCCACATCAAATATTGACACTTTGGCCCCAATTTTGACATTTTCACTTAGGGGTGTACTCACTCCTGTTGCCAGCGGTTTAGACAATAATGGCTGTGTGGTGAGGTATTTTGTGGGGTCAGAAAATTTAGGAGGCTGCCATTGCTTTCTTATCTCTCTCTTGTCAGTGGTAGCGATCCACTTATTTGTCATAACACAAGTTTCTGCTAATTGTCTACACCTGTAATGTGTCAATATGTAATGCACTATAGATTCAGAATATATTTCTATTTGCTCTATTTCAGGATTGGGAAGTGAATATACTTTATTTCTTGCACTGGGACTTGGAAATTATAATATCGCTTGACTTTCTGGACCATATTTTGGAAAGACTGTTGCTATCCACAACCAGCCGTGTCTCACTTACAAGACATTCTCGAATATTTTTGACAATTTGTGCACTTGGTATGTATGTATTCATGATGCAAGCTGTCCAAATGTCATACTACATTTCTATTTATTTATTTACTTAATATATAGCCAAACTCATGTACACTTGTTTATTTAAATTAATATGAAAAAAGTGAAGCGCTTATTATTTTATAAATTAAATTATATAGGCCACATAATAAAATGTAGAAAATCCAATATGTAAATAAAAAACTCATTAATTATCTCCAATAACACCATGTGACAAATGAACAATTATAAATTCCACCTATCAGTGAAAAAATGCATATAAATATAGAATGAGGACTGAATCCATTCAATAAAAAAAAGAGTGTCAACAGTCCAAAAAGTGTGGAGAAAATGACAAATTGGAGTGAAGAGTCCAACACAAATGTAACCCTCTAGATCAGTAATGGTGAACCTTTTTGAGCCCGAGTGCCCAAACCGCAACGCAAAACAAACTTATTTCTTTCAAAGTGCCAACACAGAATTAAACCTACCAGCGGCTCTGTACAGAGGATGGGACTGATCATCCCTCTGAATGAGCCCTGAGTGACCAAAAATGTACGATTCTGCCAGATTCGCTCAGAATGCAGGGTTCAGGAATGCATAGTGCTCAGAATACACTGACCTACCTGATACATGCACTGACCTACCTGACCCATGCACTCACCTACCCCCTCGATATCCCCGCTCCCGGGAGGTCAGCTACAAGCCATTGCACCGCTCCTCATGGCCATGGATGATCTGCTCAGAGCACCGCTCCTCAGGACCCGGAGCGATCGTGGGACCGGCATTGGGGGGCCCATCAGCGCGGGCAAGTAGGACAAGGTAAGTGTCCTTATTTAAAGGAGTACTCCAGAGCAAATTTTTTTTTTAATTAGATACATCTTTTAAAAGTATATAACAATGTAATTTACCTTAATCATCATATTTGCCCCAATCCACGACTTCTCAGAAACCGGAAGTTAAGCCAGTCATTCTTGGCTATGAATTTCGTACCCCAAACTGCTTTCCGCCGGCGCCATCTTGGTAACGAAACGTCACTCGTCTTCTGCCTTCCCCTTCGTCTGCTCCGGCCTCCTGTGTCCGCACCTGGCTCCTGTGGTTCACTCCCACATTATTAATATTAATTTATTCTTCGTTTGCACAGCCGTGATTCGCTGGGCTGTGCAAACAACTCTTAATCCCCCCAGCCTATCATAGGCGTCTGTCCGCGCCTGCGCACTGATCTCATCTGTATCCCATTACGATCGGTATCCCCTCTATCAACTGCGCATGTCCCGATTTCAGTCCATTGAAATCGAGCGCAGAGCTGCTGCACAACAACACAGCGGAGTCAGATTAACTCTGCACGCGCCGACAGTTACAGTGCATCTGGATGACAGCGGCTGCGAGGTACAGGCAAGAAGCTGTATAACTACTTATGGGGGGATCAGCCTGTATGTCACGGAGGGGGGCAGTCTGTATGTCACGGGGGTCAGTGTGGGAGGGGGGGCAGTCTGTATGTCACGGGGGTCAGTGTGGGGGGGTCAGTCTGTATGTCACGGGGGTCAGTGTGGGAGGGGGGCAGTCTGTATGTCACGGGGGTCAGTGTGTGGGGGGGGGGGAATCTGTATGTCACGGGGGTCAGTGTGGGGGGGCAATCTGTATGTCACGGGGGTCAGTGTGGGGGGGCAATCTGTATGTCACGGGGGTCAGTGTGGGGGGGCAGTCTGTATGTCACGGGGGTCAGTGTGGGGGGGCAGTCTGTATGTCACGGGGGTCAGTGTGGGGGGGCAGTCTGTATGTCACAGGGGTCAGTGTGTGGGGGGGCAGTCTGTACAGGGCCGGCCCTATCATGGGACCCGATGGTACCATTGTACCAGGCGGCACTTTTAGGGGGGCGGCAAGTTGCCGCCATCCCGATCCGCCCACTCCATTCCCCCTGCACCCAGGGCCATCGCTACCACGGCCACTCGATCAGTGCAACCTCGATCCAACATCCTCGATCCAATTTATCCAACAGTTGTTAGGTCAGTTACGTGGATCCATGTGCTCCCCTCCCCCGCTCCTCCCCTTCTTCCGCGCTCTGCCAATCTCCTACCAAGTGCCATGTGCAGAGGCAGAGCGCGGATAATGGCCGCCGCTGCAGAGCAGCTCCTTGACTTCCTGGACGGCCGTACTGTGAAAGACCTGCCAGAGGAGAGGAGCGATTATCGGAGAGCCAGTCTCAAGGTACTGTACATGCTCGACACTGACAGCAACCCGTGATCAGTCTTCTACCACCCACCCTGTCACCCCTATCCTCCCTGTCAGCTTCCTACCACCCACCCTGTCATCTCCATCCTCCCTGTCAGTCTTCTACCACCCACCCTGTCATCTCCATCCTCCCTGTCAGTCTTCTACCACCCACCCTGTCATCTCCATCCTCCCTGTCAGTCTTCTACCACCCACCCTGTCATCTCCATCCTCCCTGTCAGCTTCCTACCACCCACCCCTGTCGTCTTCCTACCACCCACCCCCGTCGTCTTCCTACCACCCACCCCTGTTGTCTTCCTACCACCCCCTGTAAACTTCATCCCCCCTGCCAGCTTCCTACCACCCCACTCCTTAAAAATTACTGGTGCACATCACATACGATGGACGCAGGGACATTTTTTTGTGGGGTGGGGGGGGGCACGTAGCTGGTCTTACCTAGGGCACCAAATTGCCTAGCACTGGTCCTGCGTGCACTGTGAGGCAGATTGCCGCCCGTTCTGCTGGCTCCACTCCCCGCTGCACTGTGAGGCAAATTGTTGCCAACCCGTTCCGCCCGCTCCACTGTGAGGCAAATTGATGCCCGCCAGCCTACTCCCCGCTCCACCTGTTCTGCCCGCATGCTCCATTCACTTGGGCGTCAGGCCCAGGTGAATGGAGCATGCGGGCAGAACAGGGGAACAGTCAGCAGGTGAGCGGGCAGCAGAGAGATTACATTATCTCTCTGCTGCCTGCCTTTACTCTGGGACACAGCAAGTGGCAATCCGCTACGTGTGGCAGGTAACGTCATGGCAAGTGTCAATCTGCAATGTGTGGCAGGTGACGTGACAAGTGAAAATCCGCTACGTGTGGCAGATGACATTGTGGCAAGTGACAATCCGCAATGTGTGGCAAGTGACATGGCAAGTGACAATCCGCAATGTGTGGCAGGTGACATGGCAAGTGACAATCCGCAATGTGTGGCAGGTGACATGGCAAGTGACAATCCGCAATGTGTGGCAGATGACATGGCAAGTGACAATCCGCAATGTGTGGCAGGTGACATGGCAAGTGACAATCCGATACGTGTAGTAGGTGACTTGGCAAGTGACAATCTGCAACGTGTGGCAGGTGACGTTGTGGCAAGTGACAATCCGCTACATGTGGCAGGTGACATTCGTGGCAAGTGACAATCTGCAATGTGTGGCAGATGACAATCCGCATCTGGTGACAGGTGACGCAGCAAGTGACAATCCACATCTGAAGGCAGGGGACGTTGGCAAGTGACACGCTCGGGGCCCCCACTGATTCTTCAATATGGTGAGTTGAAGTATTTTATTTTATAAAACAATGTAATAATAGAAATAATGCACTTAAAGCATTTGTATTATTATTATTATTTTTTACTAGTAATGGCAGTGATCTGCAATTTTTTTGTGAGACTGCGTCATTGCGGTGGACAGCTCGGACACTTTTGACACATTTTTGGGACCATTGACAGCTATACAGCGATCTGTGCTATAAAAATGCACTGAATACTGTGTATATGTCACTGTCAGGGAAGGGGTTAAATGTGTTCCCTGGGGTGTTTCTAACTGGGGGGGGGGGGTAATGACTGGAGGAGGAGAGAGATCTCTGTTCCTAATCACTAGGAACAGCAGATCTGTCTCTCCTCCCCTGTATACACGTATAGAGCCATGACAGGTACTTTTTATACTCCCATACATGTATAGAGCCATGACAGGACCACTTTAGGTATCATAATATAAAATAATGGATGTGGGGGAATTTTGGTGGGCGTGATTTTTTTTGGGGGGGGCAGCATTTCATTTTTGGTACCAGGCAGCACAATGTCTTGGGCCGGCACTGAGTCTGTATGTCACGGGGGTCAGTGTGGGGGGAGCAGTCTGTATGTCACGGGGGTCAGTGTGGGAGGGAGGGGCAGTCTGTATGTCACGGGGGTCAGTGTGGGGGGGCAGTCTGTATGTCAAGGAGGTCAGTGTGGGGGGGCAGTCTGTATGTCACGGGGGGCAGTCTGTATGTCACGGGGGTCAGTGTGGGGGGGGTCAGTCTGTATGTCACGGGGGTCAGTGTGGGAGGGGGGGAATCTGTATGTCACAGGGTGAGTGTGGGGGGGGGGGGATCTGTATGTCACGGGGGTCAGTGTGGGAGGGGGGCAGTCTGTATGTCACGGGGGTCAGTGTGGGGGGGGGGGGAATCTGTATGTCAGTGTGGGGGGGCAATCTGTATGTCACGGGGGTCAGTGTGGGGGGGAAGTCTGTATGTCACAGGGGTCAGTGTGGGGGGGGGCAGTCTGTATGTCACGGGGGTCAGTGTGTGGGGGGGCAGTCTGTATGTCACGGGGGTCAGTGTGGGGGGGGGCAGTCTGTATGTCACGGGGGTCAGTGTGGGAGGGGGGGGCAGTCTGTATGTCACGGGGGTCAGTGTGGGGGGGCAGTCTGTATGTCACGGGGGTCAGTGTGGGGGGTCAGTCTGTATGTCACGGGGGTCAGTGTGGGAGGGGGGGAATCTGTATGTCACAGGGTCAGTGTGTGGGGGGGGGGGGAATCTGTATGTCACGGGGGTCAGTGTGGGGGGGGGAAATCTGTATGTCACGGCGGTCAGTGTGGGGGGGGGCAATCTGTATGTCACGGGGGTCAGTGTGGGGGGGGCAATATGTATGTCACAGGGGTCAGTGTGGGGGGGGCAATCTGTATGTCACGGGGGTCAGTGTGGGGGGCAATCTGTATGTCACGGGGGTCAGTGTGGGGGGGTCAGTCTGTATGTCACGTGGGTCAGTGTGGGAGGGGGGGAATCTGTATGTCACAGGGTCAGTGTGGGGGGGGGGGAATCTGTATGTCACGGGGGTCAGTGTGGGGGGAGCAGTCTGTATGTCACGGGGGTCAGTGTGGGAGGGGGGGCAGTCTGTATGTCACAGGAGTCAGTGTGGGAGGGGGGGCAGTCTGTATGTCACGGGGGTCAGTGTGGGGGGGGGGTCAGTCTGTATGTCACGGGGGTCAGTGTGGGGGGGGGGGGATTGTATATAACAGGGGTCAGTGTGGGGGGGGGAATCTGTATGTCACAGGGTCAGTGTGGGGGGGCAGTCTGTATGTCACGGGGGTCAGTGTGGGGGGGTCAGTCTGTATGTCACGGGGGTCAGTGTGGGAGGGGGCAGTCTGTATGTCACGGGGGTCAGTGTGGGGGGGGGGCAATCTGTATGTCACGGGGGTCAGTGTGGGGGGGGGGCAATGGACATGGGGGATACAGAGATGGACATGGGGGGTACAGAGATGGACATGGGGGGTACAGAGATGGACATGGGGGGTACAGAGATGGACATGGGGGGTACAGAGATGGAAGAGAACGCGCATTCATGCTATAAAATAAGTGCAGGGACGACGTTTTACAGGAGTCGGGCCATGGCTACATGTGTTGTGTGTGTTTTTATTTTGAATGTGTGTGTCTGGAAGAGGTAAGGGGAACTTTTAGTTACCATTATTAGAGTTCAGGCTGCTTCCTCCTGCTGCACGGTATATTTAGCTTTCCTGGTGCCTTCATGGCAGCATACATATGGTTGGTGGCTCCGCCCTCATCCAACCCACAGGACCAATTATAACTCTTTAAAAGAGAGCGACAGCCTCCCCTCTGACATTCTTTTTTCTGTCCTCAAACCTGCAGGATCATGGATCACCTGGATTCAGCCCTTACTAAGCCACTGTGTTGGCCAGCCATTACAGGTTCATGCTCCCCTGTAGATGAAGTCCCATATCTTAGGCTGCTAAATGCGCCAAAAAGGTTTGGGAGCCCATTTTTCTGTGGATCTTTTCTGGGTCTGGAGTTCAGGTATTTTCCTCCATCCGTGACTGAAAACACTGCTCCAAGGTAAAAGACGACTGATTACAAATTTTGCAGTGCTATTTTTCACTGCTGATGATTGTGGCTTGTTGGAGACAGGTGGCTATTAAGCCTTCTACAGCTGCTTACAGGGCAAGTCTTGTTCAACTGTTTAAAAAAAAAAAAAAAAATCTGCCGTTTGCTATAAGGGCGATTACATTCTAGACCACCTGTCCCTCACCTCTTTCTCTGTCTTCCAGACGCATGCTGCCGTCTTAGCCAGCAGACTCCTGGGCTATAACGAGGTATGGCAGAGTTTATGACTCTCGTAGCCAGGCATGCGATCTTCCGCAGCAGGGGGGGGCCCCCCTCCTGCCGCCCCTGCTGGAGAGCATCTGCGGCGCTTCGCGTGCCCCCTCTGCATTTGATTTATCCCTTCCTTGGACACTGTTGTGTCGCAGGGATATGACGTCACCGCGCGCATGCGCAGTAGCCTCCGGAGGCCAATGCGGCCATCTTGGTATACCCGGAAGTAGTCGGTATATAAATGAGGATGTTTTTCCTCATTATGTTTAAACAGCTCTCCACTGCAACACATCCTAGGTTAAGGGAAGATTACATTCTACTGCCTCCTCCTGTTTATTCCCCATATTATGGATCCAGCCCAGGGTAAATTTGGGAGTGGATCATGTTTGTGCATATTTCTGTGGAATACATATTTTCATGTGCATATAATGGGTGAGGATGTTTTCTGTACATATGGGTATGTACATGGATGTGTAGGTGCATGTGTATATGTATATACTTAGGTAGGGTATCCTTGATACCTCATGGATCTCAGCCTTGCCTGTGCATAGGCCTGGATGTGTATATGTATGTATACACAGATTATTTATTTATATATATATATATATATATATATATAGTTTTTATGTATTCAATATAAAAAAAAAAAAAACATATATGATCATATGCGTTCATGGGTGTATATATGCATATTCGTAGGTACACTATACAAATAGGTATGTGTTCCAGAAGAAAAAAAAAAAAAAAAAAATAATAATAATAATAATAATAATAATAATATATAAAAAGAAAAGTTAAACCACGCAGGTTAACCTTGTTGGTTTCCCTCTTTAACAGCCATTCCCCGCAGCTCAGTATTACAAAAAGATCCTCAACATACCACTAGGTAAGTGGCTGCAACTACCAGGTAAGTTCAAAATAAAAAAGAGCACGTGACTACCTTCTATAGAGGAAAAACAGAATTTTTCTGTCCTTTCCTTCTTTTGCAGCCCGCAACCTCAGCCAAGTCGCAGAGGGGCACAGAAGAAGGGGTCCAAAGCTCATGGTGTCCCAAAGAGTGGTCACTCTGCTTCAGCCTACACACCTGACAGCCGCAGGTCTTCCCGACATTCGGCTAGAAAGTATCCCTCTCCTCATCACCCTGCCACCCCCAAAGCCTGCTGGGTCTGCGGTGATGATGCGCTTCCAAAAAAATTGGTCTGCAGTTACTGCTTTCTGGGAGCAGCCGGAAATGAGGAAAAGGAGAGGGAGGAATACTGGGTCAACATTAGGAAAATAATTAAAGACGCAATCCAGGAGTCGTCTCCATCTCAAGGTCCAGCTACCTCTTCATCAAAAGATATTTTTCAGGGGTCTGCCCCCAAGATCCCAGGTCAGCAGATAAGTGCAGGGGCCAGTTTGGATGACTCCCAAGATGCATCCGAGAAGCAAGGGGCCCACTACGATTCTGGGGTACCTGATAATTTGGCCGCCTTAATGCGAAATATGGTAGCAGGCCAGGTCGCCTTTTCTCCATCCTCGTGGGCTGTACCCTCCAGCTGACACTAGTGCTCAGCTGTTTTTCTTACCATCTATGGATCACTCGGCTACTGTAAGAAATGCAGCACATTCCTCAAGAGGTGCAGCGTCTCAAGAAGACATATTGGGTCACAAGATTGAGAACGGCCTCAAATCTAAATATGAGACAGCTGAGAGAGCGTGAGAATCAGCAGCCGCTTTAGCTTCAGCTGCCAAGACAACAAAGGCATGGTCTACCAATTTTGAATTAGCCTTGAGCCAGGGCCTCGAGCCAGAGGAAATTCTCAATTCTCTGGAGCAATTAAATTGGCTTCAGGATCTATAGTCGAGGCAGCAGCGAAAACACTGGAATCTTCCTCTCAGGCCTTACTGCATACAGTAACTGCCAGGAGGTATAGGAGTAGGCAAAGCCACCTCCAGGCTACCCTCATGAACATAAGGAAAGAAGGGGACGCGTCTAGCTCTCCCGGAATTCAGAAGCCCTTTTGACTTCCTGTTTACTCAAGCTGAACCAGCGCGTACTGCCATTCTGGTTTAACGGGAAACTGACTCCCCTACAATTCGCCTTGGTCGCACCAAAAAAAAAAAAAAAAAAAGGAAAAAAAAAAAAAAAAAAAGACTTTCTAGCTCAACAGGCTCCTATGTCCTTGCTACTCACCAAGGTCCATATAGAATAAAAGATCTCAGGACTCTGATTCAGCTTACACAAAGCCCATACATGATGGATTTCAGTTCCGAGTTCCGTGAGCTGTTTGGGGGTTCATACCTCTCAAATCTTTTCCCTTTCTGGTTATTTGAAAAAAGGAAATGCGTGTGTTTCTTTTTTTTTCCCATCCTTCAGATGTACGCAATTCATCCCAGGTCTACAAGCAAACTTGTCAACCTGGCAATCCTCGGGTGAGAATCCCTTAAAAAAAATGGGACTCATGGCAGTTCGACCAGAAGTGGAGATGGCCCCTGTAAAGCCTCAAGGGTTTCCACCTGCATTTTCATCAGGTTCTCCTACCCCTTATGTTCCAAGACATTAGTGGACTTCATTTACAATTTGGATGCCTGCCTTTAGGCACACCATGCGCCCCGGATCTTAGCAGAAAGATCTAGTGTTAATCTCTTCCGAGGGGAAAAGTTGCACTTTCCACATGAGCAGGAAGATGTTCTATCTTCATTTCATTACAATAAGGTTTCCGATCTCGTATACAAGAGGTGTATGTTCACCTTAGCATGAATGCATCTGGTCAAGTAATTACCAAAAAAAAAAAAAACATATATAAAAATGTTTTAGTCTTTTTGCCTATGCAAAGATTATATTCCTAAGAGACTGATGTCTCCCCTAAAGAGAAGAAAGTCCCCACCCACAGCCTAAGCTGGGAACATGACAATCGGAATCATATCGGGGTCCTCTTACATCCTCCCCCTGGACTCTGGCAGCATGGTGGGAACATTAACATCTCTACACCTCGTTACAACAGACTTTCCTAACGGAAAGGTCCGGGTCTCAGAGAATTCTACTTTTTAGAAGTAGTACCGGTCCTGTGCTATAATCAAGTCTTCTCGGTGGGTGGAGCCACTTGCAGTTGGTTCCTACTCCTTGGTCCATCCCTGTAGCAGCAGCGGTTCTTCTGAATTTCAGCAACCTTAGGGGACTCAGTTGACCAAGACAACTGGTATTTAAAAAAGGACAGTTCGGTATCCAACATACAGGAGTCAGGTACCGCTGACATATCAATATTCTGCCAGAACATTACCTCTGAAGGACGAGTCCATTCCCACACAGATGAGCATCAGGTCGACCTTAACCTGAGTCCAGTCCCAAAGGACGAACACACGCACATAGGCAGATCGTCATTCTTCAAAAGCATTCCTGATATGACTCAAGGCCAAGAGGATCTCACCAGCCTCAAGCAGTTGATGTTTTAAAAAAAAAAAAAAAAAAAGGGAAGGGAATAAATAATTTGGCTGATCACCTAGGAAGGAAAATACCAACTCCAATACGCAGCTATTGGTTCAGCTTGCCTCCCGAGAGGCTGTCCTCATGGGCTAGTCCGCTAGTTAAGATCTCTTCCTTTTGGTGCATGTTTGTTTTTACACGAAAGGCTGCCAGTTCCTTCACACAATTTCCCAATCTCAAGGGTAATACGGGCGTACGCCCTCCTACCTGGTTAAGTGCCAGCGCCTAGCAGAGAATTGGTTCACCTCCCCAACTACAAATCCTCGGTTGGTCTAGGAAATCTTGATACAGGCTGCCAGACGAGCAGGCCCCGTTCGGTCCTTCTGCCGATTCCAGTTGCGTACATTCGCATATCCGAAAGAGTTCACTCCTATCCGCTTTCGGATGTCCCTGGAGTTAATCATCAGGAATGGAGAAGGGGGGAAAAAACTAAAAGTTCAGTCACTCCCACAAGATAAATGGCACTTTTACCCAGAAAGTCTTCCTCCAGTAGCACCTTTTGACAGGAAGAAAAGCCTCTTTCAGCCCTGGAAGACATCAGATGGAACCTAAATTCACAAAAAGAACATGCCTCGAGGGCAATCATTCATTTTTTTCCCCAGATAGGGTGACTACGTCTAAAGGGGGATGTGCCACTGCTATTCAGTTTACTCGCAGTCTTTCCTTGCACATACACGAGAATCTTCTATGTAAGACGCTACTCTCTTTTTTCCATACTTCTAAGCACCGTCTCATCCGTTCAAAGGCCCTCAAAGTCCAATCCTCAGTATTTAGGATTCCGATGTTTCAATTTAAACAAGTTGGTCATCTGGCAGTCTTGCCAGTTCAAGTCCAGAGCTCCCTCTGCGAGCCAATTTATCTAAGAATGGGTAGTCCCAAATCTTTCAGTATGTTCCAACAACTCCTGACTGGCCAAACCAGTTAGAAGAAGACTTCTTCAGGCGTCTCGGATCTGGCAGGCATGCTACCAGCTTACCTTGGAAAAAAAAAAAAAAGAGGGGGAGAAAGTTGTGGACACCAAGGACAACTTCATCAAGTTGGATGGTTCATCTTATCCAGACAACATACCGGGCTAGTAGTCCTCCGCTCCAAAGTCAAAGAAGACTTGTGCGGGGAATGGCGGCTTCCTGGACTACAGCAACACTAGAATCTTCCAAGCGCCCTGCCATTAGGCAACCGGTCATTCTACACCGCATTCATGACCTAGTTGGGTCTACTCTTACTCATAGTGATGTAGGGGGAAAAGTCTGTTCAGCTGTTTTCTCTTGGATAGAGATTAAAATACTTTTTGCAGCAACCCTCCCTATAAGCGAGTTATTTACCATATGTATGCTGCCATGAAGGCACCAGGAAAATGGAAAATTGAATACCTACCTTTCTGTAATTTTCCTTTCCTGGTGCCTATCCATGGCAGCATACGCCCTCCCTTTCTTAGAATCCTTAATTGTTTGAGTCTAGTTACAAGAATGTCAGAGGGGAGGCTGTCGCTCTCTTTTAAAGAGTTATAATTGGTCCTGTGGGTTGGATGAGGGCGGAGCCACCAACCATATGTATGCTGCCATGGATAGGCACCAGGAAAGGAAAATTACAGAAAGGTAGGTATTCAATTTTCCATTATGTGAGCTGCATGTGTACTCACATAGCAAGAGCTCCGTGCAGCCAAAGGACACCATGATTGGTGCAGGGTTTGGAGGGGCGGGATATTATAATTTTAGGGGCGGTTGGCATGGCAGGGAGGGGTGTGTTTATTGAAATGAATGGGGAGGGGAGATACTCGGAGAGGGGAGAGACTTGGGTAGAGGAGGGGGGAATGATGAGAGAGGCACTGATAGACAGGAAGTAAAAGCAAAGGAGCTTGGGGGATGACGATTTTTACCTCATCCTCCAGGGCTCCATAACCAGGAAGTGGCAGAAATTCAGGACCAGGTAGGAGAGGAATGGCTGGGCAGATTTAGAAAAGAAAGACATTGACTGAAAGATAAAGCCTAAGGGAACATTATATTGTAAAAAAGAAATGCATTATAGAACTCCTTTAAAGTCAGCAGCTACACTGTTAGTAGCTGCTGACCTTTAAAAAAAAAAAAAAATTGCGGCTGGAGCTCCGCTTTAAATGTTTAATTTTTATAATAAGGCTTGGATATTCTAACACACGAACGCGGAACATACCTCACATGGCCTCATTTTCATAGCGAGGCTTGGTTTTCTTTAGTGCCTCTAGCTTATGAGAGTGACGCTCGCCGATATATGGGGCTTGTGGAACAGCAAAGTAGCTGGCTATTCTTCTATATTCATTTATGTGTCGATTTAGTTTCTCCATATAAACCATTTATACACGGAATTTGGCCGGCCTGTGCCGCTGTCATCACTTCCGGGATTAATAGACCAGAAGTGATGACACACGATTTATGATTTCAAGGTTTTTCCAATTGGGGTCATTTTGTCTTCAAATAGAGATGTAGAATTGGGGGGGTCTTTATACATCACTCCAGTACTAGTTTTTTATGATATGCCTATGATGATCATCATCCTAAATGTGAGTGTTCATTTTATGTATATATTTTATAAATAAATACTACTCTTAAACGGTATTATGCTATGCGTTTTCTTTTATTACGCATGGCATAACGATACCAAGTCTCTGCCTTCCACAAGAATACACGCCATACATCCCATAATATATATTGAAGCTTTGGATTGCTTATGTTGAGTTGCCGTTTGGATCCAAGATCAGCTGTACCCATCAAGTTGACCGACCTTATAAGCGGTTTGTGACTTGGGTGGTATATGCCTCTCTAAGTCATTTATATCCGGTAAGCCTCCTCATCATCGGTGGTGGTGTTCCTGGCTATCGTCTCTCTATCTAGACTAGAGGGTTACATTTGTGTTGGACTCTCCACTCCAATTTGTAATTTTTCTACACACTTTTTGGATTGTTGACACTTTTTTTATTGAATAGATTCAATCCTCATTCTATATTTATATGCATTTTTTCACTGATAGGTGGAATTTATAATTGTTCATTTGTCACATGGTTTTACTAGAGATAATTGATGAGTTTTTTATTTACATATTGGATTTTGTACATTTTATTATGTGGCCTAAATAATTGATTTTATATAATAATAAGCGCTGCACTTTTTTCATATTCACTATTTTGCTTTTTGTCTACTGCTGTTTTGGCAGCCAATTTTTGTATTCGCGTTTGCATACAGCGCAGTAATCCTTGTTATTTTCTAACTTGTTTATGATTTGCCTTGTATTTTAGTTATTGAAGCAAAATATTGTTTTATCGTATCTTGCCCCTTGACAGACAATAACATTGCAGCATTTGCTCCATCAGTGATTGCCGCATCATGTGTTGCTACAGCATTGCTCAGACTAGGGCTACATCTGAACTCTGCAGAGGACCTCATTATATATTTGGCAGAACTTATTCAAGCTGATACAGTAAGTAATCAAAAACTGGAAGAGCTTTAATTTAATTGTAGACCAATAAAGTAAAACAAAGAGCTGATGAAATGGCTAAACATGATGTAATACTTTGAACTACTTAGCTTTTAGCATGAGATGCCAAGAGGGTAAAAATAGTAAAAATATCCTCTTATCCTATCATTGTGGATGACACCACAGCTGACACCACACAGTCATCTTGGCTTGCGTTGCATCATGTGAGTTTTTTTTTTTTTTTGTTTCGACCTACTCAGTTGTATCATGTTGAAGAGGAAGAGTGGTGTGTTCTGGTAGACACATATGAACATTATGAATGCTATAGCTATCAATCGTTAAGGGACACAGGGTTAATTCTGAGACAAGGGGAATATATTGCTGCCTAAAGGAGATTGTACGCTAGCAAAGAAAGCTCTTTGTAAGCCAGATATAAGCCCTTCCATCATGTTTTATGTTAGTGTATTAGGAGAATGCATGCTTTCTGCCTGGGACACACAAACCCTTTCCACTTGACTTTTTTATCTGGATCCGGTGTTCTGTCATTTTTTTTTTAGCTTAATGCAGAGCCAGAAAGTTATTTGAAGGCTGTACAGTAAAACCTTGGTTAGAGAGTAACTTGGTTTGAGAGCGTTTTGCAAGACAAGCAACATTTTTTTTTATAAATTTTTATAAATTTTGACTTGATATACAAGCGATGTCTTGATATAAGAGTAAAGTCATGTCACAACTGAGTATAAAAAAGAAGAGAGGCACCTCTAAGTGTAGCAATATAATTACATTTAATGAAGGTACAACATTTAGAAACTCACAAGATTCATGATTAAAGCGGAGGTCCACACAAAAAGTGAACCTCTGCTTTTCAGAACCCTCCCCCCCTCCGGTGTCACATTTGGCACCTTTCAGGGGGGGGGGGGTGCAGATATAATACAGGTATTTGCACCCACTTCCGGGCATAGACTCCTGCGGGAGTCACGCCCCTAGCCGAAAAGCTTCACTTCCTGATTCCCTCACCGAGGATGGCGGCGGGGCAGCCGAGAGCTGAGCGATTGCTCGGCCCTGGCTGCCGACATCGCGGGCACACTTGATAGGCAAGTGTCCATTTATTTAAAATCAGAAGCTGCAGTATTAATATTTTTTTTATGCGGACATTTGCTTTAAAACAGACACATCTAAGTATGCAGGCATCCAGGGTAAAGCTGTCCACATAGACTATTCTCCTCACCGCCATTGATGTTGTCCCTTCCACAAGCGGTTCAACCCTCGCTTTCAGATCGATTTTGTCACGATCAGGCGTCAGGCTTGAAGACCAATTGCAATAGCAGTTGCAGAACAGGTATACAGGCAGTAGAGTAGTCCAGGAACAGGCCGAGGGTGGTTGCAGGTTGGGATCAGGCAATAGGGTAGTTCAGGAACAGGCCGAGGGTCAAACACGGGTGGTTGCAGGTTGGGATCAGGCAATAGAGTAGTCCAGGAACAGGCAAACTGTAGCAAATACAGATGGCAGCTGGGCAGACAAATAGCAAGGCACTGGCTGGGAAGACACAATAACCTGGCAAAGAGAAAGTGCAGAGACAAGGCTTTTATAGGAAGTTCATGGGAGAAGCAAGGGGTTCAAGGTTCAAGGCAATCAAGACACCAAGCAGAGTAGTCTAAAGGGATCATATAGGTTTATCCAGCAGATCAGGCAGGGAACTGTCCAGCATCTCAGATAGCTCAGTGGGAAAAGACAATGCCAGACAGAAAAGAGGTCCCAGGTTCAAGCTCAGGTCCTGACAGCTCTACTGCAGAGTAATCTTCCCGGTCACGATTGCAGATTGATAACGATGAGAGCTGGCGGTGCGGAGGACAGTCTATGTGAACAGCTTTACCCCGGATGTCTGCATACTTAGATGTGCCTCTTTTAATCATAAACCGTGTAAGTTGCTAAATGTTGTACCTTCATTAAATATAACCATATTGCTACACTTAGAGGCGCCTCTCTTCTCTTTTATACTCTGTAGCTCCTGTTGGACTTGCTTCTAATCCCCTTGGGGAGGCTTCCATTTGTGGATGGACATTTTATGGTTACACAACTTATCACATTGCTATAATCTTTTTATATGGACTATGAACTGAAGGATTTATGAATAAATGGTTGTGGAACAAATTATTTGAGTTTCCTTTATTTCTTATGGGAAAATTTTCTTTGATATACAAGTGCTTTGGATTACAAGCATGCTTCCGGAACAAATTATGTTTGAAATCCAAGGTTTTACTGTACCTGGACCCTAAGTGTAAAGGAGGACTTCTGCGCTACTACACAACGTCTCCCTGGATTAACAGTAAAATAATTGCAGCAAATACTGTGCAGTGCATACACATCAAAACAAGTTAATAATCAATAGGGTAATTGTGCAAAAATTTACATAAATTAATATGCAGACATATAAACATAAAAGGTGATGGGTGATAAAAACTAAAATGTGAAGATAAGAAAATGAGTGACACAGTCCATATAGGATAATAGCAAGGCTGCTATTAATCTAACACTTCCATGTGAAATAGAAAGAAGTCGTGCCAAAATCCATAAGTGATAATAGCAAGGCTGCTATAGATAGATGACCGCTACTCCAAAGGGAAGAGAACTCCACCACAGACACAGTCTTGTCTCCCAGAACTCTCACCTCAATGAGAAATAGAATGAGCCATAAATAATATCCACCACACGACCATCACCTCTATGCCTCCTGGTGATCCCTCATATAAACGCGCCTGGTCACTAGGGAGTACCTGAAGGGTCTCAGACCGGGAGAACAAAAAGGACAAAAGGAGGGCCTCCAATAGTGTGATATCCAAGATAAAATGGTTTTTAATAAAAGAGTTGCACTTACATCAAAAATAACAGAGGACGCCAACGCTTGTACACACTCGTTTATGTTATTTTTGATGTAAGTGCAACTCTTATTAAAAACCATTTTATCTTCGATATCACACTATTGGAGGCCCTCCTTTTGTCCTTCTTGTCCTCCCGGTCTGAGACCCTTCAGGTACTCCTAGTGACCAGGCGCGTTTATATGAGGGATCACCAGGAGGCATAGAGGTGATGGTCGTGTGGTGGATATTATTTATGGCTCATTCTATTTCTCATTGAGGTGAGAGTTCTGGGAGACCAGACTGTGTCTGTGGTGGAGTTCTCTTCCCTTTGGAGTAGCGGTCATCTATCTATAGCAGCCTTGCTATTATCACTTATGGACTTTGGCACGACTTCTTTCTATTTCACATGGAAGTGTTAGATTAATAGCAGCCTTGCTATTATCCTATATGGACTGTGTCACTCATTTTCTTATCTTCACATTTTAGTTTTTTTCACCCATCACCTTTTATGTTTATATGTCTGCATATTAATTTATGTAATTTTTTGCGCAATTACCCTATTGATTATGTACCTGGACCCTGCCATTCTGATGATGTGGGTGTGGCCTGAAATTTGACCCTAGAGCACTGTGCTCTGCTTGGGAGACAGACACTTTTCTTCTTGGGGAGTTTTGTGGGCATTCATTGGTACAGGGCATACACCCACCCTCCTGTGCTACTGCGAAGGCACAACCTGGAGGCCACTATGCACGGAGCCCATCTTGGGAATCGGCATTTCTTCTCCATTGGGACTCCAGCAAATCAGAACACACTTTGCTAAAATCCGACAAAGCACAAGCTGCAACACAACCAGGGACCCCAAAGCCTCCAGGTGGTGGATCACTTTGAGGCTAACCCCCACCACCTTCTTGTTGCTATCACTAAGGATTGTGAGTATTGTGCCCCCTTGTGGGCCTAGCAAGAATGTCACATCTGGCACCAGGGGAATGGGGACCATATGTACTAGGCTCCTTTCAGGAGACAGTTTTTCCTCCACATTAATTTAAGGGGTAACATCCGGTTTCTCACTAACTCCTTCAGGAACTCTTTCCTCAAGGACTTTAATGTCAAAAGAGGATTTCTCAACTACCTTTTCCACTGTGTTGGCACAGACATATTGCAGATGGGGGACACCAGATGTGGACCTTGTGGCCTCCAGATTCAATAACAAACTGGACAGGTTTGTATCCAGGTCCAGGGATCTGCTGGCAGAAGCAGTAGATGCACTAGTGGCTTCATGGGATCAGTTCTATCTATTATATATCTTTTCTCCTGTAAAGCTTTATTGACTGCTTTTCAGGATTGAGATAGAGGGCATTCAGGTGGTCCCTAGCCACTTGCTTACTGGGCACATAAACCCCCTTCGTGCCCAGACGAAATTTCAGCTTCTGGCACTGCGTCGCTCTACCTGACATTTGCGCGGTCGTGCGATGTGGCTCCCAAACAAAATTGACGTCCTTTTTTCCACACAAATAGAGCTTTATTTTGGTGGTATTTGATCACCTCTGCGTTTTTTTGTTTTTTTTTGCGCTATAAACAAAAAAATAGCGACAATTTAAAAAAATATATATTTTTTTTACTTGTTGCTATAATAAATATCCCAATTTAAAAAATAAAATAAAAATTTCTCAGTTAGGGCCGATACGTATTCTTCTACGTATTTTTGTAAAAAAATAAAAAAAATAATCGCAATAAGCGACTGGATTGCGCAAAAGTTAAAGCGCCTATAAAATAGGGGACAGAATTATGATTTTTTTTTTTTTACTAGTAATGGCGGCGATCTGCGATTTTTATTTGGACTGCGATATTGCGGTGCACGTATCGGACACTTTTGACACAAATTTGGGACCATTCATATTTATACAGCGACCAGTGCTATAAAAATGCACTAATTACTGTGTAAATGTGACTGGCAGGGAAGGGGTTAACACTAGGGGGTGAGGAAGGGGTTTAATGTAATCCCTGGGTGTGTTCTAACTGTGTGGGGGGAGGGGACTGACTGGGGGAGGTGACCGATGCTGTGTCCCTATGTACAAGGGACACAGATCGGTCTCCTCTCTCCCTGACAGGACGTGGAGCTCTGTGTTTACACACAGAGCTCTACGTCCCTGCCAATCAAGTGTACCCGGCGGACATCGCTCCTCAGCGATGCGCCGTGCACTGTTTTTCCCCGCTGCACAGCACTTGAGAGCCGCGCTGTGGACGTCTTTTGTCCATAGCGCGGATCTCAAGTGGCTATATTCACCCAGGAGAGAGTGTTTTTCTGACAAGGTAAAGCTTTTCGCAGTCTCACTGTGGACTTTGCCAGGCCATTTGGATCTGCTGTCCCTATGATCATTTACTATCCTGCTTTTCAATTGCTGGATTTAGAGGCATGTTAAAGCTCAGGCTTTAATGGACAGATAGTGTTATCCTTATGATGCTTAAGACAAGAAAGCCTCATTTCCACAAGGACTATTCACAGATATGAAAGGCCTACTTTGCTTAAATCCAGTGGTTTCCCCCCAGGAATTTCTTCACAGGACAGATCCTCTCTTTTCTGCTCCACCTTTCTTCCAGAAAAAGATGGATTCCTGCTCTTTCATCAAGACTTTTGCACAGTGGGCTTTCCCATATGGCTCCCTTGGTCAAAGCCCCTCTATCTACATAGGATTTTAATCCAGTCTTCTAACAGCTTTCAAAACCTCTGTTTGAACATTCCTCCCTCTCCTTCACCCCAGGTGATGTCCTTGGGACAAAATGCATTGGGAAAACCCCACTGTTGCTACTAATTTGCACAAAATGCTTGTACATCCATCTAAATGTAAGTGTTCTTGCTACATTACATTTTCAACATTCAACACAGAGTTATGCTATGTGGATGTTTTTTTCTTCCTAATCTATGGTACACACCCTTCCATACACATCCAGTATTTTTTTTGGACCATCATGTCCTGTGAGACCATCAGGTATCCAGCTATCTTTGTCTGTGGTATACTCTATTCCTCTGCCATTTGGTCACTCTTGCTACAGCCATTGGAGACACATACAGGATTGCCTAGGTTCCATCGTGGTTTTACCACACAAAGCTCTATTTGACCCATCTGAACGTAGGTTCTCCTGGGTTCAAACTCTCTGGTAAGCCCCTTACCTAACGGTGGTGGTTTCTGTTCACGTCAATTCATTTCAATGCTCCTTCAACTCCAGCACCTCTTTGAAGTTATCACCAGGCTTTGGAATTCACCAATATTATTGCTGGACTATTCTATAGTCAGATTTGTATTTTTACATTATTTGTGTTTTTCACATATGGACGTTTTATGCCTATCTAACTTAATTAGCGCTACACTTTTTTTGTTTTCACTCTCTGCTTCGGCCCACAAGGTAATTTTCCTTATAACTATCACCTCGACTAGGTCATTTGTCTAAACTGGCAACTTTATCTTGCAAGGAACCCTTTCTTTTTTTTTTTAAGATGGTCTTTGCATTTTACCCTGAGCATGAATCAGACGTACACAAACAGATAAATGAATATGAAGGTTTTATTGAAAACCAAACAGCAAGGTCAAAGTCCAAACTGACGATCAAAACAGCCAGAAGAGTCGTTCACCAGTGCCAGGATCGATAGCCAGGGATGAGAGTCAGCCAAGCCGGAGTCCGTAGCCAGAGAAGTCGTGAAACGAAGCCGGGAATCAGGAACTAGAAGGAACGTCTGTAAGAGCCGGGTCGGTGACCAGGAGCCAGCAGCACGATCACAGAAAGGGTGTCAGACGAAAGGCCCAAGCGAGAAAATGCTGCAGCTGCCGTCTATATATATGCTGAGCAGCCAGCTCCTCCCAGTGGGAAGGAGGAGCCACAGGGTGTGGCAGGTTACAAGAACCCCATGAAGCAAGATGGCTGCTAGCACATGTCAGTAATGAGAAGCCTGCAAAGAGGTAAGACCATGACACCTTCCCTCCTCGTGTCTGGCTCTCACTGAGTTAGTGGACCCTCTTTGTTGCTGGGCAGATGTAAGACCTAACAAGGGCAGTGCCGTTTTGGAGATGGTGAACTGTGACATCAACTCCAGTTCACCTGAATAAGATCTCTTTTAATTGTCTGGATGTGATTTGGGCTGTCTGAGTTTATCTCTTATCCACATCATCTTTCAGAGGGACAGATTCCTTGTCATGGGAAAATAGACGGGAAATAAACCAATTTTACCAAATAGAAATAACTTGACAGCAGACAACTTTATTTGGATATTAAAGGCCGTGGATGTTTATTATTGGTTTTAAAACAAATAAATAAATAAAAAGGTAAATGGATAAATAAATAAACAACTCTTGGGTAAACAATAAATTAAGATAGCAATAAATATATATATATATAACTTTAGCAAGCCTAACCACCATGGCTCAGGCTGCAAAATACCCAAAATAACTTACAAACACTTAAATTGTAAGCAAAACTCTTTTTCTTTTTTTTTTTTTACCAAAAGCTTGTCCCCCTATGCAAAATGCAAAGGTGACCCAACCACATAACAACACCCGCGACATAGTAAAATTGGGGGGGGGGGGTGGGGGAGAACACCACAGTTCTTCTGTCCTCTGAAGCGGCTGAGCCCTTCTCCTACGGAACCCGCTTTATATAGCCCTAAAAACCGCCAAGATTAACTAGTTTGAACTGGATTTGCGCTGGCTTTTCTCCTGGGCTAGTAACTGACCTAATTCTGACCTTTATTTGAGCTGGCTTTCACAGGTCACAGAGAGGTCACTTAACCCCTCAGACCTGAGAGCCCGCCAAAATTCCCTGATAGCAGCAGACTCAATTGAATGTAACTGACCTGAACCTTTTATTTGAGCTGGCTTTCACAGGTCACAGAGAGGTCACTTAACCCCTCAGACCTGAGCAGCAGGCCAAATTCTTAGCCTTCTAACTCTTCTATCCCGCCATTTTCCCATGAGGAAGAGGGGGGCTAGAGGCTGCCATTCCCCTCTTCCCTTCATGGGAAAATAGACGGGAAATAAACCAATTTTACCAAATAGAAATAACTTGACAGCAGACAACTTTATTTGGATATTAAAGGCAGCGGATGTTTATTATTGGTTTTAAAACAAATAAATAAATAAATAAATAAAAAGGTAAATAGATAAATAAATAAACAACTCTAGGGTAAACAATAAAATAAGATAGCAATAAATATATATATATATATATATATATATATATATATATATATATATATATATATAAAACTTTAGCAAGCCTAACCACCACGGCTCAGGCTGCAAAATACCCACAAGGCAGGTGGTAATATACCACCTGGCACAACACCCCACTACGCGGCCAAATCCACACAAGAGCCTAAGTCTGCATTAAATATGTCAAGGCCAATGTCGGACAAATGAATGCCGTCAGATCTATATAGACCGGCATAACCACCTTCCAACTCTGTGTGCCTGAATGATAGCAACCCTAGATCAGAAAGCAATTTGGAAACTGCCCTATTTATTCTTTTCCTAATTTTTTTAAATGGGTGCCTAGGAGAAGGGGGAAGCCAAGCCAATCTTTGCACGATCTTCGAAAATACTATCTTAGCTTGGGGAAAAAGAAGCTGAAACCTAAGAAGATCATCCCTAATGCTAAAAATGATATCTAAGGTTTTGCGCTGACCAACGTCATTACCCCCAAGATGAATGATTAACACATCTGGAGGAGGGAAATGACGCATAAGCCCTGAGATTTCAGCATTAAGATTAGACCATAGCATACCCCGTCTACCACCCCAATATACCTTCAACTTATCAACCTCTAAACCTAAATTAACCGTGTAACTTCTTTTCTGTGCTCTTAGATGGGCCCAATGAACAAATGAATGTCCGATGATCCAGACAATTCGTAAGTGCCCTGAAAAGATTTAAGAAGAATTGTAAGGCGGCGTACACACGATCGGATATATCCGATGAAAACGGTCCGCGGACCATTTCCATCGGATATGTCCGATCGGGAGTTTGATCCGATGGCGTGTACACACCATCGGATCAAATTCCCCGCCGCCGGACGGCGCGGTGACGTAGTGGTGACGCGGCGGTGACGTTGACGCCGCCGCGTCACCGCCACGTCACCGCACCAGGAAGTAAAACACTTCCGCGCATGCGCCGAATCCATTCGGCAGCGGCGCGGCGGCGGTGGGGGCCGACATGTCTGCTGGTAAGTGTACTAACCAGCAGACATGTCGGGCGGACAGATTCCCACTGGATAGATTTCAAAGCATGCTTTGAAATCTGTCGGGTGGAGAAATCTGTCCGCTAGCCCATACACACGAGCGGAGATGTCTGCTGAAACGGTCCATCGGACCGTTTTCAGCGGACATATCCCCTCGTGTGTACGCGGCCTTAGAGCGAACATAAAGTAAATAGCTGTTAGATTTCCACCTCCCAATCTTTTTAATCCTGTCACTATCCAAACCCAACCTTGAAGCCTCAGTAGCTGCTCATATCCTAAATGAATGGGAAGTGATGAATGCTTGATCATAACCCAAACATTTTAAACATTTCTTAAGCACGCTAGCAATTTGAAATTTTGTCAAAGGCCGACCCGATCTGTGAATAAAAATTTTTGAGAAACCAATGGGCCTGATAAGAGAGAAATTGTTAACTAAGCGAAAGGGGCAAGTAGAAGAACCTTCCCATGCATTCAGCTGCAACCAAGAACCTTTCCCCAGTTGGTCCGTTTTTGACTTACCTATCAAAATCCTAACAAGCCCTATCTGTGAAAACAACATCCGATGTTGAGATGGCAACCAGCTCAGATACCCTTAGTGCTGCAAAAAACATTAGTGAGAATACCGCTTGAAACAGCACATTTCAAAATGAGAGAAACAAACTTTATCCGTAGAGAGGCAAAGGTCGCCTAAAAGCTCTGGGGTGATAGGCTTCCGGGTATCCAACATAAAATGGTCTTTTTTATAGCCTTTTAACGCTTGTTTTACGGAAAAATATTGCATGAAAGACGGAAGACCATTAATTTTTAGAAAAAACGAAATGCCAGACAACGTCTTCTGCACGTATGACCAAGAATATTGCTTGGCAAAAAGAAAATGTAAAAAACGCAAAGCCCTATCCTCAGAAAATAAATGAACTGGTTCTTGAGACATATTCAGAAAACCTAAGTAGAACAGCCAGGTGGATTGATATCCCGCCCAGGTAGAAGGAGCCACTGAAATAATGATATATTGGGAAATAGGTCTTACACCAGATCCCATAGTGCAGGTGGACATAACGTTCCCACCTTGTCTGCTTCTGGGAACAACCGGAAAAAACGTTCCATCTGCGAACGAGATAAAGCATCCGCCAAGTCATTGTCCTTTCCTGCAACATGTACTGCTTTCACCCAAATATTCAGGCTTGAACATTTAAAAACCATATATCTCAAAAGAGCAATGACTGGCGGAGACTTGGAGGACAGGCAATTTATAGCGTACATCACACTTTTATTGTCAGTACGAACCAAAATTCTTTTGTTCCGAAAGAAAGATCCCCAAATTTCGAGAGCAACTATGATTGGGAATAATTCCAACACAACAATGTTTTTCAAATAACCTTTGGTCTGCCAGGAGGAACACCAATGTCCTGCACACCAGTGGGACCGCCAAATTGCGGCAAAACCCACTGAGCCTGCAGCGTCAGTAAAAAGAAAAAAGTCCTTGTCTAAAATAAATTCCTCCTGCCATACTGCATGACCATTAAAATGAGATAGAAACTGCATCCATACCAATAAGTCCTCTTTTTTATGTCATGTGACATTCTAACATGTGAAAAGGGGGATTTCAGGCCAGAGATGGATAGATAGAGCCTTCTTGAAAAAATTCTACCTATCGGCAAGATCCTTGTTGCAAAAGCTAGTAAGCCTAAAATAATGGAACAGAAGATGATTCAATCATACCTTGCTGAGCCGCTGAAACTATAGATGACGGGCCATCTGTATTAGCACCGGACCTGGCCGTGTTGTCTGGAGCAGATGAAGATGCCAGCTGCTGATTGGATGGCTGTGACTGATGTTGTGAAGTCCTGTTCACCGCACCTCCTCTCCTGTTCCTTGCTCCAGGGGAACCACCTCCAGCCGCCCTTGCAGCGCTGTTCCCGGGGACCCCACGGCACCTGTTAGGAGACAAAATTGCATCACTTACCGGTGCACTTCTGGCACCACCTCTCACACCGCCTCTAGATCTGCCCGCCGAATGTGTAACACGGTCCTGAGAAGGACCTGCTCTGCTTGCTCGTTGGGCGGGGAGGGGGAGTATCCCTGGCGCGGAGTGCGCCTCCTCTTCGACGTCTCCGTGACGCGGACGGGGGGGGGGACTCTCTCTGCGCCGACGGCCCGGAACAACTTCTTCCTCCTCCGGCTCAGACTCTCGAAAGCTGGCAGCAGGATGCTCTTCCGATGCAGACGGAAAAACCGGAGCCACGACCGTTGCAGCTCCCACCGGAGCCTCTTGACTCGACGCACGAGGTAGACTAAGGCAGTGGCGTATCCAGGAATCCCCGCCGTCTTCACCCGCCCGCTCCCAATAGCTGCCGGATCAAACTCATCTTCTGGCTACAGGGACACTGTTTGCTCAGCGAGGATGACTCGGAGAACACCACAGTTCTTCTGTCCTCTGAAGCGGCTGAGCCCTTCTCCTACGGAACCCGCTTTATATAGCCCTAAAAACCGCCAAGATTAACTAGTTTGAACTGGATTTGCGCGGGCTTTTCTCCTGGGCTAGTAACTGACCTAATTCTGACCTTTATTTGAGCTGGCTTTCACAGGTCACAGAGAGGTCACTTAACCCCTCAGACCTGAGCAGCAGGCCAAATTCTTAGCCTTCTAACTCTTCTATCCCGCCATTTTCCCATGAGGAAGAGGGGGGCTAGAGGCTGCCATTCCCCTCTTCCCTTCATTCTGGGTGGACCCAGGATGGGTTCCAACATTTCTAGGTGGCTTAGGCAGACCATCATTCAAAGCTTATGGCCTCAAGGATTGGTTTTCAACCTTTCCAAGTAAGGCTCACTCCACTAGGGCTGTGATGGCTTTATGGGTATTTTGCCATCGGGCTTCTGTTTCCCAGGTTTGTAAGGCTGCCACCTGGTCTTCTGTTAACACATTTTTAAAGTTCAAACAGATTGCCAAATTTGCTTCATCTGAGGCCAGCTTTAGGCATAGCTATTTTTTTTTTGGCTGTGTTGCCCACCTCCCTCAGTTGGACTACTTTTGGATGCCCAAAATCTTTTTATACTTTCTTTGTCCCTCAATGGATGAGAGAGAAAATAGAATTTGTGTACTCACTGTAAAATAATTTTCTTAGGCCGCGTACACACGATCAGACATGTCCGATGAAACATGTCCGACGGACTGTTTTCATCGGACCACGATGATTTTGTGTACAGCGGACAGGTTTCAAAGCATGTTTTGAAACTTTTGTCCGCTGGAAAATGGTCCGATAGGCCGTACACACGATCGAAAAGGTCCGCTGAAACTGATCTGCGGACCAGTTTCAGCGGACATGTTCGATCGTGTGTACGCGGCCTTAAAGTCTTTCAAGGGACACATCCCTCTATTTATAATCATGCTCTTGGTACTGCTTTGCTACTAACTGGAAACTTTGTGGTAGGAGGGGCTATACCCAGGGCTTCCCTATAGTTTGTCAGTGTCCAATCCTTCTGTAGGCAGCAGTATAACTTGAAGGACTCAGAATTGTTCTTCAATGAATTCTGAGGAAAGTATTTTACAGTAAGTACCAAAATCCTATTCTTATCAAGGACAAGGTTGATTTCAAACCCAGGCCTTCCTTCATTCCTGTGTAAGGCTGTGCTCTCCTTCCACCTCAATGAAAAACTGTGCACCCTTCCTTTTTTCCATCCCCAGTTCAATTTGCTACAAGTTTCTTTTGAAAATTGTGCTCTGTGGTTATAGATGGTCCCTGTGACTGATGCAAACATCTCCAAATGGATTTGCCTCAGGCTTATTCACTGAAGCATTCTGGCACTAACCTTTCCCAGGTTTGTAAAGCTGCTACCCTTTCTTTGCTCCACACGTTTGTCAGATTTCTTTGCTTGAATGTGGCTGCCTCAGCAGATGAAAGCTTTAGATGTAAAGTCCCGCAGGCGGTGGTGTGATTTAATCACACAAAATCAAACAACATTTCAAAGATATCTTAGCATCAGAGATGCCTTTTTATTTTTTAGTGCTGCTTTTGAATGTTCTATTTATTGGAAGAGTTCTGTGTCCTCCCTTCACAATTATTTTTGAGGAAAAAAAAAATGTACTCCCAGTAAAAAAAAAAAATCTCTATTAGTTCATAATTACATAGTTTAAAAAAAAAGACACAAGTCCGCCTAGTTAAACAATAGAAAAAAGTAGGGCTGTGCTAATTAACTTTTAATTAATCGATTAATCTTAAATTTTTTTGATCGATCTAAATATTTTTGATCGATTAAAATTATTTTGATTGGTACTCGCCTCTCCGCTGGCTACTGGGCCTTCCGTCGGAGATCCAGTAACATCACGGACACCGGCGGGGCTTGCCGTATCCATCTGAAGGGCTCCTTAGCTGTGCCTTCATATCTGCATGGTGGCGGACCTTACTATCTGCCACATAGTAGCTGTTACATTTCCCTCTATCACTTCCTTTTATTAACCTGGGATTTTACAACCATCCACTGGGAGTTGTGATAGTTCCCTTCATGGGACAGCTACATGCCGACGGACTGATGGTAACCTCTCCTCATCTGGATTCAGCAGTGGTATCGTTGTACACATTTTTATACCAGTATCATACTTGGCTACATATTTTTATGACTGCTTTTGGTACCATTTGTTATTACTCGCAACATTTTTACAATTTATGAAGCTACATCGATTTTATCTCCAGTGCAATATTTATTTTGTTACCTACTTGAAGATTATAAAAGTTTTAATGCTATTCCCATCGAGCGCTGCTTTTGTGTGTTTTTTTGTATCCTGCTGTTGGGAGCTGCACTGGGAATCAGCCTGCAAGGAGATCAGCTAAAAGTTGTTGGATCTGTATGTGCATTATAATTAATCGAAATTAGTCGATTAATCGATTAAAATAAAAAACGATTAATCGAACACAAAAAGTTTGATCAGTAACAGCCCTAGAAAAAAGTAATAAATTAGGACACAGTTCTCTCCCCTTGGGTGGTTTTCATGTTGTTGGAGAGCCGACCTGCTGCAGTATATCACATTTTGTCACAGGTAAGATATTTTCTGGATGATTTCCTTTCTTTCTTCCAATTGTTTGCTGCTCACTAGACCTGAACCCATTTTGCATGTGCAAGGGTATAGCTAATAGATGGGAATGTGCCCTTTTTAATGCATGTCGTCCAATCCTCCTAGTGGTCACTAGACATGTGCACTGCCAAAAAATTCGTTTTTTTCGTTTATGTTATTTTCGTTTTTTAAATTTTTTCGGAAATTTGGGAAATTAAAAAAAAAAATCGTTTTTGTTTCATTCGTTTTTTTATTTTTTTTGGAAACAAATATTTTTTTCCGTTTTATTCGTTTTTTTGCTTTTTTCGTAAATTCGGGAAATTCGAAAATTCAGAATTTTCGGATTTCCGAAAATGCAAAAAAACGAAATGTCCGAAAAAAAAACGAATGAAACGAAAATGAAAAAAAAATTTTTTTCGGAAATTAAAAAATTCGAAAAATTCTGAAATTTCCCATTTTCGAATATTAGATTTTCGAACTTTAGATTTTTTAATGTTACAATTTCGAAATTTCGAATATTTGAATTTTCGTAATTTTTTTATTTTTCGAAAATTCGAAAAATAAAAAATGTGAAAATTCGAAATTAGAAATTTTTAATTTTCGATTTTTCACATTCTTCGAATTTTTAATTTTCGAAAATGAAAAATTCGAAAAATAAAAAATTGGGAAATTCGAAATTTCGAAAAATGAAAAATTCGAAAATTTAAAATTCGAAATTCAAAAATGCAAAATTTCGAAAATTGAAAAATTCAAAAATGAAACATTTTGAAAATGAAAGATTCGACATTTCGAAAAATAAAAAAATTCGAAATTCGAATATTCGAAATTTGAAAATGAAAAATTTGAATATTCGAAAAATAGAAAATTAATAATTCGAATTTTCGAAAAATTCGAAATTCGGAATTTTGAAAATTCAAACATTTGAAAATTAAAAAATTCGAAAATTAAAAAATTCGAAAATTAAAAAACACTAAACATTTTCGTATTTCCGAAAATCGGAAATACGAACATTCGGAAATTAAACAATTCGGAAATACAAAAATTTGGAAATTCGGAAATTGGAATTTTCAATTTTTTTCAATTTTCGAATTCTCTAATTCGAATATTCGAATTATTTAATTTTCGAGTTTTCGAATTTTTCATTTTCAAATTTTTTATTTTTCGAATTTTTCATTTTCGAAAATGAAAGATTCGAAAAATAAAAAATTAGAAAATTGGGATATTCGAAAAATGAAAAAATTCGAAATTGAAAAATTCGAAATGCGAAAATTTCGAAAATTCAAAAATTGGAAATTCAAAAATGCTAAATTTCGAAAATGAAAAATTCGAAAATTCGAAATTTCGAAAATGAAAAATCCGAAATGTGAAAATTCGAAAATGAAAAATTTGAATATGAAAAATTTGAATATTCGAAAAATCTAAAATTAATAATTTGAATTTTCGAAAATCGAAAATTAAAAAAATCGAAAAAAAAACTAAAAATGTTCGTATTTCCGAATTTCCGAAATTCGGAAATACGTAAATTCGGAAATTAAACAAATCGGAAATACTAAAATTTGGAAATTCAAAATTAAAAAATTCGGAAATTGGAATTTTCGGAAATACGAAAATTCGGAAATTCGCATTTTCGGAATTCCGAAAAATCCGAAATTCGGAAATTCGAAATTTTCGGAAGTCCGAAAATTCGGAAATAAAAAATTTGTTAATACGAAAATTCGGAAATTACAAATTTACGAATTTTCGTTAAAAAACGAATTAGAAACGAAACGAAATGCACATGTCTAGTGGTCACAGCTATTTTCAAGGGTTGAAGAATTGTTATGTACTTCATTGAACAACTGGAGGAAAGCATTTTATAGTGAGTACAAAAGAATTTTTTTTTTGTGTAGTAGGGTGACATAAAATCAGTACATTTTAATTGTTGCGCAGATATGTATGTTACTATAAACATGTCAGAAATCATAAACTCTGCAAAGTCTGCATTTATCATATAGCAGTGGTTTTGAGGCTGCATTCACACCTGAGCAGAGCAATTTTCAGGAGTTTTTATATGAGCTTTTTTGAGTGTTTTTGCAAGTGTATACAGGCATTATTTGGAAGAGGATTGCAGGCTATTTAACCACTTCAGCTCCGGAAGAATTGGCTGCTCAATGACGGGCCATTTTTTGCGAAACTGCACTGCGTCGCTTTAACTGACAATTGCGCGGTTGTGCAACATTGTACCCAAACAAAATGGACATTTTACCCCCACAAATAGAGCTTTCCTTTGGTGGTGTTTGATCATTTCTGTGTTTTTAATTTTTTTGCCCTATAAACATAAAATAACGTAAATTTTGAAAAAAAAACACAATATTTTGTTCTCATTTTTTCCTCAGTTTAGGCCGATATGTATTCTACATATTCTTGGTAATACAATTCGCAAAAAGCATATATTGATTGGTTTGCTCAAAAGTTATAGCGTCTACAAAATAGGGAATGGATTTATGACATTTTTATTATTTATTTTTACTAGTAATGGCAGTGATCTGCGATTTTTATCGGGACTGCTAAATTATGGCGGACATATCGGACATTTTTGACACATTTTTGGGACCATTGGCATTTATACTACTATAAAAATGCACTGATTCCTGTGTAAATGTCACTGGCAGGGAAGGGGTTAACTGTGTTCCCTATGTGTGTGTTCTAACTGTGGGGGATGGGACTGACTACAGGAGATGAGAGATTGTGGTTCCCAGCTCGTAGGAATCCTCTCCTCACAGAAATGGGATGTGTGTGTTCACACACACACGTCCCTGTTCTGCCTCTTGTGCCCTGATTGCTCATGGCTGGCGGTCATTGCGACCGCCGGTCACGAGCATCGGCACTCCCGCTGTGCAGCTTGCGCATGCCTGCTATTCTGCTTGAGGGGACCGACTTACAGCTACGACGGTTCGCGGGATCGTGCCGACCTGCCGCTGTCTAACGACGGTGGCTGGTCGGCAAGTGGATTAATGTGTATTCAAGCGTCAGGCTTTTTTTTACCACTAGACAACCAGCTCACAGAGATATACTGCAGCAGGTCGGCTCTCCTACGTTAACCTGTACGTCGGTCTGTAAAGAGGATAGCTGGCACATGCCCATGGACTTGATGTCCGCTGGCAACCCGCGATCGCGGTGAGGAGAGGCAAAACGAGAAACTGCCTATGTAAACAAGGCGATTTTTCGTTCTGCCAGGTGACATGACTGAGATCTACTATTCCCAGTGATCAGGAACAGTGATCTCTGTCATGTTCCAGTAAGCCCACCCCCTACAGTTAGAACACACTTAACCCCTTGATTGCCCCTTAGTGTTAACCCCTTCCCTGCCAGTGACATTTTTACATTGATCAGTGCATTTTTAATAATGTCACTGGTCCCCAAAAAGTGTAATTTGGGGTCAGATTTGTCAACCGCAATGTCGCAGTCCCGCTAAAAATCGCAGATCGCTGCCATTACCAGTAAAATCAATTAAAAAATTAATAAAAGTCCCTAAATCTATCTGGTAGTTTGTAAACACGATAACTTTTAGGCAAACCAATCAATTTTTGTACCAAAAATATGTAAAAGAATAAATATCAGCCTAAACTTTTTTTGTTTTTTTTAATATATTTTTTGGGGATATGTATTATAGCAGAAAGTTAAAAAATGTGGGTCTTTGTTTATAGCGCAAAAAAAATAAAGACTGCAGAGGTGATCAAATACCACCAAAAGAAAGCTCTATTTGTGGGTAAAAAAGGACGTCAATTTTGTTTGGGTACTGCATCGCACTACCAGGCAACTGTTAGTTAAAGCGGCACAGTGCCGTATCACAAAAAATGGCCTGGTCATTAAGGGGGAAAATCCTTCCGAGGCTTAAGTGGTTAATATAGGCTAAAAGAAAACGCCATGAAAAAACACTCAAATTAAGCGTTTTCAGATGTTTGGGGCCTAAAACCCCAAATTCTCCCTAAAAAGTAGCACATATACTTTTTGGAGTAACAGGCATAAGTGGCAGTATGCTCAGATGTGAATAATGGCTTTCAAATACAATTGATTTGTACTTGTTAAGCATTTCTGAGCTTTAAACCTAAAGCTACAAAATGCTCTGGTTTGAACGGGGCCTAAATGGTAAACGGCATAATTATGCTTCATTATTGTAGCATTGTTTAAATTCTGTCAATAATAACTTGTTATTTTATTTTTTATTTTTATTTATTTTTTATTTTTATTTATTTTTTATTTTATTTATTTTTTATTTTTATTTATTTTTTTATTTTATTTTTATGGTTGAACTGGATGGACTTGTGTCTTTTTTCAACCTGACTAACTATGTAACTATGTTATGTAAATAATTAAAAATACTAGCAATTACTGTACATATTCTACTCATAAGTTTTAGTCATAATTGCCCTTTAAGCGATAGTTGCTCATAGCTCTGTTTCGAGGAGAATAATAAATGGCTAATGTTTAACCTTTATCCAACAGTCTGAATTGCAGAATTGCCAAAGAAGGATTGAGCCTGCTTTAACTAAAGCTGTGGAGACCTCATACAAGTATCGCATTCACCTTACTGAAACCATGCAAGAACTACCTCATATCTCAGTAGTACACAATTAATGTGGCACTAGGGTAAATTTTACTCTTTTTAGTTTTGGATAGACTGGGTAAGAATTAGAACTTTTTTCAGGTCTTCATTGATATCCAGGTCTCTACTGTGATCTTTCAGGGACCAGTGTAGCTGGAAGAGAAAGTGAGGGGATCTTAACTGGGACACAGCCTGACAGGAGTTCTAACCTATGTTGAAAATATATACAGTAAAACCTTGGTTTGTGAGCATAATTAATTCCAGAAACATGCTTGTAATCCAAAGCACTTGTATATCAAAGCATTTTTTTACAGGGTATAAGAAGAGAGGCACCTCTAAGTGTAGCAATAAGTTGCTAAATGTTGTACCTTCATTAAATGTAATCATATTGCTACACTTAGAAGCCCCTCTCTTCTTTTTTATACTCAGTTGTTATATGACGCTACTCTTATATCAAGACATCACTTGTATATCAAGGCAAAATGTATTAAAACATTTTGCTTGTCTTGTAAAATGCTCTCAAACCAAGGTTTTACTGTTTATTTATTGTTTATTGTTGTTGGTGAACCTATTGTAGAGGTCTTTGTTCTTGTTGACCTTTGGAACCACCAGGCCAAGAAGTAAGGTGAATCCCTTCCAGCATGGACACAGCAGTAATAACCTGTTCTTCTTTATAAAATAAAGTTTTGGTTAAACTTCTTAAATGGTTCTTACTAAAAATTCTAGAAATATTCAGTTTATTGTTCTATTACTTTAAGGCTATAATACCTAAATGATTGTTCTTGGCACTGTCTTGTATAGCTATAATTATACATTGCAAAAAAACTGAATTAGAAGTTTGTACATGGTTTTAATCAGTCATTTTGACTCCTGTTGATGCTAAGGCTGCATTCACACCTAGGCGTAGGTGGTATGCGGCGTATTGCGGCGACATGAAATAGACGTTTTGTCCCCGTGATTTGCAGCGACAAAACGCGCCTTGTTTTTTTGCTGGAGGGGTGATTTTGACATTGTCGGCTATGCCCGAAAAAAAGGGTCTGGGATTTGTTTCAAGCTTCAGGCGTACGGCGTTCGGCGTAGAGATGTGAACCATCTCCTTAGCCGACAATGTAAATTCGCCCCTCCAGCGTATTTCAGCCTGCTACAGCGTCGGGCGTAGGGCAACAAAACGCCTAGGTGTGAATGGAGCCTAAGAGTGTATTTAAATCTATATGTTTATATTCACTAAAACCAACAAATATTGGAGTGGCAGAAAAAGGTAAAATTGGGTAATAAAAACATGTCAAAATACTTTCAAAACCACCTCAATATTGGGGATACCACTAACTCCAAAGATTACGAGAATATAATCCACCCCCTCTAGTAGATCCATGTCCTTAGTTCTCCTTTCTTCATCAAGATCAAATGAAAACATGTCAGTTACCCTTTATTTGCCTGCTGCCTTAAAACTATAAACTGAACAACCAGACAAGTAAATTAACTTAAAATTACTAAAGCAGTATTTACACCTGATTCTGGCAAGGATTGTTGTGCATAAGAAATTTGGATAGATGTTCACTCAGGATGATCAATATACATGCAGATAACAATATATATATATATATATATATATATATATATATATATATAAAAATACTTTCTCTTTTCGTCCATGGACGGACACAGCCTTCTCAAGTCTTGCCATATGGGTTATGTTCCATCTAATAGGAGAGGACTAGGCAGAACATGTTAGATATTTAAATACATGTTACATGAAGCTCCTGCTACTGGTTCGCGGCCGCCGCACCCAGGAAAGTCCCCGGCCTAGCAGGACTTCCCGAACTCCAGTGCTGAGACCCCTCCCCAATTACACAAGACCACTCAGGCCCCCCCAGGAGTCTCCCCACGGTGCCCTAGTAGGTTTACTTCTCCCACCCGCGCTGCCCCAGTACCCCAGCCCCCGGCTCGGGCCTAGTCCTGGTCGGCAGCCATCTTGGTACTCCCAATTTCCACAATAAAAACACCACCCTTACTAACCCTCATCTTTTCCCCTCTCACAGGCTGTTTCAGCCTGATACCTGGTCCCTTTAGTTAACCCAGGGGTACGCATCCCCTACGCCCCTATCCATAAAGCAATTGATCCAGGGTTTAACCGATTGCCAGTAGGGATCATGAAGGAATTTTTTCCCCTGTCGCTGCAGATTGGCACAGCACGCCTGGGGTTTTTCACCTTCCTCTGGACCAATTTCAGGGAGGGAAGAGTTAAACTAGTGACAGTTTCACTGGGATATTCTTCCTCCCAGCGCCGCCTAAATCCCCATAATCATCGTCACTTCCCTACGTCTTTCTGCAACTATGGGTTATCTGAAATACTCTGCAGAAACCATTTGCCTTTACACTTCCAACTGTCACCGAAAAAGCTCTAATGAGCGAGCAACTGTTAAGAATCAATCGACGATTAACAATAAAATAACGCATCCACAGGTACCCCAGCCCAGACGCATATCCTGCGTTTTGGTCAACACAAGATCGGCAGTAAAACACCGGCAAGAAATCCATGATTTCATCCTTCAACATGATCTAGATTGCCTCTTCATCACAGAAAGCTGACTAACAGCTGATTGCAACACCATTCTGGAAGAATTGGTGCCAGCAAATTATCGCATTCAAACGCAGAACAAAATCACAAAAAAAAAACTCTCTAACAATACACACTAAACTGAGCATGTGCAGAGTTCCCCTCGAGGCTCTGTACTATCAGCAGATGGATTGGAGAGAGTAAAAGAAGGGGATCAGAGAAGACAGGATCAAACAGCCTTTTTACACAGTGTGCAGGATTAACCCCTTAGGTTCCACAGTGAGTATAACATAATGTTTTACTGAATATACAGACTGATTTTATTGTTGTGGGTTTAGTGACACTTTAACCCCTTTTACCCCCTTCCTGCCCAGGCCAATTTTTAGCTTTCAGCGGCCTTGAATTTTGTATGACAATTGCGCTGTCATGCAACTGTACCCAAATTAATTTTTTACACAAAAAAAGGCTTTATTTTAGTAGTATTTAATCACTCCTGGCCTTTTTTCATTTTTTGATAAAAAAAAAAAAAAAGAAGAAAAGTCCAAAAATGTAACAAAGAAGAAAAATCAAAAAAAGAAAGAAAATTAAAAAAAAAAATGTTTCTTAGTTTCTGTAAGTAAATTTTGTAAATAGGTCATTTTTCCCCTTACTAATGTGCGCTGATGAGGTGGCACTAATATGCCTTACTGATGGACACCGATAGGTGGCACTGACTGGCATCACTAATGGGCACTGATTGGTGTCAATGAAGGGCACTGCTGGGGCTGTACTGTAATCAGGGCACTGATGATCAGTGCCCTGATTACCTGTACATGTCTCACCTGTAAGGAGATGCCGCTGATCGTCTCTCCTCACCTCACACTCTGTCAGTGTGAGCTGAGGAGAGTCGATAAACGGCACTTCCTTGTCTACATGTTTACACAGATTGGACACAGTCGATCACACGTGTAAAGAGCCTCGTCATTGGCTCTTTAACAAGATCAGGGGTCGCAACGTGTCTTAGGAACATGGCATGGCCATGCTGCGCGCCCCGCAGGCGTGTGAGAGTGGCTGTTCTGGGGTGCCATCATATGGTTAAGGCAGCACATAGATGAGTCTTTTTTTTTTCATTCGAAAAGTAGGTTCAATGAAAAAAAAAATTACTTGATTTCCCCATCTACATCCACACACTCAATGTTGGTGGGGGAATCCTCCCTGTTGAGCTTCTGTATTTTGACATCAGGGAGACTGCTGCACAGTTGCACTCCAGGTGCCCCCCAAGTTCTCCCACACTCAACACTGTTGACTTCTAGTTTTGTCAAGTGAGTCAAATCAAGCACTTATAACACCCAGAGATCCACTTTGGCATTGTTTCACATGTACCACATATTAGGTTAAAATGATCAATGCCAAGAAGAGAGCGCTTGGTATAGTGAAGTAACATTTATTGAACAAAAGCCAAAGCACGTACATCAATGTCCATTAGATTGCATCTATCAGGAAGCTACAGCTGCTAATGCAGAAAAGTTTTACAACATGTATGATAGACTTCTGTCGAATAGGTAAGGCTACACACTGATCAAAATGTATCAGGTCCATACTGAACTGACAGAATTTTGAGCCATCTGTGGCTAGATTTAGATTTAGTTTCTGTCTTTCACCTAAACCATGACATTGATCTCTTGTTGCGGTTGCAGTTCACCAAAATCAAGTTTTTCAACATCATCTAAATGTGGTTTAAAGGGTTTGTAAAGGAATTTTTTTTTAAATCTTAATAGCTTCCTTTACCTTAATGCAGTGCTTTTTTCATGTCCTCATTGTTCGTTTTTTCTCTCAAGTTGCTGTAATTCTTCTCCGATCTCCACATTTCCTGGTTGTCTGTTTCCTTATAACCACAGTCCTGTGGTCACTAATCAAGGAGGTGTGATTACTGTGGCCCAGATTTACAAAGCACTTATGCCGACGTATAGCACATTACGCCGACGTAAGTGCAAATGTGCACCGGCGTATGTGTGCGCCAGACCCACAAACCAACATACGCCTAAAAACTGGCCACCCTACGCCGACGTAGCTTGCACACGCCAGCGTAGCGTGGGCGCACATATGGGCTGGACGCATGTTGCTGCTCCCATTGATTGGGCATTCAAACATGCAAATGAGGGAAATGCGGCGATTCACGAATGTGCGTGCGCCCGACGCATGCAACGCAAGTTGTACGTCTGGCGTAAAGTTATTCCCCATAGATGAGGTGCAACAGACATGCAAAGGTCTGCACCAGGGAACACACGCCGGCGTATTGTGCATTGGATGTGTGTCTGGCTGGACGTAAGTTAAGTTCACGACGTAAGTGGTAATCTGGCGTAGCTTAGGCAGTTGTGCCAGCGTTGTTGTGAGCAGGCGCATAAGGGTGCTGTGCATGCGTCCATGTCACAACGCATGCACAGTTCGTGATACGCCGGGCATAAAACACTGCACCATGCTCGGACTATCATTTGCATGGGGTCACGCCCACTTCCACCTACGCACTACGTTGGCGTGGCATGCAGCGTTTGGGCAACGGCAGCGTAATGTGCGCCTTGCACTCTGTGAATCTGGGCCTGTGTGTCGAAAACCCCTCAGCACCAATCACTTTCATTTTCCAAACCATCACTGCCCTGTATTGGCTCTGTGCCTCTATACATCACAGAAGCATGAAATGGCATGCAAAAACGAAACTGAAACTGCAGGTACATTATATGATTGCTTTTTATCTATCTTTAATAATTTTTAAAAGGAATCAGTTAACTATTATGTCTATATACCTTGTAAACCAGGGGTGCCCAACCAGTGGGGAGGCTTCTGATGTGGCCCACGACCTCCTGCTCTGGGATGGAATAGAATTGAATACTGTTATTAACCACTTGAGACCCGGGCTATTGACAAAAGACGTCAACAGCGCGGCTCTCAAGTGCCAAGTTGACGTGATTTAAAGTGCATTACCCATGCGTGCCACTGGGTGGCGTGCGGCGGGTAAACACTGTCCTGGCGCATCGCTGAAGAGCCGATGCATGTACCTGGCGGCCGCGATGTCCGTCGGGTACACGCGATCGGCGGGAACACAAGCAGCTGACAGCAGGGACGTTTACACACAGAGCTCCACGTGCTGTCAGAGGAGAGGAGAACGATCTGTGTCCCTTGTACATAGGGACACAGCATCAGTCACCTCCCCCTCCCCCCACACAGTTAGAACACACCCAGGATACACATTTAACCCCTTCCTCACCCCCTAGTGTTAACCCCTTCCCTGCCAGTCACATTTATACAGTAATTAGTGCATTTTTATATTTATAGCACTGATCGCTGTATAAATGTGAATGGTCCCAAATTTGTGTCAAAAGTGTCCGATATGTCCGCCGCAATATCGCAGTCCCAATAAAAATCGCAGATCGCCGTCATTACTAGTAAAATAAATAAATAAAAAAAAATCATAATTCTGTTACCCATTTTGTAGGCACTATAACTTTTGCGCAAACCAATCGCTTATTGCGGTTTTAATTTTTTTACAGAAATACGTCGAAAAATACGTATCGGCCTAGACTGAGAAAATGATTTTAATTTTTTTAAATTGGGATATTTATTATAGCAACAAGTAAAAAAATATATATTTTTTTTAAATTGTCGCTCTTTTTTTGTTTATAGCGCAAAAAATAAAAACCGCAGAGGTGATCAAAATAAAGCTCTATTTGTGGGGAAAAAAGGACGTCAATTTTGTTTGGGAGCCACGCACGACCGCGCAAATGTCAGTTAAAGCGACGCAGTGCCGGAAGCTGAAATTTCGCATGGGCACGAAGGGGGTTTATGTGCCCAGTAAGCAAGTGGTTAAAGGTCAGTTCATTACTAAAAACCAGGTACCGCACAGCCAATCTGGGGCGATCAGGATCGTTGAAATCCCCCCGTCTTCCACTCTGCGCAGCAGGCGTGGAAGAAGCTTCAGAGGAGGGAAGGCGTAGATTAGGCGATAGTGACCCCATGGAGCCACCAACGCTTCCGCCTACGGGTCTCTTGACCGTGACACCTTCCGATTGAGACGGGACACCAGAAGGTCCATGTCTGGAGTGCCCCATTTTTGGCACAGACTCTGAAACACCTCTAGGTGTAGTGACCACTCTCCTTGGTCTAGTGTTTGGCGACTTAGGTAGTCGGCTTGCCAATTCTGTACCCCCGGAATGTACACGGCCGACAGAGCCGGAACGGACCTTTCGGCCCACCGAAGGATGTGCGTGACTTACATCGCTGCAACCGAGCTCCGTGTGCCTTCCTGATAATTGACGTACGTCATGGCCGTGGTGTTGGACTGGATCCTGACCGGTCGGTCCTGTAGACCCAGGGACCACTTGGCGAGGCCCAACCTGATTGCTCGGAGCTCCAACACATTAATTGGAAGGCGGGACTCCAGAGTCCAGCGCCCCTGGGCTGACTGGGTACCCCAGACACCTCCCCAGCCAGGGAGGCTGGCATCCTACGTGACCACTGTCCAATCGCACGGCAGAAACGACTTCCCGGCCCGAAGCACCGGAGACGTTAGCCACCACACCAGGGAGGACTTGACCAGTCGACTCACCCGAATCTGGTAATCCAGAGACGAAGGGAGCTTGTCCCAACGTGACAGAATCTCCTTCTGTAACACATGGGTGTGGAATTGTGTATACGGGACTGCCTCGAAAGAGGCCACCATTAGACCCAAAACCCTCATGCAGAATGGAAGCGATGACCACTTCTGGGTCGTCAACTGCTGCACCGCAGACTATAGTGTCTGAAGTTTTTCCGGTAGAAGGAAAACTCTCGCCTCCGAGGAATCTAGGACTAACCCCAAGTATTCCAGTCGCTGAGATGGTACCAATACTGACTTTTGGACATTCAGAAGCTAGCCGAATTCTCGGAGGGTCTGGCAGGTAATGGACACATCCTCTTCTAACTCTGAGCTTGAGGAAGGTCATCCAGGTATCCTACGATAGCGATCCTGCACTGCCTCAGCAGGGCTAGAATCGGAGCGAGCACCTTGGTGCCGAGGCCAGTCCGAACGGGAGGGCCACAAATTGAAAGTGGTCCTCTTCGATCGCAAAGTTCAGAAATCTCTGGTGCTTTGTGCATATGGGAACATGCAGGTATGCGTCCTGGATGTCCAAGGACACCATAAAGTCCTCCTGATGAAGCGCTGCCACTACTGAGCGAATAGACTCCATCCTGAATTTTTGCACTTTGACAAAACAATTGAGGGCCTTGAGGTCCAGGATTTGACAGACCCCTTTCCTCTTGGGGACTACAAACCGATTTGTAAAACCCCTGAAACCGTTCCATCAAGGGAACCGGCACAATCACTCCCCTGGCCAGTAGATCCTGGACAGCCCCTGACAGATACTTCCGGCGAACCAGAGGGGGTTGGAAGGTAAAAATCTGTTTGGCGGACAAGAGAGAAACTATCTTGTACCCTGAGGAAACTACCTCGCAATCCCAACGGTCGGAAAGAAGAGACCTGCACCGAGCCGCAAATTCGCGAAGCCGGCCCCCCACCCGAGACACGAGCAGGGGCCAACCTTCATGATGAAGAAGGTTTGTCCACAGGCTTGTGGTACCAGGTGCACTTCTGCCCTGCAGCGGGTGCCTTAGCACCTTGAAAACGTTTTCCTTCGATGGGCGAAAAAAAAACGCTTGGGGGTAGTAAAGGAGGGACCTTGCTTGCGGCGAGGTTCCTTACCCTTCCCAGATTGTGGGAGCAGTGTGCTCTTACCACCTGTGGCATCCTTTATGATGTCATCCAGGGACGCCCCAAAAAGCCGTTCACCCATAAAGAGTAAATCCACCAACCTTTCAGCCACACAAGGTGGCGTAGTACCACCGCGTAGGTGGAGGCCCTGGAGAGAAAGGGGAGCGTATCCAGGACCAATTCACAGACTAACTACAGGCCCTGGACCAACTGGTCAGCCAGGCCCACACAGAGCTCAGGAGCATTATGTGCCTCCAGCAGGAACTTTGCCCACTCGGTAATTGTCTGTGACACTAGAGCTCTGGCCAAAACCGGTCTCACTGCCGACCCCACTACTGTGAACATGGAGTGGGCCACAGCCTCAGCTCTCCTATCTGCGGGGTCCACAAAGGCGGGAGCCCCTTTCACAGATAACATGGTAGACTTGTTTAGTCTGAGCACAGGGGGGTCTGCCGACGCTAAAGTCTCCCCCTAGAGGATAACGGATCGCAAAGTAATTTGGTACATCAAAAACTTCCTGCAGCCGATCCCATTCCTTGTATAATACTTTGTCCAGGTATGGAACACAAGGAAAAACTGTTTTGCGGTGAGGGGCGGCTTGCGGAACCCCCAAAAGGGACCGGCATCCGATGTCTCCGCCATCCTCAAAATTTTTGAGTATCCCACACCACAGTGATAAAAGCTCCAACAAAACACCTCAAGCGCTGACCCTGAGCAGAGTCATCCTCACAGACCGTGTGGGCTAAGCCTGCATATCAGCCATGACAGAACCAGAGCCAGCAGCAGTGGTATGGTTCCATGTCTGAGCCAAGGTTTTTACCCCCCTTCTGGCAACTTTAATCCCGGCGAAAAAAACACCTCAGGGACTGCCGTCATAGCCTCTACAGAGGCGGCAGGGGCACTAAGGGTTAACTCAGGCATGTTAGGGCAGAAGCCTCTGTTCAGACTCCATGTTGACCCACCGTTATGCCTTCTTAGTAAAGTAGACACCCACAGGCCACCCTCCCGGCTGCAAAATAGAGAGCAGGGGATGCCCCAGGTAACTCACCACCCGGCCAGGCTGTAGTGCTACTGAAACGCTGAGAGTGCCGTCCGCTCCGCTCCGTCCCTCAGGAAGCAATTTGCGCGCTGCAAAATGGCGGCCATACACGTGTTTAAAGCAATAGTGACACAGCAGAAAACACAGCAACTCCAGTACAAGAAATTAATAAAGGGAGAAGCTGTTGCTCCAGATGAGCACACCTCAGAAAGAGGTGGGTGCTGGCAATGCATGAGGCAAAAATTTGAAGGCAGGGTATGGACAGCCGCACACCAATGAATCTTAAAAAAGTAAGCCTTTAACCAGTTGCCGACCGCCCGCCGTCATATTACTGCGGGACGGTGGCACTGCTGGGCGAAAGCCCGTAGCTAAGCGGCCGCTAGGGGGCGCGTGCGCACCGCCGCACGCGTCCCCGCTCGCCCTCAAACGTGCCCGGCGGGCACACGCGATCGCTCGTTACAGAGCAGGGACCGGGAGCTATGTGTGTAAACACAAAGCTCCCGGTCTTGTCAGTGGGGAAAACGCTGATCTCCTGTTCATACAATGTATGAACAGAAGATCAGTGATTTCCCCTAGTGAGGCCACCCCCCAATACAGTTAGAACACACCCAGAAACACCCAACCCCTTCCCCGCCCCCTAGTGTTAACCCCTTCACTGTCAATGGCATTTTTATAGTAATCCAATGCATTTTTATAGCATTGATCGCTAAAAAAATGCCAATGGTCCCAAAAAAGTGTCCGAAGTGCCCGCCATAATGTGGCAGTACTGAAAAAAAAATGCTGATCGCCGCAATTACTAGTAAAAAAAAAAATATTAATAAAAATGCCATAAAACTACCCCCTATTTTGTAAACGCTATAACTTTTGTGCAAACCAAATGCTTATTATGATTTTTTTTTTTACGAAAAAAAAGGATTTTTAATAACAGCTTACCTGTAAAATCCTTTTCTTGAAGTACATCATGGGACACAGAGCGCATAGTCATTACATATGGGTTATATGGGTACCTTCAGGTGTGGACACTGGTGTAATCAACTTCACAGGAAGTTCCTCCCTATATAACCCCCTCCCACTGAGAGTGCTTCAGTTTTGTAGCAAGCAATTTCTCCGAGGTTACACAATGTTCCCCAAAAGAGGGGTGGGAGCTCTGTGTCCCGTGATGTACTTCAAGAAAAGGATTTTACAGGTAAGCTGTTATTAAAAATCCTTTTTTCTTTATCGTACATCACAGGACACAGAGCGCATAGTCATTACATATGGGATGTCCCAAAGCAATGCTCCATGAAGGGAGGGAGACCGTAAGGCCAAAATTAGCCAAACAGAAAATATATCAGGAAGTAAAAAATAGCTCCACCAACAGAAAAAAAGGGGGCGTGAACCGGGCCAGAGGATTCTATACTGCTGCCCGAAGGACCGCCTGCCCAAATGCTGCGTCCGTAGCTTTTGTGACGTCCAACTTATAAAATTTAGTAAACGTATGTACGGAAGACCAGGTTGCCGCTTTGCAAACCTGTGCCATAGAGATCTGATGGTGTGCCGCCCAAGAGGCACTCATGGCCCTCGTAGAATGGGCCTTAATTGATAAGGGAGGTGGAACGCGCTTCAGACCATAGGCCTGAAAAATCAGCTGCTTAATTCACCTAGCCAAGAAAGACTTGACAGCCGGCTGACCCTTCTTGGGGCCATCCGGGAGAACGAAAAGCACATCTGTTTTCCGAATCTTTTCTGTAGCCTTGAGATAAACCCTCATGGCTCGGACCACGTCCAAAGTATGAAGCAATCTTTCCTCTCTGGACTGGGGAGTAGGAAAGAAGGATGGTAGGACTAGGTCCTGATTCCAGTGAAAACTGGATATGAACTTTAGGAAGGAAAGAAGGCTGAGGCCGCAGCACCACTCTGTCCTTATGCAGAATCAGGTGCGGTTCCCTGCAAGACAAGGCTGCCAGCTCGGAGACCCTTCTGGCCGAAGCCATAGTCACCAAGAAAACCAACTTTCGGGTTAGCAGTACAAGAGGGATTTCTGTCAGAGGTTCAAACGGCTGCCTTTGTAAAGCTGACAAGACCAGATTTAAATTCCAGGGGCAGAGGGAGCTCTAATAGGGGGATTCACATGCAAGACCCCCTGCAAGAAGGTTTTCACAAGCGAATGCGTGGCAAAAGGCCTTTGAAACCATATCGATAAGGCAGACACCTGCCCCTTTAGAGTACTAAGAGCCAACCCCTTGTCAACGCCAACCTGGAGGAATCGCAAGATCCTGTCAATAAAAATTTGCGAGGATGCTCTCCTTGAGACTCGTACCACTCCACATAGGTCCTCCAGACTCTGTAATAGATATTTCTAGAGACTGGCTTTTCTAGCCTGAATTAACGTAGATATGACCTGGGCTGAGAGGCCTCTGCCCTTAAGAATTAGGGATTCAGCCGCCAAGCCATCAAATTTAGCTGCTGTGAAGCAGGGTGGTAGATCGGGCCCTGAGACAGCAGATCTGGGCGCAGGGGGAGTGGCCACGGTGCCCCTACTGACATCCTCACGATGAGTGCGTACCAAGCCCTTCTGGGCCAGGCTGGGGCCACCAGGATCACCGGCCTGCGCTCCACCCTGATCCTTCGTAGAAGGCGGGGAATCATCTGTAGTGGAGGGAACGCATACAGGAGAGAAAACTGGTGCCAGGGGCAAACCAACGCATCGGTCCCGTAGGCCGAGGGGTCCCTGGCTCGGGATACGAATTTGTCCAATTTCTTGTTGAATCTTGTTGCCATGATGTCCCCATCGGGAACTCCGAATCTTTGGCAAATCTCTCGGAATACCTGGGGGTGAAGAGACCACTCTCCCGGGAGTAACTGTTGACGACTCAAAAATCTGCTTGAGAATTGTCTATCCCTGGGATGAACACTGCTGAGATGCAGGGTACATGGGCTTCGGCCCATGAAAAAATCAGGTTTACTTCCCTTTGAGCCGCTAGGCTCCTTGTGCCCCCCTGGTGGTTTATGTATGCCACCGCCGTGGCATTGTCGGACTGTATCCTTACTGGCAGACCCTGCAGGGGGAGAGTCCAGGCGACCAGGGCCAACCGAGCAGCTCTGATCTCTAGGACATTGATGGGAAGCAGACTTTCTGCCTCTGACCACTGTCCCTGCTGGGTCCTGTTTTCCTAAGATTGCCCCCCAACCTGTTAGGCTGGCATCTGTGATTACTATTTTCCACGTGATGGGGCAAAAGGTCTAATGCCTGTATGGACTTGTTCCAAGCAGAGAGAATAGCTGCCTGAAGAACTCTGGTAAGGATCTGGGCATAGGGCGCTGCTTCGAAGGCGGCCACCATGTTTCCCAGCAGTCGCATGCATAGGCGAATAGTCGGCTTCTTTTTGCCTAAGACTATTAGAATCGTTTGAATCAACGACCTGATCCTTGAGGTAAAAATACCCTCTGGCATTCTGTATCTTAACCGAAAGCCTAGATATTCCAACTGTCTTGTGGGTTGTAACCTTGATTTTTCTTGGTTCACAATCCACCCGAATTCTTCTAGATGCCGTACTGTGCGGACTACTGCATGACTGAGGTTGGAGGCTGATCTGTCGATAACCAGGAGATCGTCCAGGTATGCCAGGACCAAGATGCCTTCTGTCCTTAGGACGGCTAGCACCGGGGCCAACACCTTTGTGAATACCCGCGGAGCTGTTGCCAACCCGAAAGGGAGGGCTACGAACTGGAAATGACTTTGATCTATCATAAAACGAAGAAACTTGTGATGTGCTGGGTAGATCGGCCCATGCAGACATGCATCCTTTATGTCTATAGATGCTAGAAAGTCGCCTTGATGCAGGCTGGCTGTCACTGAACGTATGGAATCCATACGAGAGGTCTGAAACTTTAGAAAGCGATTTAGGCGTTTGCGGTCTAGGATAGGCCTGACGTCGCCACTGGGTTTTGGTATAATAAAAAGGTTGGAGTAGAATCCCAGACCCTTTTCTTGGGTTGGTACTACAATTACTCCTTGGAGCAAGAGGCGGTCCAACGCCTTTACGAGAGAGGCCCTCTTTAACGGGTCGCTTGGAAGACTTGACCCCTGAAAATGAGGAGGGGGGATTTCTCGAAACTCTAGTTTGTAGCCTGTGGCTACCACGGACCGAACCCAAGAGTCGGGATTCTGGCCTTCCAGACTTCGGAGAAAAACTGAAGTCTTCCCCCCACCCAAGAGAGTGGGGGCGCCCCTTCATGAATCTGACTTGATGACTGGTTTAGCCGGCTTGCGAGACCAGGGCCTCTTGTTTGCCGCGGCTTGTCCCTGTGGGCGGCTATTAACTGCTGAACGCCCGGGAGGCCGTCGATACTGACGGGAAGTCGAAGGGGCCAAGCCTGCAAGGGCCTGTCGTTTAAACGCGGGCCCACGCGGTCTTTTCTTGACCGGTAAGGAAGAACCTTTACCACTTGATATGGTTTGGATATATTTATCTAGGTCTTCACCGAATAGTCTTCCCCCATGAAAGGGAAACCCTGCTAAAAGCTTTTTGCAGGGTGCCTCCGCTGACCAGTTCTTTAGCCACGAAAGACGACGCATGTGAACCACCAGCAGAGATAACCGGGATGCCTGTTGGATAGAGTCCTTAATAGCATCTACTGCAAAGCAGAGAGCCCTAGGGAAATCTGCTAATTCACGAGTTTGCTGAGCCGGCATGTCTTTTAATATCTGTTTTGCCTGATCCTTTAAGGCCTGACAAACGCCAATGGCTGCCACCCCTGGCTGAACCATGGCACCTACTGTGGTGAAAGAAGCCTTCAGTAGGGTCTCTAATTTTTTGTCGACCGGATCCTTGAACATCTGGACATTTTCAACCGGACAGGTCAGGGATTTATTCACGCAGGAAATGGCCGCGTCCACTGTGGGGAGCCCATTTCTTTTAAAAATTTCTCCTCCATAGGATAGAGAATAGAGAACCTCTTAGGAGGGATAAAGATCCTATCAGGTCGAGCCCAATCCTGGTAAATCAGGCCCCGCAGAAGGGGGTGAATCGGAAAAGACACACAAGTTAATGGAGCCTTTAAAGAACCCAATGAGGATACCACAGGGGCTACTAGTTCTGGCACTGGAAGTTTAAAAGCAGTGTGAACTATATCGGTCAAAGACTGGATCCACAGGCTCTCCGCTTGAGAGGCCGAAAAATATTCATCTACAGTGGAACCCTCCATGTCTGAACCTTCGGGACTTGGGTCTGCTTGATCCCCTTGTGGGTCCCGTTCCTCCGAAGAGGAGACCTCCGCATCTGAAAAAAACACCAAACTAGGTGAGGGGGATCTAGCCCGTTTGCTGCTTGGCAAAGGGCGGGCAAACAAAGCAGTTAACCTTTTCTCTAGCCCACCCAGGGTGGTCGCTAGCATTTCTTCCGTTACGTAAACGGGAATGGGTGGATCGGGGGCCGCCTCTACCCCCAGCATCCCCAATGGCTCTTGAACTATGCTACTCGGTGGTCTAACTGGTGAGGGTGGGGCCGTTGACGCCTGGCCCAAATCCTCTGACCCCGATGGAGACCCGTTTGTTTCTTGGCACCTTTTGCAGCCTTGGCTGGTCCTGATGCCCTTGGAGCCATTGCACAACCTTGAGTCACCCCTATAGCCAACACCTGACTGTTGCAGCTAGGAGTAACCAATATGAGGACAGGTATGAGGAAAATGAAAAAAACTGTTTTTTTTTTTTTTTTTTCCAAAATAAATTTTTTTTTTTTTTTTTTACCCGCCTGGGAGGTGGCAATACCGAGGAAACCTGTGAGTATTGACACACCAATGCCCGTTAGCCGGAGTCCAAGGTAAACTCAGATAGTGCTGGATCTAAGGCTGAGTCCCTTTAAGCAAAAAAACTTCCTTTTTTTTTTTTCTGGTCAATAGTGGACCTAAGTCCTAGACCTGAAGATCCACAAAACCGCCACTAGGTGTCCCTGTGTGGCCAAAGACCCAGCTGCACGCTCTGTATCCTTTCTTCCTCTGCCTCCAGGAGGGAAAGACCAGCCAGAGAAAAAGTTTTCTCTTTAAACAGACCCTGACGCTGCTGGCCCGCCCCCCCGACGACGCTATAAAAGGCGGCGTGCACGCGCGCGCACCCCCCCCCCCCACGCTGAAACCACATGGAGGAAGCAGAGCAGAGGAACAACATGGACCAGCGCTAGGCAGCACCAACAGACACCAGGTAAGCACTAATCTTATTGTAGTGCACACACAGAGAGGAAGCTGTCCCCATGGGCTTCCTAAGAAACAGGAGTTTTTACCAGCAATTTCCTCTTTTAAAACATGTGGGGTTGCAGTATCAATGCTAACAGGCAGACCTGGGGTGAGTAGCAAATATATATCTTACACAAGTATACATATATCTACATGTTATCTGGGTAAAACATTAGTATCCCATCCTGCCCATACAGACATAGTGGAGATAGTGGCTGATGCACAAGCATACTGTTAGCCAACCCAGAACCCCCAGGGGGATACCTACTGTCGAACCAAGACCCGCAGGTTCCCTCTTACCTGCTCCACGCCGCAGGGTATTGCAAATTGCAAGAGGCCCAATCTTCCCCCATCTCCGTGGGTATTGTCTCGGACCTTCAGGGACCGGGGTCCTGTGTTTAAGGAACCCACACCCCTGGACCTATATAGCATCCTGGCATCAGTAGCGTTTAGTCCTGGAAGAGACCAAGGCACTGGAGCCCAGAGTCCAGCCCTCCAAGGAGAGGCATTATAGGCAACACCCCACTCCAGCAGGGCCCGGGTACCATACACCTTGGCTTTGAAGCACTTCGGACGGATCCGGCTAGCTATCCTGGGTCCCGAGACCTCCGAGGGACAGCTAGACGTGACCAACACCTAAGACACTGGCGAAAAAACTGAAGCACTCTCAGTGGGAGGGGGTTATATAGGGAGGAACTTCCTGTGAAGTTGATTACACCAGTGTCCACACCTGAAGGTACCCATATAACCCATATGTAATGACTATGCGTTCTGTGTCCCGTGATGTACGATAAAGAAATATGTAGAAGAATACGTATCGGCCTAAACTGAGGAAAAAAAACGTTTTTTTTTATATATTTTTGGGGGATATTATAGCAAAAATATTAAATTTTTTTTCAAAATTGTCGCTCTATTTTTGTTTATAGCTCAAAACATAAAAAACTGCAGAGATGATCAAATACCACCAAAAGAAAGCTCTATTTGTGAAAAAAAAAAAAAAGGACACCAATTTTGTTTGGAAGCCACGTCGCACAATTATCAGTTAAAGCGACGCAGTGCCAAATCACAAAAAGTGCTCTGGTCATTGGGCAGCAATATGGTCCAGGGGTTAAGTGGTTAATGGTGAAAAAGGAAAGGCACTACAAAAAATGAATAGCACCACACAGCAGCACAGCCCCCGTAGTGACAGAGCCTCAGGCGGACCCCCCAACAGCCGCCACCCAGCATGGGGAAGAAGGGAGAGAAGGAGGGCGGACCCACATTCGACCTTCCCAGGAAAGCACCAGCCATACCACCTTGCCAGGGCAAGGGGCCACTACTTACCCGTCCTGCGACCACCGGCTGAGGCATTCCGGACAGAACCAACATCCGCTAAATGGCATGGCTGACGGGCAGACACACTGTGACAAAGCCATAGAGACCAGTCATATGGGTGCCCTGGAACATGTAGTTCCCCGGCCACCCCTGAAGCAAAGGGGCATGCCGTGGACGACCCAGAGTTGAGGGCCGGCACACGCTCGATGGGCGAGACTACAAGATCCAGCCTGTCACCCAGTCGGCAGTTGATCGTAGATCTCAGGATATAAAAATAAAAAATGCAGGAACAAAATAAAAGCGAAAAAAAAATAAAAAATTGCAGAGTACATGGACTCCAGCAAGACCAGGTCTACTGACGCTAGGCATAAAAAAACTAGTGCTGCTGAGGCAGAGTGAGGGATATACCTGGGGGCCCTGCCCCCTGGGAGGAGCTATACTGAGAAGTGTTTTTAACACTTGCAGTGCTTTTTTTCTGCCTAGTCTCTCCTGGAAGGAAGGATATAATACCCCTAAGATCAATTTCTGCTGTGTCCGTCCATGAACAGAAGAGAATTTTTTTTTTTTTTTTTCAGGAATCCGAGATCCCTTCAAGACTGCCTATGCCGAGTGACTATCCTCTTCCTCCTCAATGTACATGTTGATAGCTTGTAAGAACATTTTGGGTTCTGGGCACCACCACCAGACCAGTAGCTAAGGCCCAATATTTTTTTTTGTTTAACAGGGGTGTGCAATTACAATTTTGTATGCAATACTTTGCAGCAGGGCTCATTCCTGTGCTCCAACTAGAGTATCTGTGAGGGGTTGTAGCATCAGTGCCCAAGACCCAATTTTTCTGCCCTTGTTCAACAGGGACATGCAATTACAATTCTTGATCTAATATTTCACAGCAGGGCCCGTTCTTGCGCCCACCAAGACTAACTGTGTGGGCTTACAGTTTTGTAGCAACATCTAAGGCCCAAATTTCTGCAGCGTATATACGGCAGGCACCTACTTTCAAACATCCAACTTACAAACAACTCCTACTTGCAAACGGAGGGAGACAACAGGAAGGGAGAGGAAATCTACTCCTAGGAAGGGAAATTCTCTCCTGTAAGAGTTAATATGGGAGGAAAAATAAATAAAAAATACATGTCTCCTCTCCACTGATGCTTTATCACCAATCATTGTTTCCCCCCCCAAAAAAAAGAAAAAATCCAAGTCCAAGGTGACATGAAATCTTCTGAACAGGTGCACAGAGAGCAAAACAAACATTACAGGGGTGATAACCCTTAAATAACCCTGATAACCCTTAAAAATTGATTTTTTGGCTGGAGCTACACCAAAAATAAAAAAAATGTACCTGTTCCAAATTACAAACAGAATGTACTTAAAGCGGTCTTTCACTCGTTTTTCATTTTTTTTTTTAAAGTTTTAGGCTCCTCTTACCTGTGTTAAATAGCAGCCCGTGTGTCCCGATTTCTTGGCCCCCAGTATGCGATTCTACTGCCAAACGATGACTTAGATTTCAGTCTTCAGGCAGTTTCCATCTTCATTCATGGCACGCTGGGCACGTTGAAGCCCAGCACTAATCATTTCCGGGATACGGCGGTGAATGCTGGCTTGCCGAGTCACGTGACCGCGGTAATATCACGGGATTAAGAGAGATCATCTCCTGGGAACATCACATCTAATTCCCAGGAGACTCTGTGCATCAGGGGAAAGATAGGCACGCCCAATAATCCGCGGGGAGAGGTGATTGACAGGCAACATTGGCGAAAATATAAAAGGTAAGCCTTAATAAAAAAAATAAAACACCGATTTGTAATGGTCACTGGGAGACAGTAAGGCTCATAGAGAGTGAAATATAAGGGTGAACTTCCGCTTTAACAAAACCTACAGTCCCCATCTTCTTTGCACTGCCTGTATACTGCTGTTCAGAGTATATAGGGCCTGGGGTACCCACGTCTTTCCTTTTTTAAATTTGGGGGCAGGGTTCCCCTTAATATCCATACAAGACCCAAAGGGTCATCCATATTGCTGGGACCAGACATTACATTAAAGCCGCAAACAGTTTTAACCACTTGCTTACTGGGCACATACACCCCCTTCCTGCCCAGGCGAAATTTCAGCTTTCAGCACTGCGCCGCTTTAAATTAAAATTGCGGGGTCGTGCGACACAAACAAAATTGACGTCCTTTTTTTCCCCACAAATAGAGCTTTCTTTTGGTGGTATTTGATCACCTCTGCAGTTTTTTTTTTTCCACTATAAACAAAAAAAAGAGCGACAATTTTGAAAAAAAAAAAAAAAAACACAGAATATTTTTTACTTTTTGCTATAATAAAAATCCAATTTAAAAAAAAAAAAATGTTTTTTCTCAGTTTAGGCCGATATGTATTCTACATATTTTTGGTATAAAAAAACAATCGCAATAAGCGTATAGTAATTGGTTTGCGCAAAGGTTATAGTGGCTAGGAAATAAGGGATAGAATTCTGACAATTTTTTTAATTTTTTTATTTACTAGCAATACGGCGATCTGCAAATTTTGTCAGGACTGCGATATTGCGACAGACACATCGGACACTTTTGACACATTTTTGGGACCATTCACATTTATACAGCGATCAGTGCTATAAAAACGCACTAATTACTGTATAAATGTGACTGGCAGTGAAGGGGTTAACACTAAGGGGTGAGGAAGGGGTTAAATGTGAGTCCTGGGTGTGTTCTAACTGTGTGGGGGGAGGGGGGGGTGACTGGGGAAGGTGACCGATGCTGTCTCCCTATGTACAAGGGACACACCATCTGTCACCTCTCCCTGACAGGACGTGGAGCTCTGTGTTAACACACAGAGCTCCACGTCCCTGCTCTAAAACTGCCGATCAGCAGGTACCTGGCGGACATCGCGACCGCCAGCCACGCGCATCGGCATCTCGGGGACGCGCCGGGTGCGCGCCCCCCAGTGGCCGGAGAAAACGATGCCGTAAATTGATGGCAGCTTGGATATTCAGATCCCCTAAGCTGCCGTCAATTGACGATAAGCGGGGACTGAAGTGGTTAAATGACTTATTCATGCTCAGGCAAAATGGACATCCCTAGATATACCCCTCACGGAGACGGACTGGACCGAGCCTAATGAGATCTATAAAACCTCCGTTATTGCATCTAAAAGACCGTATTTTTCAACTTAAGATATTCCACCAATCTCACCTTACACCTGCTAGGCTACTACACAGGATGGGCTCATCTCACCGAGTTGAACGCTCCAGAGGCTGTGGTCAGGATGCCGACTTTATGAACGGTTTCTGGTCACGCCCTGTGGTCCATGGTTTCTGGACAGACAAACTTTAATCTCCTCCGCCCTGGGTCTACCCAACGTAGTGAATCCCAAGAACTGCCTTTTGGGCATCTTTGGTGACCCGATGATCCCTTCTCACACCAAGAGACTGCTTTTCATCCTATACTTATATGCAAGTATAGAAAGGACCGAGGTCACCAACACAATCCCAGTGGCTGAAACTGGTTTATGACTCTCTTCCCTTGTATAGGCTAACCTTTAAATTACAGGAAAAAAAAGTTAAGACATTTAATAAAATCTGGGGTAAGAGGATAGCTCCTATGTTATACAGAACTATAGTCTGTACCTGTTATCTACTACCCTTTGGCAGTTATTAATGCATCTGCTGGTACTGTATTTTATGTGAAACTGCATATGCCTCAACTGTAAAAATACGAGACACATGGAAGGTGAACGTAAACCTTTTAATTGCAATTGATTTTGTACTGGCATTGCGTTGCCATTGTGACTCACATGTATTTTTTTTGTGTTTGTAGGTCTTTAAAATGAAATGTATATAAAAAAAACATTTAAAGGAAGAAGAACTTACAATTACAAATGTGCATTAAGCATTTTAAAATAAATGAACATAAAAAAATTAAATGCCCACTTTTTTTGCCATGATCTTTAATCTATGAACTGCAAACCTGTACAATATTACTGCTCTCTATAAAGAATTCACACCAGCTGCATGCCTACAGATGGTTCTAAAAAGCAAACAAAAAAAAAACGCACACAAGATTATATTTGGGCATTTTATCCTTTACTCAGTCATAAACAGGTATTAATACTTGTAATCAATTCCTGCAGCTTCATTCGGTTTTCAATCCAACTTTCTAGTTGATTGGTCTTCATAAAACTAGAGGTTTAAAAATAAAATGAAAGCCGTTTTCTCATCTGCTTCCTGCCATCTTAAACTTTAAAGGACAGAAGCCAGCAGAAATAGAACTTTAAAAGCAGGAACACATGGTGCTAACCAGTTACATGATTAACAGGCAAAATACATGTCAAAAGACTGAAATAAAAAGACTTGAGCACATACTCCAACAGTTCATACTGGCACGCTTGCTTCACACTGAGGTTCAGTCCATACCCATGGGTGTTGTGACCTCTACGTCTCTGGATTTAGAGTTCATCAGCTCACGACGAATCTCATTACATATTTGAGGGTGGTTGTGGATTCGCAATAGTTCATGTAAAGCCTCCTTTTGTTCCGATGACATATCTTCCTTGTACCTCTGACAAAGTGTGAGTAGACTCTGATGCCACAACACAGGGAGCTCTCTTCGGTCTGAGCGGAAAGCCAGGAAGTGGAAGACAAGGGCATCAAGCACTCGAAAGGGAAGAGCATACTTTTTATCAATCAACAGTCTCAGGAAAATACTATTAGCTCCATTATATTCCATCTCTGCTATCTTCAGCATTGCAGCACTAGAAAAGTAGAGGTAAAAGAATTGAAAATTAAACTTTGCAAACTGATTAAACAGAGTATGGCTATAATACATCCAATGACATTTTGTAAGAAAGCTTAAGATGCAGTAGAATCTGTGAAGCCGATTTGTTAACTATGTGGGAAAACTCTTTCAATATCCTAAAACCCCACAAATATCAGCTGCCATACAGATCAATTTAGAATTATAGATGATTCCATTGCAAACAGAGGAAAAAACTCCAAAATATTTTAAAATGTCACCTATGGACAATGTTGGTCATTGCAGTTTTTCGCAGTTTCATGGGCATGTGCAAGTTTGAGACCTATACTAGGCACAACATCTACATAAAAAAAAAAGCAGAGTTAGATTTACCAGTTACTGAGAGTCTTCCAGGACAGCTCATAAGACCTAGGGCTCCTGCTAACAGGACAGAAAATATGGTAACCCCCACTGGATAAAAAGGGTGGTCCTCCAGGCCCCATGTCAGTATTTCTCAAGAAACATATGATATTCCTGATAAACATATGCATAATATACAACTCGAGATATAACCGGGTGGAAATCTGGCTGTCCTGGAAGACTCAGAAAAGGAGTCACCGTTATGTACAGTGCGGAAAATAAGTATTTGAACACCCTGCTATTTTGCAAGTTCTCCCACTTGGAAATCATGGAGGGGTCTGAAATTGTCATCGTAGGTGCATGTCCACTGTGAGAGACATAATCAAAAAAAAAAAATTCCAGAAATCACAAATGTATGATTTTTTTAACTATTTGTATGATACAGCTGCAAAGAAGTATTTGAACACCTGAGAAAATCAATGTTAATATTTGGTACAGTAGCCTTTGTTTGCAATTACAGTGGTAAAACGTTTCTTGTAGTTTTTCACCAGGTTTGCACACACTGGAGGAGGGATTTTGGCCCACTCCTCCACACAGATCTTCTCTAGATCAGTCAGGTTTCTGGGATGTCGCTGAGAAACACAGAGTTTGAGCTCCCTCCAAAGATTCTCTATTGGGTTTAGGTCTGGAGACTGGCTAGGCCACGCCAGAACCTTGATATGCTTCTTACAGAGCCACTCATTGGTTATCCTGGCTGTGTGCTTCGGGTCATTGTCATGTTGGAAGACCCAGCCTCGACCCATCTTCAAAGCTCTAACTGAGGGAAGGAGGTTGTTGCCCAAAATCTCGCAAAACATGGCCCCAGTCATCCTCTCCTTAATACAGTGCAGTCGCCCTGTCCCATGTGCAGAAAAACACCCCCAAAGCATGATGCTACCACCCCCATGCTTCACAGTAGGGATGGTGTTCTTGGGATGGTACTCATCCTTCTTCCTCCAAACACGGTTAGTGGAATTATGACCAAAAAGTTCTATTTTGGTCTCATCTGACCACATGACTTTCTCCCATGACTCCTCTGGATCATCCAAATGGTCATTGGCAAACTTAAGACGGGCCTTGACATGTGCTGGTTTAAGCAGGGGAACCTTCCGTGCCATGCATGATTTCAAACCATGACGTCTTAGTGTATTACCAACAGTAACCTTGGAAACGGTGGTCCCAGCTCTTTTCAGGTCATTGACCATCTCCTCCCGTGTAGTCCTGGGATGATTTCTCACCTTTCTTAGGATAATTGAGATCCCACGAGGTGAGATTTTGCATGGAGCCACAGTCCGAGGGAGATTGACAGTCATGTTTAGCTTCTTCCATTTTCTAATGATTGCTCCAACAGTGGACCTTTTTTCACCAAGCTGCTTGGCAATTTCCCCGTAGCCCTTTCCAGCCTTGTGGAGGTGTACAATTTTGTCTCTAGTGTCTTTGGACAGCTCTTTGGTCTTGGCCATGTTAGTAGTTGGATTCTTACTGATTGTATGGGGTGGACAGGTGTCTTTATGCAGCTAATGACCTCAAACAGGTGCATCTAATTTAGGATAATAAATGGAGTGGAGGTGGACATTTTAAAGGCAGACTAACAGGTCTTTGAGGGTCAGAATTCTAGCTGATATACCATTGTTCAAATACTTCTTTGCAGCTGTATCATACACATAAATAATAGTTAAAAAAATCATACATTGTGATTTCTGGATTTTTTTTTTTTTTTATTATGTCTCTCACAGTGGACATGCACCTACGATGACAATTTCAGACCCCTCCATGATTTCCAAGTGGGAGAACTTGCAAAATAGCAGGGTGTTCAAATACTTATTTTCCGCACTGTATATATAACTCAGCTTTTTCGCCAAGAGCCTTCCAGGACAACCCATGAAACAATGAGCTTGAACCTACCAGTCTACAGAGGGACAACTGCCTGAAAGACCAAACGCCTACTCCCGAGAGGATATGAGGTCCAGGCGGTAATGTTTAACTACTACTACTACTACACACGCGATCGCTCGTTACAGAGCGGGAAACGGGAGCTTTGTGTGTAAACACAATGCTCTCGTTCCTGTCAGCGGGGGAAACCCTGATTTTCTGTTCATACAATGTATGAACAGAAGATCAGTGATTTCCCCTAGTGAGGTCACCCCCCCCCCCCCATACAGTTGGAACACACTTAACCCCTTCCCCGCCCCCTAGTATTAATCCCTTCACTGCCAATGGCATTTTTATAGCATTGATCGCTATAAAAAGGCCAATGGTCTTAAAAATGTGTCCGAAGTGCCCGCCATAATGTCGCAGTACTGAGAAAAAAAAAAATGCTGATCGCCGCCATTACTAGTAAAAAAAAATGATAAAAATGCCATAAAACGACCCCCTATTTTGTAAACGCTATAACTTTTGCGCAAACCAAACGCTTAAAAAAAAGTTTATATATTTTTGGGGGATATTTATTATAGCAAAAAGTAAAAAATATTGAATTTTTTTCAAAATAGTCGCTCTATTTTTGTTTATAGCGCAAAAAATAAAAACCGCAGAGATGATCAAATACCACCAAAAGAAAGCTCTATTTGTGGGGAAAAAAGGACGCCAATTTTGTTTGGGAGCCACGTCGCACGACCGCGCAATTGTCAGTTAAAGCGACGCAGTGCCGAATCACAAAAAGTGCTCTGGTCATTGGACAGCAATATGGTCCGGGGCTAAAGTGGTTAACGAAGGTTGAAAAACTGGACCATGTGACAGTCTTGCATATTTGTTCCAGTGAGGCTCCAGCCCTTTCGGCCCAAGACGTAGACAAGGCTCTTGTTGAATGCGCAGTGACAAAAGGCGGAGGAACTTCCCTAATTTTGTAAGATTCAGAAATAGCTTGCTTTATCCATCTAGCCAAGGTGGCTTTAGATGCACTCTTTCCCTTGTGTGCTCCTAAGAAAACAAGGCGTCTGACCAGAATTCACCCAACGTCTACAAATTTTTATATATATATATATTTTTTCCTTTGTCGTCCTACTACAAAAAGGTACAAATGTCCTGCGATCTGTGAAAGGTGCTGGCCACCTTAGGTAAAAATCCCGGATCTGTCTTTAAAAACAATCCGATCGTCAAAGACTGAGGTAAGGTTGTCCTACTTAACCACTTAAGACCCGGACCAAAATACTGCCAAATGACCTTGCCCCTTTTTTCGATTCGGCACTGCGTCGCTTTAACGGACAATTGTGCGGTCGTGCGACGTGGCTCCCAAACAAAATTTGTGTCCTTTTCTTCCCACAAATAGAGCTTTCTTTTGGTGGTATTTGACCGCCTCTGCGATTTTTATTTTTTGCGCTATATACAAAAATAGAGCGACATTTTTGAAAAAAGAAATCAATATTTTTTACTTTTTGTTATAAGAAAAATCAAATAAACTAAATTTTAGTCAAACATTTAGGCCAAAATTTATTTAGCCATATGTCTTTAGCAAAAAAAATAAAAAAATTAGCTACCTAGCGGGAACAGCGACACTAATACAGCGATCAGAAAAATGATCGCTTAGTGACGCTCGCAATAGGGAGTGAAAGGGTTAACTAGGGCGGTGATCAAGGGGTTAAAACTTTATTAGGGGGGGTAGGGGGCTACCCTGAACCTAACACTAACTGCCTGTCACACCGACACTAACTGCAGTGATCATACATCTAATCACTGCATTCAGTGACACTGTGACAGGGGGGAGGGGCGATCGGGGGGTTAAATGTTCCTATGTGTCTGTGTGTCAGTGTGCTGTTGTGTACACTTACTATGTGACGTGATCTCTCCTCAGCGGTGGTCGAAAAAACCACAGAGGGAGCGTTCACATCACTTCCTCCTTCCTGTGTTTGCACAGGAGTAGGAAATGACACGCAGGGGGAGCGCGCGGATTGGCTTAGAGTGATCCGGAGGGGGCGGACAAAACCAACCGCCGCCCCCTCTGCACGGATCGCTCGGCCAGGTAACCGGACCGCCGCATGTACCGGGGGGGGGGAGGGTGCGACCCCCGAACCCCCCCAAGGCACCAACGTATATATACGTTGATGTGCCTATCGTTCCATTCTGCCGACGTAAATGTACATGCGGCGGTCCTTAAGTGGTTAAAGGGCCTGTAACTGACTTTCCCTATGAGCTGAGGTAATTGCTAACCTCTGGGGGCCCAAAAGGGAATTCTACCAGATTTTGAAGTACCAGGGACAGGTCCCACGTTGGACAACTTATAACTACCTAGATGTTGATTTAAAGAATCTAGCTATAGTGGGATTATCCAAGAGAAAATTGGAGAAAAAAACTGAAAGCTGCCTCCTGTACTTTTAAAGTACCGAGACCTTTGTCAACCCCCTCTTGAACAAATTCCAAAATTAACCACTTCCCGCCCGGCCAATAGCCGATTTACGGCAGGGAAGTGGTTATGAAATCGTGACTAGACGTTCTCAAACGTCTAGCACGATTTCATGCCGCACGCGCCCGTGAGGGCACGCAGCGCGGCGATCGGTGATGCGGGGTGTCAGTCTGACACCCTGCACCTCCGATCTCGGTAACGAGTCTCCGGCGGAGCCTCGTTACCACGTGATCAGCCGTGTCCAATCACGGCTGATCACGATGTAAACAGGAAGAGCCGCCGACGGCTCTTCCTCACTCGCGTCTGACAGACGCGAGTACAGGAGAGCCGATCAGCGGCTCTCCTGACAGGGGGGGTTCGCGCTGATTGTTTATCAGCGCAGCCCCCCCTCGGATCGCCACACTAGACCACCAGGACAATAAAAATAAAAAAAAAAGACAAAAAAAAAAAAAAGACAAAAAAAAAAAGGGGTGGCAGTAAAAAAAAATGATGCCAATCAGTGCCCACACATGGGCACTGATTGGCAACATTGATCCATCAGTGCCACCCCTCAGTGATCATCAGTGCCACCCCAGTGTCTGTCAGTGCCACCCCACAGTGCCAATCCATGCCCAGTGCCCACCTACCAGTGCCCACCTGTGCCGCCTATCAGTGCCCACCTGTGCCGCCTATCAGTGCCCACCTGTGCCGCCTATCAGTGCCCACCTGTGCCGCCTATCAGTGCCCACCTGTGCCGCCTATCAGTGCCCATCAGTGCCGCCCATGAGTGCCCATCAGTGCCGCCCATGAGTGCCCATCAGTGCCCAATACCAGCGCCGCCTATCAGTGCCCATCAGTGCCACCTCATCGGTGCCCATCAGTGCCACCTCATCGGTGCCCATCAGTGCCACCTCATCGGTGCCCATCAGTGCCACCTCATCGGTGCCCATCAGTGCCACCTCATCGGTGCCCATCAGTGCCACCTCATCGGTGCCCATCAGTGCCACCTCATCGGTGCCCATAATTGAAAGAGAAAACATACTCATTTACAAAAAAATTAACAGAAAAAAATAAAAACTTTATTTTTTTTTCAAAATCTTCGCTCTATTTTTAGTTGTTGCACAAAAAAAAAAAACGCAGAGGTGATCAAATACCACCAAAAGAAAGCTCTATTTGTGGGGAAAAAAGGACGCCAATTTTGTTTGGGTGCAGTGTAGCATGACCGCGCAATTGTCATTCAAATTGCGACAGTGCTGAAAGCTGAAAATTGGCTTGGGCGGGAAGGTGCGTAAGTGCCTGGTATGGAAGTGGTTAATGGAACATGAGTTAATTTTTGGTTTTCAAATAACCATGAGATAAATTTCTTCCAGATTTTGGAATATATAGCTCTAGTAATTGCCTCTCTGCAGTTTACCAGGGTCTCGACAGCCTTGCCTGAAAACCCCTGGGCGCTTAGTATCTTTTCTTCAGATATCAAGCTCAAGGAAGCCACCTGTGGGTACGACATTGGACTCAAGACAATAGGTCTTGTATCTTCGGGAGGCTTCCAGACCAGAATTTGCAACAGGGAAACCCATGGCCTCATGGGCCAATAAGGGGTTATTAGGATGAGATATGTCTCTTCTAAAATACATCCCCATCTGTAGGCAAGATCTGCAAAGATTTCCAGATAAAGGGAACAATTACATGGTGAGGTTGAAAAAAGACAAGTCCATAAAGTCCAACCTGTAAATTTGTGCCAACATACCTGGCAGCGGCTGAGAATCTGCCAGACAGATTTGTGTCCCTTTCAGGTGCACTGCTGTGATCGAGGCTAGGATTTCCTTCTGTCCATAAGATTTCCTGGGCGATAGAATGAAGTATCCGACTCCTTGTTTTTTGAGGTATGCAAAAGTATCGATAAAATCTGGAGATTGGGACTCCTGATTTCCATCTGAAACCCCTTCAAGGCTCTCTGAACCACTAGAAGCTTTCTCCAATGCGATGAAGCTCCTGCTTCCCTGGGGGATCATTTTCCCTGTGCCATTGTGTTGCTGAGATGGGCTCCCCATTCCCAGGAACTTGCATCTGTTGTGATCCTCTGGGATATTGGAATAGACCACAGTAGACCTCTTGTCAGGTGAAGGTGCGACCACCACCACAAACTGGAGGGTTATGCAGACCCTTGATTCCAGTGAACTTGTGTCTGTCCCAGTTCCTTAGCAGGAACAGTTGCAGTGGGCATTGGTGCAACCTTGCCTATGGAACTGCAGGAAAGCAAGGCGGTCATCAGACCTACAGCTCTTGAGAATTCTCTCAGTAAGACCAATTGCTTGGTCTGCAAGTATGACATTGCCTGAAACATTAAGACTTTCTCTTGCGGGAGGAACATTTTCTGGTTTACCGAACAAAATTAGTATCCCAGATATGTCACCCTCTGGGAAGACTTGTCTTTATCAACCAGCCTAGGGACTGTAGGAAGTCCTGTACGGTCTGGAGATCTGCCAACAATTTTTGGTATGACTCTGCCACCACTAAAAGGTCGTCCAGCTAAGGGACAATAGTTATTGCTTTCAATCTTAATGGAACCAGTGGCTCTCCCAACACCTTTGTAAATATTTGTGGGGCTGAGGAAAACCCAAAGAGGAGGGCTTGAAATTGAAAGTGCCAGATCTGTCCCCATCTTGATAGCTAGTCTCAAGAACCTTTGGAAAGCTGGATTCATAGGGATGTGCGCATAGGCATTCCTCAAATCACCGTTTACATACGAAAATGCTTGTACCTGATCGAGCGGTTTAGAGACTGGAGGCTCAGAATAAGCCGATATTTTCCCAACAGCTTTCCGATGACAAAAATATGGGTGTAAACTCCCTTGCCATGCTCTGACCTGGGAACCGGGATCTGGACCCTTTGATCCATCAAGTCTCCAATCTGGAGACCCAGGGCCCTTGCTTTTACCTGATCTTGGGTAGGGAAAGTGACCAATAATCTTTCTGGTGGCTGGGAAGAGAATTCTAGCCTGCACCATTGGTCACTAGGTCCAGAATAAATGGACTTTAAGTGATTGCTCCTTCCTGCAGGAGGAAAGCCCTCAATCTTACTTCCCCCCCCCCCCCATTTATCTATGCCTTTGTTCCCTGTCCAGTGTTTTTTGGACCTATTGTCCTTTTCTCTTGGACCCTGTTCCCTACTTTGGCCACAATTTTTTTTTCAGGTTGTTGGCTTTTTCTTATCCTCAGGAAAGGCCTTTTTTCTATCGGTCATGCGCTCCGGTGCCACTTGCAGACCTGGGCCAAAAAGATGGTCGCCTATTAAGGGAAGACCACATAGGCGAAATTTAGAAGCAGCATCGCCTGACCAGGTTTTAAGCATAGGCTTCTTTTGACCGAATTCACCAAGGCTTCTAGCGGTCATTCTAACCAATCAGCGCCCGAAAGAAGAGAGGGAAGGACTTCATAATCTGTTCCCTAGAGGTTCCCGTCAACAGATGCGTTTGTATTTGTCTCAACTAAACTTCTAGGTTTCCGTCTACACAAGTGGTCGCTAGGGCCGGCTTAAACCGCATCGGATCAAGCAGGGAACCAAGCACAGGGAAAATTATAGCCTTTTTATTATGCAAACCTTTGTACATAAAGGTTGTGTTTAGACAACTATACCTTCTCTTTCTCTATATCAAGGGTCGTATATATAGCCTTCAATAAGCCATCAACGTATTCCAATGAAAAAAAAAAAAACGTATAACTCAAGCCCTTTACGGATTCTCTAACCCTAGGCCCTGTATCTGACCTGGAATCTGGAGAAGAATCTGGAGAAGAATCTGGAGAAGAATCTGGAGAAGAATCTGGAGAAGAATCTGGAGAAGAATCTGGAGAAGAATCTGGAGAAGAATCTGGAGAAGAATCTGGAGAAGAATCTGGAGAAGAATCTGGAGAAGAATCTGGAGAAGAATCTGGAGAAGAATCTGGAGAAGAATCTGGAGAAGAATCTGGAGAAGAATCTGGAGATCTGGCTTCTTCCTCAGAGTCTTCACCCTTCGTGCTCTGCTGTGGAGGGCTAGGACCAGCTGGAGTCCTGGAGTTGGACACTGAGGGGACCTGGATCTTAGTGAGCAGTATTTTGAACGAGCTGAACGTTGACATTAGCTCATCTCTAAAAGAAGTCAGCATTTTCTGACACAAAACTACCAGGTTATTAGTGACTAGGCTGTCTATACAAGTGGGGCAGACTGCTTTACTTCATGGGAGGAGCTCAATTTGTTTCCACAAACCGCACTAGGGCTGCAACCAACGATTTTCAGAATCGATTAGTTAAAAAAGTTTTACATTTTAAGAACATTTGTTCGATTTTCTAATCGCCAGTGGGGTCAAATTGAACCATAGAAACGGGAACGTTTATAAATAGAAAACGTATTTTCAGACCGTGTATGTAGTTTTCGGTCAGAAATTACATTCTTTCATTCAGCAAATGTACAAAGATTTTTCATGTTAATATAATATTAACCATAGTGATTATTTGCTCTATAAAAAGGGCCATTATGTTACTGGCTGATTAATCGATTACTATTTTCATAATCGATTAGTTGTTTTGGCCCTAAACTGCACAATTTCTTTGAGGTGGCTAGTCTTGGTGGCTTAAGTTACACTATGGGTCATTTCGTTTTTGTTACAGACCAACACTACATAGCACCTCGTGCAGGAGGGAGCAAAATGTGTCCCCTTCACCAAGTCCCCTCACTGGATATGCAAGGGGGTGAAAACACTCCTAAGCTCACTTGTGAGGTGCTGCAGAAGAATCTATCCTGCCCCTCTGGTGGTCCGCAGCCTCTACTCGGTTTTCACCTTTTATAAGGCCAGCCTCCCAGTTGTCCCTGTTTTTGCCGTTCGGAGACCGGAGCCAGCATCTCTGGTGCCCAATGACATCAACACTTTCTGTGAGCCAGCTTGGAGCACATAGCCCCCAGTCTGCGGCTTCCTCTTTTCCCTGCACATGCAGCCAGGCTATCAGCAGGGAAAAACAAGCCGCTGTGCGGCTTGTGCTCTGGGACCAGAAAGACAATTACCCCGGTCCTAGACTTCCCCAGGCACTGAGATGCAAGGACAGCAGCCCATATTATATTGGCAGTTTGTAATGTTACAGAGAGGAATGGATTGATGAAAGCAGAATTCCAATACTCTCCTTTCACCTCCCACATGAAGGCTCAGATACAGAGGGGCGACACCCGTGGGTAGCAGCACGCACCTCCAACAACGCCCGCTGCCCCCCGATTAGCTGTGCCTCTGCTCGCTCCACTGTTTACCTCAGCGGCGCAGACCGAAGCCGCCTCCTCCTCTGTTTACATCCACAGAGGAGAAGGAGCCTGTGCTCGAGGTACAGACACAGTGTGTGTAACGCAGCACTGTTCTGAGGTATTTAAGGGGGGGTGGGTGTCTGTAGTTGGTGGTGGTGGTTGGGGGGGGGGGGGGGTCGTCTGTAGTTAGTGGTGGTGGTTGGGGGGGGGGTCTGTAGTTAGTGGTGGAGTTGGGGGGGGGGGGGTCTGTAGTTAGTGGTGGAGTTGGGGGGGGGGGTCTGTAGTTAGTGGTGGAGTTGGGGGGGGGTCTGTAGTTAGTGGTGGAGTTGGGGGGGGGTCTGTAGTTAGTGGTGGAGTTGGGGGGGGGGGGGGTCTGTAGTTAGTGGGAGGGGGTCTGTAGTTAGTGGGAGGGTCTGTACTGCAGGAAGGGGGGGGGGGCGGGACTATAGTTGGTGGGTGACACCAATTTTTTTTCGCTCCGGGTGACACCAACACTAGTGACGCCACTGCTCAGAAACACCCACAGTAACCAAAGAACCCACCAGCATCAACTGCCAGAACTGCTACAAGTGACTGTCATAGCCTTCCCTGAAACTACAGAGGCTCAAAGGATCAGGAGACATGAAGTATCAGGACTGGTAAAGGAAGGAATCAGGAAGTCGGAGAACTTTGACATCACAACGAACAAAATAGAGCTAAAAGTAGGCAAGTTACACACAATTTGACATTAGAGATGTGGTTCGATGTGGTTCATTGTGGTGCACAATGCATCTGTTGCTTTGGGGAAGAAAAGCTGGAATTCTCCTTTAAAGCTGGCCAAAGCCTTAAGTGGTTCTAAAGTCAAGGTTTTTTTTTTTTACCTTGATGCAGTAGCCCCACAGCACCCTCCCTTATTCTTACCCAAGCCCAATTCGATCCAGTGTAATGCACAAGAGTAGCAGCTCCCTTCTCATTGGGCAGACTGATAGTTTGTTGAACAGCATAAGAATACGCTCATTCATAGAGAGTGATACAAAGTCCTTGCAAGGTTAAAAAAAGCTCTGTGTTGGTATCAGACCGCCTGAGGCCGTTAGCGCATGCGCAATGCGAGTGTATCTGCCCGACGATCGTTTCGTCGTAATGACGTCATCAGGGGCCTTACAAGGACAATGTATCACTCTCTATGAATGAGAGTATTCTTATGCTGTTCAACTTTTTATCTTTAAAATAAATCCCTTTGTTTTTATACCTTTACACTATGGGATTGTCCCTTTTTTTCTCCCCACATGGTGTTTGATAAAACACGCTCACATACATCTATGCAAGTTCCATTTGGAAGTACTGCTTAACCCCAAGAGGAGCTGTGGATTCCACCATTTAATCTATAGAGAAGATGCCGTTTTGTCTCTGAGGATTACAATCTCCTGCTATGCCTGTTTAGACTACTCCTGAAAAGGGATAGTCACAGGCTTTCTTGTAAGCCTTTATTTCTACTGGTGTTGGGCCACTGATGTCCAATTTTCCCTTCTTCCTCACCTGTGGATCTCCTAATTGGACTTTTTACTGCTTGCACCATCTGTATTGAAAGGGGATAGATATATATATATATAGATATATATATATATATATATATATATATATATATATATATATATATATATATATATATATATATATATATATAATCTATGTATTGGATACCTGTTCAGTATATATTGTTTTGTACAATGCTATAATTTTTGTATTCACTGCTTTTTGCACATAGCAATTTTCCAATGATTTATATATCACTCATAGTTTCAACATTGTTTATACCTATTGCCTTATGTATTAATTTATAGGGTATATGTTGTCCAGCGCCACACTGTTTTTTGCACATTTTTCTTCACACTTCTAAGTTGTAGTGTTTAGCAGCAGGACGTCCTTCCCAGGACCTTTTCTTAATTGTTTTATTAACATTATCTTTTTCACTAAGCGCAAATTCCCCCCATCCCCCCTCTTTTCCCTTCTTTTACACAGGTACCTGGAGTGAAGTACAGGGATGGAGCATTTTGTTAGAATACTTCCAATAATCACAGCTTCTCTCAAGGTGCATGATCCAGACTCACAAAGCGGTATGAGGATTCCTAAAGAAAAAAAAAATTGCTTCTTTGGTAATTTTTTCACACAAGCAACCTATAGGAAAAATTTGGATTTTGCAGAATGTACATAAATATAGTAGAGATCAGATCAAAGTCCATGACATCTAGGTCTCAAGACTGCAGACATTTTTAGACACTCCTTATAAGGCCTCATGCACACTGGACTTTAAAATAACGTTATAAAAAACCTAGCAGCTTTGCAGAGTTTAACATGTTTGCAAAAGCGTTTTTCCACCAATTATACATATTTTTTCCTTTTGAATGTATCAAAAACGTTAAAAAATGCTTGACGCTGAAGAAGTCCCGCCCACGGGACGTAACGCGTACGCAAGGGGAGGAGCTACGCAGGACGTCACCCTGATCGTCGCCGCTGTGGTTACAGACACATCGTTTGCAGCATACACTCGGCTTATGAGTGGTTTTAAATGTGAGTGCCCTGTTTTATTATCATATGGAATAAACGTGTTGCATACAGAGAGCACCAGATCCCTTCTGTTTTATTTCCTATATGGTTTCAACATGCCTTGGTTTGCTAGTATCATCCATGACTTACGGTTCATGCTGGTCCTACTGGAGATCTGACGTTAATAGGAATACTGCTGTTATGTTATATGACCTGTTTCAGGTCAAGTTATTAAGGTGAGAGTCCATTTTGCTTTTGGTGGTGGATTTTCCCAGTGGTGTCTGCTTTCACCTTCACTTTTTCCAGATATATCTGAGTTTTTTCTTCACACATGGAATAATTTGGACACTTGGACATTTATTTTCACTGCATTATTTATATTTTTTTGCTCTCTTTAGTTTGTTTAGTTCATTTTTATTTTTTGCGCTGCACTTTTCACTGATTATGTTTTTTGGGAAATTTTTATGAATTTATCCTCAGTGCTGGCTTGCATATGTTAGTGTTATATTTGATTTTCAAGCGCTGAATATCTTTCACTGTAAAAAATGCTGGTGAACAACGTTTTTGAGCGTTAGAGCATTTTTACAGGTGAAAAACTCATGAGTTTTTTTTTACTGCTCAAAAAACGCCACTGCCCAAAACTGCTGATAACAGCTTGTGTGTGCATGGACACATAGGATAAGGGTCCTTTCACACGTCCACCTCTGCTCGTCCGTAAACGGACTTGTAATGGTTCCCTATGGGATCGCGTCCGTTAGCGGATGATGCAACCCGCTAACGTCCGCAAAGATCCGCATCCGTCTGGATCCGGTTTTTCGGATGGAAGAAAACCCTATTTTTCTTCCGTCCGGCGGATCGGATGAATACGGACACACGGTCCGTATTCATCCGATTCCCCATAGGGGAGAGTGGAGGAGAGACAGGGCGGTCCCTGCACAGTGTGCGGCGACCACCCTGTCCGTCGACAGCTGAGCGGGGATCCCCGCTGAGCCGACGGACACACACAGAGCGGACCGAAAAACGGTCCGCTCCGTGTGAAAGGACCCTAACATGATGTCTCGAGAGTTTGAATGTAGAAAAAGAAAAACACATCTACTGCCAAAAACAGCTGCTGTAATAACGTCCAGTGTGCACAAGGCCTAAAAAAAAGCCCAGAGTACGTAGCAGCACACATACCTGGTATAGGCTTTTAGAATGGTCAGTGTAGAGAACAGCATTAATTGCTTTTAGATTTCTTTTTTCAAATAAAAAACACCCAGAAGCCCATCGCTCAGTTACTAAGCATTTTGGGACAGATGTATAAAAGTGCCAAAAACCCCATCTTAAAATCAACCAATTAGGTTCCAAGTGTCATTTCTGCACTAAGGTTTGAAAATGAAACAGTAATTCTGATTAACTGCTATAGAAAATGTGAAATATTTCTACTAGTACAACTTTCATACATACGTTTCTTTGTGAACATACCTTTAAACCAGGCACCAGGCTTAAATAATGCTTTTTTCAGAGCCATGTAAAGATGGAAATTGAGGCGCTTGTATTCAGCAATGTCATCTCGCACACGTGGAAGCAGAACAAGGTTGTAGAAGCGTTGTGCCATACGTTCTGTCAAGTTAGATGAGAAGATGCTGGTAGGATCATAAGGAAAAGTACATTAGATCAAGACATAACTCAATACTAATATACATTAAAAATAATAATCTGGTTTATACAAACACACATACCGCGTGGCCTGATACATGGCTGCAGCAGTCCAGGTTTCGGGCTCTGTAATGTACAGGATCTGTTCCCAATTTGCTAGGGCTGGGACTATTTTGAAGGCTTTAGGAAGCTTGCCACTACGATAGGTTGAAAGAACCTAAAAATAGACAATGTTGATGACATTAATGCAAATCTTAATATAAAAAAATAAAATAAAAATCATTTGTGTGTGTTGGTTTTTATAACAGTTTACCTGTAAAATCCTTTTCTTGGAGTACACCACAGAGGTCCTGCCCCTCTTTTTGGGTTACGTATTGCTTTGCTATAAAACGGAGGTACTTACCATAGGGGAGGGGTTATAGAGGGGAACTTGGTTGTGCCAGTGTCCAATCACCTCTGGTGAGCTATACAACCCATTATGTAATGAATGGAGGCTCTGTGTCCCGTGGTATACTCCAAGAAAAGGATTTTACAGGTAAGCTTTTATAAAAATCATACTGTAACAGCTATATCAGGGAACACACCATCAATGAAGCTGCCACTGTGAAGAAAGTTCTTCAGCTCCCGGGACCGATCGAGGGACACCAGCGGCGATCGGGTCGCGAGCGTTTGACCCACGGCTGGGCACTTAAAGGGGACATACAGGTACGTGGCTGTGCCCAGCCGTGCCATTCTGCCTTAAGTGGTTAAGGAACAGGATTCCTCCTTTTTCTGTTAAGGCGCAATCGACCAGGGCAATAAGTGCTTCATGGGCGGTGCATCATCAGGCTTCGATGGCTCAGATCCTTAACGCTGCAACTTGGTCTTCAGTCCATACATTCATAAATTTCTATCAAACAGATATGAAAGGACATGAGGATGCCACCTTTGGGCGTAGTGTACTGCAGACAGCAGTATAGGGCTTCTTGTCCGTTAAGCGGCATGTCTGATCTGAGTCTCCCACCCTTCATTGCACATTGCTCTGGGACTGTAATGAATAGAGGCTCTGTGTTTTATAATGGCTTGCCTGTAAAATCCTTTTCTTGGAGTACACCACAGGACACACAGGTCCCGCCCCTCTTTTTGGGTTACGTATTGCTTTGCTCAAATACCACCAAAAGAAAGCTCTATTTGTGGGAAAAAAAGGACACCAATTTTGTTTGGGAGCCACATAGCACGACCGCGCAATTGCCCGGTAAAGCAACGCAGTGCCGAATCGCAAAAACTGGCCAGGTCCTTTACCTGCATAAAGGTCCGGGTCTTAAGTGGTTAAACCATAAGCTTGAATTACTTGTCGAATCCACCTAGAAATGGTGGATTTTGATGCAGCTTGACCCTTCTTGGGACAATCTGGCAAAATAAACAAAACATCTGTTTTACATATCTGAGCAGTTGCCTGCAGATAAACTTTTAGTGCTCTTACTACATCTAGAGAGTACAATAACCTCCCCCAGCTGTTCGTGGGTACTCCCTGAATGAATGCCCAGACTAGGGAATGAGATGCCAGCGGTCTCTAAAAAAAGACTGATAGAGCCGATATTTGACCCTTGATGGTACTCGGGGCTAATTTCATATCCACTCATAATTGGCAAAAGGCAAGAATCCCACTTATGGCAATCTTGAGGATTCCACCCTCTGGATTCACACCAGGAAACATACGCCTTTCAGACTCTGTAGTAGATAAGCCTAGACGCTGGCTTTGTAGCATTAATGAGTATAGAAAAAAAAATGGACCCGAGAGCCCTAGTTTCTTCAAAATGTAGTTCTCAGTAGCCAGACCATCAAATTTAGCTTCTGTAAGGAAGGGTGGAACACTGGACCCTGTGACAGCAGGATGTGACGTAGTGGAAGCACCCAAGGTCTTCCTACAGCCATCTTTATGATCTCTGCGTACCAAGACCATATGACATCACACATGTGGGCATGTATACAGGCTGTAGTGGAAATCTCCTCCCACGTTAACTCCCAGCACTGGAGAAACTGTGCCATCATGTAACCATGGTATACAGATCATCCAAAAAAAGTTTATAGTGGCAGTACTTTAATGCAAAAAGATTTATAATCTGTGGGCACTGTGGCCAGATGAACCATTTTCATATTACTGGGTTTAGTAACTTTAAAATGACATGAGTGTACATTCACTGCATATTTCAGGGATGGGTTAACTCCTATGCACAAGTGCAAGTTATACAATTCTGGCCCAGCCAAATAAAATGGGCAAAGCCAGAGAGAAGATGTCAGTGCCTGTGAAGGAGCTCATGGGCATCACATTATTGGAGGGGAGTATTAGCAGGTTTAGTTTTGCTTTAAAAAACAAAAAAAAACAAAAAAAGTAATTCACACCTCCTTTACTCCCTTATACACTTCTAACACTCGAGGGTCCAACTGTGGCATTGGTCTTCCAGAAACCTCTGACATCACCGTTTCCACTTCCGTTTGCTTTTCTGTTATTTTATCCATGATTATGTCAGCAAGAGTCCGTCTACGAAACAGCAAAGAGAATACCCATTATGAGATCATATGCTACAAAAACCTTAATAGTTAATAGATTGTGCTTTATTGTTGTTGCCATTATGGCAATAAGAGGACGACAGCATGCTTTTTCCTCATCCTGAAATACTAAGTGGGGCAAAGAAATGGGGCTTGGTGCAAGCTGAACTTGAAAACAATTGTGAATGTCAGGCAATGTCGTATTTGTGCTTTGAAGTCTGCCATTGTTGGCCGTCATGCTGATCCAGTAGTTTCAATACTTTCTGAAATGCTCACCTTCAACACCCAGAATTACTGATAAACTTACTTGTTCTGCACCAATGACAAAGTATCCAAAAAACAAGCCAGCAATGGTAGATAATTATAGAATTGCTTTAACTGAGTAATGTTTCGAAGATACGCTATGGGCGGTCCAGTGCGTTTTTAACCACTTAAAACAGAGGTCCAGTTATAAAAAAAAAAATTATAAAATTAAATTAAAAGTCAGCAGCCAACACTGTAGCTGCTGACTTTTACTAAGGAGACTTACCTGTCCAGGGTGCCCGCGACGACGGTAGCCGAAGCCGCGCAAACGCTCGAGTTTTGGCTGCCCCGCCGCCATCCTCGGTGAGGGAATCAGAAAGTGAAGTATTGCAGCTTCACCACCCGATTCCCTACTGCGCATGCGCAAGCAGCGTGGCGCAACGTGAATGGATGATGTCTTTTGGCACACACAATGTCCCAGAAGACACTGCTCCACCATTCTACAGGAGGCAGCCGAGGAACAGAAGACTGAAGACGGACCGTGGATCAGGAAGTGGCAGATTTACGTTATGTAAAAAAAAAAAAAAAATTCCCCCAGCATTTACAAAAAGAAAATTATTGGTGGAGCTCCGCTTTAAGGACTGGGCCTCTTTTTGACACTTGTTAAAGTTAAAATATTTTTTTTTCTCTAGACAATCACTTAGAAACCCCAAAGACAATAAAATGGTCATGGCAATACTATGTCACACCGTATTTGCGCAGTGGTTTTACAAGACTTAAAAAAAAAAAAAAAAAAAAATCACAACAGTAAAGTTAGCCCAATTTTTTTTTATATCATGAATGGATGATGCCAAGTAAATTGATAACCAACACGTCAGTCTTCAAAATTGCACCGGCTTGTGGAATAGTAACAAACTTTGACCCTTAAAAATTTCCATAAGTGGCATTTGAAAATTTCTACAGGTTACCAGTTTTGGAAATCAGAGAAGGTGCAGAATTATTGCTTTCGCTCCAACAATTGCGTGTGTGGTTTAAACACAGTTTACATATGCGGCGGTGACTTGCGTATGTATCGGCGGGACGGGGCGCTTTACATTTATTTGACCCGTTTTATTTTTACCCTGTCCAAAAAAAAAAAAAAAAAAAAAACACATCTTGGGTCACATTTACTCCTATTACAAGGAGAGTAAAAAGAGTGACATGACCTCTTAAATGCGAGATCTGGTGTCATTTACACTTAAATGCAATAAAATAAATACAAATTTCCCCTTAAAGACCATTGGGCGGAAATAACGTTTGATATCGCTTCCGTCATTCAATGTCATGTAGCCGAGTGGGGGCCATCTTTCCCTCACTCTTCTCAAGGCCTGTCAGGGGAGAGGAGGCGATTGTCTTCACTGCTACCAACAGCTCCGGAGCGAGGCGGGATGGGTGGGCCCTCTTCCACCCTCGATAAAAGTAATCTTGTGGCGAATTCGCCACAGAGACCGCTTATCTTAAAGAGGACCTCCCGCCATATCCAAAAATAGCAGCTAGCTCCTGCCATAACAACGGTATTTGGCATCAAAGGACCGACATACAGCTATAGTGGTTTGTGGCAATTGGTTAACCTGCATCAAAGATGCATGCACAGGGTTTTCCATGTATTCCTGTGGTCCTACTTCATACCAGTGCAGTGTGTTGCAGTACAGTCAATGGTAGAGCATACTGCATTTTTTCTGTATGGAATGTGGCAAAACACATCAAAAACGGATATGTGCTAAATTGAGATGAAGGAAAAAAATATTTAAAGTTTGGGAAAAACATCAAAAACACACTGGAACGCAATAAAAACATGCATGTAGAACCGCAGGAATTGTGCTGTGAACCACTCTTAGGACACCAAGAGACGTGTTCTAAAATAATCATAATATACAAATAAACGGAATGCTGTACAAAGGTCTCCAGTTTGGCATAAATGTGATCAAACAGGCGATCAAATCTTCCCCAGGATTCCCTGTTCTTCTACAGTATATATAATTGAATAACTGGCAGATTATTATTACTTTATTTTTTTAGGGTTCTCACCTCACTGGAGGGTTTTTATTCATGAACATTGCAATTGCCTCCTCATCTTCGGGGTTCACCTCCACATGTTCATTATAGGTGGCTGCATCCATAGAAGCGGCCTTCTCTAAGGTGGGCCATTCCTCATCCTCCGAGTCAGAATTTTCAGCTTTACTCTTATAATCTACATGCAAGGAAAAACAAGTTCAGATCATAGAAAGAAAAATTTGATTTTTTTTTTTTTCAAAAAATAAACAGAGCAATGGCTTTAAAATAAGGACAATTGCATAACTTCATATATATCATATATAATATATATATATATAAATAAAATGTTAACCAAAGGCAAAACTTTTGGACAGAATAAGGAAGGATTAGAACCCCTATTATTTTTTTGCCATCTGTGTCCTATTGGGGAGATTTACATTCACTTCCTATCCCATAGTCAAAACGGGAAGAGAGAGGAAATCCCTGCAAATTGAGGGAATCCCTTGCCCCCCAGGTCACCAGAACTAGTATCCCCATTGGGGGACAGCCTGAAATGTGGGATTTTATTTTACGTTCAATGAGAATAGTAAACATGACGAATAGAGCATGTGAATCTTCCTAATGGGAACAGACATCCATAAAAATCTAATAGATGTTCTAATACCTAATTAGTTATACTTTAAAGCTCATCTCTAGCCTCCCTGAAGAAGGGCTCCCAACTCTTGTTTTATAAATATCTAAAACAATTGTTCTGGATATGTTGCCACCATACATGTGCGGTGCTGTGCAGTAAAATGTGCAATGGTTTTCCAGACAGCAACCCTAATCCTCCTCTTCTCAGGTCCCCTTGCTAGCACTCCTGGCCCCTTAGACCTCCCACCACAGCCCTTTGCCAAAGAGACATTTGTGCAGGCTCAGCCCTGAGTCAGCTCTGTGTCTATTGACACACAGCATGCAGCTTGGCCCTGTCCACCCCTGTCCCCTGCCTGAGACATGTAGTCCTAGGAAGGAGCAGAAGTTTTTTTTACCTTCTATGCATTGGGCCCCTTTCACACCTGCGGATCCCGTGAGGATCATTTTTTTGAACATCACATTTTAGCGGAGAGGATCGGAGCGGGGCCGATCGGGTGTCGAGCGGACATGTCACCGCTGACATCCGACGCTCCATAGAGATACATGGAGCGCCCGTTCAGATACGCCAGAAAAAACTGACAGGCAGATCTGAAAGGTCCGCAGGTGTGAAAGGGGGTCTTAAAGTGGTTGTAAAGGTAAAAAACTGTTTGCCTAAACAGCTTCCTTTACCTTAGTGCAGTCATCCTTCACTTACCTCATCCTTCTATTTTGCTTTTAAATGTTCTTTCTCCTGAGAAATCCTCACTACCTGTTCTGTCTGTAACTACACACTGTAATGTGAGGCTTTCTCCCTGGCGTGGAGAAAGCCTCTTGAGGGGGGAGGGGGCGAGCAGGCAAGTCAGGACACTACTTTGCAGATATAGAAAGGAGCTGTGCGTTAGTGGGCATCCTGACACTCCTGCTCGCCCCCTCCCCTCTAGAGAGAAAGCCTTGCATTACTGTGTGTAGTTACAGACAGAAGAACAGGAAGTGAGGATTTCTCAGAAGAAATAAGGACATTTAAAAGCAAAATGGAAGGATGAGGTAAGTGAAGGAGGACTGCACTAAGGTAAAGGAAGCCGTTTGGGGGGGGGGGGGGGGGGGGAGACTTTTTACCTTTACAACCCCTTTAAGTTATAAAACTTCATTTAATGAGCTCCCCACCTAGCCCCTCCTGTATACTTACCCAATCTCGATCTAGCACCGTACCTCAGAGCAGCAGCATGTATAAAAATCCTGAAGGGACAGACTCAAAATAAAAAAAAAATCATAATTTTTTATTTAATGTGTACAGTCTTTGTAAAATTAGAAAAAAAAGCAAAAAAAAAAAAAGCCTTTGTCGAACGAGAATTTTCATACACATTTCCATTCATCGGTTCAGATTTGCTGAGAAACTGCGAGAAAAAAAATTGAAGGTTCACCCGATTTTCTTATAGTGTGTACCCCACTTTAGCGTTGGAGACTTTAGTGGGGTGTGTCAGCACAAGTCTTGGCCATTGGAGGACAGGCAGGCTGTGCTCCAAGCAGACCAGAAAACTGATCACACTGATAAGGATGTGCTCTCATGCCTAGTGTGGTCGGTTTTAATAGGAAAGCAGAAGGACTGGCAGGAACACCAGAGATTTAACACAAAGGAAACAGGAGACTTTTTCATACAAGTACATGGTTAAAAAGACACATCAGGAAGATGAAATGTTGGGGTAACACATTAAACTCTAATGTGGCTTGTCTATTAGTTGTATATGCTACATTATTTATTATTAGCAAAAGTGGAGCTCACCTTTAACATTTCCAGAGTGAGCAATCACCCCTATCAGCTCACACCATTTCACTCAACAGGAATTTTCTTTACTCAAGGATTAGTTCCCCTTTTCACATAAAATGAAAAGCAGAATTCACAACAACCCCGGATCCCTGCTGTACTTACCTCCTTCAATGAGTGTCTGCTACCCATGTCAGCCGATGTAGCGGTTTGAGCATTAGAAAGAATGCCATACACGGGCAGGAGGCTGCCCCCCTTAAGGTCCCTTTCACACGAAGGAGTTTTTCCAGGCGTTTTAGTGCTAAAAATAGCTCCTAAATACTGCCTGAAAAACTCCTGCCCTGCAGTCTCAATGTGAAAGCCCAAGGGCTTTCACACTGGAGCAGTGCGCTAGCAGGACCGCGCCAAAAGTCCTGCTAGCAGCATCTTTGGAGCGGTGCTTTTACCGCTCCTTCCCATTGAAAGGAATGGGAAACCGCGGTAATACCACCGGTGATCTGCCGATCTGGTTCCGGCTAACGAGCTGGTTCCTTTAAGGACTGCGCAGGCGCAATCCTTGCCGACAGAAATCTCCGAACCTCGGCGTCCGCAGCAGAGGACAAGCGATCGCTCGTCACCCTGCTGCTCCCCCGCCATCCACGGTGAGGGAACCAGGAAGTGAAGCGCTCCGGCTTCACTGCCCGGTTCCCTACGGCGCATGCGCGAGTCGCGACGCCGATTGGCTCCCGCTGTGTACTGGGAGCCGATTGTTCCCAGCCCCCAACGTGGGGGGGGGGGGGGGGGCTGGCTTATGTCAGAAAAAAAACGTCTTTTGTCTGAGACGTGTGGCCGGAAGTGGGTGCAAATCTGCACCCCCATCCTCCTGAAAGGTGTCAAATGTGACACCGGAGGGGGGTGCTGATCAGCGCAACTTCACTTTAGGGTGGAGATTCGCTTTAAGTCTCTGACAAATAACGGTGGCAAATCTCCCGGAAAGGACAGACACTATAAACTTCTAAACACCCCCCTAGTCCAAAATTAGAAATACAAGTACTTTTGTGAACAGATGAATAGCAGGGGGTGTGATGGGGTAATAGCTAGAGGCGATCAGTAGTACATGGACTAGGCCATACCGAGGACAGTTGTCTTCTGCTTAGCGACTTGTCTCCCCGGTCCATGCTCGGCCTCCAGTTCTTCCTGCTGTAACCGGGCCTGCTCCAGGATCTTACGTGACAGCTTCTCATCCACATAGCTGTCGTCCTGCGAGTCCTCGTCCCCCTGCCCTCTTTTCTTGCTTCTATTCGTGACTCTGACCGCCCCATCTTGTATGATCTGGTCAGCCAACGCTGCATGACGGGGAGCGGAGCCCCGGGAACTGCGCTGCTTGGGCATGACTCCACACGTGTTGGCGAGCTGCTACTGCGCATGCGCCGTGCGTCTCGTCAGTCCCACCGACGTCGGTGGAACGCAAATACTGACGATGGATGTGTCAAAGCGGAAGCGTCTCTGTCTGCCACCATGATTGGATAGACAATTGCGGATATTCCTCATTGTATAAGGCTTCACAAAAATGGTCACCTCTTCAACAATAGCATCAATTTTCAAAGACAATTTTTCTAGTGGTTCTTGTTTATGTTCATTACGTTTGTACATATGCGACGTACGACATTGCACGGCGCCTGCTAGAGAGACTAACATGGGGGTAACATGGTGAGTAAATACAAGATACTGCTGTGAATAATAAGGACTGTGTGCTCTGGGTTATATGCTATGAATGCTTCTTCATTTGCATCATCTATTTGTATTCAGTGTTAACTGACCATACAATCTCATTTGACTCTATCATCAGCTATGTAGTATACCTGTGTAGTGCAATTGGATAAACACTGATTAAAATGTATAGGTGTGTTACATATTTTGGCAATCTTTGGATCCGAGCGATCGTTAGATCTTGTGCTGACAGTGCTGGTGCTAAGGAGGAAAATAGTACAAATTGTTGCAGTTGGTGGGGTGGCACAGACTCAGCGATGCCCATGATTTTGATGTTATTTCTTCTGGATCTGTCTTCCATGTCAGCAATCTTGTCTTTTTAACCATGTAATTTCTTCATTTTGTGCATTGTGGGAGTCTACTAGAGTATTAAAGGATGCAGAGTATTCCCCTATGGTGTGTTCCACATGATCTACTCTGATTTCTAAAACTTGCACTTCCACTTGGCACTGTGTCACAGTAGGCACTAAGTCAACCTGCAGGGATGCCCTGAGTGACAGTATCATATCCTTCAGCATGGTATCTGTCTGACACAGAGAAGAAAGATATTTCAGACATGAAGAGCTGAAAACTAGAGAGATTAAGGTGAACACACTGACTCATTGATGAATCCAAAGTATATAGTAATAAAACTTTTAATGAATGTTTAATAACATAGGTATGAGGAACATTTACAGGGAAGGCTAGGATATCAATATTATGCGATCAAAGAAAGTTAGATAGTTTTATTACTATATACTTTGGATTCATCAATGAGTCAGTGTGTTCACCTTAGTCTCTCTAGTTTTCAGCTCTTCATGTCTGAAATATCATTTTTCTATATGCAGTTGAGACTGAACCTCTGATCTCTAACATAGGAATTATTCCAATAGCCTCCTCCCTCTTACCTAAATAATATCTGTCTGACACAGGCTGTCCTGTAGTGGGAAAGGTTGAAATGGGGTCTGATAATGAGGTGATTCCTTTGGATGTCTGGGGTCCACTCACCTCCATGTCTGGTGCCGCTGGATCTCTGGGTGGAGAGTGTTTGCGGGCTTTCGATTTCACTGGGTTTCTTGTGGTCGGGCTGGAGGCGCTGCTGCTGTGACCCCCTTTTTCTCCCCAGTGATCATTATGCTGGCTGATGCCCGCTATATTGTTTTCAGCACGCTCATAGTGTTGCGAGGAGCCGGCGCCATTTTGCTGTTGCCTGAAAATCGTGTCGAAGTATGCTGGCAGTTTGTTCATCCGCAATGCTTCTTTTCTGCACCGGGTCATCCTGATGGATGGAGGTATTTCATAGCTGCCAGGCTGGTGGTGGGCCTCAGTCAATATTACAAAGTAATTTCCAGCCTTGTCAACACCTTTGTTCAGGAGATAATCACTGACATATTGTCAGCTGGTCCTTTTGTGGCAGGGCTGAAATGCAGTAGAAATGTTTGTTTGGGATTAAAGTGGATGTAAACCTGATTTTATTTTTTTTTATTTTTATGTCACAATGTACAGTATACGATTTTCTATCATCTGTGCCCAGTCTTGCCACACAGAGTTAATCCAGCTCTGCGCAATCCTCTTTTATTGTTCAGTGAAAGAAAACGGACTTACAGAGGAAAACCTTAGTCTGTTCCGCCCCCTTGCTGTGAGTGACAGGTTATTTACCTATCTATATATCTCATGCACTAGCTTCATTATTTTTTTAATTCTCACCCCCACTCCTTTTCTGAAGTCATGTGGTTACTTTTCTGGATTTTGACTGGATGTTGGTGATCATAGCAGAATTCAGTGTAAGAAATACATAGGAAAAAATGCATGTTGACAAGGGGAGTGTAGAGGTGGGTGGGTAGTCTACTGACATCACGACTCCACCCACCGAGCTCCAGACAACAGACCCACCCACAGAATCTGCAGTTTTTCAGGTCTCATAACAGACAGAGGGGAAACATTTGACAGGTAAGGATACATGCATGAGGCATGTATATCCTTATAGATCAGCACTATGGCAGTAGTTTAGAAAGGATGAGAGTGGCTTTACATCCACTTGAAGTTACTTTTTATGGCAAAGAGCGACTTTTAATTGCAATTCATCTATTCACTCTTCATTACATTCTGGAGTATATGCAAATTGGCATCATAAAAGTGGAGGCAGCAGACTTTTTGTGAAAATGAATATTTGTGCCATTCTTAAAACATTTGGCCACTTGGATTTCCCCACTATGGTGACCACATTTCCAAACTGCCATTCAGGGACATCCCTCCTTTCAAAAAATCAGCTTGTGCTGCAACGAATCACAGCACAGTGATTGGACATAACAGGTGGGATTTATGATTTCGCCAATCACAAGCAGGGGGTAGGGATTGTGCTTCTCCAGGCATTCCCGGCCAGGGCAAGTACTGTCAGTGAGTAAAGCAGTGATGTGGCAGCCTTTTTTGGGGGCATCGGATTGGCCCGGGGGGTGGCTGTGTCAGTTTCATTCCGGGACACTGTATTGTCCTGGAATGAAGGTGCCCGGGACAGGCCTGCAAAATGCGGGACTGTCCCAGGCAATCCGGGACACGTGGTCACCCTATTCCCCACCCAGTCAGATATCACAAAGCTTCATCCTGGCTGCAGAGCCTGGGTGATAATGTCATCCGTAGGCTTACTATGAGGCATCCATTGTCATTTTTTTCTCCTCTACACTGAAGCCAACCCTGGGACCCCATCATGTGACCAGAATAGAATCTCTTTCCTTTACAGGGTGGTCAGAATAGATTTTCGAATGGGGGTGAGAGTAGGTTTAGGCTTTATTAGTATTTGACTGTAATTCCACTTGAAGGCAAAACTTTTTTTTTTTTTCCACTGGGGGCACCTGGTGACAACCAGGGATTTCCTCTTAGTTTCTGTTTTGGCTATGGAACAGAAAGTGAAGGGAAACCTCCCTGATAAAACACATAAAGCAAAAAAATAAATTAAAAAAATAACTGGCAGGGGTTATAACCCTTCCTTCTATCCAAAATGACAAAACAAAAGTTTGCCTTTAGTTCTACTTAAACTTTTGTGATTCTCTGCCTTTTGGCCAAGATTAAGTGTAGTATCTGTTCTTATTTGTATCCAGTAGGGGGGCTTCACCATCATTCTGGACTTCAGGCTGGCATGACTGACTGTATAGTAGAGCTGCACAATTAATCATTAAAAAATCGTGATCTCGATTCGACCCCCCTGACGATCTCCAATACAGAGTTTGCCGATTCTTTCATATAACACGTGGGGAGACTTTATCTGCTCACTTAGCTGTCAAAAGAAAATATCCGGGCAGTCTGCCAAGTTCATAACAGGAAACATTGTAACTCCAGCTTCCTTCTTTGATCAAAAGGTATAAACATCTGTGTGTGTGTGTAAGGCTGCATTCACACCTGAGCGTAGTGTTTTCGGTCGTTTTTTCCAGCGCTTTGTCACACGTATTCGTGCACAGTGCTGTCCGACGTTTTTGAACTTCGACGTTTTTTATTTTAGCCAATAGGAAAAATGATCATCTCTTTCATCATTTGTTGCTATGTTTTGTAGATTTTTTTTATTTTCTGCCTGGGTGAAATTTTCTATTTCACAGAACAGATTAAAGGGACAAAACGCCTGTAGAAATGCTCATTGTCGCGCTAGACGCTTGAATCGAGCGTTTCCATTATTTTCTATTGGAATACAAACGTTCTAGAACGCCCAAATCTGCCCAATTCGCGTGACAAAAAAGAGTCCGGAATTTGTTTGAGCTTCAGGCGTTTTGGAGTGGAGATGTTAACCATCTCCATAGAGAATAATGTATTTTTTCCCTCTAGCGTTTTGGAGCTTCAGGCGACAAAACTCTCAGGTGTGAATGCGGCCTAAAGGAAAAATCCAGGCAGTCTGCCAAGTTTGTAACAACATGAAACATTGTAACTAACTTCCTTCTTGGAGCAAACTTCTGTGTGTAAATGCAGGAAGTTTAACCACTTAAAGTGGAACTTCCACTTAAACCACTCCTCGCCCCCCTACATGTCACATTTGGCATGTCATTTTTTGGGGGGGGGGTCCTGGGCGGCCCCTCCCTGTAGGCGATCATCTGGGACACGTGACAGGTCCCAGGCGATCGCTTGTCCACTCCTAAAATGCAGCGCGGCTCGCGCTTGCGCAGTGAGTGCCCGGCCGTGAAGCCGAAAACTGTCACGGACGGGTGCCCACAGTCTGAATGGAGGCGCCGGTGGAGAGGGGGGGAGAAGAGCGGAGCTCCGGGCGGCTGCGCCGCTGGACAGTGGAGCAGGTAAGTGTCTGATTATTAAAAGCCAGCAGCTACACTTTTTGTAACTTTTTGTAACTGCTGACTTTTAATAAACATAAACATAATAAACATAAAAAAGGCTGGAAATCAATATTTTTTGCTAGAACATTACGTGGAACCCCCAAACACTACATATATTTTAGCAGAGACCCTAGGGAATAAAATGGCAATTGCTGCAAATTGCTTTCAAATGCAATTTTTTGGGAAAAAATACACTTCAATGAATAATAAAAAAAAAAAGCTGTAAAGTTAGCCAATTTTTTTTTGTTTAAATGTAAAAGATGATGTTACACCGCGAGAATCGTGATCTATCTTCTAAGCAAAAAAATTGAGATTCTCATTTTAGCCAGAATCGTGCAGCTCTAGTGTATAGTATGCCTGCTGGTATGATGGGGTCCTTAGAGATCTCGCTTGTGGGAAGGAATCCTAATCAAGTGCTGACCACGTAAGTTAGGTTTAGTAGTACTTTCCTAGTGTGCGGGATTCTGAGGGGCCCAGTGCCTCTTGGTGCGAACAGTGTTGCCTTTGGGGGAGGCAGAAAGCCTGTGATGATAAATGCTCATTGAGATTGGTGACCCTGGGATGTTCTTAGTATCACTGTCTGAGACCCCACTGTGAAAAATGAGCACTTGACTACAACATTTATTTTTCTGTACATCACCTCATGGGCTAGTCCTTTTGGCAGGTTTGTCTCCAGGTCCAGGGATCCTCTAGCTATAGCAGTGGATGCTCTGGAGACTTTGTGGGATGCTTTCCCTCCTCCGAACCTCCTTCCTCGTTTGCTCTACTGAAGCTGTACTCAGACCATATTGGGCTTCTTGCAGACTCCCAGTGGGCTATTTCAAGTCGCCCCAATTTTTGGTCCCACGGATGGATTTAGCGTCCTGCTTCACAGACACTGGCTTTGACAACATGGCTGTTGCAGCCCAGATACTAAAGGATAGGGGCTTCTTTGATGTTACACTCCTCAAACCCAGAAAATCCACTGCTCGCAAGGTCCACTATGGCATTTGGAAAGAATATATAGCTTTTTGCAAGGCAAGGAAGTTTCATCCCAGAAAATACTCTGTGAGACAAATTCTGACTTTTCTCCAATTCAGTTTGGCTCAACATTTGGCCGTGAGTACTATCAAAGATGAGATCTCATTCTTTGGTAAAGACTTTTGTATAGGGTGTAGCTTATATAATTCCACCCTATGTCTACCTGTGGGATCTAAGTTTGGTTCTGTTGGCTCTTCAAAGAACTTGGATATATTCCCTTGTCAACACTTACTTACAAGGTTGCCTTATTGCCATTACTTGAATGAGGTGAATTTCTGAATTAATGGCCCTCTTGTAGACAACCTTTACTTCAGAGTTCGACAATTCCCGGGTGCCGGGTCGCAATCGTGACTAGAATTAGCGATCTGGTGCCTAGGATGAGCTAGGGTATCCTGCATCTCCGTTCCCCCCGCGGTGCGATCGCAGAGCGCTGCTCTGACCGGTAATTGAGGCTGCGGCTTTGCGGCCTACTGCAGGCCTATAATTTCTACTGTAGTTTGGCGCCATTTTGTGGTCGCCGCTGGTATGACAAGAGACAACTATTAATACTAATGGGGATTTCTGCCTTTATTTACTGCCCGCCCTCCTCTCTCCTCTCCTTCCCAAAGTGGAGAAGAGCAGAAAGTGATTGTGGCCGTCATCTGGTACCTTTTGCCTAATGGTGAGTGTGGGGGGGGGAGCTGATTTAAATAGCTTCATATAGCCTTTTTTTTAATAGCTTTATTTTTATTTTAAGTAAAAACTGTGTTTTTTCTTAATTAAAATTATTTTATTATTTGTCATCTCCCTTATGGCCTCTTTCACCTCTTTTTATATATATTTTTTATTCTAACACCCTAGAGATTTAAATGGTGGCCGTTGCAATACTTCTTGTCACACCGTATTTGCGCAGCGGTCTTACAAGCGCACTTTTTTGGGGAAAAAAAATCACTTTTTTAAATTAAAAAATAAGAGAACAGTAAAGTTAGCCCAATTTTTTTTATATTGTAAAGATAATTTCACGCCAAGTAAATTGATACTGTCACGCTTCAAAATTGCAATCACTCGTAGAATGGCAACAAACTTTTACCCTTTAAAATCCAAAAGGCGACATTTAAAAAATTCTACAGGTTGCATGTTTTGAAGTACAGAGGAGGTCGAGGGCTAGAATTATTGATACCTCACATGTGTGGTTTTAATACCGTTTACATACGCGGGCCCTACTCACGTATGCGGTTGCTTCTGCGTGCTAGCTCAGCGGGACGGGGCGCGTTTTCTGGCTCCTAACTTTTTTAGCTGGCTCCTAGATTCCAACCAACTTTGTCAAACCCTTCTTTACTTGTGCTACATAGCGATAATAAGGTTGTCTTGAGGCCTTGGGTCCTTTTTTTTCATAAGGTCAAACACAGCCAGTGAGCCAATGAGGAGAGAGTGGGGGCAGGGCTGAGCCGTGTTCTGTGTCTGAATGGACAGACGGAGCAGCAGCACAGGAACCCCCCATAGTATCTTCTTTCTATATAAAGAAAACTTTACTTTTTGACCATAAATCCTTTTCTTGAATTTCTGTATAGGAAGCATGTCTCACCCCCTGTCTTATGATCACTACCACTGCAAAACTCAATCATCATGGGAGTGGTTATACCTGACGGGCTACCTGCTTTTTTTTCACATTTAGCAACAATTCCACATTCTCTTTATTCATGTTTAATATTCTTGTGATATTTGCAGTCAGGCAAAATAAATTGCGCATTTTTCTTGTACTAAAGCAGTTTTTAATGGTTCTAAGTTATAACATTTTAAAAATCGGATACTGTTTTGTTTTCTCTCAGTGTAACTCAAGTTCCTTTAGCAGAAGGGAAGAGTGTGCAGCAGACTGTGGAACTTCTTACCCGCAGGCTGGAGCAGATGGGAGCAGAGAAGCAAGGAACATTCTATGTGGACTGTGAGACATATCACACTGCAGGGGTCAATGTTGGAACGACAGGTACAGAAAGGTGCTCAGTAATGCTACCCATGCTTTAGATTAACTTGCCTTGGCTTGATTACAGATGTGGGTAAATATGTACGGTGTGAGAAGCGTAAGATTTAGGACACGGTATACCTTTTCCATTTTTTCTTCTTCTTTTTTTTTTTTTTAGTCACAAAGTTTCACAAAATACAAATGCTTCTGTTAATGGGCAGTCAGAGATGCTGCTCCAATGAGAAAGCAGCATTGCTTCTGGCAACAACATTAGAAAAAAAAAAATTATACTCACCCAAAATACCTGTTGCTATGCGGAAGTCTGTAATCTGCCTCTTCCGTAGCCCTGGCCTATCTTCTTCATCTTCTTCTAGTGAATGGGGTGCGCTGCTTTCCTGGGAACTGTGTGTGTTCCCAGAGAGCAGCCACCTATTCACAAGTCGGCGCGAGACTTGCGCATGCGCAGTAGGAAACGGGCAGTGAAGCCTTAAGGCCGCGTACACACGATCAAATTTATCTGCTGAAACCGGTCCGATGGACCGTTTCAGCAGACAAATTCGATCGTGTGTACGAGCAAACAGACAGGTTTTTCCAGCAGACAAATTTTAAAATCTGTCTGCTGAAACCCGTCCGTCCGACATGTCCGCTGGTTATTACGCCTAACCAGCGGACAAAAATCTGGAATGGATTCGACGCATGCGTGGAAGTATTTTACTTCCTGGAGTGGTGACGTGGCGGCGTCAACGTCACCGCCACGTCACCGCGCTGTCTGTCGGCTGGGATTTTGGTTTGATCGTGTGTACACGGATCAAACCAAAATCTCCCAGGAGATATGTCCGATGAAAACGGTCTGTCGGACCGATTAATCGGACATATCTCCTTGTGTGTATGCGGCCTTAGGCTTCACTGCCTGTTTCTCTTAGTGTGAATGGCGGCGCGGGACCTGCACCGATCGAGGGATCGGCCTCGGAGGGGCCATCAGCGCGGGCGAGTAGGACAGGTAAGTGTCCTTATTAACCACTTCAATACCGGGCTTTTATACACACCTCAATACTGGGCCTATTCTGGCACTTCTCTCCTACATGTAAAAATCATCATTATTTTGCTAGAAAATTACACAGAACCAGCAAACATTATATATGTTTTATTAGCAGACACCCTAGGGAATAAAACGATGGTCATTTCAACGTTTTATCTTGCACGGTATTTGCGCAATAATTTTTCAAACGCCCTTTTTTTTTTTAATTGTTTCATGAATTAAAAAAAAACGTAAAGTTAGCCCAATTTTTTTGTATAATGTGAAAGATGATGTTACACCGAGTAAATAGATACCTAACATGTCACGCTTTAAAATTGAGCACACTCATGGAATGGTGCCAAACTTCGGTACTTAAAAATCTCCATAGGCAACGCTTACATTTTTTTTTTACAGGTTACCAGTTTAGATTTACAAAGGAGAAAAAAAAATCACCAATCTCATGAATAGTTGCTTAGCAGCCGCAATCGCAGCTTTGTTTACTTACAGGGACCCAGGCGGGACGTCATCACATCCCGCCCGGGTCCTTCGACGGTCATAGAGATGACTGGTGACCATCTGGTCACCAATCATCTCTATGCTTCCTGCCTACGCCGGACGATTCATTCTCCGGGCCCCCGATGGCACGGGAGAGCCCGGAGAAACACCGGATGGCGGCGGGAAGGGGTATGGAACGCCGCTATGATCAGTCTTAGGTTGCGCAGAATCGCCGGCTGAACAAAAGGATATCTGGATGATGCCTCTAGCTGCAGGCATTATTCAGATATCCACCCGCAAAGCTAGGACGTCATTTGACGTCCACCCAGGATAGGAGATCCCATCTGTGGACGTCAAATGACAATGGGCGTGTATTGAAGTGGTTAAAGGCAGCAGTTAGACTGTTAGTAGCTGCTGACTTAAAAAAAAAAATTGCAGGTGTAATGCCGCTTTAAATTAATTTTTTTTCCTTTTAGAAATGTAATTTTGGTGCAGGACTGTTATGAACATGGGAAGATGCTTTACAGGCAGCCTAAGGGGACCCCCTCAGGCACGATATTTAAAGGAATATTTCATTTTTTATTGTTACACTTTAAAGCCGAAGTTTACCCTAAAACATTTTTCTAACCTTACATTGTGCTCACTTGCAACAATGACAGTACGCGTTTTTTTCCCCGCTGTACATACCTTCGTACAGCTACCCCCCCCCCGGCTTCTGGGTAGCGGCTCCCGCGGGTCTGGGCGTAATTATCCAGCAGGTAAGTGATTGGCGTGATGACAAAAACTACCCCCGTCGCATAAGGAGCGTCACGAGTTGCCGAAAGAACGGACGTTCGGCTTCTTTCGGCAACTCGTGACGCTCCTTATGCGACGGGGGTAGTTTTTGTCATCGCGTCAATCACTTACCTGCTGGATAGGAACGCCCAGTCCCGCGGGAGCCGCTACCCGGAAGCCGGGGGGGGGGGGATTAGCTGTACGAAGGTATGTACAGCGGAAAAAAAACCCGCATACTGTCATTGTTGCAATTGAGCACAATGTAAGGTTAGAAAAATGTTTTAGGGTGAATCTCCGCTTTAAGCATTATTAAGATCACTGCTCCTTAAAAAACTGGCATTTTTAAAACTTTTTTTTAATTTTTTTTGCATTGATACATGTCCCCTGGGGCAGGAACCAGTTCCCCAAACACTTTTTATGGCAATAACTTGCATATAAGCCTTTAAAATGAGCACTGATTTTTCACGTTCCCATAGAATTTAACGGTGTTGGCACAAATATTTTGCCTGTTCGTATGTTCTGCTGCGAACCTAAACGGAGAGGTGTTCAGCTCATCCCTACTCATAGACTCCTACCCCAAAATACTGAATGCTGTCATCAAATCAAGGTACTTCAACAAAGTATCAAAACGTTTTTCTTAGTTTTTTTTTAATTGCAGAGATTAAAGGTCACATTATAATTATAAGAGGGTGTGTACACTTTTATGCATCCACATTATTTTATGTATAAAAGAAAAAAAATCCCCCAGTACGATTTCAGTTATTATTTTATTTTTATTTTTTATTGAATTGCACAGATTACAGGTCACATTAATTATTGAAAAAGTGATGGGGGAGGGGGGAGTCATTTATTTTGGTCTAATTTTTTTTACATCTCAAAAAGTAATTTTTACAGGAGTGTGTAGACTTTTTATATCTACTGTACTTTCCTAACTTATTAAACGTATACAACACCGGGCTATTATATAGTAATAGTACATCAGGCACAGGGTATTGGGTTTTATCTAACCGGTATTTTTTTTTTTTTAATCACTTTTTAGGTCAACCTGGGAAGCTCCTCTACATTATGCACGGTTCAGAACACCCTCTCAGTACATTTGCTTTGTTTGAGAATGGACCCTGCTTGGTTGCGGACCAAAACTTTGACGTACTTATGATTAAATTAAAAGGATTCTTTCAAAACGCAAAGGCTAATAAGATGGAGACAAGGGGGACACGCTACCAGTATTGCGATTTCCTTATCAAAATTGGTACAGTCACTATGGGACAGAGTGGCCGAGGAATATCTGTGGAGGTAAGGACGTCTTAATTTCTCCTATTAAAAGACACAAAATGTGCCATCAAAAAAGGAATCTTCAAAAGAAGTTAGTTTGCCAAGCTAAATAATTGTATTTAGATACTATGGCCCAGATTCACAAAGCACTTACGCCGACTTAAGTGCAAATGTGCGCCCGCAAGTGCAAATTTGCGCCGGCGTATCTGTGCGCTGGACCCACAAACCAACATACGTCTAAAAAATGGCCACCCTACGCCGCAATAGCTTACTTACCCTGGCGTAGCGTAGGCGTACTTTTCATTTGGACGCATGTTGCTGCTACTATTGATTAGGCATTCAAACATGCAAATGAGGAAAATACGGCGATTCACGAATGTACATGCGCCCAACGCATGCTGCGCGAGGTGCACATAAATTGTACGTCCGGCGTAAAGTTATTCCCCATAGATGAGGTGCAACCCGGCAACAGACATGCTAAGGTCTGCACCAGAGAACACAGGCCGGCGTATTGGGCATACGTTACATTCACGGCTTACGTGGTGATCCGGCTTAGCTTAGGCAGTTGTGCTGGCGTGGTTGTGAGCATGCGCATAAGGGTGCAGTTTCATGCGTCCACGGCGAATGCGCAGTTCATGATACGCCAGGCGTAAAACACTGCACCATGCTGGGACTATCATTTGCATGGGGTCACTCCCACTTCCACCTACGCCGACCTGTGCCTTCAAAAAATACGCCACGCCGAAGCAGCGTTGGGAGCAATAGCTTGCTGAATACAGCGCATGCCTCTCCGCGCTGTGCCGGGTGGTGTACGGTGTTTGCGCTACGGCGGCGTAATGTGCGCCCAACTCCCTGTGAATCTGGGCCTATAATGTCAAACATATTTTTAGTTTAGCTATAATCTTGTTTTTTAGTAGCTGATACAAGACAAGATCACTGAATACAGATGTGCATCCAGAATTTGTGAACACCATTATGCAGTATGTCCACTTACCTTACATCTGCTGGTATTCTGAGGTTGAACGAGAAGATGAAAGCTGAAGCACTGATACACACTTACGCTGAAGCACATTTGAACGTAAAGCAGATGCTTAGCTGAACATTTGCCTGATGTACTAAGCCAATCGTCTACATAAAATAATGTATGCTGAACGCCTTGTGTACATGATCTGAAATGGAGCAATTTCCATAGAAGCATAAAACTACAGAAGTGGCCAATTTAATCGTGTAAAGTAATTTAAGCAATGTTTGCATAATATGTTATTTCAGAGATTAGAACAGCAGTTAATCTCCAGAGAAACACTAGAAATTGAAATGTATTTGAATTGTCTTCTATTCATTGCCCCTTTTTGTGCTGGCCCTGACAGGGAGCAAAACATTTGTCCTGGAAAAAAACTCACTCTGGGACTTGATATTGAAAAGATTACATTTACTGTAAAAAATTAATTTTGGAATCCTGAGTTGGCATTTCTGGACCCGTTTAGGCCTTCAGCCACCTCATGGGATTGGCAATTTTTGCTACGCGTGTCCTAAGCATCACACCAAAGTACCCTTATACACAATTCTATTTAAGTATGGTACAGTGGAACCTTGGATTACAAGCATAATTTGTTCCAGAAGAATGCTTGTAATCCAAAATACTTTTATTGTATGCAGTAGCACATGTGGCCAGAGGTGGGGTGCCAGAGAGACTCGGAAACCGCTCGGATGCACTCGGAGAGGTTTGGAAACACTAGAGAATGGAGTTCTTAGTGCATCAGAGCAGCTCCAAGTGTCACCGGCGCCCCCGCACCTTTGGCCTAATGCGGTACTGCACACTGCAGAGGCTTGAATCCACAGACAATGCTCGCAAACCGAGTCAGAATTAAAAATAAATAAAAATAATGGCTTTATTGCACTCATTAACCGTGTTACTCGCAATCCAATGCCCTTTAAAATTTGGCTTTGGTGAGAAATTCAGCATTCACTTTTATTCACAATTTTTTTTTTCATGTCTGGGGAGTAATTGGTTACCCCCACAAGGCTGATGCTGGAGATCATCATGAATGAAAGCAGAACATCTGGCACTGCAGGCTGATTTCTTCAACTAGTTTAAGGCCTGGCTATATGCTCTGATTCCTGGCCAGTGTTAGTAAGTAGGGCGGTGTACAGAGGTCAGTAGTAGGTAGAAAAGTGTACAAGGGTCAGTAGAAGATCAGTGTATGGGGTTGGGAGGGTATGGTGCAGGGGTGGTTCCGGAGGGCCTGGTACTGGGGGATCAGGAGGGCAGAGTACAGGTTTGTCAGGTGGGTATGGTGCAGGGCATGTTCGGTCACAAGCCCAAACCCTACCGCCATTTGTACGTACTGACAGACGGGGGGGGGGGGAGAACACAGGAGAGCAGAGAGCAGGGCTGCGAATGACGGAGGCACGTAATCTAACCATGGTGTCAGAGCTCAGCAGCCATGATAAACTGTGGTCAGTTTACTGGGGGGGAACGCAGAAACTGTCAAGTTCAGCTAGGTATTTCAGGTGATACAGGGGGCCAAATTACATAGCACAAGCATTGTACTGTATAACATGCTTTAACCACTTGGGGCCCCAGCCATAGACAAAAGACAGCCACAAGGTGGCTCTCAAATGTCTATTGACGTCCTCGGCTCCTCCTGCCACTGGGGGGCGTGCAAGCGCCCGCCGTGTCACTGAGGTGCCGATGCGCGTACCTGGCGGCCGCAATGTATGCCAGGTACCCGCGATCGGAAGTTACACAGACAAGGACGTGGATCTGTTTGTATAAACACAGAGATCCACATCCTGTCCGGGAGAGGAGACCGATGCTGTGTCCCTTGTACATAGGGACACAGATTGGTCACCTCCCCCAGTCAGTCCCCCTCCCCCACAGTTAGAATCACTAGTAGGGAACACATTTAAGGCCTTACTCGCCTCCTAGTGTTAACCCCCTTCCCTGCCAGTCACATTTATACAGTAATCAGTTCATATTTATAGCACTGATCGCTGTATAAATGTGAATGGTCCCAATAAAAATCGCAGATCGCCGCCATTACTAGTAAAAATGTCATAATTCTGTCCCCTATTTTGTAGGCGCTATAACTTTTGCGCAAACCAATCACTATATGCTTATTGCAATTTTTTTTTTTTTTTACCAAAAATATGTAGTAGAATACGTATCAACCTAAACTGTGGAAATGGATTTAATTTTTTTTTTTCAAAATTGGATATTTATTATAGCAAAAAATAAAAAATACTGTGGTTTTTTTTTTTTTTTTCAAAATTGGGGCTCAAAAAATAAAAAACGTAGATGTGATCAAATACCACCAAAAGAAAGCTCTATTCATGGGGGAAAAAAAGAACTTAAATTTTGTTTGGGAGCCACGTCGCATGACCGCGCAATTGTCAGTTAAAGCAAAGCAGTGCTGAAATTTCGACTGGGCAGAAAGGGGGTATATGTGCCCGGAAAGCACGTGGTTAAGGGAACAGGATCTGTTTTGTTTTTTGGGGAGTAACAAACACTTTAACTCTAAGAAAAATACTTTACTCAAAAATCCTATTGCGTACTGCAGGGGTCTCCAAACTTTTTTCAAAGAGGGCCAGATTTGCTGAAGTGAACATGCGTGAGGGCCGACTATTTTGCCTCGCATTCTTTGAACCATTAAAATTTGGTTGTGTGTTCGGCTGTGCACTAATACACTGCCCAACAAGAATTCTCTTGCCTTTGTGGCTGTGTGTGGTGAAGAGATGAGCTAGGGTGTGTTATTTGGCTATACTGTTTATTATTAATTTTGTGGCCCCAACGAATCCCAGAGCGCTGCTTAGGACTAAGGATGAGCTTGGGCATGTTATTTGGATATACTGGCATATAACGCGCATGGGCTTACCATTGCCATGAATGCAGCCTCACCATTGCTATGAATGCAGCCTCACATGTGCCATGAATGCAGCCTTACCATTGCCATCAGTGCAGCCTGAACAATGCCCATCTGCAGCCTCGGAGGGCAGAGGGAGGGGGGCGGACGAGTGCCAACAGATTACAAACAGGAGAATCTCTTGTTTACCCTGTGGCCTCTTTAATACAAAGTCTCGCCTCCTATGATAGACAGAACAGTCGTCCAATGGCATCCCAGGAGACAGGACTTCCAATAGAGACGCTGCTGAGTAAACAGGAGATTCTCTTTATGTAATCTGACGGCGCTCGTCCTGCCCCCTCCCTGTCCCCTCCAAGGCAGCGCCAATAACTACAGTATATCTCTTTTGTGGCCCTGGGGGCCACAAACAATATATATATCCAAATCCCCAGGGGGGCCATATTAAATCAACAGGGGGGCCGCATTTGGCCCCCGGGCCAGACTTTGGACATGCCTGGCGTACTGCATATTTAAGTAGACATAGTACAGGATCATAATTATAACCCATCTACTATTTTGTTTTTTCCCCAGGTGGATTACTGTCCCTGTGCTGTGCCAGGTGACTGCTGGAACCTCATGATGGAATTTATGCAGATGTTTATGGGCAGTCATGCTCCATCTGGTCCCCCGACTTTTAGTATCAAACATGATGCACTTTACACACCTGGAGACACTATGATGCAGTATATGGAGCTTCTAAATAAGATCCGCAAGCAACAGCAGGGTTCAGTGGCTGGCATGAGACTATGACACTGTCTAAGCCATCTGTCAAATCTGCTGTTACTCCATGCTCTTCTGTATCCTTGGATGTGTGCTAAATGGCAAATGATGTTTTTCTTAAGACTGATGACCTAATGCACGGGACCTAGGAACACCAGCTAGGACACCTGGTTGAGTTAGCTGAAATAAAGTATTTTAACAGATGTTACCGACTCAGACCTTCATTACCCCTTGGTTCTCAAATCACTTCAACCAATGAACAAGAAATCCTACCTTTAAAAAAACAACGTTTTCTGTGAAGTAAAAAAGGACGTTTTTGAAACTTCACTTTTCAAAGACGATGTTGCCTACACACCATCGTTTTTTCACAAAAAGCGAGGTTACGTTCACCACTCTTTTCCATTGAAGCTCGCTCATAACTAGCTTCTGGGCATGCGCGGCTTGAAAAACTTTGTTTTAAACAACGTTTTTTGCTACACACGGTGACTTTTTGTCAAACAAAAAACGACGTTTTGAAAAACCGACACATAAAATTGAAGCATGCTTCAATTTTTTTTTTGTCGTTTTTTACAAGACATAAAATGACGTTTTCCCCTACACGCGGTCAATGAAATTGACGTTTTTAAAAACTTCATTTTTTTTTTTCATCACATAAAGTGATCGTGTGTACGCGGCATTACTGTAAACACAAAATCTCCCTGTTCTGCCTAGGTGACACAGTCACTGATTGTGTTCCCTGTCATTGTCACGGCAAGCCACGCCCCCTAACAGTTGGAACACTCCCTAGGTCATACTTAACCCCTTCAGCGCCCCCTACAGGTTAACCCCGTCACTGCCAGTGTCATTTTTAGTTATCAGTGCATTTTTATAGCACGATCGCTGTAAAAATTACAATGGTCCAAAAATGGTGTCAAATGTGTCCGCCATAATATCGCAGTCATGATAAAAATCGCTGATCACTGCCATTACTAGTAAAAAAAAGTTATGAATAAAAATGCCATAAAACTATCCCCTATTTTGTAGACGCTGTAACTTTTGCGCAAACAGATCAACTAAACGCTTATTGCGATTTTTTTTACCAAACATATGTAGATGAATATGTATCGGTCTAAACTGATGAAAAAAAGTTTTTTTATATATAATTTTTGGGGGATATTTATTATAGCAAAAAGTAAATAATATTGCATTTTTTCAAAATTGTCGCTTTATTTTTGTTTATAGCGCAAAAAATAAAAACCACAGAGGTGATCAAATACCACCAAAAGAAAGCTCTATTTGTGGGGAAAAAAGGGTGTCAATTTTGTTTGGGAGCCACGTCGCACGACCACGCAATTGTCAGTTAAAGCGACGCAGTGCCGAATTGCAAAAACGGGCCCGTCATTTGGCTGCATAATGGTCCGGGGCTTAAGTGGTTACACGCATACAGGTCCGAAAATGTGTGGAAAGTGGCAGGGCTTTATCTTAACCACTTCAGCCCCGGAAGAATTTACCCCCTTGCCAAGCAGAGCACTTTTTGCGATATGGCACTGCGTCCATTTAACTGACAATTGCTCAGTCATGCAATGTTTCATCCAAACAAAATTGACGTCCCGTTGTTTCCCCACAAATAGAGCTTTCTTTTGGTGGTATTTGATCACCTCTGCGGTTTTAATTTTTTGCGCTATAAACATAAAAAGTGAGAATTTTGAAAAAAACAAGCAATGTTTTTTACTTTTTGCTATAATATGTATGTAATATAAAAAATATATATTTTCTCAGTTTAGGCCAATATGTATTCTACATATTTTTGTTAAAAAAACAAAAAAAAACACAATAATCGTATATTGATTGGTTTTGCGCAAAAGTTTTATAGCATCTACAAAATAGGGGGTAGATTTAAGGCATTTTTATTAGTTTTATTTATTTTTTATTAGTAATGGTGGCGATCTGAGGGGGGTGTTGGTGGAGCTGCTACACACAGATTTTTTTTTTTTTATCTTAATCACTTACGGACCGCCCACCGCAGGTTTAGAGTCGGTTCACACTGGGGCGACACGACTTCCAGCACGACTTTCAGAAGCAACTTCAACACGACTTGAGCATGAACCACAGGGCGATCTGGGGCGATTTACAACACGACTTGAAGTCGTCTCCAGGACAGGAGACATTCCAGTGGCCAATAAAACAACAATCAGCTCTGAGAGAGGGAAGGGGAGGGAGGGGTTTGCCTGAGAAATGTATGTTATCTTGCTGAAAGGTCGCTTCAATTAAAACAGTGATCAGACTTGGAAGCGACTTCCATTGAAATCAATGGGTACAAATCGCCTAGAAGTCTGATTGAAGTAGTACAGGAACCTCTTCTGAAGTCGGAGCGACATGAGTAGTGTGTATTAACACCGCTCCCATTCACTTACATTGCTTTTCTGGACAGCACGATTTGAGACGACTTCAAGTCGGATCCCAAGTCGCCCCAGTGTGAACCGACTCTTACGTTCCTACTTTAAAGAGGAATACCGTTGTTATGGTCACATGATAACCAAATTTGGCACAGTCATAAGAGAGCCTTCAGTAGTACATAAAAGTCAAATTTGGCCTTTCCTAAAAACCATTTTAGGAGCTAAATAAGAGTACCCATCTAAGTCTTCAAACTGATCTTTGGGGTCCTTGTGGAGCACCCTTGGATCCTAGGCTGTACATAGTCTTGACTTTTGCTCAGATTAAACACTTGCCGACCGCCTGCTGAAGAAGAGGATACCAGGATTATGGCAGCTAGCTGCTGCCATAACAATAATATTCCTCTTCATATAGCCAATGTATAACAACGGCGGACGGTCGGCAAGTGTTTAATCTGAGCAAAAGTCAAGACTCCATGTACAGCCTAGGATCCAAGGGTGCTCCACAAGGACCCCAGAGATCAGTTTGAAGACTTAGATGGGTACTCTTTAGTATTATTTTAAGCTCTTAAAATGGTTTTTAGGAAAGGCCAAATTTTACTTTTATGTACTACTGAAGGCTTTCTTATAAATGTGCCAAATTTGGTTATTATGTGATGCAGAAGCCTCATAAAATGTATAAAAACCTTCTGTTACCTTATCTTACTAAAGGCCCGTACACACGATCTGACTTTTTGCCAACAAACTTCAAAATTAGCAGGTCTTCCAAAAAATCTGACCGTGTGTACACTCCATCAGACAAACTTTTTCGTTTTTCATCGGACAAAAGTTCGCTCTGCAAACTGACAAGCTTTTTGGCAACAAAAGTGCAATGTCTGACCATGTGTACAGAAATCTATCGGTCCGAACTACAAATATGCATGCCCAATGTTAAAATCAACCAACAATAGCAAAAGTTGACCAACGGGTGGCGGTAAAGAGCAGAAAAACCACGTGATGTTGGGAAAGTTTTCAGAAAAGTCCTGCCGTGTGTATGCTATGGGTGTGCCCAGCCAACTGCCTTCAAACAAAAATCCACGGAAAAGTTTTTTGAAGTCCGATCGTGTGTATGAGGCTTTCGCCAGATCCTTCTTTGTGCCTCATGAATTTTATCTCACGAAACAAAACGACGTTTTTCAAACTTCATTTTAAAAAACGACGTTGCTTACACACCATCGTTTTCTTGCAAAGCGCGGTTATGTACACCACGTTCGACGGCACTCTGTTCCATTGAAGCTCCCGTCTCATAACTTGCTTCTGAGCATGCGCAGGTTTAAAAACGTTGTTTTGCACACACACGATCATTTTTTATGACACAAAAAACGACATTCTGAAAAACGACATAAATTTTTTTTTAAATGTTTGAATTTTTTTTTTGGTCGTTTTTCAGAAGCCATAAAACGACGTTTTGCCCACACACGATCATTTTTAATGACGTTTTTTCTTTTATCAGCCAAAAATATTTTGTGCACGTTAAAATTAAAAATACGACAAAGACCCAGAAATATATATTCTTAGAAAGATGATACACTTAATGTATTTTATGTTATTTCTATGAGATCTGGGCCTAGTTTGTGTTTTTAAAACTGTCTCTCAGAGGACAAAAGCATCTGCTGCTGCCAAATGTGAGAAATAAGCTTCCATGCTTGCACTAGGCCAGTGGTGTCCAAACTGCGGCCCGGGGGCCAGGCGAGGCCCCTTGCTCGCTCTTATGCGGCCCTTGGGGCATTATTCCCTCCACTGTCATCAACAATGGTACACAATTCCTTCCAATGAGATGCAATTTCTACTGACACAAGCAATGGGGTACACTTCCTTCCAATGACACCAATGATGGGGGGAGGGGCCCCAATTACACCACTGATGGGGCACAGTTCCTTCCAATGAAACCAACAACGAGGTTAAATTGACACCGCTGATGGGGTAAAATCCCTCCCAATGACACCAAAGTTGAGGCATTGTTTACTCCCACTAATAGTGGGACATTTTCTACTCCCGATGGCCACGGGCCGGCCCTCCTAAAGTCTGAAAGACAGTAAACTGGCCCTTTGTTTAGAAAGTTTGGAGACCCCTGCACTAGGCTATCACAGCTAAAAGGCATGGCCAATGGCTCCCGTTGCTGCCAAAAGCCAATCAGGATTGCGAGTCCCTGGAGAGGCAAGGCTCACATGGACATCGCTGGATCAAGTGGGACTCGGGTAAGTATTAGGGGGGCTGCTGCACACAGACGTTTGTTTTACCTTCATGCAAATAATGCATGAAGGTAAAAAAAACTTGTGCCTTTACTGTGGATTAACAGTACACACTTACGGTTTGGAAAGGCCTCTGAGCAATGCCCTATGCCAGGGATCCTCAAACTACGGCCCTCCAGCTGTTGTGGAACTACACATCCCATGAGGCATTGTAAAACTCTGACATTCACAGACATGACTGGGCATGATGGGAATTGTAGTTCCTGAACAACTGGAGGGCCGTAGTTTGAAGACCCCTGCCCTATGCATTCAGGAATGAATACCAGAAACGCAGAATACCTTTGCTCCAGGCATTTGTCTTTAAATGCAAAGGGTCCTAAACAGGGGTCAAGTCACCCAAGACCCCCCCCCCCCCACCTAAAAAAAATAAAAAAATTGTGTATATATAACACTAAAGAAATGACACTTTGCTACAATGTAAAGTAGTGAGTGTACAGCTTGTATTACAGTGTAAATTTGCTGTCCTCTCAAAATAACTCAAAACACAGCCATTAATGTCTAAACCGCTGGCAACAAAAGTGGGCATGGAGTTCACCAGAGCTTCACAGATTGCCACTGAAGCCTTTCCTCTTCCACTCCTCCATTACATCACGTAGCTGGTGGATGTTAGAAATTTTGTGCTCCTCCACCTTCCATTTGAGGATGCCTCACCACAGATGCTCAATAGGGTTTAGGTCTGGAGACATGCTTGACCAGTCCATCACCTTTACCCTCCACTTCTTTAGCAAGGTAATGTTTGTCTTGGAGGTGTGTTTGGGGTCGTTTTCATGTTGGAAAGTATGCCCTGTGGCAGTGGTGTATTTTGTTTTTTGTGCTGCCCTAGGCAAGTCTAAAAGTGTGCTCCCCCATCTAAATTTGTCCCACCTATTCCTTTTTAAATGGCTGTGGGGGGGTCCCTGGTAGCTGTGCAGGGTCTCTGGTCTAGTCTGTAGTTCTCAATATTGAGTTGGCCCACCCTTTGCAGCTTTAATAGCTTCAACTCTTCTGGGAAGGCTGTCCACAAGGTTTTTCTGGAAGCGCATTTGTGATGTGGACGAGAAGGCCTGGATCACAGTTTCCTCTCTTATTCATTCCAAAGGTGTTCTATCGGGTTGATGTCAGAACTCTGTGCAGGCCACTCAAGTTCCTCCACCCCAAACTCACTTATACGTGTCTTTATGGACCTTGCTTTGTGCACTGGTCCAAATAATTTGGTGGAGGGGGGATTATGGTGTGGGACTCACAGGGCTCCTGTGCAAGTTCGCATCGTAGCTGCTTTGGAGAAATGTGAATCTGCCCCCAATTCGCAATAGTGTGAAGCTGGCCTTGAGGTTTGACCTCTTATTATATGGTTTGGGTAAATCTGAAGACAAAAATCTGCAGAAAATATAATGGTGTGTATAGGGACTAATGCCGCGTAAACACGATCATTTTCCAGCATGAAAAAAACGTTGTTTTTGAAAATAGTCATTTAAAATGATCGTGTGTGGGCTTCACATAATTTTTCAGGTTCTGAAAAACGAAAAAATAAATATTTGAATGTGCTGCATTTTTTAACGTTGTTTTAAACTATGTCGTTTTTCGGGTTGTAAAAAATGATCGTGTGTGGGCTAAAACGATGTAAAAAAACCTGCGCATGCTCAGAAGCAAGTTATGAGACGGGAGCGCTCGTTCTGGTAAAACTACCGTTCATCATGGAGTAAGCACATTCATCACGCTGTAACAGACAGAAAAGCGCGAATCTTCTTTTACTAACGAGGAATCAGCTAAAGCAGCCCAAAGGCGAATAGAACTTCCTCTTTATAGTGCCGTCGTACGTGTTGTACGCAAACCAGTCACTATACGGTTATTGCGATTTTATTTAAAAAAATTTTTTACCAAAAATATGTAGAAGAATACATATCGGCCTAAACTGAGATAAAAAATGTTTTTTTTTTTTTTTTAATGGGATATTTATTATAGCAAAAAGCAAAAAATATTGTCTTTTTTCAAAATTGGCGCTCTTTTTTTGATTATAGCGCAAAAAATAAAAACCGCACGGGCGATCAAATACCACCAAAAGAAAGCTCTATTTGTGGGGAAAAAAAGGACGTCAATTTTGTTTGGGACCCACATTGCATGACCGCGCAATTGTCAGTTCAAGCGACGCAGTGCCGGAAGCTAAAATTTTGTCTGGGCAGGAAGGGGGTGTAGGTGCACAGTAGGCAAGTGGTTAAAGCCCACACACGACCATTTTTTACGACGTTAAAAAAGACAGCATTAAAAATGACGCGATAATTTAGAGCATGTTCTAAATTTTTAATGCCGCGGAAAAATACTCTGGAGCCCACACACGATAGTTTTTAATGACATAAAAAAAAAAAAAAAAAAACGGTCGTGTGTACGCGGCATAAGTTCTGCAAAAGTTAAACTGGAGAGATCTGGGTGCTGAATCCTGTGGCAGAGGATTCCGGAACAAAAGTGTCTCCTCATAAAGGAAGGTCTGTGGCAGAGACTGTACTTTATTTGTTGCGCCATCCCGGCTGCTAGGCCAGTAATGCCTTGTTTCCACTGCACGGATCAGTAATTTTGGAGCGGTTCGGATGGGACCGGTCTATTCGCGTGAGCGTTTCCACTGCAAATCGGACCGTGAGGGACCATTCAGGGTTTAGAAAAAATTCCTAGCGCATCCACCAATCAGTGAGATGTATTTGTAGGTCCGCCCTAACCGAACCGTTCCACACTCTCTGGTCCTTTATCTGAAGCAGGACCCTTGCTGGTGCGGTACGGTTTGGTTTTACGGCACGATTTCATAATGGAAACACCCAAAATAGCGTACCGCACCGAACCGATCCGCTCAGTGGAAACGAGGCATAAGAGGGACCTATCCGGGTGAGCAATACCGACTCTGGCTAGAGTGGTGACGAGAACTGTTTGCTGGAAACAAGAGTGTTTCCCATTTGTGATTATGCACCTGAACCTACCTACCCTTCCACCCTTTACTTCTTTTCTACTAAAGTTCTGCAAATAAATTCCAGAAAAAGAAGTGCATTGTGTGGACATTGAAAGTCTTCAGACTCTCTTTTCACCCTGGACAGTGAGACGATAGAGGTAACGTGCCACCCAAAAATACTCAGCAGCTCCGACATATGTTTTGTAGCAGACAGTAAAAAATATTATTTTTTCAAAAATTTGGGGTCTCTTTTCGTTTTTACAAAACCCAGTGGTGATCAAATACCACCAAAAGAAAAGTCTATTTGTGTGATTTTTTTTTTTTACAAACTTTGTTTGTGTAAAGTGTTGCATGACCACGCAATTACTAGTTAAAATGGCAAAAACTGCCCTGGCCATGACGGGGGTAAAACGTTGTGGTTAGGGTCCAGTTCACACCTAGGCTGTTTGAAGTGCGTTTTTTGAGGCGCTTCAACGCTCCACAAGGTTTCTGCTATGATGAAATGCCCGGGTCACACCTGGGCATCGTGCTTCTTCTTTGGGCCAGAGTTGGACATTTTGGCCCCTATAGACTTCAAATGGAACACCTGAAAAAGCGTGTTTTTCACGCAACAGAAAAACGCGCGTACAAACGCACAGAAATACGCTGGAGGAGGAACACGCTGAAGTGTGGACCTCCCAGAAGCTCTCAGCTGTGTCTGGCAAAGTAAAGTAACCAAACTCATCTGGCCACTTCAGGCTCTTCTCCATACCTCAAATCTTTTCACAAGAGGTAAACAAACAAATAGCGAAACAGAGTTTGAATGCCAAACTAGAACAGCCGAACAAGCAGTCTGCGCCTTTAAGAGTCCTTTGTCTCCAGCAACCTTATTTACCCTTTTGCGGCTCAACCACACTTTCCACAGCCGTCCGTATTCACGTAACAGAGATACGCTCCTCGAAGGGATGTTCGCCACTTTTTTTACGCACTTGGCGTAAATCCGAAATAATACCCGGAGCACGGCCTGCGTGTGCTGAACGTGGAGGAAGGAGGAGGTGACGCTTTGACTGGCGGCCGTCTCCTCCAATCACAGGTGGCGGAGGGGACAGGCGCCGGCGGCGGGAGCCTATGGGAAGACAGGATAGCGAGCCGGGGGGGCGGAGACTTGTGCGGTAACAACCGGGTGACAGGCCGAGTGTACTGCGAATAACGGAATAAAGAGCGGCATCGGCGGAGACATGAGGCGGAGACAAGGCGGAGGGCGAGGGGCGGGCACCGGACAAGCAGGTACCGGGCCAAGAGGGGCGGGGTGCGGATGGTGGAGGGGGGGTTTTGAGGGGAGGAGCAGAGGAGGTGGTACCGGGGGAGGCACACACACATTTTGTATACAGGCACATGTAAATAATACAAAGACACAAGTGCAGCTATTGATCCTCAATCATGATTGTGCTGATGAATTATCAGTGGCCTCGTTATCAGATCGGAAGTGTACACTGTGTCTATATGAGTGTGTTCTGTCCAGTTGGGGGGATTTTAAGCGGGCTGCTTTGTTGTGTCCCTACTTGGATCCCTATTCACATATCAGTGTGACTACAAAACACACAGAGTGTCATCGGGATTGTGGTCATTCTGTGTGCACACATGTCCTGGTTGGGATCTTCTCTGATGACAGCCCAGATGTCATAGACTGATCGATCCAGATCTGTCCCCTTCACTATCATTGCCCCCCTCTGTTGTGGCTTCAGTGCTGGGGGGGGGGGGGGGGGGGGACTCATGGACTCTGGTGGGGGGACTAGGCCTTGGTGTGACCTGGAAACTTTTCTATGGAGAGTCTGCAATTTAGGAATTCAAAATCAGATGTCACAACTAAGATGGTGGCCTTCTTATTAATTAGATGTTCGAGTTTAAACCCGTTTCGTAAAAAGGTGATCTGCTGGAAATGGGAATTGACCGTTGGTGTTCAGGAATGCCAAAGTTAGACCGCTAGTACCGCGTCCGGTACACAGAGATTGCTGCTTTACTGGCTCGGCATTGTTTGTGTTCCAGGGGTGTCCAACCTGCGGCCCAAGACTGGTATGAATACGGGCCAGCAGCAGGGACGGACTGACAACTCATGGGGGGGCCCCCGGGCAACAGGAGATTATGGGGCCACACAGTGTATACACACACATGCATATGCAGTATACACACACGCGCAAGCGCTAAAAAGGTACTGGAGAAGCGGGGCAGCTATAGTCTTGGAATTTTTAGACCAAAAGGATGTCGGTAAGGGACATTTCAGGGACAGATCTAAAAAAAAACACAGATTTTTACATACTGTCCATGGTTTTACTGAGGCTGGTAACCCTTGTGGGGCACCCTAGTGGCATGGGTCCCTCGGGCTGTGCCCGAGCGCCCAAATGGTCAGTCCGCCCCTGGCCAGAAGCAAATTGTAAACTTACTTTACAATGTTGAGAGAGATCTATATCTCTTTTATTTTTAATGCGTTTACACTTGGTGAACACATGCAGCCAATAAAAAATATGTGTGGCACGAGTACTCATGCATATGCTTAGTATTGGCACCAATACTGGTACAACCCTGATGATAATATCAGGGTTGTACCAGTATTGGTGCCGATACTAAGCATCTGCATGAGTACTCGTGATTATTATTATTATACAAGATTTAGCCTAGGTTCACACTAATGCAGGTTAGAAATCACGCGGGTTCAGTTGAACTTCCATGATTTTATACTGGTTCGTGCACAGATGTCTTTTCAAAACGCCCTTCTGAAGTTGCCAAAAGTAGTACAGGAACTACTTTTGGGAATGGGCGCTGCACTGATTGGGACAGCGCTATTGCTGGGAATAGCTGCTGATTTGACATGTCGGATCGCATGCCAAATCGGCCCAATGTGAACGTGGGCTCTTATAGCGCCAACAGTTTACGCCATTCTTTACAACATAAGGGCAGACAGTACAATTGCAATACAATTTATTACCAGTTCCCAAAGGATATCGGAGAACTGGAGAAAGTGCAGAGAAGGGCAACCAAACTGATAAGAGGCATGGAGGAGCTCAGCTATGAGGAAAGATTAGAGGAAATTAATTTATTCTCTCTTCAGAAGGAGATTAAAGGGGGATATGATCAACATGTACAAATATATAAGGGGTCCATATAGTGAACTTGGTGTTGAGTTATTCATTTTAAAGTCGTCACAGAGGACAAGGGGGCACTCTTTACGTCTAGAAGAAAAGAGATTTCACCTCCAAATACGGAAAGGTTTCTTTACAGTAAGAGCAGTGAAAATGTGGAATAGGCTCCCTCCTGAGGTGGTTCTGGCCAGCTCAGTAGATCGCTTTTTTTTTTCAGCGGACATCCTCTTTAAAGCAATCGTTTGTCACTCTGCTGTCCCCCCGCCACCCTCGGTGAGGGAACCAGGAAGTGAAGCGCTCCCGCTTCACAGTCCGGTGGCGCACGCGCTGCGCCTGCTGACCGGCTCCCGCTGTGTTCTGGGAGCCGAGTGTTCCCAGAACACAGGGGGGAGGCGGCTGGTTTGACGTCCTGCCCAGTCTACCCGCAGACTGTGTGGCCAGAAGTGGGTGCAAATACTTGTCTTTAGCGAAGTTTTTTTTTTTTCTCCTTACTCTGAATCAACTGTGTATATATGGGATTGTATATGTTTTTTATTTGGTTTAACTAAGATGGACTTTTTTTTTTTTTTTCTGACTTTTACCGTAGGAATCGGAGGGCTCTGCTCATTAGAGCTTACAGTCGAAGAGATGCTCTGATACCTTTGCAGTGCAATTTGACCACATTCATTTTATAAGTAATGGGCTCAAATCGCACTGCAAAGAATCTCATGTATTTTTTATCCCCCACCGTTCCTGTGTGACCCCAGGTTTGTCATTGTGACTTCAGCCTGGGTTCACTCAGGAGTGGTGCAGGAAACTGCATGCGATTTGAACATGAATCGGACCATATTTCTGATCAAATGGAATGTGATTCTTTGCAGTGCAATTTGAGCCCCTTAATTTTGTATGGGCTCAAATCGCACCACAAGGGTATCGGTACTCAGTATCGGCGAGTACTTGACCGAAAGTATATTGTGCCAACAGTTTGCGCAGCGCTTTACAATATAAAGGGAGACAAGACAGTTACAATACAATAATGTACAAGAGCGTTAAGAAGGCCTTGCTCATAAGCACTTATAATTAAATAGGTTGGGGCAAGTAGTACAAAAGGCTAGAACTGTGGAGGATGAGCTGATAGAAGTGATAAAAGTTGAGTTAGTTGGAGGTGTGATGAAATCCCCTAAAGAGAGATGAGTTTTCAGGGATCGCCTAAAGCAGTGGTCTCCAAACGTTGGCCCGGGGGCCAGATGCGGCCCTTTGCTTGCTTTTATCTGGCCCTTGGGGCCATAATTTCTCCCCACTGACACCAATGAAGGGATACAATTCCTCCCACTAATAACAATGCTGGGGCACAATTTTTTCCAATGGTGCCAACATTGGGCCCAATGACACCCAATGATGGGACACTATTCCTCTCAATGGGACCAACAATAGGGGTCCACTGACTCCAATGAAGAGGCACAATTCCTCCCACTAATACCAATGCTGGGACATGATTTTTTCCAATGGCACCAACAAGAGGGCCCAATGACATCAACAATGGGGTACAATCCCCCCCCCCCATTGACGCCAATGATGAGGCACAATTGCTTTCACTGAAACAAATGATGGGGCACTATTTTTTTTTCTTCACTGACTTCAGGTCCTTCTCTACTCCCAATTGCCACAGTCTGGCCCCTATAAAGTCTGAAAGACGGTAAGCTGGCCCTTTGTTTAGAACGTTTGGAGACCCCTGGCCTAAAGGTAGCAAGCGTAGGAGATGGCCAGACAGACTGAGTTAGATAGTTCCAGAGGATGGGAGAAGCTCTTGAGAAGTCAATGACTTTTATACGTTTTTAAAGTGGAACTTCCGCTCATCGGATTCCCCCCTCCAGTGCCACAATTGGCACCTTTTTTGGGAGGGGGGGACAGGATACCTTTCTTTGGGCGTCTGGGCTGCGTCCGCGATGTCACCGCAGGGCTCCCTCCTCCCAGGAGTAGGAGAGAGGAGCAGGGCCTCGCACATGTGCAGTGGGGTTCCCGGCGTGAAGTCGAAAGACTACACTGCCGCGTTCCCTTATCTGCAATGGCAGCGGCAGCAGCTGATGGAAACATCAGCTGTGGTGCCAACATTGAGGTACAGCAGGACAGGTAAGTGTCAGTATTTGTAGCTGCTGGCTTTTAATTTTTTATTTTTTTTGGCCGGAATACCGCTTTAATCATGTCATTTATTTTCGACAGCTCCTTTATTTGTAGGCAACTATTTTAATGGATGAAACACATAAAGGGCAAAATTAGAACCAAAATATCTGATGAGAACCTTGAGAATTGCTACTGCAACCATCCAACTAGATATTGATGTGTTAGGTTATCGAAAACAATGTCAAATATCACACTAGTTTTATGTTGCCCTCTTTTATTTTTATTATTAAAAAATATTACAATAAAAATTGGATTTTATTACTCGGGTACGTTATCTATACTGGTGATGGTTACTTGTGATCTGCCCAAGTTTTTCTGCTCATCAGCTATACCTGTTGTTGGTGTATTTTATGTGTGGCGCAGGAAGGACAAAAGGTTGGACACCCCTGATGTATACAGTTCTCTAAAGGATTTTATAATGTGTTAAAGCTTTTTCTGGAAACTTTTAAAGTTCTGTTGTCCTTAAGGAAAAATAATCCTGTGAATGCAGTTGCATCAGAAATCTATCGCAAGCCAAGACTAGGTTCAGACTTGGCACAAAACCGTGTGTGTTCTAGACCCACAGGTGAAACACGCTGCTCTATAGCAGACACACAAAGGTGCCATTAATTCTTAGTGGCATCCATACACATGAGCAGAATGCCTGCCTTTTCCTAGGCATGAAACCGTATGGAACTGCAGCACCATACCATGCCATGCAGTAGAGCTGGGCGATTTTTTATTTTTTATTTATTATTATTATATAAAAAAAACTCAGAATTACGATTCAAACTTATTTGTTTTTTTGATGGACACCGTGCCGGTCCTGAGAAGCTGGGGGCAGAAGTTTTTAGGCGAGGCTTTGGCCTAGTCCATGGCGTCCGGCCTTGTGGACTAGGCCGAAGCTGCGACCTCGTCTTAAAACTCCTGATCGCCGGTCCTGGGGAATATTTTTTTTTTTTTTTAAATGTGAATCGATCTAACCTACCAACTCGTTGTTGTGTTTTTTTTTTTTTTTATTATTTTTTTTAAATCAAATAGTTTTTTTTTTCTCAGCCCTACCATGCAGTGCAATTTTTTATTTTTTATTTTTTTGGAAGGAAGGGTCTGGGAATTCTTTAGCAGCATTTCCAACCCATGGATTGCAAGTGACACAACTTAGCCTAAACCAAGAACGTGTTTTTTTTTTTTTTTTTTTTTAAGCTTACCAGTACTCGGGCTGCATTTACATCTTAGGGGTGCAATTTTTTGAGTTTTTGAGCGTTTTTAAGACCTGGTTTAGGGAAAAAAGGACTAGAGGGAGGAGATTAGGGGCGGAGAGCTGATGTTTGAGCAGAAAATGTGTGTCAAAAAGCTTGTGTGATGTCATGCCATTTTTAGGCGTTCCTATTGAAGTCTGAGGGGCCCCAGCTGACAAAAAAAAGGCCAAGTACATTTTTTTTAGCGACAGGTGTTTTACTGCAGACGACGAATGCTCAGATGTGGACATGGGTCATTGAAATGAATGTCGATTTTATATTATATATATATATATATATATATATATATATATAGAATATATTTTTAGCGCCTCAAGCAAAAAACGCTCAAGTGTGAATTGGAGCAATTAATCATTAAAAGATCACAATTTCGATTTGACCTCCCTACCCCACTATGCTAATCGGTTGTTTCTGCGACTCTATGTAAACCGTGCAGAGCAGAGCTGTCCAATAAATTAAATAAAGCAGAAAATGTTAATCGACATTCCTCAACGCCGATAGAGCAGAGAAGACATACAATGTGTCTCTCGGTTCTTTTAGATGAAAAGAATGAACTTCAGTCAGTAGATGAGGGCAGTTTAACCACTTAAAGCGGAGTTTCACCCAAAAATTTTACTTTTTCATTTCTTCCCCCCTCCGGTGTCACATTTGGCACCTTTCAGGGGGGGAACAGAGACCTGTTCTTGACAGGCCCCCTTCCGCACTTCCAGGAGAGCGAGCCGTGATCCGAAAGTTTGGGCCCCCTCCTCCTTCCTTTGCCACCGGGCCAATCAGAAAGCTCATTAGGAAACCGCACGTGGAGCCGTAAAGCTTCATTGCTGGCTTTTCTTACCTGGAATGGCGGCGGCTGCACCCAACAGTCGATCCAATGATCAGCTGGGGTGCCGAAATTGCCGGCTCCCTGGATAGGTATATGTCCATATAGTAAAAGTCAGCAGCTACAGTATTTGTAGCTGCTGCCTTTTAATCCCCCACAAGGCAGAACTCCACTTTATTTTAGATGTGGTGACTGCATTATTTATGGTCTAAAGTGCACCCATGTTTGTTATTTTTCAGCTTTCTCTAATGGTGGCCATACACACCTTTTCATTTTTATTATCCGATCAATGTGCAATTTGACCAATTCAGCAAACAATTGAATAGCCATAACTTCTCTTAGGATCAATTTTAACTAATTTCAATCTATCCGAGTCAATTGGCCAAGGTGGAAAATTAATAGTTTTGCATTGATCAGCTGCACTTGGATGCTTTGGTCACGTTTCCAATTATATTTTGATCAATCTGAGTGTTCTGCGTTTGCATGGTGGAAACAGAGACAGTGGCTTATGATCTTCTCTTCCAAAAATCTATCTGAATCCACTTCCCATGAAAGCATATTGGTCATTTAGGTTGTCAACTATAGATCTCTCATCCCTATCAGGAGAGATTCATAGAAAAATAAATCTATTATTTATTGCACGATTTATGGCCTTCAAGTAGAACAAGCTGTCCATCAAAAGTGGCAGTTAGAGGGTTGAGACAAACCAATGGTCAGCTTTTATTTATTTAAAGCCTTTTATCCCAAAAGAAAAAAAATCAAACTGTAAATAGTAGGTCCAAGCTGGTCCTAACAAGTTTTTCCTTTACAATGTGCTGCAGTGGCTCTCAGCACTGTCTAAACTGCATCTAGCTTCATCTACATAAGAGGCAGGGCGGCGCTCAGCCATTGATGGGCAGCTTTGTGTTCTCTGAATACAAAGCTTCCTCTGATTGGCTAAGTGTAACTTCCCCTCATCGGATTTTCCCCTCCAGTGCCATAATTGGCACCTTTTTGGGGGTGGGGGACAGGATACCTTTCTTTGGGAGTCCGGGCTGCGGCCCGTGATGTCACCGCAGGGCTCCCTCCTCTTCTCCTGGCCGCCGGGCTAATAGGAGAGAGGAGCAGGGCCTCGCACATGTGCAGTGGGGTTCCCGGCATGAAGTCGAAAGACTACACTGCCGGGTTCCCTTATCTGCAATGGCAGCGCCAGCAGCTGATGGAAACATCAGCTGTGGTGCCAACATTGAGGGACAGCAGGACAGGTAAGTGTCCATTTATTGAAAGCCACCAGCTGCAGTATGTGTAGCTGCTGGCTTTTAATTTTAATTTTTTGTCCGGAACACCGCTTTAACCGCTTATGGACCGCCGCATGTACATTTACGTCAGCAGAATGGCGCAGGCAGGCACATCAATGTATATATATGTGCCTGCCTTGCCATGGGTCGGGGGTCCGATCGGGCCCCCCCCTCCCCCTGTCAGTGTCACTGAATGCAGTGATCATATGTATGATCACTGCAGTTAGTGTCAGTGTGACAGGCAGTTAGTGTTAGGTTCAGGGTAGCCCCCGTACCCCCCCTTAATAAAGTTTTAACCCCTTGATCACCGCCCTAGTTAACCCTTTCACTCCCTATTGCTAGCGTCACTAAGTGATAATTTTTCTGATCGCTGTATTAGTGTCGCTGTTCCCTTCTAGGTAGCTATTTTTTTTTTATTGCGATTTTTTTTTTTTTTTTTTTTTTTTTTTTTTTTTTTACTAAAGACATGTGGCTAAATACATTTTGGCCTAAATGTTTGACTAAAATTTAGTTTATTTGATTTTTCTTATAACAAAAAGTAAAAAATATATATATATATATTTTTTTTTTCAAAAATGTCGCTCTATTTTTGTATACAGCGCAAAAAATAAAAATTGCAGAGGCGATCAAATACCACCAAAAGAAAGCTCTATTTGTGGGAAGAAAAGGACGCAAATTTTGTTTGGGAGCCACGTCGCACGACCGCGCAATTGTCAGTTAAAGCGGCGCAGTGCCGAATCGCGAAAAGGGGCCTGGTCCTTTACCTGCATTTTGGTCCGGGTCTTAAGTGGTTAATCATGTCATTCATTTTTGACAGCTTTTTTATTTGTGGGCAACTATTTTAAAGGATTAAACACATAACGGGCAAAATTAGAACCAAAATAAGGGTGAAGAGGTGGGCGGATCACTCCATGATCTCAGCTGATCAGAGGAAGCTTTGTAGTCATTCAGTAAATACAAAGATGCCTATGAATGGCTGAGCAGCATTAAGCCTGACTCCATTTTGTTCTGGGTGTGGAACAGAACACAGTGCTGTATACTGTATGTAGGTGAGGATACACATAATGTATACGGTGCGCCAGCTGTTTTTTGGGCCAACTATTTAAAGTGACAATAAAGCTGGTAATCAACTTTTTACAGTGATTGTAAAACCTCCTGTTTTTAGTTTAAAATAGAAATGAAAGGCAAAACGTGTGTGTGTGTGTGTGTGTACACCACACACTAAATAGCCCCCCCCCTTTCTATAAGTTAAATGATCACATTCCTTCTGTTTTCATCTGCAAAAGAGCTTGGGAAGGGAAGCAGCACGCTGAGACTCCCTGTAAAAGGCTGTGCGGTGGAGAGGAGATCAGTTTCCAGCATTACAAAGATACTGACCACAGTGTGTTCTCATGCCTAGTGTGGTCAGGCAATACAAAGAACACAAGATACTTGTTCATACAAGTACATTTCACGAATATGAAATGTTGCGTTGACATACTCTAAGCTGGCCATACTGATCGAAATTCAGCTGGTTCGGCAGGGACTGGCAAAGTTTAGGTCAGTGTGTGGCTGTCTCTGCTCAACTGGTGAAGGGTCATGCTGGAAAACATTTCTCAATCAGCGTTTGCAGCCACTTATTACTGTATTATGACACTGGCAGGTCTTGGTGGGGAGAAGGGATGCCTCCATCCACCTTGTTTGTGCGACTTGCAGGCGCTTCGGCAGCTCTGCCAATTCATTTCAATAGGCAGGGCCTTTTGGGAGCGGTGTAGACACCGTAACCGCACTGCCCCAAAGATGCTGCGTAAGGGACTTTTTAGAACGTCCCACAAGCGCGCCACCCCAGTGTGAAATCTCTAGGACTTTCACACTGGGGAGACATGAGAGGTGCTTTACAGGCGCCAAAACGCTTAAAAAGCGCCTCAGTGTGAAAACGTCTTGCATCCAGTGTTCTCTTGGCACAGATAAGCTGAGTTGGAGAGAAGCTATTATGTGTGTTGAAGGGGACAGCCCCCTCGGGACCAGCATCCAGCAGATCGTTCAGCATGGGGATGGTGTTTGTGTGTGGTGGGTATTATTAAGCTTTTTTTTTTTTTTCCTGTCTCTCTGATTAAAGAAAAAATGTTTCCTTTTTATCACTACCCTATTTTTTGTGGCTTTAAAGCTGTGGTTGGATGTACTGGATTTATAAAAATGAGGAAGAAGTCTTTCTTAAAAGAAATCACAACTTGCACAAGTTGTCTGTCTAGTTTTTGCTGCCACCATTAGACAATGAACAGCATCCTTGCCAACACACTGCCTTGTTTATGTTAATTGAACTGGCTTGCTGGTGGATGGCGGCTCTAAGTCCCTCAGTGACTGTAAGATTGTAATTAAACTGCTCTCCAGGTTCTTTTGCCAACTCTATAATGGTAGTACTCTGAAGGCGTTTGATCAGCTGTGTGCGGAGTTCTCCCTACAACCTAAACAAATTGATCAATATCTTCAACTCCAACATGCAATGCAGATGCCGACACAAACGCTCTCCTTGGCTATATCTAGCTCCTCGCTAATGCAGGAAATTCTGCAAGCTACCACTCGCAGGGGTCTGATATTGAAGACCTACTCTGTTTTGTTGTCCTCTATATAAGATAGCACACTGTTAAAAAGTAGAGCTCGTTGGGTCACTGATATCGGAGCCATAGATGGAGATCAACGGGATAGGGCCCCAGAGGCACTACCTGCTGTATCGGTGTCAGCGCCACATAAACTCACAATTCTTTATCTTGCACAGAGCCTATCGCACCCCTGATGGGCTATATAATTGGGTCTGAAGGGATTCTCTTCTGTCCAAAGTGCTCGATGGTCAGGGGGGACTTTATAAATATGTCATGGCGCTGCTCGAAACTTACGCGATACTGGATGGACGTTTTTTTTTGTTTTGTTTTTTTTTTGTTTTTTTTTCTGATCTTGCCCAAATACCTATACCTCTTGATGCGCTGGTGTGCTTGCTGGGTGCAATTGATGCTGAAGTATCTGCAAAAGGTATTTTATATTATGGTGTCCAGGTTATTGTACCTACCTAGAAAGCTGATCGCCGTTCTAAAAAGTCCCTTACGCACCTCATATGGGAAAGTTGGCTTGATAACCCCACTACAATTTTTAGTGATGGATCAGTTATTTCAATTACTGTATAAGACCACTTAAAGGCTCACTAAAGGACATTTTTTTTTTTTTTTAAGCTAAATGGCTTCCTTTACCCTAATGCAGTCATGGTTTCATGTCCTCATTGTTCGTTTTTGCTGTAATACTTCTGCACACTTCCTGGTTGTCTGTTTCCTTATGAAAAAAGTACTGGGAGCTTCTCTCTGTGGTCTCTAATCAAGAAGGTGTGATTACTGTGTGTCTAAAATCCCTCTGAACCAATCACTTTCATTTTAAAAACAAACACTGCCCTGCATTGGCCCTGTGTCTCTGTCCTTCACAGAAGCCTAAAAATAGATAAAAAACGAAACTGAAAGTGCAGGAACATTATATTGATTTTTATCTATTTTTAATCCATTTTTAAAAGGAATCAGTTAACTATTATGTCTCTATACCCTGTAAACAGTCATTTCAGCGCGCAGCTCTACCCACTTTCCCAGGAAACACTGCAGTCATTGCTTTAAAAGCTGGACACCTCCACCATGGCCTCAGTTGCAGTGTTTTCTCCGGCAATGGTGGAAGTGCTGCAGGGAGCCAAGGGGGTGCTGTGCTCTCTCCAGGTGGAGGTGACTTAGAGCATACCTGTCTGTGTTTTTTTTCTTTTCTTTCTCCAGGCCACCCCAACATCCCCCCTGACAGGTGGGGGGAGGTTCCGGTGTCTGTTCCTTCTCTAACCCGGCGAGGGCAGAGGCTGTCGGAGGTACCCGCGCTGAGAGGCTGGGAAACACGGAGGAGCTCTGAGGAGTCTCGGCTCTGTGTAGTGCCAGTACCGAGTGGTGGGTGACGTCACTGCTGGACGGGGCGGGACTTTACCTGGGCTATGTATATTGCTGTCCCACTCCTCCTCCCCTGCAGTGGGGGGGGGGGGGGAGCCTGATGCACACTCCACAGGTGATTTCTCTGTGTAGTGTGTATGAGTTGCCAGCAGTGATTTGGTGGGGTATGTTTTGTTTTACTGGCTGTTGTTTAAGATCTGCTGGGAGTAAAGTATTGTGTCTGGGGACTTAAAAAGATGCATCTTACACTATCTGGAAATGGCAAAGGAGTTCAGAAAATCCAACTCCCTGTTTATCTTATTTTCTCTGCCTCGTAGGGGTTACTGAGCTTCAAAAAACATGATTGGTAGGTGGCTTCCGATGGCTATCCACGAAGCCTATGTACAACCTCCCACAGGGGTAGTGGCCCATTCAATACGGGCTGTAGTAACGTCCTGGGCGGAACGAGCTGGGGCTTCACCACAGCGTATCTGCAAGGCGGCCACATGGACGAGTTATTCAACCTTTACTCGCCATTATAGGATGGATCTGCTCACAGCTGCAGACCAATTGTTTGGCAGGAAGGTCCTGCAAGCGGTGGTCCCACCCTAAGAGTAAGTACTCGTTTATCATCTCCAGGCTTAGTTAGACTTGTTGGTAATGGTATTTCTACGAGTCTTTCAGGACCGCACCGATAACCCTCCCTGATCTGTAAATGTTAATGATATATGTGTATGTTTGCTATGTTCTGCTTATATAATTTCAGCATGGCCGGAGGTACTCGATAACTGAGGCCATGGTGTAGGTGTCCAGCTTTTAAAGCAATGACTGCAGTGTTTCCTGGGAAAGTGGGTGGAGCTGATTCTCTCCAGGTGCTGTCCTGAAAGACTCGTAGAAATACTGTTACTGGTAAGTCTTATGGCCCATACACACGATCCGAATATCGGACGAAAACGATCGTCCGATGATGGATCGTACGATTTTCGGATCGTGTGTACACTACTTTCGACAGCCGATCACGACCGTTCATCCGATTAAATTCGATCGGACAAGCGCGAAAATTTTTCTCGTCCGATTTTCGTTTAGTCAGTACAGCCGTCGTCCGACAATACAATACAAATACATTACAACACGTGACATCACTTCCCGATCGTTTTTTCTATCGTACGAGAATTTTCGTGAGTTTAAAAACCTATTTTATTTTACTCGCGATTATTAAGCGAAAAAAGTCGTACGATCCGTCGGCCGATATTCGGATCCTGTGTATGGGCCATTACTAAGGTTTTTCATCGGACAAACCGGTCATGTGTGGGCCCCATCGGTGTTAAAAAATAGAATTTTTTTTCTATGGATAAAAAAAACGATAGAAAAATCTGATCGTCTGTGTGGAACTCCATCGGAGAAAAATCTATGCATGCTCAGAATCAAGTCGACGCATGCTCGGAAGCATTGAACTTCATCTTTCTTGGCTCGTAGTAGTGTTTTACGTCCCCACGTTTTGGCACGTCGGAATTTAGTCTCGTAGTGTGTAGGCAAGACTGATGAAAGTCGGCTTCATCGGAAATCCATCGGATTAGATTCCATCAGAAATCCAATCGTGTGTACAGGGCTTTAGAGTTATCATGGTTATGGCCCGATTCCTCTGCTGTACATCTGAGAGGAGACTTCTGAGTAATCCTCCCTCAATAAACTCGGGCTGTTTTGTTTTGCTCAGTTTTTTCATAAAATGTTGAATATGCTTTAAAGGGGAGGTTCCCCTAAAAAGAAACTTTTAACATTGCCTGTCTCTTCTTAGTAACATGTAGAATCGGCTGGTAGTTTAAAAAAAAAACACCCGTACATACCATTTTCGGCATGTAGTCTCACCGCCGCTTCCGGGTCTGGCGGCCGGGGATGGGAGGGCCTACTTCATTGACAGGCATCCGATCGACGCATACAGCGCGTCACGAGATGCCGAAAGAAGCCGAACGTTGGTGCGCATGCGCCGTATAGAGCCACACCAACGTTCGGCTTCTTTCGGCATCTCTTGACGCGCTGTATGCGTCGATCGGATGCCTGTCCCCGGCTGCCAGACCCGGAAGCGGCGGTGAGACTACATGCCGAAAATGGTATGTACGGGTGTTTTTTTTTTTTAAACTACCAGCCGATTCTAAATGTTATTAAGAAGAGACAGCCAATGTTAAAAGTTTCTTTTTAGGGGAACCACCCCTTTAAATATGATGTGATGCTCTCCACCTGGTTATATATCTCATGTTCAGTGCAAGTGTGAATGGTTGTTACATATACCTTTCAACTCTACAATGTACAAGGACTTTATTTGTTTTTTATTTATTATTTATCTCCAAATATTCTAAACAAAGTGCCGGTTTATTGTCCTTCAGACTCTTGGAGGGCTGAACTTTGGCCAGCGGGGGTGGAAATTTTCCTGGCACCTGGGACTAAACATCTGGTATTAGGGGGAGGAATAGTGCCCCATCCTGGTATCCTAGGGAGGAATCATGCCCCATTAGTGGTGTCAGTGGGAGAAATGGTGCTCCACGGTCAGTGTCAGATGGTAGAATAGTGTCTCGTATCAGTGGGAGGGATAGTGCTTCAAGGGCCAGATAAAGGCAAGCAAAGTGCCTCATCCGGCCCTCGGGCTGCAGTTTGGAGACCACTACTCTAGTCAAAAATCATAAACTGTGCTTGGCAGGGTTTCCATTTCTAATTGCACATGGACTTTTTTTTTTTTTCAAAGCCTTGGATTATATAAAGCAATGACCTTGTTATCGTGCAGTTCCCTTAAATAATAATGCTTGTATTACTTATGGCGGTTCAGCAGTGCTGTTCAGCTGCTTGCCAAGTGACTGATCCTCCCCAGCATTGTCAAAACTTGGAAGAAGCAGCGCTATCTAAATATGTATGTAAAAGTGCTGGCAACACGCTTCCTGGTTTTTGGCCTAGGCCAACATGATGTCATAAGTGTTCATGTGCATATTTTTTTTTTTTTTTTATATACATTTTTTATTTATTTTTTATTATTTAACTTTTAATCTGTAGGGTTTTTTCTCAGCTAAGCATACGCTTTCGATTGCATGCCATAGCTAAGAGTAGATGAGAGATATATATATATATATATATATATATATATATATATATAATTAGCTGCGCATCTTCACTGGTCTTACGATTAACAAGTCCACGATTCGATTTGATTCCGCGATGCATCAAGATTACTGCGCACAGTTTTCATCTGTTCTTAAAAAAAAAAAATTCTGCATGTAGCAAACTGTAAACACAGCAGACAACTTAAAGGGGTGTTCCAGCCCAAAAATGTGTTTATTAAAAGTCAGCAGCTACAAAAAGTGTAGCTGCTGGCTTTTAATAAACACTCACTTACCTGCTCCTGCGTTCCAGCGACGCGCCGACCGGGGCTCCGCTCCTCTCCCCCCCTCCCCGGCCGGCGTCTCCATCCTGACTGTGGGCACCCAGCCGTGACAGCCTTCGGCTTCACGGCCGGGCACCCACTGCGCATGCGCGAGCCGCACTGCGCATGCACGCGCGGCGCGGCTCGCCTCTGATTGGAGAGGTGATCGCATGGGACCTGTCAGTGTCCCATGTGATCGCCTACAGGGAGGGGCTGGTGTAGGCGATTAAGGCTTAATCGCCTAACCAGCCCCTCGGCGGAAGCAGGAAGTGGGACAGGAAGTCCCACTCCTACTGAAGCCCCCACTCCCCCCCCCCCCCCCCCCCAAAAAAAATGACATGCCAAATGTGGCATGTAAGGGGGTAAGGAGTGGGATAAGAGGAAGTTCCAAATTTGGGTGGAACTCCTCTTTAAAGAGGAGCTCCAGACTGACCCCGAAATACTACAAGAGATGGACAGAGACTGCAGACAATGATACAAGAGATGGATCAGAGACTGCAGACAATGATACTAGAGATGGATCAGAGACTGCAGACAATGATACTAGAGATGGATCAGAGACTGCAGACAATGATACTAGAGATGGATCAGAGACTGCAGACAATGATACTAGAGATGGATCAGAGACTGCAGACAATGATACTAGAGATGGATCAGAGACTGCAGACAATGATACTAGAGATGGATCAGAGACTGCAGACAATGATACTAGAGATGGATCAGAGACTGCAGACAATGATACTAGAGATGGATCAGAGACTGCAGACAATGTCCCCATAAAGTCCTGCCAAACGACAATGTATGCCGTGTCATAAATTATGGTTTATGTATGTCTTATTGTCTTAGTGATTGATTCACATCAAAACTTCATTGATACACTTTTTTTTTTTTTTTTTTTGTATGATTTTTAGTTTTTTTCATTACTGCCCCACACGTGCAATGCATGGCTGCATGTGTGTGGCAGTGATGAGCAAAAGCAAAAATCACATAAAAAAAAAAGGGTATCAATTTCAAATCAATGAAGTTGCGACGTTAATCAATCACTAAGACAATAAGACATACATAAACTAGTTTGCCATCAATTGCTGACATCAATTGCTGCCAGTGTGCCATCATTTGCAACATCAATTGCTGCCAGTGTGCCATCAATTGCTGCCAGTGTGCCATCAATTGCTGCCAGTGTGCATCCCCCAAGTAAGTACATGATGATGATGATGATGAAATCTCTGTCCTGTCAGTGTTCTGCTGCCGGGACCGGGTCATCACTTGTCGGGAACACTCGCTCCACGTGGTGACGGGCGGCTGTGAATGCCGTCAGCGGGGGGGCGGGAAAGGAGGCATGGCTAACACCCACGGCTTCTTTGGCTGCACCAGCGGGGGGTGGGAAAGAGGTGTGGCTAACGCCCACAGCTTTTTTTTTCAGTTGAAAAATCAGACTGGGGGGGGGGGGCAGCGCGCAGGTGACGTCATCAAAAATCGATTAATGCAAGTCGTAGCATCGGTATCGCATCGTGGGTGGTCGAATCGAGATGCACCGATGCTACGATTAATTTCAACACCCCTAATATATAATCTCCATTTACAAACTGATATTTCCAAGCCTGTAGACTTTACAATCACTTTAAGGTGTGCACGCCATTTTGTTAGATAATTTCTAGTTCCAAATAGAGGGAGGTCATCCTGTGAAAACCAGGTTTCTTTTCTGCAAGACTGGGCTTAGTTCAGGCAAACAGTGTGCTGTTTTTGATTCTCACGAGTCCCAATTTGAACAGCCTGCTTCAAGAGCCTTTTCTAAATGCCCTCTTTCTTCCTCAGATGATCCTTCTTATATTACTAAGGGTGAGGTTTCTTTTGTTATGCAAGGCTTTAGCTGTCATTTAAAGCAATATTGTGTGCCCCCCTGAAGGGATTAAAATGCCCACTGTCACATCAACCAGCAGACTTTGACACAGAGATACCTCATGTCTCTGATTCTATAGGGGATCCTCGAGAGGATTGGTTGTTGGAAGCTGAGTCTCTCTGTTCTCCAGAGGAGGAAACACCAGCTGAACTTCACTTGGTGGTTATTTCACTGACACAGAAGGAAACTGTTTCATTTATTATTAACGCAGTGTGTTCCATTCACAATTTAGAGTTGCTTCACCTACAGGGTGTTCTGCCTCGGTTCTAATAAACCCAAACGTTCTGCCAAGGTTTCTCCTTTTCATACAATATTCAATGCATTTTTTTTCTTTTGTGGCATTGACCCTTTTGCCCCTTTCACATGTATGGAGAACAGGCCGTTCAGATTGGGACTCTTGAGAATTCTGGCACTGTAATGGAGTTCCTGGATACCAGTGTTCTAGGTTGGGGTGGAGTTCCTGGATACCAGTGTTCTAGGTTGGGGTGGAGTTCCTGGATACCAGTGTTCTAGGTTGGGGTGGAGTTCCTGGATACCAGTGTTCTAGGTTGGGGTGGAGTTCCTGGATACCAGTGTTCTAGGTTGGGGTGGAGTTCCTGGATACCAGTGTTCTAGGTTGGGGTGGAGTTCCTGGATACCAGTGTTCTAGGTTGGGGTGGAGTTCCTGGATACCAGTGTTCTAGGTTGGGGTGGAGTTCCTGGATACCAGTGTTCTAGGTTGGGGTGGAGTTCCTGGATACCAGTGTTCTAGGTTGGGGTGGAGTTCCTGGATACCAGTGTTCTAGGTTGGGGTGGAGTTCCTGGATACCAGTGTTCTAGGTTGGGGTGGAGTTCCTGGATACCAGTGTTCTAGGTTGGGGTGGAGTTCCTGGATACCAGTGTTCTAGGTTGGGGTGGAGTTCCTGGATACCAGTGTTCAGAGTTGTTGGTCTCTGGAGAAATCCAAACTTCTGATCAACCTCATGGAATGGCAAGGGATCGTCTTTCTTTTCTTCATTGGCCCTACCTTCTGTCTGTTTCATCTGGTTGAATCCGACAATACCACAGTTGTGGTATTCATCATCGAGGTGCACCAGAAGTGTTGTAATGGCGACAGAAGTAGAATCTATCCTGTCATGGGTGAAGCTTCATGTTCAGTTATTTCAGAGATACACATTTCAGTAGTTGAGAACAAGTAATCGGCTCTATTTGGCAGGCAACATCTGGCACCGAGGAATAGGCTTTCCATACAAAAGTGTTCCAGGACATATTGGATTGCATTGGGGGATGCTGAATGTGGCCCTCCTAGCATCACTGTTCAGCAAGAAGGCAGACAGATTTGTTTCCAGAATGAGGGGCCCAATGATGGATGCCCTGGTAGTGCTGCAGGATCAGTATGCCATATTCAATGCCTTTCCCCTGCTGTGACTAGTACTTTCTCTACTTTGAAATATCAAAAGTAAAGTCTCTCAGTCTCTCATAGCTCTAGTCTGGCTTTGCAGAATGGGGTATGGACAACGTGTTTGTCCTTTAGACAATGCTTCGGGGTTTCAGTCAGATCTGTCATCTCAAGAACAGATTTTTATTGTTTCGACCCTTCTCTGTTGCTGGCTTTTGATAGTCAGGCTGTTTGAAATCTAGGTTCTGAGAGATTAATGCCCTGTACACACGATTGGACCTTTGTCCGACCAAATTCACATCGGAATTCCATCGGAGGAAAAGAGAACATGTTCTCCAATAGAATTCATCAGAATTTCCAATGGAATTACTTTGATGGGGCATACACACGGTCAGAATTTCTGATGGAGAAAAAGTCCAAAATCCGATTGTGTGTATGGGGCATTAGGCATTGCAGATTCTGTTATCTTACCTAAAGTGGAACTTAGGCCCCATGCACACGAGAAGCAAAAGCAAACACTTCTAAACTCAAGTTTTCAAACGCAAAAACCGGCGTTCAAAACGCCCGTTTTTGCCGCGAATTTCGCGGCATTTTGCCGCGTTTAGCGGCGTTTTACCGCGATTGCGGCTATCAGCGTTCAGAACCACTGAATTGTAGACCCTCCCAAAGCTTATATATTTAACCATTTCTGCAATTTTCAACAGAGAGAGCAGCAGCAGCAGAGAGAGCACTTGAATAAATTCATTATTCTCCTTTGTGAAATGGATCCCATAATGAATATATGCCAAGAAATTGTCCTTACTTTGCTCTTGATGAGGCTTCACGCCGTCGCAAACTACGTGGACGACCCGTTTGCAGAGCTCGTCGTCGCTATTGGACCCATCCGTTGATGGCACAGAGATTTTCAGTTGGGTATTTTACATATCGAATTTTCAAAATTAGAATTTTCAAAATTAGAATTTTCAAAATTTCGAATTTTTCAAAATTTCGAATTTTTCAAAATTTCGAATTTTTCAAAATTTCGAATTTTTCAAAATTTCGAATTTTTCAAAATTTCGAATTTTCAAAATTCGAATTTTTTAATATTTCGAATCTTCGTGAATTCGAATTTTCACATTTCGAATTTTCGAAGTCAGAAGTCATTTTTTCGAATTTTCGAAGTCAGAAGTCATTTTTCAAAATTCGAATTTTTAACATTTCGATTTTTCAAAATTTCGATTTTTCAAAATTCGAATTTTCAAAAAATTCGAATTTTGAAAATTCGAAATGTTAAAAATTCGAATTTTGAAAATTCGAGTTTTTAAAAATTCGAAATTTTTGAAAAATGCGAAATTTTGGAAAATTCGAATTTTGAAAAATTGGAATTGTCAAAATTCGAATTTTGAAAAATTCGAAATTTTGTAAATTCGAAATTTTGTAAATTCGAAATTTTGTAAATTCGAAATTTTGTAAATTCGAAATTTTGTAAATTCGAAATTTTGAAAATTTGAAATTTTGAAATTTTGAAAATTCGAATTTTAAAAATTCCGAAATGTTAAAAATTTGATTTTTAAAAATTCGAAATTTAGAAAAATTCGAAATTTTCAATATTGAATTATTGAATGAATATATATCATCTTTGAATTATCTGAATGATAGACATAATTTAAAACGATTTAAATCATTTTTTTAAATTTTTTTAATGATATTTCCCTATTTTATTATGTTAAAAAAAGGGTTCCTTTAAAAACGCTTATAAACGCAAACGCGGCTAAACGCGGGTGCCGCGTTTAGACGCGTTTAGACGCATTTAGCGTTTAAAACGCAAAAGCAAACGCTTCTGAACCCAAAATTTTGCGTTTGAAAAAACGGCCCTAAACCCAACTGCTTTTAACCGCCAAAAAACGTGATTGTGTGCATGGACACATAGGATAACATTAAATGGGTTCAGGGGCTGTTGAAAAAAATTGCCAAACGCCTCTGAACTCGAGTTTACCAGCGTCTCGTGTGCATGGGGCCTAAAGGTACAAAGCAGCAAACTGCAAGTAGGCAAGACTGTCTCTTCTGTGTTCAGTTGTCTTTGCACAGCTCAGGGCACATTATCCCTATGGTGCCTGGGGGTTGGGGTGAATAAACTTCTGTGCATGCACCTGAGTTACTTCATTATGAACAGCCAAAGATTTGGGACCTGGAAGAAGCCAGGTGGGAGATGCTGGCGAGGGACCTTGCAGACATCTGATCTTTTGTGGGGAGGCATTTGTGGCTTTAGTTCCACTTTAAAGTTTGTAAATCCACTCCTTGTAAGATTTAATATCATACGTGGAACCCTTATTCATTAGTGTGAAAATGTTGAGGTTTTCGTACGTGTATTTTGGTGAACTTCACTGAACCTAGAAAAATCTCTTTAGTTCTATTTCTAATGCCGCGTACACACGGTCGTTTTTTGTGGTGAAATAAAACGATGTTTTAAAAAACTTCATTTAAATTGATCGTGTGTGGGCAAAACGTCGTTTTTTGTCTTCAAAAAAACGACCAAAAAAAAATTCCAACATGCTTGAATTTTTTGTGTCGTTATTCAAAACGTTGTTTTTTGTTTCACAAAAAGTCACCGTGTGTAGCAAAAACGTCGTTCAAAAGGACGTTTTTCAACCCGCGCATGCCCAGAAGCTAGTTATGAAGCGAGCTTCAATGGAAAAGAGCGGTGAACGTAACCTCGCTTTTTGTGAAAAAACGATGGTGTGTATGCAAAATTGTCTTTGAAAAGTGACGTTTCAAAAACGTCGTTTTTTACTTCACAGAAAACGTCGTTTTTTTTTTCATCGCAAAAAACGACCGTGTGTACGCGGCATTAGTCTATAGTTCTTTTTCAAGTCACTTGGGGATCAGGGTAGATAAACTTTTTTTTGTTTGTGCAAGATCTTTCAAAAGGTATGTATATTTTGCATATATTTCCGGTCAAAGCCACATTGTTGCTGGCTCTTTGGATAGATGGCTTCCGGAATTTGTGCAGGCAGTATACAATAAATAGGGTGCACAAGAACTAATGTCTGCCCTTTTTTTTTTTTTCCCCAAGTTAATTTTGAAGCACAAACCTACAAGAAATCTTAACCTTTGGCCACTTAGGCTGCGTAAACACGATCGGTCCAACCTGATTAGAATGGTCCGATGGACCTGTTTCATCGGGTCACCGCTGAAGTGGCCTGATGTCTGAGGTGCGTACACACCATCAGTTCAAAAACCGATCGGGTCAGAACGCGGTGACGTAAAACACACTGATGTGCTGAAAAAATTAAGTTCAATGCTTCCAAGCATGCGTCGACTTGATTCTGAGCATGCGCAGGTTTTTAAACCAATGCTTTTGCGTACTAACAATCAGTTTGGACCGATGGTCAGGCGTCCATCAGTGCAATTTTAAAGCAAGTTTGAAAACTTTGGTCCGAAGGACGACAAACCGTTGGGCCGTACACACAGTCAGTTTGGACCGATGAAACTGGACTTCAGTCCATTTTCATCGATTTAGACCGATCGTGTGTACGCGGCCTAAGGGCAAAGCAATAGTACCACTATTGTTGTTTTTTTAAATAATAAAGTATACCATGGCTCTTTTATTTATTTATTTATTTTTATAAAGTCTCTTACCGTTTGTTTTCAGGGTTGTTTTTTTTGTTTGTTTTTGTTTTGTTTTTTGCCCGAACTACAGGCTGGTCACTGGTTTTCAGGGCTACTGCAGAAGGGGCTGGGCGTCCATGTGATCTCCCTGGCTGACATCCGTGGGAGATCTCGGCCCCTCCTGCAGAAGTCATCCCCATCGGAGGTATACAGCGGACACGAGTCATGTAACTGGCCTGAAGATCATTCTAAATTGGTATTTACAAGCTTGGTTTTAATAAAAGACTAATGCAGTGTGCTATGCCAGGCTCTAAAAAAGGGTCTGGCAGTGTTTAACTTTTTGTATGCAAGTTGGAACAGGTACATTTTTTTTTAATTTGCATGTTTTTGGATAGCATAGGGATGGGTTAACACCTCTTGTAACGTTTGGTTTGCTGGCTGTGCCCCTGTTCAGAGGATTTGACCTCACTTTCTGTCCCTGTGCCAATTGGATTTTGAAAATTTTGGGTTGTTGTGGAAACAAGGATTGTGATAAAGCATCAGTGGGAGACACCTTTTTCCCCCATTCTAACCCTTACAGGAGTGAATTTCTTCTCACTTCCTGTTGTCTCCCTCCGTTTGCAAGTTTGTGTCATTTGTAAATCAGATGTTTGTAACCCAGGGACTGCCTGTATACCAGTTTTAGAAAAGTGATGTTGATGGCCTCCAGGATAATCTGTATACTGAGGGTGATAAGTAAGCTTTAATTTGTGGCCATATGGTACATTTTCATTAATCGCTTCTTGAACTCCTAACCATTCAAGGAGAATGACTAGAGAACAACTGGCTCTGTCAGTAGAAGTCTTTTCTCACCTTCTAGCAAGGAGGAAGGAGCCACAACTTAAACATTATTATATGTGCACAAAAAGATCAGGAAACTGCCAAATTCATATTGCCCAAAGTGCATACACAGTAACCAAGTCCTGCTGTCTTGTTGGCATGGGCATATGTTGGGCATGAGCACCATGTATAGAATTAGGAGTGTCGATCTCTAGAAGTGTATGGCATTTGTGTTTAATGGGTTTAAAAAAAGCTGACCTAGACAAATCATCTTGCAAAGTAGGAGCCAGTTTCAAAGCAGTTAGGAGCCAGCAACAGTGTGTCTTTGATCTGACAAAATCTGTTTGGAATAAATGCAGAAATCATCCAAATATTATTTTGATCAAAGTGAGCAAATAAAAGACAACTGTAGTGAATATAAACATTTTTATACATGATTACCTGTGTGTGTGTGTGTATATATACCCGAGTATAAGCCGAGGTACCTAATTTTACAAAAAAAAAAAAAACCTGTGAAAACATATTGACTCAAGTATAAGCCTAGGGTGAGAATGCAGCAGCCACTGTAAGCGGGAAAACAGGGTCAACCATGCCCATTTGCACGCCTCCTTGTGCCCATTGCTGCCTCCCTGTGCCCGAGTCAGTTCACCTGAAAATTTTACAGGCTGCGGGCATCCATTCAGTGTTTAAAAGTTGCGGTCTCCTCCTGGTCCCGTTCCATGATGGGAGTTTCCCAGCAGCCTATCACGGACATCTTCTCATCCTCGGACTCGGTTTCCCAGCAGATACTGTGTTCAGTGTTCCGTCTATCACGGACGTTCTCTTGTCTGTGATTGGATGAACACAGAACAGTGTCTGCTGGGAAATGCCTATCACGGAAGGGACCAGGGGGAAGCCGCGACTTTTAAACAATAAACGCTTGCAGCCCTTCAGGTACACTGACTCGAGTATAAGCCGAGGGGGGTATTTTCAGCCCTAAAAAAAGGGCTGAAAAGCTTGGCTTATACTGGAGTATATACGGTAACCATACACAAAACTGGCAGAACCTGGACCTGGTGTTAATTTTTCATTTTGAACTTGTATCTGCTTTTACAGGGGTAAAAAAAAAAATGCATTTCATTCAAACCACTATGGTATATAATGCATATTTAACCTTTTAAAATTACACGTATGCTTTCAATGTTGCCTCCCACCTCTACCCTCTACATTTATTATACTGTATTAAAGGGGCTTTTAAGGATTTTAGCTGTACATGTAAAAGAGATCACATTAATCCTATTAGGGTGATCTAAAGTACTGTAATGCAAGTCGGAGCACAATGACAGTTCCCCCCTCCTCCTCCTTCTTCTTCTTCTTTTTTTCTTCTTCTTCTTCTTCTTCTTCTTCTTCTTCTTCTTCTTTTTCTTCTTTTTCTTCTTTTTCTTCTTTTTCTTCTTTTTCTTCTTTTTCTTCTTTTTCTTCTTTTTCTTCTTTTTCTTCTTTTTCTTCTTTTTCTTCTTTTTTTTTATATATTCTTTTATCTTGACGGTGATTGAAAATGATAGACTGTGTGCAGTAATAATTGATAACTGGTGATCAGTTGATATTTTAGGCCAAGCTAAGGGGGCATAGGGCAGCGTTTTTCTGTATTTTTAGAAAAAAAAAACAGTCTTTCACTTTGTCAATTTGAGGTACCCAGCTTAGATGATGGGCAGTCTAGGGTTATACTGCCGCCTACAATAGGAAAGGACATTAAAAAGGAGTTCCAACCTGGGTGAATTTTTTTTTTTTTTTTTTTTTAATTGTTTATTTATAACAGGAAACCGGTCCCAACGAACCGAAAACAGGGTAACAGAACATTACTGTGTTGTGCCACGCAGGGCACATAATCATTAAATACAGGAAACTTTGAGTTACTGTTACCGGATAACATTCCAGAGTGCACTAAACTGTGGGCGTGTGATCTAGTGATAAGCGAAATAAAATGTCTCATCTCCCACTTTCTGATGTTCACTTCTATAATTGCTAAACTGGTGGGGGCCTGTGCCGCCCCCTCCGGGGGATCAGGGGCTGCGACGGCCGGATGGGCTCGGCACCCTGTGTTTTTCCTTTTTTATACAAGAAATAGAGAGTAAGTACTAGGTGGAGAGATAGGATAGAAAGAAAAAGGATACCCCCTTTTGAGATGAGGGGTATTAGGTGGGGAGTCTAGAGTTGGGTCTCCAGGAGTGGGAGGGTTAAGAGGTGGGGTTTAGGACATGGTGTGTTGGGGGTGGGAGGGGGGGGGGGACCGGCAACCATGTCAAAGCCCACATTCGTTCTATAATGAGCCATGTCTGATCGGAGAGGGGGGGTGTCAAGGGTACCCCCAATTCCCCGTCTACTGAGGTCGTGTGACGTGGTTAGGTTTCTCCTCTGAGGGCTCTGCCTTCTGGTGAATATTTAAAGTGATTCCAGAGTTGCCATGTCTCTGTGTAGGTCTCATTCCTGTCTTGGCTCGAAAGGACAAGGTCTTCCATTAGGTTAATTTCCTCGACCTTCCTTAGCCACATGGCAACGGTCGGGGGTTGCTGGGACTTCCACAAAAGTGGAATGCAGGCCTTGGCTGCGTCCAGTAGGTGTCTGATGACCGACTTTTTGTATGCGCGGGTCGGGATGTTTGTGGCGTGTAGTAAAAAATATTTTGGTTTGTCAGGTACCTGGCGGTCTGTGAATTTCTGCACTATGTCACGGACTTCTCCCCAGTATTTCTGTAATGCCGGGCAGGCCCAGAAAATGTGAAGTAGTGTGCCTTTCTCTTTTTGGCATCTCCAGCAGGTGTCAGTAGTGTCGGGGAAGAATTTATGTAGGAGGTCCGGAGTCCTGTACCATCGCATAAGAATTTTGTAATTAGTTTCCTGTGTTTTGGAGCATAAGGATGACTTGTGTGTAAATGTGATGATAGATTGACGTTGGCTGGCATTAAGGTGGCAGTCTAGGTCTCTTTCCCATTTAACAAAGTTTGGGGGGTGGAAGTCACCAGTCGGAGTAACAAGCATATTGTATACCTGCGAAAGAGCGTGTGGCAGTGTCCCTGTGTCTGTGCATAGCGCCTCTAGAGGCGTTGTGAGGCCAGAGTCCGGTGTCGGGGGAGTCTGTTGTGTGAGATAGTGTCTCAGTTGTGCAGCCCTCAGAAAGTCCAGTTGATATAGTCCGTCGGGGTCTAACAATTCGTCATTCGTTCTCCACCCTCTCCCACTGCTGAAATGGGTGGCCAGACATAGTCCCTTCTCTCTGAGTGTCTGGAATCGTTTGTCGCTAATGCCCGGATCGAATCGAGGGTTTCCCAATATGGGGCGTAGGCCCGAGTGTCGGGAGAAGAGGGGGTCTTTAGATGTCAATTGCGCGCAGGTCTTGGCAGTCGTCCCTATCAGGGGGTGTCGTTTTAGGTCCGGGGGGAGGTCCGCATAGCACCATGAAGTCCCTTGAAGCAGTATCCCAGTCTGACCCTGCTCCAAGTTTGGCCATAGCTTGGTGTCCTTGTGCCTACACCAATCCAAGAGTCTGTTAAGGTGTACCGAATAGTGATAGGAACGGATGTCCGGCATTGCCAGGCCCCCGTAACGTTTTGGGAGTGAGAGAATTTTCCTTTGTATGCGGGGCCTCTTCCCCGCCCAGAGAAATTTTATGAAGGTCGTCTGGATTTGTTTAAAGTAGTCAGATGGGATCTGTATTGGGAGGGCCTGGAGTAGGTAGAGGAATTTGGGCAACACTGACATTTTGAGTATGTTGCAGCGGCCGAACCACGAATGGAGACCTCTGCCCCAGTGGTCTAGGAGTTTTTGTACCTCCTTCAACAGAGGGGGGAAATTAAGTTGGTAAAGATGAATAAGTTTGGGAGGGATCATTGTGCCGAGGTATTTCAAGGCTGTGTCGGTCCATTTTAAGTTAAAACTGTCCCGAAGTTGGGCGAGTCGGGGCTGTGGTATGTTCACACCCATCGCTACCGATTTAGTGAAATTTATTTTAAGGTTGGACAGTTGTCCATATTTACCAAATTCTCGCATCAGGTTGGGAAGTGACACTGTGGGGTTGGTGAGGGAGAATAGGAGGTCATCCGCGTATGCAGACACTTTATGTTGTGAGCTACCGATCCGTACACCGGCGATATCTGGGTTTTGCCTGACATGACACAGGAAGGGTTCCAGGGAGAGGGCAAAGAGTAAAGGTGACAGTGGGCAGCCCTGTCTGGTGCCGTTGGATATCTGGAACGGGTCGGAAAGCACTCCGTTCGCCCTGACTCTCGCCGAGGGAGCATGGTAAGCCGCCGAGATCCAATGGAGCATGTTGCGACCCACCCCTATGTGTTCTAGAGTGGCGTACATAAATTTCCAACTCACTCGGTCGAACGCTTTCTCAGCGTCGGTCCCGAGGAATACGCATGGCCTACGTTCACTGTTAACCACATGGAGGAGGTTCAACACCTTAATGGTGTTGTCCCTAGCCTCTCTGGTTGGGACAAATCCCACCTGGTCCCAGTGGACCAAGTGTGTCATGTGTGTTTGCAATCTCGCGGCTATTATTTTGGTGAAGATTTTCAGGTCGACATTTAGGAGGGAAATAGGGCGGTAGCTTCCACACTGGGAGGGGTCTTTGTCTGCCTTTGGGATTACTGAAATGTGAGCTTGTGTGGTGGAGGGGTGAAAAGTCTTCCCTGTGCTAAGGTTGTTGTATAGGTTGGCCATATGGTTGCCCAGATTCGGTAATAGAGTCCTATAATAAAGGATGGTAAGCCCGTCCGGTCCCGGGGCCTTCCCAGGTTTAGAGCTACCGAGAGCTGACTGGATTTCCGGGATCGTTATAGGTTCATCCAGTATTTCTCTGGCTCCGGGAGGGAGCACAGGCATAGAAGAGGAGGCAATATAGTCCGGCGCAGTGTCCCGGTTCGGCCGCGTTTCGGGCAGGTTGTAGAGGGAGGTGTAGAATGATTGGAATTCTCGGGCTATGTGTTGTGGGAGGGAGATCTTTTGGCCTGTGTGTGAGGTGATATGCGGAATGTATGTTGCATGTCTCTGTTCTCTCAGTGTCTGGGCCAGCCATTTACCGCACTTGTTCCCTGACTCATAAATTTTCCTGCGACATATCTGCAAGGCCGCCTTGGCTTTGAATTGCATGAGTTCCGTCACGCGGACCCGGGTTTCTTCGAGTTCTATCCCTAGCTGCCTAGTGGGTGACAATTTGTGGGCTGCTTCCAGCGTCTGTAACTTCTGTAGGCAGAGATTTAGTCTTTCAGTTCTCAGTTTTTTTAATCGCGAACCGTGCTTGATTAGCACTCCGCGGATCACTGCTTTATGAGCCTCCCACACAGTGCCGGGATCGCTGTCAGGAGTGCTGTTGGTGGCGAAATAGTGTCCCAGTTCTGTGTTTACATCTGCCAGGACCTCTGGGTCTCTTAACAGGCTTTCATTCAGTCTCCAGGGTGTGCGTGGTACCGTGTGAATGTCTGAGAGAGCGTAGCGCAAGGTGATCGGGGCATGGTCGGACCAAGTGATGGATCCGATGGTGGTATCCTCCACTGCCTGTAAGCATCTATGGGGGATCAGGAAGTAGTCAATGCGCGAGTAGGCTTGATGTGGCTTCGAGAAAAAGGTGTAGTCTCTCTCTCCCGAGTGGAAGAGCCGCCAAATATCAATCACCTGTGCCGTGTGTAGTGCAGCGCATATCCGTTTTCGCATGTCTCGTGAGGACGAGGACGTACCTGTGGAGGTGTCCTCATTGGGCGCAAGGGGGATGTTTAGATCGCCGCCTATTATCAATTGGCCCTCTGAAAATCGTGAGATTTGAGTAAGGTGTCGTTGTATGAACACGTCTTGGCGGTCGTTGGGTGCGTAGAGGTTGGCAAAAGTCACCTTCTCCCCCCCGATGTTACCCTTCAAAAGAAGAAACCGTCCCCCCGTGTCTGTCCGCGAGTCAATGTGTGTCCAGGGAACCCTGGCCGATATGAGAATAGAGACCCCCCTAGATTTCGCCTCCGTGTACGTTGAGTGGTAAACAGTCGGGTAATACTTGTTTTTCAGCAATGGGAGGTTATTTTCTTTAAAATGAGTTTCCTGGAGATATATTACGTCTGCCTTCATACGGCGCATGTCATTCAGTAACATCCTCCTCTTTTCAGGGGTGTTTAGGCCTTTCACATTTAGGGAAATTACTGTAAGAGTGTCCATGGTCGCGAGTCCCGGAGGGGGGGGGGGGGCGGGAGAAGTGTTAGAAGGCGGGGGGGGGGGCGGTGTGAGAGTAGCTAGATAGTAAGGAGGGGGGTTAGGGATTGAGAGAGTAGAGTAGTCCGCACTAGAGTGTGCGGTTTAGAAAAAAGCTAACAGAAGCCAAATCTGGCTAAGGCGCTCTCCAGGTTAATCCCGGGAACTGAGCGCAGGCCTAGGTGGGTTGGTGTTTGGGCAGGACCGGGGAGAGAGCCCCCGAACCTCCCCACCCACCCCCGCAATCAAATAGTGCTGTAGTCAGAACGGTAGCACCGGAACAATGATGCTATTCGCCCCCCTGGGGGGCTGTTAGCAAACCATTAGCAGCAACACATTTCAAACAGTGAAAACATTTCTTACAGTCCATAAGTTTAACATAAGTGCTTATCAGGGCATGGATCAGGGTTACAAAAGTATAGCTAACACTACCTCATCCTCCGTAGTCGGAGCAGTGATCCCCATGTCTTTCATCCCGCAGGTGATCAGATAACCCCTATATGTAGGTGTAATGCCCCACACTCCCCCCTCCGCCACGTCGGCCAGGGCCCGTCCCCCCCGGCCCCCGTCTCCCCCCCAACACCCCAGGCCGAACCCCAGGGGTAAAGTGGCTGCCCCCCCAGCTCCGGTTCGGCACCGCGGCATCCCCCCAAAACCTCGCCGCGAAGCAGCATCCAGCCCGGGAGTCTGATCACAAATAGAGCGGGGGATCCTCGGGTGGACCATTGGAATTCCTCCCCCCGGGTCCCCCCCGACATACCCCCATCAACCCAGCGTCACCGCAAAATTCCCAAAGCAGTTCAATTACAAGTGGTACCTGGTCCCAGATATCTGGAAGAGTCTGCCTGCAAGTCTAGAAAGGCCTACGATGGATTCGGGAACAGCTGCTGGTCGCATCTTGCCATATCTCCGGATATAGTTCCCTTCAGTCTGCAGGGGGAGGGGGGAGAGGTTGGCTCTCAGTGTCTCAGCCGGTCCGGGTCCCCAATCAATGCTCCGTAAGTAGGCCCTTAACAATAGGTTGGCGCGCGGGGGGGGGGGGGGGTACCGGTAGAGTCAAGTGGGGCAGCATACGGGTAGAAGGGTGGCAAGGGGCACATCATCGGTGGTGGGTAGTGCAGCTACAGGTGGATGGCCCCAGGGGCCTACTCACGGTGTTCTCCTCCGGAAGCGGCTCTGCGTCTCCGTCTGCCTCTCTGTTGGCGTGGCGGGGGGGGACCCCGCAGGGTGGCTCGACCTGAACGTCCCATCTGGCGTGGCAGGATTTGTAGCCAGTCCGGCACCTGTATCGGGGGGACTCCCAGAAAGCGAAACAGGGCTGGTAGGTCGTTGGCAGTCTGGAGGGTGAAAGCTTCGGCATCTCTGCGGAATGTAACCGAGAGTGGATAACCCCATCGGTATGTGAGGCCCTGTTGCTTGGCGAGGTCCAGTACCGGTCTCAGCATCGCCCTCCGTCGCAGCGTTGCCCTCGACAGGTCCGGAAGGATCCGCACGGCCTTCCCCGCAAACGTCACGTCACCGTGGTCCCACGCTCGGCGGAGAACGTTTTCCTTCTGCGTGTAGCGGTGGAAACGAACCACGACGTCCCGGGGCCTGTCTGGGTCTTCTGAGCGCGGTCCTAAAGCCCTGTGGACTCTGTCAAGCAGGATGACCGCGTCTCCGTCTTCCAACACCGTGCGGAATATCTCGCGGACCGCGTCTCCTAGTGCCTCCGTCTCTGTGTCCTCGGGGAGTCCACGAAGCCGCAAGTTCTGCCTGCGGCTCCTGTCCTCAATGTCCTCCAGGTGTAGTTGCAGGGCAATGGCAGTGTCCCTATGTTGATCCCGGGAGTGTTCGAGCGCCGTCACCCGTTGTTCCAGGGTGGTGACTGCTTCTTCACCCGAAGTAACCCTGTCGGCTAGGCCGGAGACTTCGCCTCTCGCCTCCTGAATGTCTCTTCTGTGTGTCTCCTCTAGGCGAAGGATCAGCGCTTCAATGTCCATCCTGGTAGGTAAGGCCTGTAACAGGGCCCTGATGTCTTGATCCTGTGGGGACGACATGGTGTCCAGATCTGGGTGTTGTGGGGTATCCCCCGGGATGTCTTCCCAGGCTAGGTGGTCCTCGGGGAGGAGGTCACTGTTTTCTGGTGTGTAGGCCCTCTGAGCTGCACGTGGGGAGCTCCGCGGTGCTGCGGCCTTGGCGCCGGGGGAAGCCTCCTGTAATTGACGAAAATAGCGGTGAAGAGCCCCCTGGTTCTGTCCGGAGGGGGTACCTCGGGTTGCTGCTCTGGTTCTGTGTCTTTTTGCGGATTGCATACCGGTTATAGATGAAGTTTTGCGGGGTATTGGACGGGAAGGCCGGGAGCTCTGAGAGAAAGCTGCCTCACTCGGCCATGTCCAAGCCACGCCCCGGGTGAATTTTTTTTAATTAAAAGTCAGCAGCTACAAATTAGCTGCTGTAATATAAGAACACTTGCCTGTCCTGGGAGCCTGCGATGTCGGCACCCAAAGCTGACCAATACATTGGCTCTGGGTGCAGGCGCTAGTGTTATATCAAGAAAAGCCCTCTTCTTCCGATGGGTATTGGCAGTAAGCAATATCACTCTAGCTCAGGGATATGCAATTAGCGGACCTCCAGCTGTTGCAGAACTACAAGTCCCATGAGGCATAGCAAGACGCTGACAGCCACAAGCATGAGACCCAGAGGCATGATGGGAGTTGTAGTTATGCAATTAGCGGACCTCCAGCTGTTGGAAATCTCTGCTCTAGCTGATATGTTGATCAGCTAGCCTGACGTCATCACGGCGCATGAGCGGATCGTTTGAGGCAGTACAGTATCTGAGAAATCTGCTAAGCGCAAAGGGAGAATGTAATTGTCATATTCTGCCTCACTATTGCAGGGCAAGTTGTGGCTGTGTTGAAGGGTGGGTTTTGTGTGTGTTTTTTAACCTGCCCTTAGACACAGCCAAAACAGGCCATTAAATACTCTCAAGCCGCTGTGCAACAGACCGAAAACTCGCCGCTTAATACCGCCAAAACCCAGCCCGCAACAGTGAGGCAGAATCTGACAATTTCATACTCTCTCAGCGCTTAGCAAATGTCAGATTCTGCCTTCGACAAACTGCGCATGCGCCGCGTTGACGTCACGCCAGCTGGTGAACATATCAGCTGGAGTGACGTTGCGCGTGTGTAGACCCAACAGAGGCATTTTTTGACGGAGGGCATTTCTCAATATAGCACCGGCATCCTTACTAGGGGAAACAGGAAGTGAAGCCTTGTGTTTCATACTGCGCATGGGCGAGTCCTGCAGTGCTTTCTGAATTGTCTCGTTGTCTTCTGGGACACACAGGTCGCAGAAGGTGACGGGGTAAAAAGGGCAAAAACACGCAGAAGTGACGTATGTCACCATGGCCCTGTGGGATGGAAGTTCTAAAGAAAATAGAAGAGAAAGGTATGGGGGGGGGGGGGGGGGGGGAAATGTAATATCCAAAAACGGATTTAGTTTTCTAAGGAGTTAAAAAAAAAATCCTGGAACTCCACTTTAGGTACATAAAAAAAAAATGAAGTTTAGGAGCAGTTGGGGGTTTTTGTTTCAGCAACCCCTTGAACTCTCCTCTGTTATCTTACATGTACACTCAGTCATTTATAGTAGTGTAGAGGCAGTTGAGGTTACAGGCGTTTTTGTGAAAACTGAAAAATCGCGCTCAGGATGATGATTTACTGCCATTTTAAAAGCCAAATGCTTGTAACCACGGTAAACCACGTTTGCTTTACTATAAGGTGACTAGATTTTTAAAATGAAATTCGGGGACATTTTTTTTAAAATGAAATTCGGGGACATTTTTTTTATTTTTTTACTAGTAATGGCGGCAATCCGCGACTCAATCCCCGTCGCCACTGCTGCACCACCTCACAGCCTGTTAAGTCTCACTCTTCGGGCACTGGCTACTACTGGGTGGGGAGCGGAGGAAGATCACAAAGGAAAGCCAAGGAGAGGGGGTTCACCCTTAAAACTACTCTGTGTGATCCCATCCAGCATACTGGCGTCAGCGCCAGTATGCTGTTGTTTTTTTTTTAATCTTCGTACTTACGGTTTAATTGATCATTTTATATTGTGCCTACCGCGGGTGAATGGCGCGTCTATGGAGCGTCACGGCTTCCGAAAATAGCCGACTAGCACTCGGGTATTCCCGGCGCTATACGGCGGCCGCGCACAGACCTAGGAGCTGACTGCACAGGCGCCGTATATATATCCGAGTCCTATTTCGGCTTTTTTCGGAGGGCGTGAAGCGCCATAGCCATTGGACTCGGATATATACGGCGCCTGCGCAGTCAGCTCCTAGGTCTGTGCGCAGGCGCCGGGAATACCCGAGTTCTAGTCGGCTATTTTTGCAAGCCGTGACGCTGAATAGACACGCCATTCACCTGCGGTAGGCACAATATAAAATGATCAATTAAACCGTAAGTACGAAGATATATAAAAAAAAACAGCATACTCGCGCTGACGCCAGTATGCTGGATGGAATCACAGAGTAGTTTTAAGGGTGTACCCCCTCTTTAATCCAAGGCAGAAGAACAATGCGAGAATGGACATGCACCCGAAACGAAAGAAAAATTCCCTCCACTCCAACCAGCACATGATCATCAGAAAGGGGCACAGATAATGGAAAAAATACACCCCCCTAAGCTAGTGGGGGGGGGGGGGTTGTTAATTTTTTTTAAAACATTTTTTTGCACTGTCTTTGAAATTGCCCCAGCCCTGTTCAAATCAAATCCGGGGACAAAACCGGGGACAGACTTGGTCCGGGGACAGTGTCCTTAATCCGGGAACTGTCCCCTGAAACTGGGGATGTCTGGTCACCTTAGCCTAGGGACCGGTGCGTGTCTGTTCGGGTGCGATTCCAGTCCGAATTTTTTGCCTAAATTCGCACCTAAATCGAACCCACATACGCACAGGACCCTTTCTGAATGTGGTCTGCGGGTACCTCGGACCTGTGTGAACCAGATCCATTGAGAGTCGGTCACACTCGCCTGTCATGCAAATTGGATGTGGAGAAACTTGCATCCAATTTGCATATATGTGAACCTGGCCTTAATTGAACAAGCTGAAGTTAGAAGTTGGTTGATGTACAGCTGCAACAGATTCTGTGTGCACCAGTTTTTAGTAAATCTCTTCTAATGTGAGGTAGATTTAGTAAAGCCGGAGCACTGTGTGAGCACAGGCATTAGTAAAGAAAGGCCCGCAGCAAATAGGAACTAAATAAGCGCAGGGCAGACATGACAGGGTGATAAGGGGAGCCAGGCGGTTAAGGGTTAACATTCAAAATATAGGGTCAGTTAGCATTTTCTCCTGATTGGTTCAGAAGAGGGTGTGACAGGGAGGGTCCTGGAGGTAGTTGGGGGATTGAAGTGAGTTGTCCCGGCACATTTGAGAGTAGACTTGGAGAGTAAAGCATCGCTGACAGAGCCATTTTCCTAAAAACAGAAAAATGGGGGCAAAATGAGTGATTTGGCTGAGGGCTGCGGAGGAGGAGCATGGCTCGGAGTGGATTCAGAGCCAGGTGGCTGCCGCTCTACATCTACGATCGCCTCCTCCATCTGCATGGTGCCGGAGCGTGCGGCTGTCTCCACTGGCGATGTGCCGGTCGGTGGAGTGGCCCGGCGTGGGAGAGACACTGCTGTGGACGCCGGCCTGTCTCCTGGTGCGGCCGGCGGCCCCGCTGTAAGATGCAATGCGGGGTAGGTCGGGCACGTCTGCCCGTGGTGCCAGTCGGGCTAAGAAGACCTCAGGGTCCCGGACGGGACCCGGGAGAGAAGCGGAGGACGTCGGCGGGAGGCGGGGCTCCAGTGCGGCTCGGGGGATCCCTGGGAGCCAGAGCGAGTCTGCTGTTGCTGCGGTCATGGAGGGAAGAGGCGGTCGCCCCCTGGTGGATCGGAGGTTGGAAAGGGAGGTCAGCAGCGACGATGATGGAGGACTGGATGATCGTGCGGCAGGTGCATCCGGATCGGCGGCTGGAGGGGTTCGGTGCCCCGTGCAGCCTGGTGAGTACATGTCTCTCCCTTTGTCTGTGTCCTCTGCTGATGTGTTGTCTGGGTCCAATGTTAGGGAGCAGGGGTCTGGGGTATGCAGGTGAATGTGGTGAGCGGGGATGAAGTGCTGGCCTGTTTCAGGGAATTGCTAGGGATGATGGAAGGCGCTCCGGTGATGGCATGGGACCCGCCAGGGGGGCAGGGGTGGTGGCTTGGGGTTCATCTTCCCTGCCGTCTTCTCGTTTGGGCGTGGCGGCTGGCACGCCGACGGAGGGCTCCGTGCTGGGCCCGGGGGCGGACAGGGTGCCTGAGGCGGACTTGTCGGCGGATAAGGTAAGTCTGGCGGATTCGGTGAAAGGGGAGGTGTATGTCTGCTTTAAGGGGCCGCTCGGCGCGCATCTTCGGCAGGAGGTGCGGGAATAAATTTGGACAGGGGAGTATGTGGAATTGTTTTCCCTTCTCCCTCTGGAACAGTTTCAGTTGGATAGGGTTAGGCTGGAGGAGGGCAGGAAGGACGAGGATGAGCGGCGGCGGTATAGGCTTATCCCGCTGACTTTTGCCAATTGGCTGCGGGCGTTCGCCATCTTCGCCAGCGTTATTGGTGAAAAGGCGCCGGAGACCACATTGGGACCACAAGGACATCAACCTATGGATTAGGCTGATGACTTCTGCTGGGATGGGGTCTTCGTTTTTTCCATGAGGGGCTGGCGTGACCTCCACCTTGGGTGCGCCGGCCGACTGGAAGAAGGGGTTGTGCTGGTTTTTTTAACGACGGCTCCTTCCGTTTCGGCAGCTCCTGTAGATTCAAACACGAGTGCTCGGGTTGCGGAGGTAGCCATTCGCTTACCCGCTGCTTTAAGCAAGGGAAGGGAGGTTTCGGGGATGCTTCTGGGAAGCGGGATGACGCCAGTCAGAGTGGCAAGGATGGTACCGTTTCTAAATGGGTACCCCGATTGGGCGGCGGCTCGCCTCTTGGACGTGGGTTTCAGGGAGGGTTTTTGCATTCCCTGCAGGTTATCTGCGGTTCCACCGTTTCCAAAAAATTTGCGTTCTGCGCTTCTTCACCCGGAAGTAGTTACAGAGAAACTTCTTAAGGAGGTGGCCCTGGAGGATGAGTGGCCCCTTTTCGTCTCCGCTATTTTCGGGTTTGGTGGTTTCGCCCTTGGGGGTGGTCCCGAAGAAAGAATCGGGCAAATTCTGGTTGATTCATCATCTTTCGTTTCCTAAGGGGGCGTCTGTAAACGATGGTATTGACCCGCTCGACTGTGCGGTTACCTATACGTCGTTTGATGCAGCGGTCTCTTGGGTGCGTCGATATGGCCGCGGTTCCCTTATGGCTAAGGCGGACGTCGAGGCGGCTTTTCGCCTGCTTCCAGTTCATCCCGACAGCATCCATTTGTTGGGTTGTCACTGGCAAGGTGCATATTTTGTCGATCGTTGTTTGCCAATGGGTTGTTCAATTTCGTGTGCCTTGTTCGAGACTTTTAGCTTTTGTTGAATGGGTGGTGCGGGATGTGGCCGGCGTGAACTCAGTTATCCATTATCTGGATGATTTTTTGTGCATTGGCCCATCGGATTCTCGAATTTGTGCGATTCTTTTGGGGACCTTGCAGCATATCGCGGACCGTTTTGGGATCCCGTTGGCAGCGGATAAGACGGAGGGCCCAACGACAGAGTTGGTTTTCCTGGGCATTACGATTGATTCGTTGGCCATGGAATTCCGCCTGCCGGTTGAGAAGGTGGTGGCACTGCGGGAGGAGGTCAGGGGGTCATGTGGTCGGCGGAAGATGCAGTTGCGGGAGGTGCAATCCCTGCTCTGGTCATTCCAATGGGCCGATCTTCAAGTGTGGGCTGTCTTTTTGGATGGCAAGCCCGGTGAGTAATGCAGATCTGGTCCTGTTTACCGATGCTGCGGGGTTGGCTGGTTATGGGGCTTTCTTCTGGAGACAGTGGAGTGCGGAGGGGTGGCCCGAGGAGTGGCGTTTGGCCGGTTTCCTCAAAAATCTGGTACTTTTGGAATTGTTTCCGATTGTCCTGGCAGTGGAGGTATGGGGGGAGGCTTTTCGCAATCGAAAGGTTTGCTTTCGCTGTGACAATATGGGTGTGGATTCGGCGATAAATTCACTATCGGCATCTTCCCCACCGGTGGTGCGGCTCTTGCGTCACTTGGTTTTGCTTTGTCTTAAACTGAATGCTTTGCTTTCCATCTATGCTGTGCATATTCCAAGTGTTTGCAACAAAGTAGCAGATGCTTTATCTTGCTTTCAGTGGGACGAGTTTCGTGCGTTGGCACCGGAAGCGGAGCAGCATGGGATGCCTTGTCCCCGGCGGCTTTGGAGGATTGATTTGGAGTCTCCGCTGGACTGATCCGGGATTCGTTGAGTGCCGCGACCTGGAGGGCGTACTCCAGGGCTTGGGAGGAATGGCTGGCTCTAGTGGAGGAGGTAGGCGTTGCGTTTGGTGATGTCACTTTATTGGTCCTGTATTTTGTCGGTCGCAATTTTGGGAGGGGTGTGTCGGCTTCTGCGGTTGATAGGAAATTGGCCGGCTTGGCTTTTTGTTTTAAATTGCTCGGGGTTCAGGATTACACTAAAGAATCCATGGTTAGGCAGGCGATGAAAGGCTACCGCAGAGGTTACCGGGTGTGTGATTCGCGGCGCCCGGGGTCTTTTTCGGTGTTAGGTTCTATATTGGACGTTTTGGGTTCAGTGTGTTCGTCTGCTTATGAACAGACTCTGTTTCGGGCGGCATTTTTGTTAGCATTTTTCAGTGCGCTTGGAGTCAGTGAGCTGGTCAGTCCCTCTAGGAGTCTAGGCGGTCGGGTGGGGGGTTGCTGGTTGGTGATGTGGTTGGTTTCTCTCCTGAGGTCAGGATTTGGATTCGGCGCTCTAAAACGGATCAGGGCGGGAAGGGTGCGTTGGTCCTCTTGTTTCGCGGTAATTCCCCCCTTTTCTCTCCGGTGCTGGCTTTCGAACAGTTCCGTTCGGTGGGACCACAGGTTGATGGTCCCCTGCTCGTGCATTCGGATGGCTCGTTCTTGTCGAAATTTCAATTTGTAGCAGTATTCCGGGCCTGCTTGGCGGCCGCTGGGCTTAACCCACTTGAGTATGCCTCACATTCTTTTCGTATAGGGGCGGCCACGGAGGTGTCACGATGGGGTTTGGGCAAGGCGGTAGTTAGATGGATTGGTCGATGGGAGTCTAATCGTTTCCGGACGTATATCCGGCCCCATTTATTGTGATTTAGATGGATGGGTGGGTCTGTTTTTTTTTTTTTTTTGTGTGTGTTTGTGTTGGTGTTGTCTGGTTCCTGTGGTGGTATACAGTTCTGTTTTCGTTGCAGGTGCCCCGCATTGCCTGGTTTGGATCCTGGGACACTCCTTTGTGTTTTGGGGGGCTAGGAGGGCAGAGGTCAGGTCGAATGGTCGACAACTGGGTATCCCCTGTGCTGTGGGTAGTGTTAGATGGATCGGGGTCCCGGGCATGCTGTGGGGCAGGGTGGTTTCTGAGGTCGCCCATTATGCTAGATTGGACAGGGCCCCCGACATTCTAATTCTCCACGTTGGGGGCAATGATTTGAGTCTTCGGCCAAGTAGGGAGCTGATTAGGGATGTGAAGTTCGACTTTAGTCGGCTTTCCCTAAGATGCTAATCGTCTGGTCTGATATTGTGGCACGTACTTCTTGGAGACTGGCCAGATCGGTGGAGAAGCTTTACAAAGCTCAAACAAAGGTGAACCGGGAGGTGGGTAGTTCGTAACGGGGGCTTAGTTATTCGCCATTTGGATTTGGAGACGGACACCTGGCGGTTTCTTCGGGGTGACGGTGTTCACTTGAACGCTGTGGGTACTGACCTGTGGCTGCTTGCGTTGGAGGATGGCTTGCAGCGTGCTTTTCGGGTGTGGAGGGGCACACAAGGGTGAGGTTTCACCCTTGTGGTGCTGTGGCGGTTGGGGTCCTTGACGGAGGTCTCTTTATGTTTATCGGTGGGGATCCATCTGAGGTATGGACTCCTCTGGTGTACGTAACAATGCGGTTATTTTAAGATTGGTGGGGTGTCTGAGGTCAGCTGGTTTTTAGGCTCCGAGTCGGTGCTTGCGGCTAGGGTCGCAGAGCAGCTAGCTGGTGCCTCAGGCACAAGAAATGGGACAAGTTGGCACAGTCAGGGACCTCCAAAACATCTTGAGTTATGTTTGTTTTATATGAGAAATTATGTTTAATAAAGGCCGTATTCAGCCATTTTAACTCCACACTTGTGTCTGTGTTTTTCTCTTAGGCCTCGTACACACGATGATATGTCCGCTCAAACTTGTCCGACGGACAGTTTAGAGCGGACATGTCTCATCGGATTTCGGTCCGATGGCGTGTACACACCATCGGATCAAAATCCCCGCCGGCAGACAGCGTTGTGACGTTATGTCCGTACTAACCAGCGGACATATCCGACGGACAGGTTTGTAGCGGACAAATTTCAAAGCATGCTTTGAAATTTGTCCGATGGACAAACCTGTCCGCTAGCCCGTACACACGATCGGATTTGTCTGCTGAAACGGTCCATCGGACCGTTTTCAGCGGACAAATTTGATCGTGTGTACGCGGCCTTAGGTTAAGAAAGGGGGGTGGAAAATGGAGGGCAGGCATAGATGGTAGTTGGTGGTCATGTGAGCTCTTATCTACCCTAGTCATGTGCATTCCTTGTACGAAGTGATTGGTATCTACCAGAGTGGTTGTAGTCATGAGGGTATACAAGTTTTGTGTTCCAAGTTTTAGAACAGGATGACTGAGAATTAAAAGCAAAAGAGAAGTGTGGAGACCTGACTGTGGATATTGTCGTTTTATAGAGAAAATGGGCGCAGAGCCAGTGAAAAGAATGCATGGTATATGTTGTAGATCAGCCATTCTCAACCAGGGTTCTGTGGAACCCTGGGGTTCCTCCAGAGGTGGCTAGGGGTTCCTTGAGCTGTGGCAGATTTACCTCCTGTTTGATGGTGCCTACATAGTTCTGAGCAAATTCCACTTAGAGGAGCCAGTGGTATTACACCAATGATCTTCAAGTTCATAGTTCTCTGTAAGGGAGGCATTCTTACCACTACTGTAAAACAGGGCATTCTTCTCACTGACCACCAAAGTCACGGACATTGTTCCCACTTACCCCCAATGAATGGTTTTTATCAAGGGTTCCCCAAGCCCTGAAAATAATTTTTAGGGTTCCCCAGCAGTAAAAAGGTTGAGAAAGGCTGTAGATGATTGGCATAACATGGAATTGAGTGCCAAATGCTGAAAACTGGTATCTTTTTCTTTAACCACTTCCCGACCGCCGCATGTAGATATACATCAGCAGAAGGGAACGTTAAGGCAGATTTACATGCGGGGAGCGTTTCTAGCCGCCCGCTCGCGATCGCTCCCCGGAGCTGAAGAACGGGGAGAGCCGTATGTAAACACGGCTTCCCCGTGCTTGACTGTGGCGGCTGCATCGATCGAGTGATCCCTTTTATAGGGAGACTTAATCGATGACGTCAGACCTACAGCCACACCCCCCTACAGTTGTAAACACACACAGGGAACACACAAATCCTACAGCGCCCCTGTGGTTAACTCCCAAACTGCAATTGTCATTTTCACAATAAACAATGCAATTTTTAAATGCATTTTTTGCTGTGAAAATGACAATTGTCCCAAAAATGTGTCAAAATTGTCCGAAGTGTCGGCCATAATGTCGCAGTCACGAAAAAAATCGCTGATCGGCGCCATTAGTAGTAATAAAAATAATAAAAATGCAATAAAACTATCCCCTATCTTGTAAACGCTATAAATTTTGCGCAAACCAATCGATAAACGCTTCTTGCGATTTTTTTTTTTTTTTTTTTAACCAAAAATAGTTTTTGGGCCATATTTATTATAGCAAAAAGTAAAAAATATTGCATTTTTTTCAAAATTGTCGCTCTATTTTTGTTTATGCGCAACAAATAAAAACCGCAGAGGTGATCAAAAAGAAAGCTCAATTTGTGGGGAAAAAAGGACGCCAATTTTGTTTGGGAGCCACGTCGCACGACAGCGCAATTGTCTGTTAAAGCGACGCAGTGCCGAATTGTAAAAACGCCTTTGGGCATTTAGCAGCATATTGGTCCGGGGGCTTAAGTGGTTAATATTTCTCAAGTTTGTTTCCTCTAAAGCCAAAGTGGGAGCTTGGCTGCCGCTGGGCCTGTGACAAAATGGCTGCCACCAAGTGCCTGAGGTAAAATTTCCTTATGTACCAATTGTACATGTATGTTTAACCCCAAATCCATATATTTTCACATGGCCGTGTTACTAAAGAGGGATATTTGGGGTTTCTGGATGTAACAAGTAAAAAATAAAAAAATAAATAAAAGAGAATGTTTGTTTTATTTTTTTTTCCCAAAAATATATTTTTGGTATTGTATTGTAAATCCTTTCACCTTATAAAACTGTTATTTGGTACTGGAGCTCAGTGTCAGCCTGCCTTTGCTGAGTGGGTACGCTGGAACTTGTGGCTCCTCTGGTGTTTTGAAGTGTGAGGTGTATCAATCCTGACTGCGATAAGGGAAGTGGGACCACAATAACCAGCATGCCACGAACTCAGAGGATCTGGACGTTCTGGCTAGCAAAAGGCTAACCATATTCTGAAAACTAGTTAAAGGGAACCTGCCAAGGTTGGATATACACACACTGCCATTGCTGACTTGTCTTTCACCGTGCGTGTTCCTGGGGCTGTCACTTTCATCCTGACTCCATTACATTCTGAGGCAATGGCAGGTCATCTTCATACTTGTCCCAGGTCAGTGATTCTTACAGGACATGCCCTGCCAAACGAAATTGGGCAATGGCAGCTCCTTCTTTTGCGACAGTTTCCTTTTGAGAGCTTGTTCATTTTGTTGCACATGCATTTATTTTTTTGACACGTTGGTGTGTGTTGCATGGTGTGAATCCTAAACGTGTCCCCCATTAAATAAAATGGACACCCCTGACTTTTTTTTCGAATGCACTTCTGCATGCGTCGTAATTGGTGATCACCCATCCTCATGCACCCTATACATGTGCCAATTTTTTGAGGCTTTCAAATTAGAAAACCCCAAATTTTCTGAAGGACCTTCCGCAATCTGCCACTCCCGTTTCCCATTGTTCCCAAACTTCCGTGGCTAAATGTTCTGAACTGGGTTGGACCGAAAATGACCTTGAGGAGGTCAATTTCCAACACAATGCTGATTGCTCATCAATGGGAAAACCATTGTGGAAGATCGTTGCAGACCTTTGCAGTCACCATTTTTAAATGCTTCTGAAGTTGGGCCGCCATTGGTTTCCATGCATGCAGGATTGTTTCCCGCGGAGTCGCAGGGCTTTCAGACCTAGTCATGTGACTTCTGTTCCCACACACAGCTTGGTCCGCACCCCGGCACTTAGACCACTACTTTTTAGAGACACTACTCGCACATATAAAAGGGCATTTTACCACAAAAAAATGCAATCGCATTTCTCGTGGTCCGTCTCGAACGCCTGAAGGCATCAAGGCGGCCCCAAACTGTCCACTAACTCCCTTTAGTGCTGCAGGACAAAATGGCCGTTCCCCACTGACTCCTGCTAGTGCTGCTACTTATTGCACCGTATCTAGCTCCCTCCAGCACTTAAGGGGTTACAGAAGATATAAAACTATCTTTATTCCTTTTTTTTTTTTGGAAAAGTAAAAAATATGAATTATCCCTAATGTATTGTAAATAGGAAACATACAGTATATTGCCTATTTTCTGTAAATAGTGTTCTCAGCGTCTAATTGTCCAAATCATTTTGATGGCATATTTTTATATAACTTGTCTGAAGTCCCTCCCCCCCACCCTCACATGGAAGTTGTAACCACTCCAGCACCTTCGAGGGATGGTTCGCGTCCTCTCGGTGTACCGTGTGAGTTGCTATGACTGCCATATTACTCCAGTACTTGTCTTTTTATTTTTGTCACTGTGGATTCTTTGTAAATAAAGTTCACTTGTGTTGAATCGTGCAAGTTGTGAGTTGTTTATTTTCATACATTACAAGAAGTAAAGAGTTTAAAAATGTAAATGAAGACAGATACACAGGGTTTACCCTTCTGGGACTGCTGGCAAAGGGGTGGGTACTATTGAAGAAAAGGTAAGTTTAGCTTTAACCACTTGCCCACTGGCCACTTATACCCCCTTCCTACTCAAGCCAATTTTCAGCTTTCAGCGCTGTCGCAGTCATGCTACACTACCCAAATTACATTTTTATTTTTTTTCACACATATAGCTTTCTTTTGGTGGTATTTAATCTCTTCTGGGTTTATTTTTTTTGCTAAATAAACAAAGACCGAAAATAGTGAAAAAAAATGTTCATAGTTTGTTTTAACCACTTCCATAGGGGGCACTGCTACCCTGTACCCAAACTAAATTTGTATCATTTTGTTCCCACAAATAGAGCTTTCTTTTGCTGGTATTTGATCACCTCTGAGATTTTTATTTTCTAAAAAAAAAAAAAAAGACTGAAAATTTTGGAAAACAAATGCTTTTTTTTTTTTTTTGTTACAAAACTTTGTAAATAAGAAAGTTTTCTCCTTCACTGATGGGCACTGATAAGGCGGCACTGATGGGCACCGATGAGGTGGAATTGATGGGCACTAATATGCAGCACTGATGGGGCACTGATAGGCGACACAGGTGGCACAGATGAGCACAGGTAGGTGGCATGGATGGGCACAGGCGGCACGGATGGGCACTGATAGGTGGCACGGATTGGCATTGGCACTGATAGGTGACACAGATGGGCATCGATGTACTGTATTATATTGTACTTATGGATGCCAATCAGTGCCAAACAACAATGCCTTCCAATCAGTTATGCCCATTGTGGGCACTGATTGACATCAATTTTGGGCACTGATTGGCATCCCTGGTGGTCTAGTGACAACGATGAGGCTGCACTAAAAGGGGGCCCTGATGGGCAGATGGGTACTGGTAGGCGACACTGATGGGCACTTATAGGTGACATTGATAAGGAGACAGTGGTGGACACAGATTGGCAGCAGTGGTGGGCACAGATTGGCAGCACTTTTACAGGAGTTGATTATCGGCTCTTTTCTCCTCTTCTCGACACGCTGACAGCATGAGAAGGAGCGGTGAAGAGAGCCGGTAACCGGTTTCTGTTGACATCGTAATCCGCTGTGATTGGACACTTAGGATATTACCAGCTCTCTGAAGGCGCCTCCTCTCCCCCAATTCAATGTTCTGTAAAAATACCCCCTTATGCCTTGATGTACTTCCATAGAACCCGTCTGTCCAGACAGTATGATTACCTGCTGACTTGACACCAACCACAGGCACTTTCAATTTTCAATAGGACAAAAGTTGAATCCAACACACTTTCACATCAGATAGTACCAGTAAAGTGCCATAGTTGCCAACAGTGCCGATTTGCCCAGGACATTCCCGGAAATTAGGTCAATGTCTAAATCTGAAAATGTCCTGGGCAAAATCTCAAAAACCACGCCTTTGTCCCGGACATCGGGACAGAGGCGGGTGGCAGGGGAGTGATGCAAGTTTAGCACCAAGATCGGTATTCACTTGCAGCATCTGTGCCGGTTTGAGCCACAACAAGCCGAAGGCGGAGCTGCTGCCGCTGCCGAACAAGGGACAAGGCGGACAGCTGGACACAGTCCACAGGTGGTGAGCGGAGGAAAGCTCTGGGACTGCATTGATCGGCTCTGATCGCCACTGACGAGACGGCTCTGATCGCCACTGACGAGACGGCTCTGATCGCCACTGACGAGACGGCTCTGATCGCCACTGACGAGACGGCTCTGATCGCCACTGACGAGACGGCTCTGATCGCCACTGACGAGACGGCTCTGATCGCCACTGACGAGACGGCTCTGATCGCCACTGACGAGACGGCTCTGATCGCCACTGACGAGACGGCTCTGATCGCCACTGACGAGACGGCTCTGATCGCCACTGACGAGACTCCGTTGATGGGCTCTGATGAGCCGCAGTGGCTATTCAATAAAATTAAGACCTTTTAAGAGCAACAACCGAAGTGCGGATCATTTTTTCTACATTACTCTACTCAGCCAGTGACTGTGGATCGAGCACCTGGGAGCTTTGCTATCTTTGTGTTGTATGGGTAGTTGCACTGACTTTTCTGTTTATACATTGATAAGCTCTGATGAGACCGCTCTGAAGGGCATTGATGAGATTTCATTGATGGGATCTGATGGACACCAATGAGACAGCATTGCTGGGCACTGATGAGACAGCATTGCTGGGCACTGATGAGACAGCATTGCTGGGCACTGATGAGACGGCATTGCTGGGCACTGATGAGACAGCATTGCTGGGCACTGATGAGACAGCATTGCTGGGCACTGAGACTGCATTAATGGGCACTGATGAGACTGCAGTAATGGGCACTGATGAGACTGCAGTAATGGGCACTGAGACAGCAGTGATGGGCTCTGATGAGATGGCTCTGATAGCAAACAAAGACAAATCTCCTGCGCTCCGGTATCTCTTGCTATGGGGTGGTGTAATCCAATTAGACGGTATCTTCCAGAGTCTTGCAGCCCTCCTCAGAATCGTGGGAATTCATGAAACTAAGAGCAGAAAGAAAAAGAACGGAGGGCGCACCGACCTAGTGTGATACCGTTTGGGTAACTTTTATTAAAATATTAAAATCAATCATTATACTCACAATTTGAGTTTTAAAATAGAGCCTTGAAAGACCGCGCTATCTTTCAAGGCTCTATTTTAAAACTCAACTTGTGAGTATAATGATTGATTTTAATATTTTAATAAAAGTTACCCAAACGGTATCACACTAGGTCGGTGCGCCCTCCGTTCTTTTTCCTTATGGCTCTGATAGGCACTGATTAGACAGCATTGATGGGCAGTGATGAGATGGCTCTGATGGGCACTAATAAGGCAGCAGTGATGGGTACTGAGACAGCATTGATGGGCACTAATGGGACAACATTGATGGGCACTAATAAGATGGCAGTGATGGGCTCTGATGAGACTGCATTGGTGGGCTCTGATGGGCACTGATGAAACTGCATTGGTGGGCTCTGATGGGCACTGATGAAACTGCATTGGTGGGCTCGGATGGGCACTGAGACAGCAATGATGGGCACTGATGAGATGGCTCTGGGCACTAATAAGGCAGCAGTGATGGGCACTGAGACAGCATTGATGGGCACTAATGGGACAACATTGATGGGCACTAATAAGATGGCAGTGATGAGCACTAATGAGATGGCAGTGATGGACTTTGATGAAGTGCTGTGACCAAAAGATGCGATCGCTCTACTGGTTTCGTCGCTCTGGAGCGCGCTTCTATTTTCTATTTGTCAGAACGCTGTACAGAGTAGACACTGTGAATGCCTGTTACCCCTACAGTGCCTTGCAAATTTTTTCGCCCCCCTTGAACTTTGCGACCTTTTGCCACATTTCAGGCTTCAAACATAGATAGATATAAAACTGTAATTTTTTTGTGAAGAATCAACAACAAGTGGTACACAATCATGAAGTGGAATGAAATTTATTGGATTTTTCAAACTTTTTTAACAAATAAAAAACTGAAAAATTGGGCGTGCAAAATTATTCAGCCCCCTTAAGTTAATACTTTGTAGCGTCACCTTTTGCTGAGATTACAGCTGTAAGTCGCTTGGGGTCTCTATCAGTTTTGCACATCGAGAGACTGACATTTTTGCCCATTCCTCCTTGCAAAACAGCTCAGTGAGGTTGGATGGAGAGCAGTTTTCAGTTCTTTCCACAGATTCTCGATTGGATTCAGGTCTGGACTTTGACTTGGCCATTCTAACACCTGGATATGTTTTATTTGTGAACCATTCCATTGTAGATTTTGCTTTATGTTTTGGTTAATCTCTGTCCCAGTCTCAGGTCTTTTGCAGACTCCATCAGGTTTTCTTCCAGAATGGTCCTGTATTTGGCTCCATCCATCTTCCCATCAATTTTAACCATCTTCCCTGTCCCTGCTGAAGACAAGCAGGCCCAAACCATGATTCTGCCACCACCATGTTTGACAGTGGGGATGGTGTGTTCAGGGTGATGAGCTGTGTTGCATTTACGCCAAACATAACGTTTTGCATTGTTGCCAAAAAGTTCGATTTTGGTTTCATCTGACCAGAGCACCTTCTTCCACATGTTTGGTGTGGCAAACTTTAAACGACACTTTTTATGGACATCTTTAGAGTCGGTTCTCACTGGGGCGACTTGGGATCAGACTTGAAGTCGTCCCAAGTCGCGCTGTCCAGAAAAGCAATGTTAGTGAATGGGAGCGGTGTTAATACACACTACTCATGTCGCTCCGACTTCAGAAGAGGTTCCTGTACTACTTCAATCCGACTTCTAGGCGATTTGTACCCATTGATTTCAATGGAAGTCGCTTCCAAGTCTGATCACTGTTTTAATTGAAGCTACTTTCCAGGAAGATAACATACATTTCTCAGGCAAACCCCTCCCTCCCCTTCCCTCTCCCAGAGCTGATTGTTGTTTTATTGGCCACTGGAATGTCTCCTGACCTGAAAAGGACTTCAAGTCGTGTTGTAAATCGCCCCAGATCACCCTGTGGTTCATGCTCAAGTCGTGTTGAAGTTGCTTCTGAAAGTCGTGCTGGAAGTCGTGTCGCCCCAGTGTGAACCGACTCTTAAGAAATGGTTTTCTTCTTGCCACTCTTCCATAAAGGCCAGATTTGTGCAGTATACGATTGTTGTCCTATGGACAGAGTCTCCCACCTCAGCTGTAGATCTCTGCAGTTTATCCAGAGTGATCATGGGCCTCCTGGCTGCATCTCTGATCAGTCTTCTCCTTGTATGAGCTGAAAGTTTAGAGGGACGGCCAGGTCTTCGTAGATTTGCAGTGGTCTGATACTCCTTCCATTTCAATATTATCGCTTGCACAGTGCTCCTTGGGATGTTTAAAGCTTGGGAAATCTTTTTGTATCCAAATCCGGCTTTAAACTTCTCCACAACAGTATCTCAAACCTGCCTGGTGTGTTCCTTGTTCTTCCTGATGCTCTCTGCGCTTTAAACGGACCTCTGAGACTATCACAGTGCAGGTGCATTTATACGGAGACTTGATTACACACAGGTGGATTCTATTTATCCTCATTAGTCATTTAGGTCAACATTGGATCATTCAGAGATCCTCACTGAACTTCTGGAGAGAGTTTGCTGCACTGAAAGTAAAGGGGCTGAATAATTTTGCACACCCAAATTTTCTGTTTTTTATTTGTTAAAAAAGTTTGAAATATCCAATAAATTTCATTCCACTTTATGATTGTGTCCCACTTGTTTCTTCACCAAAAATTTAAGTTTTATATCTTTATGTTTGAAGCCTGAAATGTGGCAAAAGGTCGCAAAGTTCAAGGGGGCCGAATACTTTCGCAAGGCACTGTATATGGGGGACTGGATCTGGTGAGTGCGGGATCTATCAGACCATAGGGAGAGAGCACTGAGTGAGTCACTGAAGATATTATTTATTTTTGTACGCAGCACTTTTTGCATGAAGTTGGATTACATTTTTGGAAATGGACTTTTCAACTATTTTCTATTTTGTTTTCAGTGATGTGATGTTTTATTTATCTATTTATTTAATTATTTATGCATTTGTCTAACAGAATATATGGTTAGCACTATTAGAGCACTAGCACTTTATTATATTCACTGATTGGGAATCCATCTATTGTTGCACTTTTTACATTATAACTATTATGCCGCGTACACACGATCACTTTATGTGATGAAAAAAAACGACGTTTTCTGTGAAGTAAAAAACGACGTTATTGAAATTTCACTTTTCAAAGACGATGTTGCATACACACCATTGTTTTTTTCACAAAAAGCGATGTTACGTTCACCATTCTTTTCCATTGAAGCTCGCTTCATAACTAGCTTCTGGGCATGCGCGGGTTGAAAAACTTTGTTTTAAACGACGTTTTTTGCTACACACGGTGACGTTTTGTGAAACAAAAAACGACGTTTTGAAAAACGACACATAAAATTGAAGCATGCTTACATTTTTTTTTTTTTGTTGTTTTTTACAAGACATAAAACGACATTTTCCCCTACACACGGTCAATGAAATTGACGTTTTTAAAAACGTCATTTTTTTTTTCATCACATAAAGTGATCGTGTGTACGCGACATTAGAGGAGGCGCCATCACCTGCATACCATCTTTGTCAGCTGAATTAAAATAAGGCATCTCCTTTTTTCATGCAGCATTGTTCTGACTGAGAAATTGGGCAGTGCCGTTTTAAACCCAGTTTCTCAGAGTCGCTCCTTGCTCACATTATCACTAAGGCCCCTTTATCACAGGATGTCCAATCAGGTCTGGCTGTCAGTCTTTTAGGCGGACCTAATGGGAAGGTCCATGCATCCCTATGGACGGACGAATGTAAACACTCTTTTTTTTAACTACACCCCATTTAAGCCACGCCCAATATTTAGCGTAATTTAAACCACGTTCATTTTTGCTGTGGGGCGCTTTGCTTATTTGTTTACTGCATCATACATGCACACAAAAATGGATGCCCCGCCCCTTAACCACTTCCATACAGGGCACTTATACACCCTCCTGCCCAGACCAATTTTTAGCTTTCAGCGCTGTTGCACTTTGAATGACAATTGCGCGGTCATGGAAAAAATTTGAAAGAATAACTGCGCTAATACGTCAAAACAACCTGTGATGAGACAGATAAATAATGTGTTAGGCTTAAAGAGCAAATATGTGAAGCTGCACCTTACTGCGTGACATTAAACAATGATAACATAGGGGAAAAAAAACAAGTTGCGCTACACATAATAGATCAACATATATGTCTGTGACAAAATCACATGAGAATTTATGACTTAACATATATTCGTATAACATTCAAAAAAAATCTCAAGAAAAATGTCCTTAAGTGATGAATGTAGTGGCAAAGTCTTTCACCAGTGAAGGAAAAAAAAAAAAAAAAAGTCCACAATTGGAAAATCAGATTAAGAAACACCAATTCAGTGAGTGACAATCCAATAAAAGAAATCCACCACCAGAGTAAGTGAATCTGCTTACCAAATTCCCAGCGGTCCCTTAATCGTAGGGGACCCCAGGTAGCATGTAGGTTTTAAACTGAAGGAGCTGCAGGCTGGATGGACGCTGTACGATGACAATCACCGCCTCATTCCAATGGGTAAAAAAACCTTAGATGCCGTGTAACATAGAAAAAAAATATAGGGGGCCGCAATAGTGTAAAACCATTGGATAAAATTTGTATTTAAAACAAGACAAGAAAACACTCGCATAGCCATTCAGTCTGGTGCTCCGGCCGGAAACAAACAGACTACCCGTCCAAAAAGGATAGAACTACGCAGTCAAAGGGGGGTGATGCCGATGTACCGCACGTTCCGCCCAACCAGTTTCCAATTGCGCGGTCATGCTACACTGTACCCAAACTACATTTTTATTATTTTGTTCCCAGAAATGGAGATTTCTTTTGGTGGTATTTGATCACCTCCTGGGATTTTTATTTTCTGCAAAAAAAATTACTGAACATTTAGAAAAAAATGTTTTTTTTTGTTTCAGATATAAAACATTGTAAATAAGTATGTTTTCTCCTTTATGGATGGGCACTGATGGTACTGCACTGACAGGCACTGATAAGGCGGCAACGATGAGGTGGTGTAATGAATGGGCACTGATAGGTGGCATGGATGGGCACTGATAGGTGGCACTGATAGGCGGCACGGATGGGCATAGATGGGCTCTGATAGGTGGCACTAACGTACTAATGTATGTGTTGTACTAATGGATGCCAATCAGTGCCAAACAATGCCTTCCAATCAGTGATGCCCATTGTGGGCATTGATTGGCATCCATTGTATGCACTGATTGGCATCCATTATTCGTGATTGTCATCCCTGGTGGTCTAGGGTGGCATACCTGTGGTGGGCATCCCTGGTGGTCTAGTGGCATCCCTGGTGGTCCAGTGTGGGCATCCTCAGTGGGGGGGCTGTGCTCAAACCCCCCCTGTCAGAGGAGCAGCGATCGGCTCTCCTCTACTCACGTCTGACAGACTGGCTGATCACGTAGTAAAGAGTCTCCGTCAGATTGACACCCTGCAACAATGATCGCTGCAATGTGCGCCCCCGGGGACGCACAGCGGCTCGATATTCTGAGGACGTCATATGATGTCCACTCAGGATATTGAAACCACTTTGCCGACGTCTTTTTGCATAAGGCGGGCGGCGAGTGGTTAATCACCATACTGCTCCGCCTACATTGCCTTTCCGCCAAAAGTTGTCCCTATAAATTTTTGCCAAATGTTGGCAGCCATGCATGCCACAGAGGGTGTTTTTCTAGTCTTTTTGAAGTGTAATAAGACAATGACTTTCCTAAAGCCTGTATGTGGAGACCTAACAGCATGGAAGAAACAGGGAACGTCTAGTTAGGAGCAGTGGCGTAGTGTGGGTTAAAAACACCCGGGGCAAGGCAAGTAATTTGTGCCCCCCTAATCTTCCCTTCCTACAATAATACTTTTAGTACTTCCTGAGTCCCTTCCCTTCTTACAATAGTATCGACCCCCCCCCCCCCCCCCGATTCCTCCACTACACTACCCACAACACTATACACACACCACTATACACACACCACTACACTACCTACAACACTATACACACACCACTACACTACCGACAACACTATTCACACACCACTACATTATACACACACCACTACAGACAGTCCCATTGGTGTCAACTGGGGTGCAGCGGCTGTACCCAATATGACATCTGTGTGGGTGCCGACGCATGGTCCTAAACGCACCCAGGGTGTGTACACGCAACTACACCCACATGGATGTCCTTTTGGGGTAAACGCAGTCCCCACACAGGGTACAGAGTCATATGCCGCGTACACACGGTCGTTTTTTGCGATGAAAAAAAAACGTTTTTTTAAAACGTCATTAAAATTGATCGTGTGTGGGCAAAAACCAAAAAAAAATTCCAACATGCTTGAATTTTTTGTGTAGTTTTTCAAAACATCGTTTTTGTGTCATAAAAAGTGATGGTGTGTGGGCAAAACGATGTTGAAAACAACGTTTTTAAAGCCGCGCATGCTCAGAGGCAAGTTATAAGACGGAGCTTCAATGGAACAGAGTGCCGTCGAACGTGTCTTACGTCACCACGCTTTGCTAGAGCATTTTGAAAAAACGATGGTGTGTATGCAACATCGTTTTGGAAAATGAAGTTTGAAAAACGTTGTTTTTTTTCCATCACAAAAAATGATCGTGTGTACGCGGCAATACACATCATGTGAGTGAGGCCTTGGACTTCTCCATAAAGGATCTTACTGGCGGGAAGAGTTCTCATTTCCCCAGCAGAGAAAGCCTAAAGAAAGCTGGAAAGACTTCTCCGACCTCTGAAGACAAGAAGAGTTCCAACCTCCCCTTATAGCCGGCCCAACAAATGCCTGAAAAACATTCTGGCCTCCAACCTCCCCTCATAGCCAGTCCAACACATGCCAAAAAAACATAATGGACTCCAAACTTCACAACATAATCAACTACTTAATGTCGATAGACAATACATCATTCAAATATAACCGCCTATAAAAAAAAAGTGCCTGAGATATTGGTGTTAAACAGCCTGCTAGGCCCAGGGGAAACCAAACCAAGCCCCCCCAAAAGTTGCCTCATATCAAAGAGTTGCCAAGAGTGTAAATGTAGATATTAAGATTTAAGGTTAATCAAAAATATCACATTGGAAAGGGCAAGGTAGAACAGGGAGGTGTGGAAGAGGGAGGGGGGTTGCACTCTGGTGTATCTTTGATGCGTTTATATGCACGGTATTGAGTTTCTGATGAATTTAGATGCAATCTGGTGTATTTTTGATGTGTTTAAATGCTCTCTGGTGTATTTCTGATGCAAATAGATGCACTCTGGTGTATTTTTAAATGCGTTTAGATGCTCTCTTGTGGTTTTTTATGCGTTTTAGATGCACTGTGGTATATATTTGATGCCTCTTCTGGTGTGTTTTTAATGCGTTTAGATGCACTCTTGTGTATTTTCAATACATTTAGATGCTCTCTGGTGTACTTTTGATGCATTTATATGCTCTCTGATGCATTTAGATGCACTTGTGTGTTTTTGATGCGTTTAGATACACTGTGGTGTATTTTTGATGCATTTAGATGCTCTCTGTTGTAATTTTTATGCATTTTGATGCACCCTGGTGTATTTCTAATTCATTTAGATGCCCTCTGGTGTTTTTTATGCTTTTTAGATGCTTTCTGTGTATTTTTTTTTTTTATACATTTAGATGCTCTGTTGTATTTTTGATGCGTTTAGATACACTATGGTGTGTTTTTTTATATGTTTGGATGTACTCTGGTGTGTTTTTGATGAGTTTAGATGAACTCGATTGTATATATGATGTGTTTAGATGCTCCCTGTTGTATTTTTGATGCGTTTAGATGCACTCTGGTGTGTTTTTGATGCGTTCATTCTTTATTCCACTGATAATATATGCTCAGCATTGACCTTGTATAGTGCTTTTCTCTCTGGGGACTCCAAGTACTTGGAGATGGCGTTGGCCGGGAATTGAACCCAGGTCAGCTGTTGGGAAGGCAGCTATGCTCACCACTGCACCACCAACGCAAGGTAGCATGTCTTTGTTGTGTGAGAGGAAACCAGAGTATCCGGAGGAAACCCACGCAAACACAGGGAGAACATGCAGTTAGTGTCCTGTTTAGGATTTGCACCAAGGACCCCCGTGTTGCAAGGCTAACCACTAAGCCTCTGTGCTGCCCATAAACAGACTCTATATTCTCTCAGGCCTGCCCCCGCAGAGCGGGGTACATCAGTTAATACACATTTTGCGAGTGAGGCCTTGGATTTCTCCATGAATTACCTCAGTGGTGGGAAGAGTTCTAATTTTCCCAGCAGAGAAAGCTTAAAGTGGATGTAAACCCCAAAAACATTTTTTTTTTTTTTGATGTCACAATGTAGAGTATAAGATTTCCTATCATCTGTGCCCAGTCTTGCCACACACAGTTAATCCAGCGCTGAGTAATCCTCTTTTAAATTTCAGTGCAAATTAACAGAATTCCAGAGAAAAACCTGCCAAATTATAAAGTCCGGATCTCTGTTATTGCTTTCAGTAACCGGTTATTTACATATCGAGCTTGGACATGTTTATCATAACAAGAGGTGATCCAAAGTTCATTGTATATTACTAGGATGTGTTATGATGTTATATCACCTCATGTTATGATAAACAAAACCTAACATATGATAAACATGTCCTAGCTAGATATGTAAATAACCTCTCACTCAAAGCAAGAAGAGAGATTCCGGACTTTTTGCTTTAGGCAGGGTTTTATCTGGAAGGCTGTTCGTTTTCACTGAACATAAGCGGATTACTCAGCGCTGGATTAACTCTGTGTGGCAAGACTGGGCACAAATGATATGAAATATTATACTCTACATTGTGACATCAAAAAAAAAATATTTTTTTTTGGGTTTACATCCACTTTAAGGAAAGCTGGAAATACTCCTACCACCTCTGAAGACAAGAAGAGTTCCAACCTCCCCTCATAGCCGGTCCAACACATGCCTGAGAAACATACCGGCCTTCAACCTCCCCTCATAGCCGGCCCAACACACGCCTCAAAAACATACTGGCTTCCGACCTCCCCTGTGTAGCACAGACAATCTGTGCTTCCCCCCCCCAAAGTGCACAGTGCTGAAAGTGCAAAAAAATAAATATGTAAAAACTGAAAATATTAGTGATGGTGCTACATCTATTCAAAATAATTTTTAGTATAAACTAATTGAAATATGTTAAAGTAAAAAATAAATGCGCTGGAGCTGAAGCAATAGAATTTGACGTCACCACGCTCCAGCTGGCTGGCTCCAGACGCAGCTGGATACTATATAGCTTCGTGTGAATAACTTTCCCTGCTCGCAAAATACTTTTATGATGTTAGTATCCCAGCTATCTATGAATAAAGGGATTTAATTTTATATATACTGCACCATGAAGTATCCTTCTTTTATTTCACTATATTATGCCCTGTGAGTGATCCCTGGTGCAGTCTGTGGATTGTCAGTGGAGGAGTGAGACCAGCTGCCGCTGTTTGAGTGATCCCTGTATGCTGAACTCATTTGATCTCTGTGATAGAGATCCAACGTATCCTGTAAGCAGCCACTTTGTATATCCCTAACTGCTTGTCATCTGTTCAGTGGAAGTATCTGAGGAAGAGTGTATATGTGGCGTACCTTTTCTGGCTACAGTGAAGCGCTTGCACCTTTATTTATATATTTTCTTCACGGAAACTTGTGCAATATGGACATTTATGTAGCTTTGTTTGTATCACATATATCTCTGATACCAAGTTTGTTTACTTTACAGCTGATTTTTATTTCATTAATAATGTTTTTCTTGCACTTTATTCCTGCATTTATCTTTGGATGCGCATTTATTTTTTACACCCCTAACAGCCGGTCCAACACACGCCTGCAGGAAAAGAAAAGTCTTCCGGCCTCCAACCTCCCCTCACAGTCGTTCCAACCAGGGCCACCATCAGGGGGGTACAGGCAGTACACCTGTAAGGGGCCCGAGGCCTTCAGGTGCACCTGAAGCTGACGCCGCTTGACCCGGAGATGCAGGCGCATCAGTTCCGGGGTGGGATGACGTCATCGGCGTGCGCCGGGGAGCTGGTCCTTCCCCTTAAAGGCGCGGGGAAACTCAAATGGCCGGCTGGTGTAATACATGTGGATGCGGCTGCAGGAGACAGCATAGGACGCCACAGTGTGCCAAGATGCTCGAGGAAGATGATATCTCGGCGGGACAGGCCCCAGAAGGCTAAAGCACCAGCAGGATACAGGTAGGCACCAGTGTGGTGACCTTTGTATTCATGTCATAGGACAGCAGCTAGATGGTGGTGGCACTAGCTTAGCTGGGGTTTACAGGGGGAGTTGTCACTGGGTGAATACTGTATCCGGTATGGTGGAGTATGTGACTCACCGACATGGGGCCCCTATACTTTTTGTGTCTTTTACACAGGTGAAAACACAGAGCCAAAGCCCATTACTAAGAAGCGGTGTGTTAAGTGTAATGCCAAGATGCCTCTGGTATACACTGAACCGCTATGCCAAGTTTGCATGGACAAATTGGTTCAAAAACAGTCAGACGCAGTTTATGCGAAATTTTTTGGATCCGTGAGGGAGGATATGGCGAATACCTTTTAAGGATCTCAAAAAATTCATTTCAGAAGTTAAAACTCCGGTTGTCCTTTCTGGAAGCCCCTCTCCCATGGCCTCATCCAGATCCGAAGTCGCATCAGGGTCGCATGAGTCCGGGAGGGAGCGAGCGGGCAGCAGCGCAGCTAGCGTTTTTGCAAGTGACGACTCAGAACCTGAGCAGGAGGAGGGGGGTGAAGAAAGAAGGAAGGCTCCCAATTACAAATTATCACTGGAAGATGTGGATGATTTACTAGGGGCCATTTATGAAACCCTTGAAATCGAACATGAAAAGGAAGAACCTTCCAAGCATGACCTAATGTACCAAGGTCTGAGGAAAATGAATTCCAAAGTATTCCCAGTTCATCAGGTGATGTCGGATACTGTGATGAATGAGTGGAAGGATCCAGAGAAAAAAACATTCTTTGCGGCAAGCCACAAAAAACGATTCCCTTTTAGTGACGATCCAAAAGAGGTTTGGAACAAAAATCCAAAACTGGATGCACCACTTTCAAAAATTTCAAAGAATTCGGCATTGGCTTTTGAAGACATGGGGCATTTAAAAGACGCCATGGACAAAAAGGGTGATATCATCCTAAAAAGAGCCTGGGAGACAAGTGTCGCTAGCCTAAAACCAGCGCTAGCTACCATCTGTGTGGCAAGAAACCTAGAATTTTGGCTAACCCAATTGCAGGAGCATATAAAAAATGGTACGCCTAGAGAGGAGATCCTGAAGACAATCCCAATTCTCTCTAAAGCAGTAGGTTACATTGCAGACGCTTCTGCAGAATCCGTTAAACTAGCAGCAAGGTCAGGCGGGCTAGCGGTCGCAGCTAGGCGTGCGATCTGGATGAAAACCTGGACAGGGGATGCCGCATCCAAAACCAGGTTATGCAATTTACCCTTCACAGGAAATTAGCTTTTTGGATCAGGCCTAGATGAGGCCTTAGAAAGAACGGCGGATAGGAAAAAAATCCTTTCCTGCTGAAAGGCGAAAATTTCCACAGAAAAGATATTTTCAGGGGAAAATAAATCATCCACAAGAAGGGAAGAAAGAGTTCCCAAAGAAGAACTGGTCGGGTCATAAGGGAAAACAAAAGGGTAACCCACTCTTTGGCACCGCTAATCTGGCCACCAAGCAGTGACAACCAAGTGCCAGTAGGGGGAAGATTGGCTGCCTTCCTACCACAGTGGCAAAAGCTAAAAGCCAATCAGTTTATTCTGGAAATAATCGCAAAGGGCTATTCACTGGAATTCAATTGTCATCCTCCAGAGAGATTCCTATTGACGAAGCTTCCCAGAGATTCCGAAAAAGCAAGGGCTTTACCTCTGTTGCTGGGGGAGATGGTGGATCAAAAAGTCCTTATCCCAGTTCCAGAGAAGGGAAAAAAGGGTTTTTACTCACGTTTTTGTCATCAAGAAACCCTCTGGGAAATTTCGTCTAATACTCAATCTCAAGCCCTTGAATCAAACAATTCAATACAAAAAGTTCCGCATGGAATCCATTTTCTCAGTCAAGAATATTCTACAGCCCCAAACATTCATGGCGACCATGGATCTCAGGGACGCGTATCTTCACATTCTCATCAGAGAAGAATCTCAGAGATACCTCAGATTAGCAGTGGAAATAGACGGGAAGGAATACCACTTTCAGAGCAGAGCTCTCCCGTTCGGGTTGTCCTCATCTCCGAGGATATTCACCAAAGTGTTGGCAGAAGTTTTAGCCCCTCTAAGATTAAAAAAGATGATGGTACTTCCGTATCTAGACGACCTACTGTTCGCAGCACCATCAGAAACGCAGTTGATAAAGAACCTCAACGAAGCTCAACTATGGTTGAAGTCGCTGGGGTGGATCTTAAACTTGGAAAAGTCAAAGCTTTGTCCCACCCAAAACATTTTGTTCCTGGGATATCTGCTCAGTTCAACAGAACAGAGAACTTTTCTTCCAGAAGAAAAAATCCAAAACCTCATCAAAAGAGTGGGCTCTATTCAGAACAACCTTCCCATAACAATCAGAGAACTGATGTCGGTTCTGGGATTGATGACATCATCAATACCGGCAGTACAATGGGCAAAATTTCACCTAAGACCCCTGCAAAATTTTATCTTAAGGAAACAAAAAGGAGATCTAGACAGGTTGGTGTTACTCCCAGAGTCAGTAAAGAGATCACTATGGTGGTGGAGGGTCCACACAAACCTAAACCAGGGTCTGACTTGGTCATTTCCGATATCCCAGAAATTGACCACAGATGCAAGCAGTTGGGGTTGGGGAGCTCACCTAGCTGGACAACCGCCTCAGGGGAAATGGTCCCCAGAGGAAGCTATAGCATCCTCAAATTGGAGAGAACTCATGGCGACAGCCAAGGCCATAGAGGTTTTTCAGAACCAGCTGAGAGATCATCACATCCTGGTACTCTGACAATGCCACAGCAGTGGCCTATATAAACAAACAAGGGGGCACAAGAAGTCCATCTCTGAGCCACATCTCCGACCAGATATGCCGGTGGGCCGAAGGGAACCGACTTTCAATAAGTGCAGTCCATCTAAAAGGAGAAGACAATCAAGTGGCGGATTTCCTCAGCCGCCAGGAGATTTCCCAAGAGGAATGGGTGTTACATCCAAGGGTTTTCAAAGAGATCACAGTCCGTTGGGGAGTCCCAAACATAGACCTGTTTGCATCTCGGAAAAACACTCAGGTGAAGTGTTTCTTCTCGCTAAACCAGCAAGACCAACCTCTTGGAATAGATGCTCTTCAGAACCCCTGGAACTTTAGAATGTGCTATGCCTTCCTTCCGGTTCATCTGATTCCACGGGTGATAAAAAAGTTTCTACAAGAACAAACGAAACTCATACTAATTGCACCATACTGGCCCAAGAGAACCTGGTTCTCTCAACTCCTCAGTCTCTCAGCAGACGAGCCATGGCTTCTACCTCAGAGGACAGACCTGATGTGTCAGGGTCCGTTAACAGGCCTAAAACAGGAACATTTCAAGTGGACGGCCTGGTTACTGAAGAGGAACTTTTGAAATCAAAAGGACTCTCAGAAAAGGTAGTGACAACACTTTTGAGCGCCAGGAAGCCAAACACCAGAGCCATCTACAGAAAGATCTGGAGAAAATTTAACAGTTGGTGCACAGAAAACCAAAGACCGAGAATGGATACTCCAACTATCCTTGAGTTTTTACAACAAGGCGCGGACAAGGGACTAGCTATAAGTACGCTGAAAGTTCAGGTTGCAGCTCTATCTGTATATCTAGAAAGGACACTACAGGAGGACCCGTTGGTTTCTCGGTTTTGCAGGGCATTAGCAAAATACAAAAAGCCCAAGATACAAAAATATCCCACATGGGATTTATCGGTGGTACTTAGGGGGATCATCAAATCCCCCTTTGAACCACTTCAAGAAACATCTTTGAGATTATTGACTTTAAAGACTGTTTTTTCTCGTAGACATCACAACGGCACGAAGGATAGGAGAAATTCAAGCCTTATCAGTTAAAGAACCTTTTTTGAAGATCTATGATGATCGAATAGTTCTTCAAACAGATCCAGGATTTACCCCAAAAGTGACGTCAACTTTTCATAGATCCCAGGATATAGTTTTGCCTTCTTTTTGTAGTTCACCAAAAAACGACAGAGCAAGAATTTAGTTTTCTGGATGTCGGGAGGTGTCTACTTCAATACTTAGAAGTGACCAATGAAGTCAGATTATCAGATGCTTTATTTGTTTTGTACGCCGGCCAACAAAAGGGAAAAGAGGCGTAAAAAAATACGATCGCCAGATGGATCAAGGCAGCTATTATACAGGTTTACAGTGCGATGGAGAAAACTCCACCAAAAGAACTTAAAGCTCATTCTACAAGGGCTTCAGCAGCCTCGTGGGCAGAAAAAGCAGGAGCCACTCCAGAACAAATATGCAAGGCTGCAACTTGGTCAAGATTCTTGACCTTTGTTCAACATTACAGACTGGATCTGATCTCTAGCCAGGACCAGGCTTTTGGTAGGAAAGTCCTCCAAGCGGTTATCCCACCCTAGATCTGGTGAGTTTTTGATTATCCTCTCAAGGGCTGACTTGGAAGACGACTGGGGGAAAAAGCAGAGTTAGATTCTTACCGGTAACTCTGTTTCCAGTAGTCTTCCAAGGCAGCACGATCTCACCCTAAAATGTCTAACCTTGTGGGGTTGTGTTGTGTATTCTATATCGTTTCAGATTCCGGGCTTCGGTTCTCGGGGATGACTGACCAGGGACCTGAGGGACTGCCTCTTAAAGGGGAGGGAAAGAATTAGTGGCAACGTGTTTCCTGATTACGGGGAGGAGCTCCATCTCTCAAGGGCTGCCTTGGAAGACTACTGAAAACAGTTACCGGTAAGAATCTAACTCTGCTTTTTTTAATATGTTTATTTAATTTTTTATTAAAGGGCCAATTTTTTTTATTTTTTTTATTTTTTTTTAGAGGCCCCCAGGGCCCCGGATGGCAAACCCACTTTTTTTTATTTAATTTTTTTATTAAAGGGCCAATTTTTGTTTAGCGGTCCGGAGGTCCCCGAGGCCCACAGGGCTCTGTATGGCAACCCCCCTTTTTTATTTATTTTTTATTAAAGGGACAATTTTTGTTTAGCGGTCCGGAGGTCCCCGAGGCCCACAGGGCTCTGTATGGCAACCCCCCTTTTTTATTTATTTTTTATTAAAGGGACAATTTTTGTTTAGCGGTCCGGAGGTCCCCGAGGCCCACAGGGCTCTGTATGGCAACCCCCCTTTTTTATTTATTTTTTATTAAAGGGACAATTTTTTTTTTTTTTTTTTTTTTTTAGGTGTCTGGAGGTCCCCTAGGGCCCCAGATGGCAACCCCATCCTTTTTTTAGTTATTTTTTTATAAAACACATATATTTTTAAAGGGCCAATTTTTTTTTTTTTTTTTTTTTTTTTTTAGGGGTCTGGTTTTTTTTTTTCCGATTAGCACATGGCTGCTACCCAAGTCAGGCCAGTAGGAGGTCAGGGGATTCCTTCTAGAGTCGGTCTCGGTCTCTGTCTCTGACTCCACAACAGCGAGCCAATCTGTTTGGTACGGAGTCTATTTTGTAAAGGCATTTAGGTTCTCCTTTTTCCTGCTGGACTTTTTTTTATACTTGTCATTTTGCAAGATGTCCAGATGTGGGCGCTCTCCTCTTTTAATTAGAATCTTTTTGTGTGCTGTATTTCTCTCAGGCTGTGCTATGTTGCTCAGATGGCCACATTCTTTTATTGCCTGGCCTCAGCACAACCTAGCGTCCCTGGGAGGAGGGCTTGCCAGCAGCAGTACACCTTCCATCAATACGACTGGTAATTATCAAGTCAAAAAAGCCTGGACCGAAGGCCTGCTTTCTTCTTTGGCTGCTCATTTCTTCTGCCTGCCTCTCGGCGGAGGTATTTTTTTACTGTTATGCAAAGATTAGTCCTCATTTGGTGCAACTTGTTGCCCCCCTGACTGCTGAGTTTTTAAACTTTCTCTGCCATCTTTTCCAGCGGAATCGGGTGCAGAGATTTCTGATTCCATTGGCGATCATTTAGAGCAGTGGTCTCCAAACTGCAACCCTAGGGCCAGATGCAGGCTAATTGCTTGTTTTTATTCAGCCCTTGGGTCACTATTCCTGCCACTGACGCCAACATTGGGTCACTATTCCTGCCACTGACGCCAACATTGGGTCACTATTCCTGCCACTGACGCCAACATTGGGTCACTATTCCTGCCACTGACGCAAACAATGGGTGCAAAATGTCCTTGTTAAGCCGACTCTAAATGGGAGAAAGTATTTTTAGCTCTTTGCTTAATAAAAATCAATTACCAGTACATTGTGAAGGTTCATGTGTGGGGCATTCCCTTAAGCCATAGGTGGCAAACAAGGCCCGCGGGCCATATCTGGCCCTCCAAGCCATTATATGTGGCCCTCGCACCTCTCCTGCAGCTGCAGGAGACCTCCAGACCCTTACTTTATGCTTTCAAGCAATGCATCCAGCTTCTTCCCAGCAGCAGCATAAGGAAAGTGGGTGCACTGTGATGTAAGGGAGAGTGACTCCTACGGCAAAGTGACTCCTACGGCAGTGAAGCCCCTACCTGCACCCCCGCTATCTTCTGGGAAACGCACTGTTCCCAGGAGAGAGCGGGGACCAGTGACTCGTGCATGCGCAGTAGAGAACCGGGCAGTGAAGCCGCAAGGCTTCAGTTCCCGATTCCCTCATCGAGAATAGTGGTGGGTGCAGCCGAGGGACGAGCGATTGCTCGGCCTTGGCTGCCGACATTGCGGGCACGCTGGACAGGTACGTGTCCATATTTTAAAAGTCAGCAGCTGCAGTACTTTTTAGCTGGTGTGTGTGTTTTGTGTGTGTGTTTGTTTTTTTTTTTTGTTTTTTTTTTTTTTATATAAATCTGCTTTAAGTTTTCTGCTCCTCTCCTCCTCCTCCTTTTTTGGTCATTATCTTGGCAGTCATCATAGGTTTAGGTCTGATATCAGGAAGCAAAGCCTTGTCTGTCTACCAAGGTGGCTGTCTCTAATGAGAAGAGAGAGAAAGCTGAACGTGACATGGTAAAATTGGTCCTGGTGAAAATATCAGCCGCAAAGAGCCTGCAGGCAATTCTGACAAGTGATAAGGCCTTTGCTCTCTGACTTTATTTTGGGGGTGACTTTGTCAGTACAGGTTCTCTTTAATACATAATTGGTGTCATTGGGAGAAGAGACTTTATTTTTTTTACAGTATGTGTGTACAAATTTAATCTGTGAGCAGTGCAGTAAATGTCAACAAGGATGGTTCAGTTTGTTCCGCAACTTCAGAACTAGGCCATTTGTCTTCACTATCATTCTTCGCTAAAACTAATATTTCTTCAGGCAGCTGGGAAACTTTGCCTGCCAAGTTCCTTGGAGCAAAACGTGGATATATATATATATATATATATATATATATATATATATATATGTAATTATAAAAAATTCTAGCGGGATCAGGAGGGGGAGTGAAAAGAGAGGCCTGTGTTTTCTATTGTATGATAGAAGCCATCCCTGCTTTTTTCTGCCAGCCAGTTATAAATTGGTCGGGGAAGCATGTACATCCCAAGGGATGCTGTTGAAGCTTTCTTTGATGTAACCCCAAGTGCAAGATGCTGTGTGTCTGCAGAGGACTGTTATTGGGAATTTAAATGATCCCAATGAAAGCTCTCAAAGGACAAGAAAAATGTGAAAGGATATTTTTGCAGTTATGGTTGATTTTTGCCTGGACATAATAAAATACTTACGTTGTCCTCCTTCATATTTATTCTGTAAAGTGGTTCTAAAGTCTAAGTCATGGTTCATACTAGTGACATTTCAGATTCGACTTAAGTCGCATAGAATGACATGACAATGGAAATCACATTATTCTGTATGGTGCCTGCTCACAACAATGCAGCACAGATGTGACTTTGGGGAAGATACCGTATTTGCTGGCGTAAAAGGCGACTTGGCGTATAAGACTACCCCCTAATTTTCCAGTGAAAACAGGTTTTGGGCTGTACTCGCCGTATAACACTACCCCCCCCCCCCCATTCTGAGGCAACAATAATATTTCAAGTCCAAAAGGAAACTGGTGAACTACAAGTCCCAGGGAGATGAGCAGAATGATTACAAAAGTGAAGACCAGCAGACACAAATCGGTGGTGACAGACACTCCACCTCCAACTTTAACGCTACCCTCACCTCCAGGCAGTCGTGATGGCAGGTTCCACACATTTAGTAGGCAGCAACAATAGCCAGTGAATCCCCTCCTCCAATGTGATACTGCCAATGAAAGCACCATAAATCATAAAAGAGAGCTGGGTGTGCGATAAAGGGATTTTTAATAACAGCTTACCTGTAAAATCCTTTTCTTGGAGTACATCACGGGACACAGAGCGCATAGTCATTACATATGGGTTATATGGAGTACCTTCAGGTGTGGACACTGGTGTAATCAACTTCACAGGAAGTTCCTCCCTATATAACCCCCTCCCACTGAGAGTGCTTTAGTTTTGTAGCAAGCAATTTCTCTGAGGTTACACAATGTTCCCACAAAGAGGGGTGGGAGCTCTGTGTCCCGTGATGTACTCCAAGAAAAGGATTTTACAGGTAAGCTGTTATTAAAAATCCCTTTTTCTTGATCGTACATCACGGGACACAGAGCGCATAGTCATTACATATGGGATGTCCCAAAGCAATGCTCTATGAAGGGAGGGAGACCGTAAGGCCAAAAATAGCCAAACAGAAACTATATCAGGAGGTAAAATAGCTCCACCAACAGAAAAAGGGGGCGTGAACCGGGCCAGAGGATTCTATACTGCTGCCCGTAGGACCGCCTGCCCAAATGCTGCGTCCGCAGCCTTTGTGACGTCCAACTTATAAAATTTAGTAAACGTATGTACGGAAGACCAGGTTGCCGCTTTGCAAACCTGTGCCATAGAGATCTGATGGTGTGCCGCCCAAGAGGCACTCATGGCCCTCGTAGAATGGGCCTTAACTGATAAGGGCGGTGGAACGCGCTTCAGACCATAGGCCTGAAAAATCAGCTGCTTAATCCACCTAGCCAAGGAAGACTTGGCAGCCGGCTGACCCTTCTTGGGGCCATCCGGAAGAATGAAAAGCACATCTGTTTTCCTAATCTTTTCTGTAGCCTTGAGATAAACTCTCATGGCTCGGACCACATCCAAAGTATGAAGCAATCTTTCCTCTCTGGACTGGGGAGTAGGAAAGAAGGATGGTAGGACCTAGGTCCTGATTCAAGTGAAAACTGGATATGACCTTAGGAAGGAAAGAAGGCTGAGGCCGCAGAACCACTCTGTCCTTATGCAGAATAAGGTACGGTTCCCTGCAAGACAAGGCTGCCAGCTCGGAGACCCTTCTGGCCGAAGCCATAGCCACCAAGAAAACCAACTTTCGGGTTAGCAGCACAAGAGGGATTTCTGCCAGAGGTTCAAACGGCTGCTTTTGTAAAGCTGACAAGACCAGATTTAAATTCCAGGGGCAGAGGGGAGCTCTAATAGGGGGATTTACATGCAAGACCCCCTGCAAAAAGGTTTTTACAAGCGAATGTGTGGCCAAAGGCCTTTGAAACCATATCGATAAGGCAGACACCTGCCCCTTTAGAGTACTAAGAGCCAACCCCTTGTCAACGCCAACCTGGAGGAATCGCAAGATCCTGTCAATAAAAAACTTGCGAGGATGCCCTCCTTGAGACTCGCACCACTCCACATAGGTTCTCCAGACTCTGTAATAGATATTTCTAGAGACTGGCTTTCTAGCTTGAATTAACGTAGATATGACTTGGGCAGAGAGGCCTCTGCCCTTAAGAATTAGAGATTCAGCCGCCAAGCCATCAAATTTAGCTGCTGTGAAGCAGGGTGGTAGATCGGGCCCTGAGACAGCAGATCTGGGCGCAGGGGGAGTGGCCACGGTGCCCCTACTGACATCCTCACGATGAGTGCGTACCAAGCCCTTCTGGGCCAGGCTGGGGCCACCAGGATCACCGGCCTGCGCTCCACCCTGATCCTTCGTAGAAGGCGGGGAATCATCTGTAGTGGAGGGAACGCATACAGTAGAGAAAACTGGTGCCAGGGGCAAACCAACGCATCGGTCCCGTAGGCCGAGGGGTCCCTGGCTCGGGATACAAATTTGTCCAATTTCTTGTTGAATCTTGTTGCCATGATGTCCACATCGGGAACTCCGAATCTTTGGCAAATCTCTTGGAATACCTGGGGGTGAAGAGACCACTCTCCCGGGAGTAACTGTTGACGACTCAAAAAATCTGCTTGAGAATTGTCTATCCCTGGGATGAACACTGCTGAGATGCAGGGTACATGGGCTTCGGCCCATGCAAAAATTAGGTTTACTTCCCTTTGAGCCGCCAGGCTCTTTGTGCCCCCCTGGTGGTTTATGTATGCCACCGCCGTGGCATTGTCGGACTGTATCCTTACTGGCAGACCCTGCAGGGGGAGAGTCCAGGCGACCAGGGCCAACCGAACAGCTCTGATCTCTAGGACATTGATGGGAAGCAGACTTTCTGCCTCTGACCACTGTCCCTGCTGGGTCCGTTTTCCTAAGATTGCCCCCCAACCCGTTAGGCTGGCATCTGTGGTTACTATTTTCCACGAGATGGGGCAAAAGGTTTTCCCTTTTGATAATTTTTGAGGGATCAGCCACCAGTACAGGCTGTGCCTGACTTCTGGAGAAAGAACTAATGGACGGTCTAATGCCTGTATGGACTTGTTCCAAGCAGAGAGAATAGCTGCTTGCAGAATTCTGGTATGGATCTGGGCGTAGGGCGCTGCTTCGAAGGCGGCCACCATCTTCCCCAGCAGTCGCATGCATAGGCGAATAGTCGGCTTCTTTTTGCCTAAGACTATTTGAATCGTTTGAATCAACGACCTGATCTTCTCTTGAGGTAAAAATACCCTCTGGCATTCTGTATCTAACCGAAAGCCTAGATATTCCAACTGTCTTGTGGGATGTAACCTTGATTTTTCTTGGTTCACAATCCACCCGAACTCTTCTAGATGCCGCACTGTGCGGACTACTGCATGATTGAGGTTGGAAGCTGAACTGTCGATAACCAGGAGATCGTCCAGGTATGCTAGGACCAAGATGCCTTCTGTCCTTAGGACGGCTAGTACCGGGGCTAACACCTTTGTGAATACCCGTGGAGCTGTTGCCAACCCGAAAGGGAGGGCTACGAACTGATAATGACTTTGGTTTATCGTAAAACGAAGAAACTTGTGATGTGCTGGGTAAATTGGCACATGCAGATATGCATCCTTTATGTCTATAGATGCTAGGAAGTCGCCCTGATGCAGGCTGGTTGTCACTGAACGTATGGAGTCCATACGGAAGGTCTGAATCCTTAGAAAGCGATTTAGGCGTTTGAGGTCTAATATAGGCCTGACGTCGCCATTGGGTTTTGGTATAACAAAAAGGTTGGAGTAGAATCCCAGACCCCTTTCTTGGGTTGGTACTTCTACAATTACTCCTTGGAGCAAGAGGCGATCCAACGCCTTTACGAGAGAGGCCCTCTTTAACGGGTCGCTTGGAAGACTTGACCCCTGAAAATGAGGAGGGGGGATTTCTCGAAACTCTAGTTTGTAGCCTGAGGCTACTACGGACCGAACCCAAGAGTCGGGAATTCTGGCCTTCCAGACTTCGGAGAAAAACTGAAGTCTTCCCCCCACCCAAGAGAGTGGGGGCGCCCCTTCATGAATCTGATTTGATGACTGGTTTAGCCGGCTTGCGAGACCAGGGCCTCTTGTTTGCCGCGGCTTGTCCCTGTGGGCGGCTATTAACTGCTGAACGCCCGGGAGGCCGTCGATACTGACGGGAAGTCGAAGGGGCCGAGCCTGCAATGGCCTGTCGTTTAAACGTGGGCCCACGCGGTCTTTTCTTGACCGGTAAGGAAGTACTTTTTCCACTTGATATGGTGTGGATATATTTATCTAGGTCTTCCCCGAATAGTCTTCCCCCATGAAAGGGAAACCCTGCTAGAAGCTTTTTGCAGGGTGCCTCTGCTGACCAGTTCTTTAGCCACAAAAGACGCATGTGAACCATCAGTAGAGATAAAAGAGATGCCTGTTGGATGGAGTCCTTAATAGCATCTACTGCAAAGCAGAGAGCCCTAGGGAATTCTGCTAATTCATGAGTATGCTGAGCCGGCATGTCCTTCAATATATGCTTTGCCTGATCCTTCAAGGCCTGACAAACACCAATGGCTGCTACTGCTGGCTGAACCATGGCACCTACTGAGGTAAAAGCTGCTTTCAGTAGTGTCTCGAATTTCTTGTCGACCGGATCCTTGAACATATGGACATTTTCAACCGGACAAGTCAGGGATTTATTCACGCAGGAAATGGCTGCGTCCACTGTAGGGAGAGCCCATTTCTTTACATATTCCTCTTCCATAGGGTAGAGAATAGAGAATCTTTTAGGAGGGACAAAGATTCTATCAGGTCGAGCCCAATCTTGGTAAATCACGTTCCGCAGAAGGGGGTGCATTGGAAAAGATGCACCAGTTAATGGGGCCTTTAAAGAACCCAATGAGGATACCTCTGGGGCTACTAGTTCTGGCACTGGAAGTTTAAAGGCAGTGCGAACCATATCTGTCAAAGACTGGATCCACAGGCCCTCCGCTTGAGAGGCCGAAAAATATTCATCTATAGTGGAATTTTCCCTGTCTGAACCGTCGGGACTTGGGTCTGCCTGATCCCCTTGTGGGTCCCGTTCCTCTGAAGAGGAGACCTCCGCATCTGAAAACCCCACACTGGGTGAGGGGGATCTAGCCCGCTTGCTACTTGGGCAAGGACGGGAAAACAACGCAGTTAACCTTTTCTCTAGCCCACACATGGTGGCTGCTAGCATTTCTTCCGTCACGTAAACGGGAATGGGTGGATCGGGGGCCGCCTCTGCCCCCAGCACCCCCAATGGCTCTTGTACTATGCCACTCGGTGTCCTGACTGGCGAGGGTGGGGCCGTAGAAGCCTGGCCCAAATCCTCTGACCCCGATGGAGACCCCTTTTGCTTTTTGGTACCTTTAGCAGCCTTGGCTGGTCCAGATCCCCTTGGAGCCATTGTACAACCTTGGGTCACCCCTATAGCCAACACCTGACTGTTGTAGCTAGGAATAACCAATATGAGGGCAGGTATGAGAAAAATGAAAAAACTAATTTCTCTCTTTTTCTTTTATATTTCTCTTTTTTTTTTTTTTTTTTTTCCAAAAATTTTTTTTACCCGCCTGGGAGGTGACAATACCGAGGAAGCCTGTGAGTATTGACACACCAATGCCCGTTAGCCGGAGTCCAAGGTAGACTCAGATACTGCTGGATCTAAGGCTGAGTCCCTTTTTGCAAAAAACTTTTTTTTTTTTTTTTTTTTTTTCTGGTCAATAGTGGACCTAAGTCCTAGACCTGAAGATCCACAAAACCGCCACTAGGTGTCCCTGTGTGGCCAAAAGACCCAGCTGCACGCTCTGTATCCTTTCTTCCTCTGCCTCCAGGAGGGAAAAGACCAGCCAGAGAAAAAGTTTTTTCTTTTATACAGACCCTGACGCTGCTGGCCCGCCCCCCCGACGCACGCCGACGCTATAAAAGGCGGCGTGCACGCGCGCGCGCACGCGCGCATGATCGCGCGCACCACGCTGAACCCACATGGAGGAAGCAGAGCAGAGGAACAACATGGACCAGCGTTATGCAGCACCAACAGACACCAGGTAAGCACTAATCTTATTGTAGTGCACACACAGCGAGGAAGCTGTCCCCATGGGCTTCCTAAGAAACAGGAGTTTTTTACCAGCAATTTCCTCTTTAAAACATGTGGGGTTGCAGTATCAGTGTTAACAGGCAGACCTGGGGTGAGTAGCAAATATATAACTTACACAAGTATACATATATTTACATATTATCTGGGTAAACATTATAATCCCATCCTGCCTCAACAGACATAGTGGAGATAGTGGCTGATGCACAAGCATACTGTTAGCCAACCCAGAACCCCCAGGGGGATACCTACTGTCGAACCAAGTCCCGCAGGTTCCCTCTTACCTGCTCCACGCCGCAGGGTATTGCAAAATGCAAGAGGCCCAGCCTTCCCCCATCTCCGTGGGTATTGTCTTGGACCTTCAGGGACCGGGGTCCTGTGTTAAGGAACCCACACCCCTGGACCTATATAGCATCCTGGCATCAGTAGCGTTTAGTTCTTGGAAGAGACTAAGGCACTGGAGCCCAGAATCCAGCCCTCCAAGGAGAGGCATTATAGGCACAACCCCACTCCAGCAGGGCCCGGGTACCGTACATCTTGGCTCTGAAGCACTTCGGACGGATCCGGCTAGCTATCCTGGGTCCCGAGACCTCCGAGGGACAGCTAGACGTGACCAACACCTAAGACACTGGCGGAAAAACTAAAGCACTCTCAGTGGGAGGGGGTTATATAGGGAGGAACTTCCTGTGAAGTTGATTACACCAGTGTCCACACCTGAAGGTACTCCATATAACCCATATGTAATGACTATGCGCTCTGTGTCCCGTGATGTACGATCAAGAAAATGCGGCATGTACAGTAGCATCAGGTACATACAGTGTACCGCACTGAGCCAATCACGACGAGTGTTGTATTCTATTAATTCAAAGCCTGCTTGGATTGGCAGAGGCTGTAACATAAGCCCGTGCCTCGCTCACTCTCAGCCAATCCGAGCAGACGGTATACTGTATGTAGCCTGCTTGTATTGACAGAAGTTGTTACATCATCAGCCTGAGCCTCTCTGACTCTCAAAGCTAATCCGAGCAGGCTTTGTGTTCATTAATACACGACTTTACAAATTTGCTTGGAATCTAGAAGCCAGCTAAAAAAGTTAGGAGCCAGGAACGCACCCCCATCCCGCCGAGCTTGCGCTTTAGAAGTGAACGTGTACGTGAGTAGCGCCCGCATATGAAAGCAGTGTTCAAACCACACATGTGAGGTATTGCCGCGATTGGTAGAGCGATAATTTTAGCCCTAGACCTCCTCTGTAACTCAAAACATGCATCCTGTAGAAAAAAATAAAAAATGGGCTAACTTTACTGTTGGTCTTATTTTTTAATGAAAAAAACTAATTTTATTTTACTTGTTTCCCCAGAAAAGTGCGCTTGTAAGACCGCTGCGCAAATACGATGTGACAAAGTATTGCAACAACCGCCATTTTATTCTCGAGGGTGTAAGAATAAAAAATATATATAATGTTTGGGGGTTCTAAGTAAAGGAAAGGAGATAGGCGGGCAGAGAAAACAGGCAGGGGATCCTCCATCAGCATTGCTGGTTGTCTTGTCATACCAACGGCTACCACAAGAGGGCGCCAGATTCCAGAAGGAAGCATAGGACTGCAGAAGGCCGCAAAGCCACAGCCTCAATTACCGGCTTGTGCGGCCCAATGCAATTGGGGGGGGGGGGGGGGTCGCACGGAGACAGGATACCCCAGCTGTGCCGCCCCAGGCGCCGGGTCACTAATTTTTAGTTTACCACACATCCAGCGGGCTGACAGATTAGGGACGTTTGTTTTGGCTCAAACGGAAGGTACCCCGCATATAAGACGACCCACGATTTTTGGGGGGATGTTTTTAAGTATAAAAGGTCATCTTTTATACGCCGGAAAATGCTGTGTGTGTGTGTGTGTGTGTGTGTGTGTGTGTGTATATGTGTATACACACACACACACACACAGTATTTTCCGGCGTATAAAAGATGACCTTTTATACTTAAAAACATCCCCCCAAAAATCATATATTGTGAGGAATTAACTCGGTAGCGGGTGTGTGTGACCCCCTGGATGGGTTCACTACACGCTGAACTGTACAAAAAGGCAGTTGAGGATCGTTGAAAACAAATGATATGGTTTTATTTTTCTATATAAGTGGATACACATAAACAAAACATAAAGTAAACCCTTGCCACTTGGGGTGTCTACCTTCCCAACACAGGAACCTACCTATGGAGTCTGGCACAGCCTACTGCTGGGCAGACACTGCTGGTCCTACAGCAGAAAACAACAAAAAAGTCTCTTTGATATTTCTCACACAGAAATATCCATCAGCACCTCACCTCTTCAGTACTGGTTGTGACTGCTCCTTCACTCACAAAGCCTCAGGATGCAGCAATCAGTCGTCATCCTTAGGCTGTCTTTATATGGGCTTTAATTGCTTCATTTTGAACAGCTGAAGGCTTCTAACGCCCCAAACCTCTCTGGCCATCTCTGCAGCCGACGCCTAATAGTAATTGGTGTATTGTCTAAACAAGGCAGAAATATATCTCCCGTCTGTGACAACACACACAGATTTACCTGACTTCCTGTCACAATATATATATATATATATATATATATATATATATATATAATATAATAATGCTACTTTGGTGCGATGGAGCTCTATTTTGTGCTCCCATAGACTTTAATGAAATTGGCAAAAATGCACCAAAAAGCATGTGGTGCAGTGTTTTGTGTGGGTTATTAGGAGCTAGCACTCACTGGCATCCTAACAACCAATGATTCATCCCTTCTGCCAGCTGGGGGGTTCCTGGCTAACCTCAGAATGTAAAGCATGGCCAGCCCCCCTTGTCCCATCAACAAAGGGACAAGGTGCTTTGTTGGGAAAAGGGCCTCTTCCCCCAACCCTGGCCCAGTGGTTGTAAGGGTCTTTAGGTGGGGGTTTATCAGATTCCCCCTTAACAAGGGGGGGGGGCTGTAGTCCGGTCACTTGCTGCCCTAAACTTTTGTACTGCAAGGTCCAGCAGCTGTCAATCTGTCTTCGGGTTTTACAGGCTGCTGGCAGTGGATCTGGACAGTGCACCTTATGCTTTCCATCTGCAGTTAAAGAGGAAGTAAGCCCTGATGGGGTTTACTTCCTCTGTCTCCCTGCAAAGGTAAAGCATAATGGGCTACTATGCATCGCATTAGTAGCCCATTATGTGACTTGCCTGCAGTAGAAGCCTGCAATGTCGCCTTCTTCTCCATGGCAGCGAGCGTCAATCTTCACACCTCTTCTTCCGGGGGCCGTGAACTCCGGCTCTGTGACTGGCCGGAGTTTTCGGTCTTGATGAATATCGGGCTGTGTATCTGGCAGAGAAAAGAACCACATGCCTGTTCATAGTGCCTGTAACATACATCAGTATTATTAGATCAGTAACCTTCATGTAACATATGTTTATAAAAACTAGCCAGTGTGTACATCAGTCACCAGTTCTGCATAATTGGCCAATGGGTTCCTGTGCCCCCACATGGGGGCCTGGAGATTCCGCAGGGAGAACGGGATCCTGTGCCAGGATGTAGCCAGACGCCTTGGCACCAATCATTTTGGGTTGATCTGATTTGGTGAACTCCAGATACACTGGGATTGTTCTAGTGAAAGGCATAGAAAAACTGACTGCATGATCTAACTATCATGCGGCTAGAAGGAGATATTTAAAGATGCAGTGTAGAACTGCTGAGACTTGTAGTTCTGTATTGGCTGTGTGCTGTTATTTTTGTGTGTGTATTATATTTTTATTTTTTTCCTTTTCAAATATTTGATTTCTTCACAGCATGGAGCTGAATGATTGAGGATCAAGTTTAATAATAATTTCAATTATTATTATTATACAGTACAGTTTGCGCAGCAGTTTGCAACAGTAGGGCAAGCAGTACAGTTACAATACAATTTAATACAGGAGGAATGCAAGGGCCCTGCCCGTTGGGGCATACATTTTTTTTTTTTTTTACAAATCATGCTAAAGGAGGTACATACACCGAACAGCCAAAGCATTATGACCACTGACAGGTAAAATAAATACCATTGCTAATTTTGGGACAGTGGCAACAAGTTAACATGTTCCTAAAGTTGATGTTTTTAAAAATGCCAGTAGTTTTTGCTGTATCTGTAGGATACGTTTAGCAGCGTTTTTTTGTTGCAAAACTATACTCCCACATAAGCATACGGCTCAAAAACATTGATAGGAAAGAAGAAACATCCTGGACTGCCACACTCTGTTGAAGCACATTTTATTTGAAAATTCCAAAGGATAAAATCCAAAAAGTACAAAAATTTAATCCAAAAACAGTCAATAGCAAAAAGTTTTGAAGCTTACTCGTGAGTAGGCATCAAACTATGATGTGAAACGCGTCAGCCATTTTGTCATTGTGTCCCTGTATGTCCACTATTCCACTATTTGCTATTGACTGTTTTTTGGATGATTTATGGATTACATTTTTGTACTTCTTGGACTTTTATCCTTTTGGAATTTTCAAATAAAATTTGCTTTAACAGAGTGCGGCAGTCCAGGATGTTCCTTCTTTCCATGGATTAGTGCAGAGCCAGCACCTGACGGTGTAACAGGGCGGGAGCGATCACAGGTGTTTGGGGGCTTGGAGTGGTACGTTCTTTGTTTCAAAAACATTGATAAACGCAGGAAAATAGCTGGTTTCTTATTATGTTGTTTTTTTTTTTTTGGTGGTTTTAAGCTTTTATTAGAGCATTTTCCAGCTGGAAAGCTCCCTTTAAAATCCATTAGTTCTGGGCTTTTTTCCAGCCAGAAAATGGTACTGCCAAAAACGCTGATGACAGCCTATGCGTGCATGCACGCACACATAGGATATAATGCTTGGGAGTTTACTGGCTGCAGAAAAAAACACCTGAAGCCAAAACCGCAGCTGTAAAAACCTCCAGTGTGCATGAGGCCTAAGGGTCATGGATGGTCAAGGCTCATTGGTTCGTGTTGGGGTGGGGGGGTGAAGGCTGGCCCGAGTAGTCCACTCTAATAAGAGCTATTGTCTCTGAAAAAGTTAATTCTGATAGGTGTGAGAACACACATTGCATCTCAATTTGTTGTGTATGTCGCTGCATAGCCGCAGACCGGTCGTGGTTCCCATGTTGACCCTTGTCCACAACCAAAAGTGTGTGTGTGTGTACAGTGGGCATGGGATTATTAGTAGTGGTCCATGGGAAAAGTTAGTTTGGTCTGAATTTGAGAATGCTAGGTTGGTTGGTTTGAGAAACGCAACAAGTTTGAGCTGTCAAAGTGGTTGTTAAGACAAAAGGTTTTTTAGCTTATTGCACTCCTATGCATTATGATTAGAAAACTTTCTGTGTGCAGTAGACCCCTCAGCCCCCCTCTAATACTTCAGCCCTATCCAGCGATGTGGCAGGAGTGTCTCAACTTCCTGAGACCCTCCCTCCTGATTCGCTGAGACACCATTGGCTCCCACTGCTGTCAATCAGGGGAGAGAGAGGGAGTGGAGCTGGGCTACCGCTCCATGTTTGAATGTGGCTCGGCAGGGGTGCCCCCCATAGCAAGCACCTTGCAACATACAGCTGTAAATTGTTATTTTTTTCCCTTTCCTGTAAAGCAGGGGTCTCCAAACTTTCTAAACAAAGGGCCAGTTTATTGCCCTTCAGATTTTAGGGGGGCCGGACTATGGCCAGTGGTAGTGGAAATTTTCTTGGCATCGGTGGGAGTAAACATCGCCATAATTGGTATTGGGGGAGAAGCAGTACCCTATGATTGGCAGGCATAGTGCCCCGTCATTGGTTTAATTGGAAGGAACAGTGCCCCTTTTAATGGTATCATTGGGAGGTGAGGAATAATACCCCATCATCGGTATCATTTGAAAGCAATAATACCCCATCATTAGTATCAGTGGGAGGAATAGTGTCCCATTATTGGTGTTAGTGGGAGATATTATACTTCATTGCTGGTATCAGTTGGCAGAATTGTGTCTTGTATCTTTGGAAGTAGTGGCCCAAGGGCCGGACAAAGGCAGGCAAAGGGTTGCATCCAGCCCTAGGGCCGCAGTTTGGAGACTACTGCTGTACAGTGAAGGCATACTAGCACATTATGTGACACTTGCCTGCAAACAAAGCCCACGTCATCCCTACTGCAGGCCACATCCATCTTCCTTCCGGGACCATGGTCTCTTGTGTAACCGCGTGATGTCACTCCTACACGGAAGCCATCGGTCACGGCACAAGCTCCGGAAGAAACGGCACTAGCTCCCATTTCCTCGGAGCACATACGACGATGGCATAATCGGCACAGTATACAGTAAATGTCTCCTAAGTGGCGCATGTTTAGGAAATAATTACAGTACCTATAGGTAAGCCTTATTCTAGGCTAACCTATAGGTACAAATTGCTCAGGGAGATTTCCAACCGCTTTAAAGAATCTGCTAATTATGACTTGATGCCAGATACCACAGCATATCTTCAGAGATCTAATGGGGTCCATGCCTTGTCAGGCTAATGTGGGTGGTCATTATTTTATGGCTGGTCGGTGCATATCAAAGTTACATTTAAATCAAAGTTGAAAATGTCATGCCTATATAAGATTTCTAAAGTAATTTGTATTCTGGTGTTTTCAAAGAACCTATTCTGGAGGTTGCGATACTGTGTAGACCAAGGATTAGCATATCCTCTTGGTCTGTAGTCCTTTCCTAGACACCACAAGTCTAATTCATAAAACATATACGACTTCAGAGATTTTGTTTGAAATGGAGTTAATTCCTTTTGGAAAGAAATTATAGAAGTATGCGAGATAAGACTACATTTGTATTTTACATTATCTCCGGCATGTAGGATGGGCTATTTTTAACATTTCATTCTTTCAAGTGTATGATTGCTGATTGACAAAACCTCCTTCCTTTTTATGTAGGAAAGGGGTGAAACCCATGTCAGTTTATCTTTTGCTGTCTGGTCCTGTTAAAGACGTTTCCCTTCACTTTCTCTTCTGAAATATCAGCAAAAAGTGTGTGAAAATGCGATTTAATGAAATTTGAACTGGGCACATTTATCTGCAGTGTCTTCTTATCTCTCTCCAAAGTCCTGTGGCTTCTATTCTTCTGTTATTAGCTTAACTTCTGACAAGTTCTGATAACTGATTAAAGCCAGACTGAATTTTGTGTCAGAGAGCTAGTCTATTTACCGCACAGCTCTGTAAGTCTCTGCCTATATATATATATGTGTGTGTGTGTGTGGAGGGGTGCTTTTTCTCCACTAGGCTGTCTCACAGTGTATTGCAAGAATCCACACCCACAGGTGAATCGGAAAGAGAAATTCTAACAGAACGTGCACTTTATGAACGGTGTATGAAACTGAAGACCGCAGATATAAAAGTAAAACTTATGTAGTGAGATTTGTTTCATCACTGTGTATCATCTGAGGCTGTTCACTTCACTGGGTATATGTGAGGGTTTAGGGAAGATAAATTATGGTTAGTGTAAATTTTATTTCACAACCATGTAAAACCATTTAAGACTTCTGGTGAAATAATAATAAAAAATAAATAAAAAAAATGTCTGTTTAGTGTATTAATCTTATGCAATTTATTTTGTAATGTTTTTCAAAGGTGAATGAAGTGTGTGCTGATCAGCTTTGTCTTCAAATGGAGAATTAAACTGCCGGGATTTCAGCAGATGTGAACAGCGGCATCTGATTAAGTTCCAGGTACGTAAATTATCCTATCGTTGTTTTTACAAGGCATGCTAAATGGTTATAGTTTGCATCAGGGCCGAAACAACTAATCGATTATGAAATTAATGGATTATGAAAATTGTAATCGATTAATCGGCCAGTAACATAATGGGGTTAAAAAAAAACGAAAATTGGCCCTTTATAGTACAAAAAAGCTAATCGCTACTGTAAATATTACTTTCACTGTCCCACAGTAAAAAAATGAACCCCTTACAGTAGCGATTATTTGCTCTTTTTGTACTTATTTTTGTTTTTTAGCTCCATTATGTTACTAAACATCTTAGACCTTAGGCCCCCCTCTCTCTTCGTGGTTCATGGCTTGCTACAAAAACTGAAGCCTTGCCTAACTGGGTGGGGTCCCGGCTGGGAAGGGACTTCCTGTCTTGTCCAATCACCTGGAGGTGGCAGCATAACCCTATCTTAAATAGACATGAGGATGCTCTGTGTCCCATGATGTTTTCCAAAAAGGAGGATTTTACAAGTAAGCTAAACATCCAATATTTTCTCATGTTTTTCATGTGACTGTATTTTATATCACCTGTGATTTATCAGTTTCCTAAAGTAGTGGTAATGCTACAAGCAAAGAATAATTGTAAATGAATTTTAGAAATGGGTACATTTATCAGTGTTGTTGCACAGCAAGGAGCAGTGGAACGGATTGTGTAACGCATTTACTAGGTTACAGCTAGATTTAGAAATTCTTCCCTCTACTGTTTAAAAGTAGTACTGCATCAGAATGAAATAAGAACGCAGGTAAAAGTTTAATTTATTCAGCAAAAATTTCAATAAAAGTAATGGTGTTGTGTTTTTTTTAAAAGCAGGTTTACTCTTGGAAATGCCTTTTTGTAGGAATTTTTGCATAACTGCCCACCAGAGTCCCAACATTTTTGACCATTCTTGCATGCCAAATTCCTTCAGTTGCAAGGTATTTCTGGGTTTCATTGAGGTGCATGTTCCAAATCCCCCCTTCCCTCATAACATTTAACTAAGATTCAAAACGGGGTTTTGACTAGGCCAGTCTATAACCCTGCATTTCTTCCTTTTTAAATTCTATAAATTTGCTAGTGTGCTTCAGATCATCATCATTTTGAAATATCCTTTTTTGGTTCAACTTTAAAGGTGTTGTAAAAGGTGCACCCCCCCCCCCCCCCTTAAATAGCTTCCTTTGCCTTAGTGCAGTCCTCCTTCGATTTTTGCTTTTAAATGCCTTTATTTCTTCTGAGAAATCCTCACTTCCTGTTCTTCTGTCTGTAACTCCACACAGCAATGCGAGGGTTCTCCCTGGTGTGGAAAAAGCCTCTTGAGGGGGGAGGGGGCGAACAGGAGTGTCAGGACGCCCACTAACACAGCTTCTTTCTCTCTCTATCTGCAAGTAGAGAGCGTCCTGACCCTCCTGCTCGCCCCCTCAAGAGGCTTTCTCCACACTAGGGAGAACGCCTTGCATTGCTGTGTGGAGTTACAGACCGAAGAACGGGAAGTGAGGATTTCTCAGAAGAAATAAGGACTTTTAAAAGCAAAATCGAAGGATGAGGTAAGTGAAGAAGGATTGCACTAAGGTAAAGGAAGCTATTTAGTGAATTTTTTTTTAACTTTTAAATAGATGCAGCCAGCTGACACTATCACGTTCCGCACTACAAATTGATGCATCAGTAATTTAAGTGGTTTTTATTTGCACTGTATATGTGATTAGAGCACTTAGCACTTGCAAGTTGGCACTACGTTGTACTTTACTTTGTACCTGGAAATTTGCGCATGTACGTTTGGTGAAGATTGTGTGAGAAGTGCACAATGTGTTTTAAGAAAAAAAAAATTATCATTATGGAAAATATTTGAAAATGTTATATATTTGCATTTCATTTTTTTGTGTGTGTGTGTGTATGTATCTTGACACTGTGTAAAACAGGGGTCCTCAAGCTTTTTAAACAGGGCCAGTTCACAGTCCCTTATAGTTCAATTAAGATGTGTGCATAGGTTCATATTTCTTGCAAAAAACAGGGACAACTAATACAATTATATAAAATAAAGAACCATTTTAATCAACATAAATGTATTAGTATTTCACGGAACCCCCCCCATCACAAGGCCCCCCCAACATAAACTTCTCTCCATCACAAAGCCCCCAATAACTGACACGCCATCACAAAGCCCCCCAACAGAAAATCCTCTATCACAAAGCCCCCAATAACAGACCGCCCACCACAAACTCCTCTCCATCAAAAAGCCCCCATAACAGATCCTCCCCATCATAAAGCCCCCAACGCAAACTCCTCTCCATCACAAAGCCCAGAATAAAATACCACCCCATATCGGATTCCCCCCATCAAAAAGCCCCCATATCGGGGGCCCACCCAACACAAATTCCTCTCCTCACATAGCCCCCCATCACAGATCCCCTCCATCGATATTACACTGCCGCCCCTTCTATAACATCCCAGCACTCCGCCTCTCTGCTACCTCAATCACACAAGACGCAAAGCATGGCAGGTCTGAACAAAGGGAGGGGCTTTGCTAGTGAAAGGCAGGTGTTTGATTGCTGAAACCGCCCCGCTGCTTAACTCCATAGACCCGCCTTTGTCCGAACCTGTTGTGTTTTTCATCTTGTGTGATAAAAAGGTAGCATGGTGACACCACACCTTAAACACCAACCCTTAAAGCCTAACTGCAACTTTTGCTGTTACATTTTAATAGTTTTTTGGGTCAACTTAAAGGGTATGTTCACCTTTACAGAAAATCTGTCAGATGAACTTACACAGGACCCCCTCCCCATCACACCCTGTCCCAATGCACCTAAAGTCTGAGATCTCCTGCACTGACACATTGTATCACCGCTTTACTGGTCTGGGGATCAGAAATCCCTTGTGGCTTACTCTCCTAAAAGTACCTTGTTTGAGGTACAGCGCCGACCAGTCGGAACCCACATGGCTTGTCCTGTCCGCGCTGGAGAAGAGGGGAAAAAGCCGCGGGGATTTGAGATACTCGGCAAGCCCTACTGGGACCCCCCCTGACATCACGGCCAGTCGTATGTGCGACTTTTGTGACCCTAGTAGTTCCACCACTGGTGCTGTATACTCAGTTGATATTGCATACAGTTTATTTAGCACCGACAGTGGCCACATGTATTAATAAAGGAAATGGTTCATTGGGGGGTCAGCTTGACACAAAGGAACTATTTTAACTGCTTACATATACAGTGACAAGGCAGGTCTCCTACGCCAGATCACTTACTAGGTGATTGATCCGACCCGTCCAGGTAGGGGGCGTGCGCCCCGGCTGTGCTGTGATTATACACCGCAAATGCCGATCAGCAGGTGACTGCCGGAACCCTGATCATTGGGAAGACACCCAGGACAGAGCTCTGTCCTGTCAATAGGGAAGTTGTATGTGTTGCATGACTGCGCAATTGTCAGTTAATGTGACGGAGTTCCGTATGCAAAAAATGGCCTGGTCATGAAAGGGCTAAATCTTCCAGAGGTCAAGTGGTTAAAGTGATCGAAAAGTTGTGGTTAGGCTTTAATCACTTCAGCCCTGAAAGGTTCATCCGCTAACGTCCGCGATCCCATAGGGAAGCATTGTGTGTCTGTAAGCGGACTGTTTGTCCGCTCGTGTGAAAGGGCCCTAACCCACATCCTGACCAGGCCATTTTTTGCGATGCAACAATTGCGTGGTCGTGCGTCGCTGCGCTTAAATAAAAAAAATGTCCCTTTTTCCCACAAATGGTGCTTTCTTTTGATGGTATTTGATCACCTCCTGTGGTTTTTAGTTTTTGCACTATAAACACAAGACTTATCTATATATTTTTTTTTTTTAACAACAATATTTTTAACTTTTATTTTGCTTTTTAATACATATCCAAAAATAAAATGAAATGATGCCAAGCTGCTTGCTCTGGGGGCACCCGAGCCGAGTCACAGTTGCCTGTGTCCATTCAGAGCTGTGGCCTGGCATGCTCTCTCACTCTCTCTCTCCTGATTGGCTGGTAGACTTTGACAGCAGCAGCCAGTGGCTATACTGCTGTGTCTCAGCCAATCAGGAGGGAGAGTTTTGGCCGGCCGAGACACTCGTGGACATCACTGGGCAGAGAGGGGGCTCGGGTAAGTATTAGGGGGGCTTCTGCACACTCAAGGCTTTTTATCTTCCATCTAATTTGACACTTGGCTGTGCCCTTGCATGTCATGATTTGCAATTGTTTAAAAAAAAAAAAAAAAAAGTAATTTTATTTATTTAAAAAAACAAACGCATAGCTGGTTTTAATGGTAGCCCTTTTTATGTCTTTTAAGATCTTCTTTGAATTTGATCTGTGTCATCTGTCAAAATCAATTTAACACTCCTCTCCATCCCGTTCTCTTGACCAATATGTCTATTTACTTTGTGATTGATTTACTAAAGGTGCTTTGGTTTCTCACATGGGACTGTAGGCTGTTCTCCTGGGCATGTACTCTGATTATCTGACATGGGGAGCAATCGGATTCCACTTTCACCATCTCTGCGTGGGATTTCTAATGAATCTGTTAACAGGTAACTAAATTCTATTTCTATATTGGATTCCTTTTATTATGTTCTTGTGTCTAAGTATTTTACCAGGTTATGCTAAAACCAAAGTTAATGTGAATATTTTGCATTTATTTTTCAACACAAACTCTCTAGTAGTTTTATGTTGCTGCGGTCTGTAAATGTTAATGAGGCAATTGTTGGTAGTCTTGATTGGGAATACTGTGCAAGACGTAAGCATTGTGTATAGAAGTACTTCTCCTCACTATGTAACCTTAAAGTAAACCTGTGCTTTTGCTTATGGAGGGTTCACTTTAATGCTACCCTCCCCAGCAGCATATACTTAACATTCCTTTTTTTATTTCCCTGCTGTCTCTTCATCTGTCCTACAAATAAATATCAAATGCACAACAAAGGATTCCCAGACAACATAAGCATCATCAGCAGTATATAGCAGTCTTGTGAATCCGTAGCTGGCTGAGCCCTGATTAAAGATTGTAGAAGAGGTTTTCATTCTCCTCTGACTGTCCCATGAGGCTGCATGACTCCTGACCCTCTGGACAGCGCTGATTGGCCCTGTGCTGATCACATGCACCCCCCCCAAACAAAACTCCTCTCTAGAACGCCAAACTTAAAGCTGTTGTATACCCGCCGTCATTTTTTTATTTATTTTTTAAACGCAAAAAGCCATAATCAGCTAGTATGCACTGCATATTAGCTGATTATGAAGTGCTTACCTTGGAACGAGGTGAGAGGAACTTACCTGGTCCACGCCGAGGGAGATGTCATCTTTCCTCGGCGTGTCTTCCGGGTATCGCCGCTCCAGTGCTGTAATTGGCTGAAGCGGCGATGTCTTCACTCCCGCGCATTCGCGCAGGAGACTTCTCTCCGGCAAGGTCCGGCGGCTGCCGGCCCTTTAGCCGAGGATCCCCCGCTGCACATGCGCCGCTGCAGTCAGCGGCGCATTGCGGGGGGAATAGGTTTAGGAGATATTCTTTATACCTACAGGTAAGCCTTATTATAGGCTTACCTGTAAGTGAAAGTGGTAGTACAGAGTTTACTAGCACTTTAAATATTTAAAATAATAATAATAAAAGAAAAAATTTAAAAATCTCAGATTTCCTAATCGAACCTCTTCTTCTAAAACATTTTTAAGATCACATAACGGTGGTGAAATGAAGGTAAATTCCTAAACTAGTATTTAAAACTATAACTTGCCATAGAATGTGTCAAGACAGATTGTTGATTTTCCAATACCTGGATGGGAATTGTGAAAGTTGTTTTAGCTACAGAATCTTGTAACCTTGTGTCAGCCCATATTTAAGCATGTAATTATGAGCAATACATGTGTATACATGGGGTTGTAAAGGAAACATTTTTTTTTTCATAATAAGCATCCCTCACCTGCAGACATTCCTCTTTTCACTTCCTCATTGTTCGTTTTTGCTCAGAAGTTGCACTATTTCTTCTCTGTTCTGTTCACTTCCTGCTTGTCTGATTTTACTGACCACCGTGAAGGTAGACTTTACTGCGGTGGTCAGTAACGTGCTCGCCCCCTCCTGGAAACTACATCTGTGTGACAGGACGCTCTCTATGTGTTAGAGATTTCAAGCATATGTGAATTACTGGGCGTGCCGCAATGCATACTGGGGAATGTAGTTCTTACATGAACAAGTGATGCCAGGAAGTGAATGAGAGAACAGAAACTAGAACTCTGGAGGTGATATAGATGAAGGAATTTAATAGGTATTTACTCGTTTTTTAACAGAATCATTACACTATTCTGTATGTCTATCTTGCAGACATTAATTTTAGGCAAAATATATTTTTCCTTTACAACTCCTTTAAATAGCCAGGGTAGTGATAATAAAAGGTATTATTTGAAAGACAGATCAGATAGGGGGGAGATTTACTAAAACTGGTGCAGCTGTGCATGGTAGCAAGTTGTGAGACCCCAAGTCACTGGACCTAAAATTCCATTTTACTCAATGAGAGCTGTCTTAATTTGCACTGCTGACGTTTGCTGTACTACTTCAAGGCAACTTCTATCTGCCCATAGACTTGTAGTGCTACCCCATTCAGGAGCCGCTGGTTGTTTTTGGGACCGGCGTATTAAGTTACCTTGTAGTGTGTCTAGGGGTAGTAGCAGTAAGCGAATGTCCAGTCATCCGAGGGGTTTTTCAAATGCTTTATTCCAAGGCCCAACACGGCCAACATTAACATGTAGTAGGATAGGAAATGTTGATGAAGCAGAAAAACAAGTGCAATATCAGGCCTTGGATGATGAAGAAAGCAAGCCTGCTTTCAGTAGCAATGTACCAAACGTCGCCACTCTAGCCAGAGTGAGTGAAGTGCCTCCGGACAGACTTCTGCCACAAGCCTGGCAGCCGAAATGTCACTTTAGGTTGCTGGGAGGAACAGACCTCTGCAACAGGCCTGGCTCAGGCCTCTGCCACAGGCCTAGTACTTCAGTACTCCAATGAACAAGACGGATTGAGCCAATCCTCCCAGTAATTTTGCTGCCGATAAATTATGTGACGAAGGACAGCGGACTGCTTGCCGTTTCAGAAAATCCTGGGGTAATGCCAGCTATCTGCTGCCGTAACAGTATTCTACATCAAAGTACCAACGTATAATGACGGCGGACAGTCTGGAAGTGGTTAAACTTTTTTATAACTTTTATCCCTGATCTGTCTGGTGTGTTCCTTGGCCTTAATGATGCTGTTTGTTCACTTATGGCCCATACACACGATCCGAATATCGGCCGATGGATCGTACGACTTTTTTCGCTTAATAATTGCAAGTAAAATAGGTTATTAAACTCACAAATTCTCGTACGACAGAAAAAAAAGATCGGAAGTGATGTCACGTGTTGTAATGTATTTGTATTGTATTGTCGGATGACGGCTGTACTGACTAAACGAAAATCATACGATCTGACATCGTACGAGGAAAATTTTCGCGCATGTCCGATCGAAAAATATCGGATGAACGGTCGTGATCGGCTCTCGAAAGTAGTGTCCACACGATCCGAAAATCGTACCATCCATCATCGGACGATCGTTTTCGTCCGATATTCGGATCGTGTGTATGGGCCATAAGGTTCTGTAACAAACCTCTGAGGGTTTCACAGAACAGCTAAATTTTATGCTGAGATTAAATTACACACAGGTGCACTCTATTTATTAATTAGGTGACTTCTGAAGGAAAATGGTTCCACTAGATTTTAGTTAGTGGTATAAGGGCCCTTTCACACGGTGGTATCTGTGTCCTCCCTATGGAGTCTTATAAAAGGGGGGAGGGGGTACAGAAACTCCCAAATCCACAGGGAAAATAGGGGCACAGAGAACAACATAAGTATGGTTGGTTTAAGGAAGAAAGGCTTTCCTTCTCCTTCCCACAGTAATCAAAAAAAAATTCATCATCAACAGCAGCATATATTTACCCAGAAAATGGAGTTATGAAACGTCCAGGTTGGGGTCCGATGCGACAGTGGGATGCAGAGGTCCAAAGCTGACGGTGCTCCCGGTCAGTCCCCCAGTATCGCCTGGTCCTCAAGGTAACCATCCAAGAGTGGCCCTCAGCCACTTACGGAGAAGCACCAGACAAAAATGATAGCACCCGGGTATGCCCGAGGGGTGGGGAAGAGTGGGATTGAGAAGGTAGGAAAAAAAATCCTAAAAGTAAGTAGAGTAATTGGTATCAAAAGAGGCCAATTCGTTGGGTATAATTTAGTAGAAATCTTCAAAGGTTGGAACAATGGGGGTCCAGGGAATACGGGTGAGGTGGAGGCAAACAGGGGTGGGTGGGGTGTTGGAGGGGGTGTGGGAGAAGTGAGGGGAGTGGGGGGGGGGGAAAGGGGGAAAAGGTGGAAACGGAAAAGGGGAATGGGCTGGGAAAGAAAAGGGAAGAGGAAGATAAGGGGACCAAAGCATGTGTGTGAGAGGAAAAAGGGGGAGGGAAAGGGGAGGATGATGGGGAATAAGGAATGAGTGAAGGTGATAAGTGTGTGAAGGGGGAGGGATGTGGGTAGTGTGGGGGGAAGGAGATAGACAAATGAGAAAGGAGAGGGGGGCTGAAAAATTATGTGTGGAGAAGGAGTTTGGAGAAAGAATATATAGGGGAACCGTGATTATTGTGTGAAAGGGGGAGTAGTGAAAAAGAAAGGATAAGATAAAGGAGTGATGATGAAGGTGTAGGAAGGGGGATGGGAGGAGTGAGTGCGAATGGGGAGAAGGGATTGGGACAGGAAATGAAAAACGAGGGGAGAATGGGAGATAGAACATTAAGTGAATGTAAGTGTAGGCTGGGAATGGAGAATGAATTAAACAAGAAAGAAAGTGAGGAGGTGCAAAAACAATGAAAAATGAGGAACAGGTAAGAAGGGAGGGGGGGGGGGGTTTTGAAAGAAAAGACAAGGGGTAATGGAATGGAGGAAAGGCTGGGAAGTGAGGAGTGGGGAACGATGGGGCTGATGTGAAGTGTGAATGAGAAGATGATAGGTGAGAAGTGGAAAGTGACAAAACGGGGTCAACTGTAAATGAGGGAGTAGGAGAAGGGATGAAGGGGAAAAGAAAAGAAGAAAAATAAATAAAATAAAAAAGAGAAAGAAATGGGAATGAGGGGTGTGTAGGGAATGCAGAGAGTGGTGAAAAACGTGATGGGAGTGAGCAAAAAATGTGGAAGGAAACTAGGGGAATGGAATGGCAAAGTGCCAGTGAGGAAAAGACAGAAGGAAGGAAGGAAGAAAGAAAGGACAAAAATGGGAGGGAAGTGAAGGGTGACTGAAATCCAGAGTGGATGACAATTGGAAGTGCTGAGGGAAGTTGTGTTGTGAAAGGGCTGGGTAAGACAAACCGGGGTTACCTCCAATATTTCCACCTTTACAATGATGTTGAAGGTGAGATGCTATCTGTATATAGAGAGAGTGTTGGTAATGAGAACATTTAAATAGAAAAAGGGGGGTAGAGTTACCAATTGGCTGAAAGAGGGTAGGTAATGTAGGTAAAGTAGCTTACCAACTCACTGGACACTGTCACTCATGGAGATGCCGCATGCTTCTCTGAGTGCCTGCGATCGGATGCGGAAATAAATGCCGCTCGCGGTCCCAGGATTGTTCCAGCTCGTCCCACGTGTTGTGGGAGGGGACGAGGTATGTCTACCTTGTCTCACCTGGTGGCCTGCCGGTGCCCTATAAATGTCGCGGTGGTTCTTCCGGCGTGGGCGAGGTTCGGGCGAAGCCGACACTGCCGTCGCTTCCGCATGAAGCATCGCAACATGCAACGTCGCTGCGGGCGCCCAGCGGCGCTCACGCAGCGACGTCACGGCGTCTCAGAAGCGATCGCTCACGCCGCCAGCAGGGAGGGATTTGCATCCACTCGGGCAGCGGCGCCGCCCTGTGGATACTACACACATTGCGCCAAGGACGCGTGTATCTCCCGCCCTGCTGGGAAGTGAAGGGGGGAGAACTCAAGGACAGGAACAAGGAGAAGGCGGCCAGGGGGTGGAAGGGGAGATAGCAGCTCGAAGGACCCCCATCACACCACGCATCAGAGACTCCACTGGAAAAGAGGACATAACAAAAATATATATATGGCATAAGTTAATAAATGTTTAGTTAAATCATATCGCAGCAGATTAACTCCTTGTATTCGGCTATGACAAATGTAGTCATATTCACCAATCGTGATGTATTAGTTTATGTCAAGAAAGATAATAATTATAGCATCACATAACAACATAGTATTGGTCTAAAAAGGCATGTATAGATACTTGAACAGTGATAGATACCTATGATTCCAATGAGCATGGATCAAATTGAGAATGCGTATCTGCGTCTTATTAGAGGAAAAGGGAGAGTGCCCGCCCATCCACAAACAGCAATAGAAAAAGTAAATTAGTAAATTATTTCTATTCAGTGTGGAGGCAAGTATGTCATAGATTAGACAATGGGGGGCATAAAGAGGGAAAGACTTTACAGTTAATATGTGTACTATTGTGTTTTTCCTGAGACTAAGCCTTTAAGGAATGGAGCAAAGGAGCAGGATTCGTTTTAACCGGGATGCATGGTGGTCCGTGTCTTAAAGATCCATCTTTGCTCGTGCTGTAAGAGTATTTTGTTCCAATCGCCGCCTCTATTAGGGATATGGATCCGATAGAGGGCGGCGAAGGATACTTTGGGTACAGTATAATGATGTTGTAGTGCTGCGTGTCTTCCAATTGGGAGGTGGAGATTTCCAATTTCCATGCTATATACATGTTTGGAAATTCTCCGCCAGAATTCTTGCTTGGTCTTTCCCACATAGTAGGCCCCACATTCACATTCCATATAATATACCACACCTTTGGTTTGGCAGTTGGTAAAATGTAGTGGTTTCAATGTGTTACCGTTTGGTAATGGGAAGGTCTTCTCTCTCCTCATAAGTGGGCAGTAGGAGCAGTGTCCACAGGGAAAAGTGCCAAACATTGTACAATGAGCTCCTCTCATGGGGGCATTGGTGTATTCACTCTTGACCAGTCGATCTTTGATCGATGTGGCCCTTTTATAGGTGATAGATGGGTACTCAGGTATAAAATTGTTCAGCCGTGGGTCATCTGTTAAGATGCTCCAATTGTTTTGAAGGATCTGTCTAATCTCCTTGTATTGTCGTGAAAAACCTAGAATTATCCTGGTGGTCTGGGGGTTGGAATTTAAAGAGGATTTTTTAGAATATAGTAATGCTTGTCTAGAATTTGTATTGGCTTTGTTGAAAGCTTTGCGTAGACAGGAGTAGCGATAGCCTCTTGCAGAAAGTCTATCTCGGAGTCTTTCAGCTTCTTCAAGATAAAGAGTGTTATTGGAACAGTTGCGACGGAGACGCAGATACTGTCCATAAGGAATTGAGTTTTTAAGCGAGATTGGGTGAAAGCTATTCGCGTGTAGGACCGTGTTTCCCGCTGTACTTTTGCGGAACAGGGTACTACATAGTTGACCTTGAGGGCCCACAAATATTTTTACATCCAGAAAGGTGATAGTATATTTGTCGTAACTCATGGTAAATTTTAGATTGTATTGGTTACAGTTTAGACAGTTGAAGAATTCCAGCAGGGAACTTTCAGGTCCCTCCCAGATGACCAGGACGTCATCGATATACCTGCGCCACAGTTTGATGTGGCGCAGGTAGCCGACGAGACTCCCGTCATCTGGGAGGGATAGCTCCCACTCCCCCAGGTACAGATTGGCGTAGGATGGGGCACAACATGTCCCCATCGCTACGCCCTGCACCTGGAGGAAGTGGGAGCCATTGAAACAGAAGTAGTTGTGAAAAAGTATATACCGTAGGGAGTCCATCAAGAACCCATCAAGGGTATGGTCATGTAACTGACCTTTGGTTAGACATCGTCGTATGGTCTTTAGACCCTTTATGTGGGGTATACTACTGTATAGAGCCTCCACATCAATGGCAACTAATAGAGAGTTGTCAGAGATGGTAGTGTGGTCAATGATTTTTAATAAATGGATGGTATCCTTTATGAAAGAGGGTAGAGCATTGACATACGGTTGAAGATATGTATCGACTAGGCGGCTTAAGTTTTTGGAAATGGAACCATTTCCGGAAACGATGGGCCGTCCCGGTGGAGGGTTGAGTTCTTTGTGTATTTTCGGAAGACTGTAGAAGGTTGCCGTTTTCGGGTATTAGGTACGAATGAATTCGTATGTGTTACGGGGAATGGTTTGAGAGGTAAAGGCTTGATCAACAAGGGTATAAAAGTCTATATGATATTGTCGAATGAGATTCACAGAGATAGATTTGTACCAGTCCTTGTTCGCGAGGATATTCATACACATGTTGACATAGTCGGTGTTGTCCATAAGGACAACATTGCCTCCTTTATCCGATGGCTTGACCGTAAGTGTGGTGTTGGCAGATAAAGCAATCAATGCTTTATTTTCATCAGGTGCTAGGTTCTGTGGAGTGCGTTTGTCACATGGGAGTTTACACAGATCTCTGATCATTCGTTTGACAAAAAAGGATACATTTGGGTTGGAGTTTAAAGGTGGGAAGGTCTGCGAGGGTTTCTTAAACCTAGGAATGGAATCAATTGAGGGCTTATCTACATCAGTAAGTAGGGCCTCTAAATCAATTGAGTCAATAAGATCAATGTAGTGACTTTCCCGATAGAGGAGAGTCAAGTCTCGAAGGGCTTTAAATTCCTGCATAGTGTATCCCGACCAATCGGTCGTATCAATTTCAGTATTGGTTTTAGAGTGTATAGATTTCAAGAGTAGTTTTCTAGCAAATAGGTGTACGTCAGTAATGACTTCAAACAAGTCAAAGTTCTCCTCTGGGCAAAAGGTTAGTCCACGACCAAGCACCTGAGTTTCGGCCTTTGTGAGTAAGTGAGAAGAAAGATTGACCACACTTAGCTGGTTTGGGGTAGTCGTACTACAAATGGGTCTAAGCCCTTCCTGCTCCTGGTCGATAGAGGGGAGCCAGGACCCCGGGGGGGGTTTAAAGGTTTTTGGGCAATAGGTTTTTGAGAGTTATTTGGAGTACTGTTGGTACTAACTATCCTTTCAGGTGGGAGATCTGAGTCATTCCCACCCGATTTGTTGTTGGTATTCTTGTGATCCCCGAGTATTGGTAGCCTCTCTATTTCCCCTCATGTCAGCATTCTCCGTAGAGCGTTTTTTACTTTCATGTTCACTGGATCCCCTGCTGGTTCGACCTCTCTTGTTTCTGCCTCTACTATCCTGTGTAGGGTGTCTGTTGGAACCTTGTGAGGAAAAAACTGAATTCTGGGATTTGTGGGGGCCTTGGGGACCATACTGGTCCCTTTTAGGGGGTCTTCTATTAGTTTGTGTGTTCCATTTATATGCCTTTCCCTCGGAAAAGGCCATCTTATCACGCCAGTACTTAACCTCCTTTTCCTGAAGGATGCCTCGATTATAGGCCAGCAGGCTGTCTTTTAAGTTAGTTTGTAGTTCTATCGACAGGGCGTGTTCTTGGTGTGGTAGTAATGCAGTTTCTAAGTTGTTGATGTCTACATCGAGAGCAATAATTTGTTTACTGTACTCGGGTGATAGAATCATCATCATCTCATTGGAGCAATTATTGAGATTCTCCTCCCATTCTGATCTGCAGGCTTGGCCTATCAGATCCGAACTGGGGAAGATCTGGATACGTAGTCCAAAGGGATTGATTTTCTCTTTAATATACCTGTCAAAGGTTTTCACATGCCAGTACAATGAGGATTTTTTCTCTAAGGTTTTGGCTAGTTGGTTGGTAAGTGAAGATATTTGTGTTTCGACTTGGTCGGCCTTTTCAAATGAGGTTTCATAGCCTTGCACAAGGTTGGCCCATCCATCACCATGGTACATACTCATTTTAACGATGGTAATCAAATCAATAATCACAAAAATCACAAAGGAATCATGAACCTAACCAATGCCAAGCAACTCATGCCTTATCTCCACTAGGTCAGAAGGGAGGGGAGTGTTTTAGCACTCCAAAAAGAATTTGAAAAAAGGGACAGACCTAATAGGTGGAGAGAATTAGCTGCACACCCCAATATGATAAATAGAGAAATGGTCCCAATGGGGCTTTAAAACAGCTGGTGTGAAGTAAAGCAGCAATGCAACGTCTATGTTAAAAACGTTTTATTACAAAAGTATTTGAATGACATAAAATTTGGGGTATATAAGGAATGAGTTGCGGCAGAGTAACAAAAATTAAAATAACCATAACATTTCCAGGTAAACAGTAAAATACATAGCCTGAATAGTGGCAAGCAGGTGTATAATCCTAACGCGTTTCGACCATTCGGTCTTCTTCAGAGGGCTGTGACTGAAAGAGATTTAATTGTATAAATAGGTGTATACAGAAAATATTTTTATCTGTGTCCTCCCTATGGAGTCTATCCCCTTATAAAAGGGGGGAGGGGGTACAGAAACTCCCAAATCCACAGGGAAAATAGGGGCACAGAGAACAACATAAGTATGGTTGGTTTAAGGAAGAAAGGCTTTCCTTCTCCTTCCCACAGTAATCAAAAAAAAAATTCATCATCATCAACAGCAGCACATATTTACCCAGAAAATGGAGTTATGAAACGTCCAGGTTGGGGTCCGATGCGACAGTGGGATGCAGAGGTCCAAAGCTGACGGTGCTCCCGGTCAGTCCCCCAGTATCGCCTGGTCCTCAAGGTGACCATCCAAGAGTGGCCCTCAGCCACTTACGGAGAAGCACCAGACAAAAATGATAGCACCCGGGTATGCCCGAGGGGTGGGGAAGAGTGGGATTGAGAAGGTAGGAAAAAAAATCCTAAAAGTAAGTAGAGTAATTTAGTAACAAGAGGCCAATTCGTTGGGTATAATTTAGTAGAAATCTTCAAAGGGTGGAACAATGGGGGTCCAGGGAATACGGGTGAGGTGGAGGCAAACAGGGGTGGGTGGGGTGTTGGAGGGGGTGTGGGAGAAGTGAGGGGAGTGGGGCGGGGAAAAAGGGGGAAAAGGTGGAAACGGAAAAGGGGAATACCCCAAATTTTATGTCATTTAAATACTTTTGTAATAAAACGTTTTTACCATAGACGTTGCATTGCCACTTTACTTCACACCAGCTGTTTTAAAGCCCCATTGGGACCATTTCTCTATTTTTCTGTATCAAATACCTTAGCAAAATCTAGATACACTACATTTAAATTTACAGCACACCTACTCATAAAATGTTTAAAAGGTTGGTCTGGCAAGAACATTTTTTCAGAAATCCATGTTGATTACTGCTAATGATACTATTTTCATTGGCAATTTTTTTTAAATATGGTTCCTTTTATCAATTCTTCCTAAAGTTACACACTACTGATGTTCGGCTGATGTCCAGGTATGTATTTTTGTTTTTGCCAATATGTTGGAAGCATTCCAGTCAGTATGTTGGCCTTAAAAATTAGGAACAATGGTCTGGCTATATCATGGCTAAGTTCTTTGAGAACTTTCAGGTGTCAGCCATCTGGTCCTGGTGATTTATTACATTTTTCTAATCTTATTTCAAACACAGGTATCTGTCAGCCACAAGCATCCATTCAATATAATATTATTAAATGATAAGTTCACCCTTTTTTATTATTTTTTTTTTTATTCCAGCTCCCCTATGCATTATTGTACTTCTTTTTTTTAAATAAAACCGCTTTACATTTTATTCTACACACGCGTACCTCACTGTATTCGTGGTTGTTTAACCACTTGCCCACCGGGCCTGTTTTTCAGATTCGGTGTTTACGAGACTAAAACTGGTTTTTTTTTTTTTACTAGGAAAAATTACTTAAACCCCCCCAAACATTATATATTTTTTTCTAACACCCTAGAGAATAAAATGGCAGTCATTGCAATACTTTTTGTCACACCGTATTTGCGCAGCGGTCTTACAAGCGCACTTTTTTTGAAAAAAATTCACTTTTTTGAATAAAAAAATAAGACAACAATAAATTTGGCCCAATTTTTTTATATATTGTGAAAGATAATGTTACGCCAAGTAAAATGATACCCAACATGTCACGCTTAAAAATTGCGCACGCTCGTGGCATGGCGTCAAACTTTTACCCTTAAAAATCTCGATAGGCGACGTTTAAAAAATTCTACAGGTTGCATTTTTTTAGATACAGAGGAGGTCTAGGGCTAGAATTATTGCTCTTGCTCTAACGATCGCGGCGATACCTCACTTGTGTGGTTTGAACACCGTTTTCATATGCGTTCGCTTCTGTGCGCGAGCTCGTCGGGATGGGGCGTTTTAATTTTTTTTTTGTTTTTCTTATTTATTTTAAATTAGTTTATAATTTTATACACCGAAATAAATAAAAATAAAAAATAAAAATTATCACTTTTATTCCTATTACAAGGAGTGTAAACATCCCTTGTAATAGAAAAAAGCATGACAGGTCCTCTTAAATATGAGCTCTGGAGTCAAAAAGACCTCAGATCTCATATTTGGGCTTTGCAAAAAAAGAAAGAAAAAAAATGTAATTTTTCAAATGTCAGAAAAAAAAATATTTCTTTAAGATGCTGGGCGGGACTGACGTTTTGACGTCACTTCCGCCCAGCAGAGCTATAAGGGAACGGGTGGGGGCGATTTTTCCCTCACTCGTATCCCAACACAGCTGCCGACAGGACCCGATCCCCTCCGCCGCTACCGACGGCTCCGGTAAGCGGCAGAGAGCAGCGGGAGGGGGGGGCCCCTCTCCCGCCACCAATAACGTCGATCTCGCGGCGAATCTGCAGCGGAGACCGCCATTATTGTGTACAGGACTGCCCACGGAAAAGATGGATATCTCGGTTGTGGCAGCAGCTGCTGCCGTTACCGAGATACCCATCTTTAAAATCATGACGTCTTTTTACCATGACGCCGTGGGCAAGTGGTTAAAAACATTTATCCATTACTTCTGCCTTACTTCCTGGACAGACTAAAGTTCATGATACATCTACCCTCCTATCTACCACCTATTTCCAGGTGCATGTTTTTTAAATAAAATGCAATCAATCAGTGATCACTCTTCTCAACTAAATACACAGGTATTTCTTTATTTATACAAGTACATAGGAGGGAGTGTACAGAAACTGTCATTTGTCAAGCCCCATTCACATATCTGAGTAGCAGGAATGCGTTTTGAAACACTCAGGCCACGTACACACGATCAAATTCATCTGCTGGAAACGGTCCGAAGGCAAATTCGATCGTGTGTACGGGCGGACAGACAGATTTTTCCAGCAGACAGATTTTAAAGCATGCTTTAAAATTTGTCTGCTGGAAACCCATCCGTCCGACATGTCTGCTGGTTAGTATGCTGGTTAGACATATCTGCCCGCACATGCATCGAATGCGCGGAAGCGTTTTACTTTCTGGTGCGGTGACGTGGCGGCGTCAACGTCATCGCCACGTCACCGCGCTGTCTGCCGGCGGGGATTTTGGTTTGATCATGTGTACAGCGATCAAACCAATATATCCCAGCAGACAAATCCGATCAAATCGGTCTGACAGACCGATTTGATCGGATTTATTTGGTCGTGTGTACGCGGCCTCACTCATCACGTATTTTTTCTGAAATGCAAGGAATCACACAGCTGTGAATGGAGCCAAATTGTTCTTGTGTAAAACGCATCAATTCCACCAGCTGTTGCCAAACTACAAGTCCCATCATGCCTCTGCCTCTGGGTGTCATGCTTGATGCTGTCAGAGTCACATCTAGCATAGTGGGAGTGCATGTTTTTTGGCTCGTTTTTTCCCGTGGCACACATAGGGCAGCCTGTTGGTTTCAATGAGCTGCGCTACATGTGGCTCATGGGACATTTTGGCGTGTTGTGGTTTGCCTGTTTTTTACTATATGTCTTTGCAGCATTTGACACTCGTTTTTTCACATGGCAAAATGTGTGTTTGGTGTGCCCTTAACAATTAATGACATTAAAAGTGCAACTAGTAATTTTAGGTGTATAAAGGTGGCCATATACTGTACAATCTCCTTTTTAGATTGACTAAATTTTTATAAAAGGAGGGATTGCCCATGTAGCCAATCGCTCTGTATCCAGTCAGGCAGGCCCTTGCACTACATAGTTGATGGTGGATCTAAAGGGAATTGTACAATCAGATTGTATAGATAGTGTATGGTGAACTTTACAGAACCCAGGACATGCTTCTGTTTTCAATACTACAGCTCTATCCACATAGGCTGTTATCTCATCTCTTATCTCCTGCACACTTAAAAATGCCAAATAAACGATCTATGCAAGATTAAAATTTAAGCTAGGTAAGGGTGGGGGGAAGCGATTCCTTTGTAATTCGAGGCAAGGGTGAATAATTGCATTTAATAAAAAAACAAAAAACATGCAGCTGGAAATTGGGTGGTCAGCTGGTCAACTCCTTCCTGTGCAGTGGCGGCTGGTGCTCAAAATTTTTTGGGGGGGGGGGCGCAAACGAAAAAATAAATATTGTAGCCTCACTGTGCCCATCACATGCAGCCACTGTGCCATGCCACCAAATGCAGCCACTGTGCCATCAATTGTCACCACTGTGCCATGCCATCAAACTGTGCCATCAATTGTCACCACTGTGCCATGCCATCAATTGTCGCCACTGTGCCATCAATTGTCACCACTGTGCCATCAATTGTCACCACTGTGCCATGCCATCAAACACAGAAACTGTGCCATCAATTGTCACCACTGTGCCATGCCATCAAATGCAGCCACTGTGCCATCAATTGTCACCACTGTGCCATGCAACTGTGCCATCAATTGTCACCACTGTGCCATGCCATCAAATGCAGTCACTGTCCCATCAATTGTCACCACTGTGCCATGCCATCATATGCAGTCACTGTGCCATCAATTGTCACCACTGTGCCATGCCATCATATGCAGTCATTGTGCCATCAATTGTCACCACTGTGCCATCATCAATTTGCACCACTGTGCCATGCCATCATATGCAGTCACTGTGCCATCAATTGTCACCACTGTGCCATGCCATCAAATGCAGTCACTGTCCCATCAATTGTCACCACTGTGCCATGCCATCAAATGCAGTCACTGTCCCATCAATTGTCACCACTGTGCCATGCCATCATATGCAGTCACTGTGCCATCAATTTTCACCACTGTGCCATGCCATCAAACGCCACCACTTTGCCATCAATTGTCACCAATGTGCCATGCCATCAAACACAGCTACTGTGCCCATCAATTGTCACCACTGTGCCATGCCATCATATGCAGTCATTGTGCCATCAATTGTCACCACTGTGCCATCATCAATTTGCACCACTGTGCCATGCCATCATATGCAGTCACTGTGTCAGCAATTGTCACCACTATGCCATCATATGCAGTCACTGTGCCATCAATTGTCACCACTGTGCCATGCCATCAAACGCCACCACTGTGCCATCAATTGTCACCACTGTGCCATGCCATCAAACGCCACCACTGTGCCATCAATTGTCACCAATGTGCCATGCAATCAAACGCAGCTACTGTGCCCATCAATTGTCACCACTGTGCCATGATATCAAATGCAGTCACTGTGCCATCAATTGTCACCACTGTGCCATGCCATCATTTGCAGTCACTGTGCCATCAATTGTCACCACTGTGCCATGCCATCATATGCAGTCACTGTGCCATCAATTGTCACCACTGTGCCATGCCATCATTTGCAGTCACTGTGCCATCAATTGTCACCACTGTGCCATGCCATCATATGCAGTCACTGTGCCATCAATTGTCACCACTGTGCCCCATGCCACTGTGCTCATTGTCGCCTCTGTGCCCTTTGTCACCACTGTGCCCTTTGTCACCACTGTGCCCCATGATGCCCCTTTCCCTGTAAAAAACACTTACCTGATGCTTCCATGTCCTCCCTCGATGTCTTCTGCCGCTCTGGAGAAGCTTCAGCCAATCAGGTTCCTGATAACCAGAATCCGGGAACCTGATTGGCTAAAACGGCCGTCAGTCTTATGCAAGGACCGCAGGTTGCCTGCGCTCCGAATATAGACTTCCGAGAGCCGGAGGGCGGTACTGGAAAAGCCTATCAGAGCCGCTGGCTTTGATAGGCAGTTCCCCTCAGCCAACCAGCTGCCGCTATTCGGGTAACCGGCGACCCATGTCCGGTTATATGAATAGACCAGGTAGCTGGCAACAATAACTCACGTTCAATGCATTGCATTGAACGTGTGTTATTTGCGAGAGGGGGTGGCGCTGCAGCGCCCTCTATAGACGGCCGCCAGAACTTCGGCTAAAATGTCAAAATGACATTTTAGCAGAATAAAAGTTCTTAAAGGGCCCGTGTTTTGTTTTTTGTGACTGCAGGAGGGGGGGCGGCGCCCGTGCGTCCCTATGGACGGGCCGCCACTGTTCCTGTGTAGGGATATGCAATTAGTGGACCTCCAGCTGTTGCCAAACTACAAGTCCCATCATGCCTCTGCCTCTGGGTGTCATGCTTGATGCTGTCAGAGTCTTGCTATGCCTCATGGGACTTGTAGTTTGGCAACAGCTGGAGGTCCGCTAATTGCATATTCCTGACCTATATTCTGTCCAGGAAGTAAGGCAGAGGTAATGGGATACGTGTTTTTAAACAGCCATGAAGACAGCAAGGTAAGTGTGTGTAGAATAAATGAAAAGCGGTTTTATTTTTGCAAAAGTACATTAATGCTATATTGGTACATAGGGGAGGTGGAATTTAGAAGAAAAATAAAAACGGATGACGGTCATGTTTTTTATATCCTTCCTTTTTTGTTCACATAAACTGAGGAGAAGAATGTATTTAATACAGTTGCCTTTACCAACTTCGCCTTTCTTGAAATGTAAGTGAAATTGGCCTAATTTTGATAAATTTTCGGCCAAATGTTTTTATTTTTTTTCTATACATTTTTATTTTTTATTTTTTTATTAGTCAATCTGTTCATGTTTCTTTGCAAAATGTATATATTAATATTTTACAAACTTCTGTGTGATTCTTGCTGCCTTATGTTTCCCTGTAGGATCTTGCTGTGAGACATGGATCGATGTAAACATGTGGGACGCTTGCGCTTATCCCAAGACCACTCAATATTAAATCCACAGAAATGGCGCTGTGTGGATTGTGATACTAGAGAATCCATATGGGCCTGTCTCAAGTGTTCCCATGTGGCCTGTGGACGTTACATTGAAGAGCATGCGTTGCGCCACTTCCAAGAGAGCAGACACCCTTTGGTTATGGAGGTGCATGAGCTTTATGTCTTCTGCTATTTGTGCCAGGACTATGTATTAAATGATAACCCAGAGGGTGACCTTAAGCTACTAAGAAGTGCGCTGTCTGCTGTGCGGAGTCCAAAGCAGGAAACATCCAGCCGAAGAAGTTTGCGTTCACAAACCACAGCGTTTGAGGGGTCTGATAGCCTTAAGTCACAAGGGCAACCATTGATGCTCACAGCACTGCGACATCGACGCCATACGCTGCTAGCAAAAGCGCTCAGGCAATGGTTTGAAAAAAGCTCAAGGGGCCAGCTTAAACTGGAGGAAAAGAGACAGAAAGCTGAGCTAGAGCGGAAGAAAGAAGAAGCTAGGCTAAAGCGTCAGGAAGTGAAACGGCGTCTTCTTGAAGAGCTAGCAAACACCCCTCCAAGGAAAAGTGCCCGTCTGTTATCGCACACACACAGGGACAGCCTTATTCCCCGTAAATTCAGGGACATGACAACCAGCAGCCCAGCTTCAAGAAAAGAGGCTCAAAGGCGCTTTAATGAGCTATACTCAATACGGCCCAATGTGACCCCTGGAGTTACAGGACTTCGCAATCTTGGAAACACCTGTTATATGAACTCCATACTACAGGTACTAAGTCACCTGCAGAAGTTCAGGGAATGCTTCCTTACCTTGGATCCCTGTGAGAAAGAGGAACTTTTGGGAAAAGGCACCAATGGTATGCACTGTATGGGTGATAGTGGTGCACAGTGCCCATCTGGGGGCCTTAAATTGAATGGGGGGTCATCGCTTAAGAAAAACCTGGAGCTAATTCAAGCCAAGGAACCCAGCACCAAGCAGCTCTCCCTTTGCCATGAACTGCACACCCTATTTCGAGTTATGTGGTCAGGGAAATGGGCGCTGGTTTCGCCCTTTGCCATGCTGCACTCAGTTTGGAACCTAATTCCAGCCTTTAGGGGATATGACCAGCAAGATGCTCAGGAGTTCTTGTGTGAGCTTCTGGATAAGGTGCAACAGGAACTGGAGTCTGAGGGCAGCAAACACAGAATACTTATCCCCATTTCCCAGCGGAAGCTCACCAAACAGGTGTTAAAGGTAGTGAACACAATATTCCATGGGCAACTGCTCAGTCAGGTGAGAAGACGACTTCTTCTTTTTTTTTTTTTCACTGTTCTTTAGATATTCCTCTCCCAACTGTGCACTTTACATCTTTTTTTGCTGGCAGCCTTTTTCTTTCTAGAATAGACCCTCGTAACTAATTGAATGTTTTGTATATCTTCTTTTTTTTTTCACAGGTTACATGTCTGACATGCAGTTATAAGTCTGACACAGTGGAACCTTTCTGGGATTTGTCACTGGAATTCCCTGAACGTTATCACAGCCTAGAAAAGGGGATTGCTCCAGTCACTACTACTGAGTGCACTCTTACGGAAATGTTATCCAAGTTTACAGAAACTGAGGCCTTGGAAGGAAGAATTTATGCTTGTGACCAGTGTAATAGTGAGTGGTATTACCTGTCATTGCATCAGTAGAAAAGTTATCTTGGTCTCTCTAGTTGGAATAATGTGCGACATTATTAAAGTGTTTGTTAACCCATACATAAAAAAACACTGGCAGACCCTCTATTATAGGCAGGCATAGCACACTGTATAGTGGAACCTCGGATTACAAGCATAATCCGTTCCAGGAGAATGCTCATAATCCAAAGCACTTGCATATCAAAGCGAGTTTCCCCATTGAAGTTAATGAAAACGAAAATAAATAATTTGTTCCGCATTGACTTCAATGGCATGCAATACTGCATGCGGCCAGTGGTGGAAGCACGCCGGAGAGCCTCGGAAAGGCCCAAGCACACTTTGGCTGACCTTGGAAAGACTCCGTTCCAGAGGTCAGCCAAGCTGTGATATAGCCAAAACTATAATAAAATACAAAACAATAGTACATATATATGGATTAACCACTGTACAAAAAATCCTTAAATTCACCGACGCACGTTTCGCCGTGAGGCTTCTTCAGGACGAGTAAGGATTTTGTAGCAAGAGTGTATAGCAGAGCACAAGCAGTTATATAGCTGACGATCATATAGCGAATGCATCCAAGGGCCGACTCAACAAGCGAGTTATCGACAGGTGGATAGGGACTTATTTAGAGAGTCCTCCAATATGTAAAAAGATCTTTACTGATGCTTAGAGCTGCTTTAAAAGTGTCCTGCAACTACAAGGATATACACCCTGGGACTGAGGCTGGACCTCTGACAACCATACGATAATACAGATATTGGCTTAATGCTTAAGCCTAATATAGAAATTCCTATAGCGGTTGTCTAGGATAATTCCAGGGCCCCTCATCCGGCCACCCAAATAAGGTTCCTTGTCCCAGCTGGCTGCTAAGTTCTTTCTCCATCGAGTGGAAACTGCAAGCAATGTGATGCTTAATTCGTATTTACAGGACACTTTTAAAGCAGCTCTAAGCATCAGTAAAGATCTTTTTACATATTGGAGGACTCTCTAAATAAGTCCCTATCCACCCGTCGATAACTCGCTTGTTGAGTCAGCCCTTGGATGCATTCGCTATATGATCGTCAGCTATATAACTGCTTGTGCTCTGCTATACACTCTTGCTACAAAATCCTTACTCGTCCTGAAGAAGCCCCACGGCGAAACGTGCGTCTGCGACTTTAAGGATTTTTTGTACAGTGGTTAATCCATATATATGTACTATTGTTTTGTATTTGTATTTTATTATAGTTTTGTTTGTATTTATTCGATGATATTAAAATTTTGAATTTTTTAACCTACTTCCTTGGCCTCAAAGTCCGACCATCAATATCCTTCCATAGTTATTGTTTGTTTTTTTTTTGGTTTTTTTCTAATAAAAAAATTTAAATGACGAACCTTTTTTAGGCTGACTGTGCCCTTATGTTTAAGGTCAACTTGTTAGATAGGGAGAACTTCCACTTTAATCGTCATAAGCTGCAAAGAGATTACCTCGAACTATACTCCAATCGATCGTAGAAAAAGTGAAAGGGATCACCACCAAGCTTTACTGCGATTTCTTCCACTACTTTTGCAGGTAGGCCCTGTATATATTTTAATTTTATTCAAATCTTTTAACGGTAATACACTAGGCTGGTGCACCTTTGTTTTCTTTTCTCTTTGCCATTAGGATATCCCCATCCATGAAGGGCAGAAAGGCCAGTGGCACAGTTGTTGGTATCATCCCTATGGGCAATTGACTCTTGGATTATCCTCTCGTGCGCAGAATTTAGTTTTCTGTGTATTGTGGTGGACAAATATGACATTATTACATTGATCAGTGCATTTTTATAGCAATGATCAGTGTAAAAATGACACTGGCGGGGAAGATGTTACACTAGGAAGCGATCAAGGCATTGTGTGTTTGCTGGGCTTACTGGAACATGACAGATCACTGTTCCTGATCACTGGGAACAGTTGATCTGTCATTTCATCTCCTTGTTTACATGGGCAGTTCCCCGTTCTGCCTCTCCTCACTGCGATCGTGGGTCGCTGGTGGACATCAAGTCCACGGCAAATGCACGCGCCGGCTAGCCTCCTTGCATGGACCGACTTAGAGGTACGTCGGTTGGTACAGGAGAGCCGACCTGTGTAGCAGGGTAGTAGGGTAGTAGCGATTAAAAAGACAGAATAAGAGGATTGCTCCTGCTCTGACAGCCCAAAGTCCGATTTCCTCAATGGGCCAAAAGCAATGTTAACTAAAACTTGATTTCTGTTATTTCCTAAAATGTTTAAATAGTTTGGTTTACTATTTTATCATTTTAAATAACAATATCCCTATACTCATAATCAAATACCTGTAACAAACTCAAATTTCTTTCAGGTCGGAGACGAAAGTCCTCTCCAAAGCCCCTTGTGCTCAGTGAGGCCAAGAAACAACTTATGATATTCAGACTACCTCAGGTTCTGCGGCTGCATCTTAAGCGATTCAGGTAAGATAAATTATTCTTTATCGCTTATATTTTGCAGTTCTTTATTTTCGTACATGCAATGTAGAGATGAAATAACTGATAAAAAAACAGATTTGAACTTGATATAGCCAATTCAGAGAGCCCCGGGGCGGGTAAGCAGATGCCATCTTCAGCATGGAGATCTGAAGTCTGGCCCACTATTTCATACCTTCTGTAGCAACAGTACAGGGCCATAGCAATGCAAATTGCATGAAGGGAAAGAGCAACGAAGTATATGTACAAGTGGACAAATGTGTTGGTACCTTTTTACAATTTGTGGAAACCTTGCTTTGTTTCTCCTGAAAAGTGATGAAATTAAAAACTTGTGTAATACCAGCATGCCTTTTTTAATTAGAAAAAAAGTACTCACTGTGCTGTTTGGTATCCTAATGTGTGCTACACTAAACAAGGACTAGAGAAGGCAACGGCTATAAGACAATCGCCAAGCAACTTGATGTTTTTGTGATTATGGTTTCAAATTTTAAGACGTTTAAGGGCTATGGGAGCGTAGCAAACCTCCCTAGAAGTAACTGCAAGATTCGGAACATCGTCCCCACATTGAACAGAGGGATGGTACAAAGGATAGACGAGTGAAGGAAGGTTCCAAAGAGATGCAAGCTAAATTCCATTGTCCAGGCACATACGTGTCTGACTGCACCTTTCATCACTTTTTGAGCGACAGTGGGCTCAAAGGGAGAAAACCCAGGATTATTACTAAAATGCATACTGACAATCCCACAATGCTTCTGGGAGAATGTCCCTCTTGATCACGAAAAGTTTAGCTTTTAAAGGAAAGGACAACCATCTACTGTGAAACCTGTAGGAGACTAGATGATGTTTTGGGGCTGCTGTGCTATGTCTGGCATGGGGTGCTTTGAATTTTTGCAGGGCACAATGAAATCTCAGGGCTATCAAGGAATTCTGAAATAAAATGTACTGCTAGTTTCCAAAGCCGTGTCTCAGTCACAGGTCCTGGTTCCATCAACAGAATAATGACCCAAAACGCACAGCTTAATGTGTTCAAGAACGGAACCATTAACTATTTTGAAGTACCTTTCTATGAGCCCTGATCTGAATTCTATAGAACTTCTATGGAGAGAGCTGCAATATGTAGTCTGCAGAAGGCACCCTTCAAACTTTGGAGCAGTTTGACCAAGAAGAGTGGGTCAAACTACATATTGGATGATGCAGAAGTCTAATTGAGCGCTACTGAAATCACTTATTTGCAGAATAGCAGTCAGCAAAATAGCTGACTGCCGATGTACGTCGACATGGCTGGGCAAATGGGCATACCCGTACGTCCCTCCGTTGAAGTGGGCGCGGGTCCCGCGGACCCTATGTCCGCTGGTGAGGCGAGGCAGAACGGGGCAATGTACACAAGGCCTTACCCTTTTCTGCCTGGTGACATGACAGAGATCTTCTGTTCCCTGTCATGGGGGGTAGCTGTAGGGTAGTCTTTGAAGGACTAAGGGGTAACATAAAGACCCCTTTCGCACTGGAGCGGTTTGCCTTTCGCACTGGAACGGTTTGCAGGCGTTATTGCACTAAAAATAGTACCTGCAAACCGACCCTAAACAGCCGCTGGTGTGTCTCTATTGTGAAAGCCCCGAGTGTTGCGCTAGAGAAGAGGAAACGACTAATTCTACTGGGAGAAGAGGAGCCATTGGCTCTTCTCCTTCTCTTGTTCGTTCTCCCCTTTTTATTGCAGATTGTTTCAGGCAGCTTGAACTGGGATGCTTATCTCTTGGCAATATTACATGTGCTTTGGTTAAACTCATTATGGACCCACACACAATTTGCATGCTATATGGCTATTTCCTTAATGCCAGGAAAGCACATAGGGCCAGATTCAGGTAGAGTTAGGCTGGAGTATCAGTGATACGCCAGCATAACTCTCACTTTGAGCCGGCGTTTCTGTTTTCTGTAAGCAGAAAACAAGAAACGCCGGGTTGGAGTTCCTATACGAGCGGCATAATTGTATTTCGCCGTCGTATAGGAACTGCAATTTTAAAAATGGCGTTCGGGGCGTTCCCGCTGATTAACGCCGAGAATATGTTAATCAGCGAGAATCAGCAATTCACGATCGTACTTGGGCCCGACGTAGTGACTTTCCGACGTTTCCGTAAGCGATACGCGGCGTAAAGAAAAACATGCCCCCTAGTGCAGTATCCTATGTTAAGTATGGCCGTCGTCATCGCGTCGAATTTAAAAATGTTCGCGTCGTTTGCTTAAAACGTCCGTGAATGGGGATTGACGTCATTGACGTTCACTGACCGAATTTGGAGCATGCGCACTGACAGTCGACGCATGCGCAGTACGTTCACCGCGGGATCGCGCCTAGTTTAAATAATACACGCCCCCTACCCGCCCAATTTGAATTCCGCCGGCTCATTTTCGCTACGCCGTCGCAACTTTAGGAGCAAGTGCTATGTGAATAACAGTACTTGCTCCTAAAGTTTCGGCAGAGTAACGTAAATGAGAAAAGTTACTCCAGAATAAAGATTCGCCCATCTACCTGAATCTGGCCCATAGAATTTTTCTAGACTTGAACATTCTATAAAAATGCTGTTTCTTAAAATCTAAACTCGTGTAGAGTTAAGTTATTTATGTTTTTGGATTGCTCACAATTTAGAGATTTTTGGGATCCCATCTGCCTGACTCTGCCAGGAATCCAACACTGCACATGGCAAATCGCAGACAGTGAGACAATTCCGGTTCACAGCTGCACAGATCAAGAAACGTCTCGCTGCCTGTGATTATCGGTGTGCGGTGTCGGCTTCCTGGCTGGATCGGTCAGGTGGGATCCCGAACAAGCCCATGCCCATTCCTACTCACAGTTTATCCACATAGAATAAACTGGTGGGAGAAATTAAGTGGTTCAATTATATTTTGACAAGCAATTTTGGTGAAATTGCTTGTCAAAATATAATTGAACCACTTCATTTCTCCCACCAGTTTATTCTATGTGGATCAGAACATGTTTAAGTTCCCAGTAATGTACAATATTATACTCGCCCCACCTTGCTACAGGGTTCCAAAGTCATGTGGTCTGATGAGACCAAGATAATCTTATTTGGTTCAGATGGTGTCAAGCATGTGTGGCGGAAACCAGGTGAGGAGTACATAGACAAGTGTGTCTTGCCTGCAGTCAAGCATGGTGGTGGGAGTGTTATGATCTGGGGCTCCATGAGTGCTGCCGACACTGAGGAGCTAAAGTTCATTGCGGGAACCATGAATACCAACATGTACTGTGACATACTGAAGCAGAGCATGATCCCCTTTGGAGACTGAGCCGCAGGGCAGTATTCCAACATAACGACCCCAAACACACCTTCAAGATGACCACTGCCTTGCTAAAGAAGCTGAGGGTAAAGGTGATGGACTGGCTAAACAAGTCTCCAGACCTAAACCCTATTGGGCATCTTTGGGGCATCCTGAAATGGAAGGCGGAGGAGCACAAGGTGTTGAACATCCACCAGCTCTGTGATGTCATCTTGGAGGAGTGGAAGGGGACTCCAGTGGAAAACCTGTGAAGCTCTGGTGAACTCCATGCCCAAGAGGGTTAAGGCAGTGCTGGAAAATAATGGTGGCCACACTAAATATTGACACTTTAGGCCCAATTTGGACATTTTCACTTTGTGTAATCACTTTAGTTGCTAGCGGTTTAGGCATTAATGGCTGTGTGTTGTTATTTTGAGGGGACAGCAAATTTACACCGTTATACAAGCTGTACACTCACTTTACATTGTAGCAAAGTGTCATTTCTTCAGTGTTGTCACATGTAAAGATCCAATAAAAATATTTACAAAACTGTGAGGGGTGTACTCACTATTGTGAGATACTGTATATCTTGGTGGCTGTACAGGAGAGAGGGACAGCTGTGATGTATCTGTTGCATTCTTGCTTGTGAAAAGGTTAAAAGGAAAAAAAAAAATCTGTTAATGCTTTCTGGTTCAGTGATCAGCAGATGTAGCTGCAGATTCTCTTTGAAATGTCAGATCAGACGTTCAAACCTCACGCCTCTCAAATGCAGGTTATTGCTGTTCTCCAAGTGATCAGTTTCATAAAGACACAGAATAGTTTTTCATCATATGTGTTTAAAGATCTGTTTCAGACGGCATCTGTTAAACGATAGGTTCACCTTTTAAAAAAAAAAATATACATCTTTTTAAACGTAGTGCATTTATTTTATTTTTATAAGGGGGTCTGTAAAGCCAGGGGATCGAATTAAAATTCATGGAGGTCCTATTTAGTAAAATATTCTTCCAGAAAAGGTCTGCATTGCATTTTTGTGCGATGATTCTTTACATCACAGCCCAGGTGTGCAGGCACAGCAGCCTATTCATTTGAATGGGCTGCTGTGCCTGCGTTTTTTTGCTGTGAAAAGGTCTTGGCACTTTTTTTTTTTTTAAATGCAGCCACATGGCAACTGCATGGTGCGTTTGTACCATGCTATTTCCATGTGCGGGAAACTGCACCTTGTATTTCAGTGCGTTTTAAAAAAATCAACGGTACCCCTGCATGTTTTCTGTGCAGCACCTCATTTTGTGTGCTGCTTGTCCTCTTTACATCTTTCCCACCACAGCACTGCCCCTTTCATATTTCATCCCACAGCACACACTGCCCCCCCCCCCTCACACACACACACAGCACACTACCCACAGCACTGCCCCCCTTCAAATATAACCCCCAAAGCCATGTCCCCCTTCATCCCCTTTACATGACGCACACAGTACATTACCCCCCCCCCCCCCCCATTCTTCACAAGTTCACAGCCATGCCCTTTTCTCCCCTCCCTCTCCTACCTTTCACAGAGCGGAGAGCAGGAGTCGGGACAAGCCCAAACTGAAGGCAGAGGCACAGCAGCACTGGATGGGGCATGGGAGCTGGCGGGTAACTTAATTTTAGCAAGCTGGTGATTGGTTTCTAGGACCATCTCCTAGCAGCCAATCGCTGCCTGGGTAACGTGAAAAATGTATTCAGGCAGCTCCCTCTCCATACAGCGGCAGCTAAATGGCGCAATCAAATTGGTCCAGAATGAGCAGTGGTTTGGGCCGAATGTGAACCGTGGGCCAACATTTAGCAAAGCCCACTCTAAAGCATTGCACCTGGGATCAGCAGATCTCGGAGGCAGCATATTCTACCACAGTCAGCACATTGGTTACATTTTCTCATTGCAGAAGATTACATTTAATCAGGCTGGTTGTTATGGGGGGAAAAGCCCCAGCCTCTGCTGCACGCTACATAAATTGGCCCCACTGTGTAGCAATTAATTTCTGAGAAATCTCCTCTCATATTATCCATTTGAAAAATTGTACCACTCTAGCAAAAAAGGCAGGACGTTTTAATATTAAGAAGGTTTGATGAATTTGCTAGGGCTCCCTTCAAACTACAGTTATCAGCATGAAGCTCTTTTCATGAGCATGCTGTAATCTCCTGAACTTTTACAGCCTGCAGAGAACCATACACTAAACTAAAGCACAAATGTCCAGTTCACTTATAGTCCATTCACATTGTTTCCAATCAAGCCGTGATAAAGTGGGCATTTTTGTGTACCCCCCAAAAGGAATCCAATACTACAGTTTCTGCTGCATGTATGTTCCCGCCCCCTAATTCACAAACCATCTATTAGGCTGACCCTTATAATATAACATTTTGCCTGCCATCCTCTTCTGTCTTGGCTTTTGGAATCAGCCATAGTTTCATAATTGATCCCTCCTTTTTTAAAACAACAATTTTAAAACAAACATATTATGTTAACCTCTACTGTGCAGTTCGTTTTGAACAGAGTGGCCCAGATAGTCCTGTTTTGGGATCCCCCATTGGTGCTGGTGGCTCCTCTCCGCATCGGGTGTCCACCTCGGAGAAGTGCTCTACTTGGTGGACCCCCGTGTGTACGCGCTCCCGAGTCCTGCTTTTGCATGTATTCACACAGATGGCGGGACTTGGCCCCGCCCCCGCTGTTTGTGTCATTGAATTAGATTGATGCCCAGCCATTGGCTCCCACTGCGGTGAATCTATCCAATCAAGAGCTGACACCCTGTGCAGAGAGGGAGAGCTCGTCTCTGCCGAAAGAATGGGGGGCCTGTCACTGCTAGAAGTATTTTCACCTTCTTGCATAGGATACATGGGGGCCCTGCTACTTGGTATGCAAAATGTAAATATGTAGAACGATAAGTGATTCACCAGTAACACAAATGGCTTTCCTTTTGCAGAAAGCATATGCAAAGTGTGTGTGTGTGTGTGTGTACTTTTAGCTGATCTCTGCATTGCAACGCTGCATTAGTCAGTGGTAAATGTGGTATACACTATATACAATCACCCGTCACTAGTTAGTTTCCACAATCCATGACGTAACTTCACTGTTCACACAAATACATTTTAAATTCAAATTGTAGCACTGACGTAAGTAATTTTTTATTTTTTTTCTTATTAAACTTTAAGAAAAATGTAGAAAGTTAGTTTAACTTTAATTATAAAACTAATCTATTATATTGACTGTCAGTCACTTTATAGTAGGCAAGTAGGCATCACTTTAGCCAGTCACGCAGACATACCAGAGTGTTTACATTTTCTGGAAGCAGACCTGATCGCATTTTATTGACAATATACCCTGAAGAACTGAACATTCTTTCGCACGGAACAGATGTTGCCAATACACAAAGAATTGTCTGCACAAAACTGCTTAGGACAGGAAAACGTTGGTTATTTTTGCCCCCTCCCCCTGATGGAGCCTGATGCATCCTCCTGCTCCACAGATGCAAAGGTACCTCAATCCAATGGGTGCAGTTTGCTCGCATCCATCAGGGTAAGTCTCACTGTCCAGGCTGTCCCGTGACGTCAAGAATTTTGATAGACCAAAAAAATTTAAGATTAATCGAGGAATTCATCTTTATTTCCCCAGCCCTAATATATATAAATATAGCTAGCTCAGGTAAGGGGTTATTTTTGTTGTATGTATCCTGTGCAAAATATTCCCTGTTAGTTCCTGTTGCAAAGACACAACAAGCAGTATTGAGAAACTTTTAGCAAATGAGGAGCATCCACTTCTTCAGGAATAGGTGTCCCTGTTTAAAGATTCCCTCTTTCTTTTTGTTCTGGTGACAACTTTAAGAGATCCCCCTAATTTTCTCCCAGTAACCAGTGGTCAAAAGCAAAAAAAAGGGTTAATCTATCCAACAGGGGCAGAGAAAGCAATAAAAACTTGCTAGAAGATCTACTGTAACGCTTCCTTACACTGGCTAAAACCTGAACTCCAGGCAAATTGGTACAAAGATGAAATCCAGAATCGAGGCTGGGCAGAAAAATCTATTCCATACCTAGGAATTCCACTAACATCCTCACATAAAGATTTGTTTTCAGCCAATTAGCCTTCTCTACTGAAGCAGATCACAAATTTATTAAAACTATGATCGCAACTAAAACACAATTAAAATGACCATCTTGAGAGGAGCTGTGGTGGCTCAACGTGATTGGCACTGCGCTGACAAGCCATTCACCTCTGCAGCCAAGGGTTCGGATCCCGGTCTCGGCTACATGTGAATTGAGTTTGGTGGTCTCAGCCCGGCTCCCGGTGGGTGTGCTATGCAAGGTACGCCTGTGCTTAGTACGCCCACCCCCCCCCCCCACAAAAACCACCACACTTGCACGCACACAAAATTGGTTTAAAAACACATGCACTTTGGCCATGCGGTCTCTTAAAATAAAGAGAGGTGAAGGACCTACGGGGCTGGCTGGGTGGGCTAGGCCCCCTCACTCCCTCATAGGGGGAGTCCCTCTGCCCCATTGGGGTCCCGTTGGGCCCCAGTTGGGCTCCCAAGAGGAGCAGGTAGGGCGGGGTGAGTGGGAGGCCCCCCTTCACACCCGCCATTGCCACCAGGGGCATGGAGAAGGATGGCGATTGCCTCCGGGGGGAGGGTCTGCCTACTCCCAACTCCTGCAGTCCGGCTCCTCTCTCTCGAGTTCACGCACAAAAATACACTTTAAAAAAAAAAAATGACCATCTTGCCCAAATTACTCTACTTATTTAGAACCCTACCAATCCCAATTCCATCATATTTTCTAAAAATGTTGCAAAATAAAACTATTGTCTGGAGCACTTCCAAACCATGAATCCTCGCACACATGCTATATCTTCTCAGATCCCAGGGGGGCCTTGGTCTTGTACCGGTGAGCCCATCTCCCCACAGTTAGAACACACCTAGGGAACACATTTAACCCCTTGATCGCCCCCTAGCAAGCTGCTTTAACTGATTCTGCAGCAGCTGTGGCATAGAGGGGGCTTGGGTGGCCGGGGGGTGTGGGAGTTGTCTGTTGCTGTCATAGCGTTTCTGCTCCCCTTTCACACCTGATTAATGAGTATGTGTAGTACTGCACACTGAACCGACGGCGGCTCTGGGTTACCACAGAGTGTGTATACCCAACGCGTTTTGCGACCAGGAATCGCTGCTATAAATCAAACACTGACACATTAGCCCCTTCATAAGTTCAGGCCAAGCTCGTTGTTTGAGCGTAAGAAAGAAAGAAAGAGGAGGACTGAAGACTGATGTAAAAGGGAGCACCCAGTAGGTATAGGTGCTACATGCGATTGATACAGCGACTTCACCGTGCTTAGAGAGCTTGCATATGTTTACATTGGTTTCCTATCACATGACATCGCTCTTCTCTCTATTAACCACTTGACTACTGGGCACTTAAACCCACTTAATAACCAGACCAATTTTCAGCTTTCGGTGCTCTCACATTTTGAATGACAATAACTCAGTCATACAACACTGTAACCAAATGAAATGTTTGTCCTTTTTTTCCCCACAAATAGAGCTTTCTTTTGGTGGTATTTGATCACCTCTGCGGTTTTTATTTTTTTCACTATAAATGAAAAAAGAACGGAAATTTTGTAAAAAAAATGAATTTTTCTTCATTTCTATTATAACATTTTGCAAAAAAGTAATTTTTCTTCATAAACTTGGCCTAAAATGTATACTGCTACATATCTTTGGTAACAAAACAAAAAAAAATAGATATTATTTAGTCTGGGTGAAAGTTATAGGGTCTAAAAGCTATGGTACCAATTACTGAAAATTGATCAATTTGATCACATCTGATGTACTGACATCCTCTCTCATTTCTTGAGACCCTAACATGCCAGAAAAGTACAAATACCCCCCAAATGACCCCTTTTTGGAAAGAAGACATTCCAAGGTATTTAGAAAGAGGCATTGTGAGTTTTTTGAAGTTGTAATTTTTCCCACAATTCTTTGCAAAATCAAGATTTTTTTCATTTTTATTTTCTTTCCACAAAATTTTCATATTAGCGGGTTATTTCTCACACACAGCATATGCATACCACAAATTACACCCCAAAACACATTCTGCTATTCCTCCCGAGTATGGCGATACCACATGTGTGAGACTTTTACACAGCATGGCCACATACAGAGGCCCAACATGCAGGGAACGCCATCAGGCGTTGTGGAACACCCAGACCAATTCTGACATTTCTCTCCTACATGTAAAAATCATCATTTATTTGCTAGAAAATTACATAGAACCCCAAAACATTATATATGCTTTTTTAGCAAAGACCCTAGAGAATACAATGGCGGTTGTTGCAACTTTTTATCGCGCATGGTATTTGCACAGCAATTTTTCGAACACATTTTTTTTGGAAATAAAACAGTTTTGTGCTTTTAAAAAAAATAAAACATTAAATTTAGCCCAATGTTTTTGCATAATATGAAAGATGAAGTTACGCCGAGTAAATAGATACCCAACATGTCACCCTTCAATATTGCACACGCTCGTGGAATGGCGCCAAACTTTGCGACTTAAAAATTCCCATAGGTGACGCTTTAAATATTTTTACTGGTTACATCATTTTAGTTGGAGAAAAGGTCTAGAGCCAAAATTATTGCTCTCGCTCTAACGTTCGCAGCGATACCTCACATGTGTGGTTTGAACACCGTTTTCATATGTGGGCGGAACTTGCGTATGCGTTCGCTTCTGCATGCGAGCTCACGGGGACAGGGGCGCTGTATGCCCAGAGTATTGCAGAGTATGCCGCCCAGAGTATTGCAGAGTATGCCGCCCAGAGTATTGCAGAGTATGCCGCCCAGAGTATTGCAGAGTATGCCGCCCAGAGTATTGCAGAGTATGCCGCCCAGAGTATTGCAGAGTATGCCGCCCCAGAGTATTGCAGAGTATGCCGCCCCCAGAGTATTGCAGAGTATGCCGCCCCCAGAGTATTGCAGAGTATGCCGCCCCCAGAGTATTGCAGAGTATGCCCCCCCAGAGTATTGCAGAGTATGCCCCCCCAGAGTATTGCAGAGTATGCCCCCCCCCCAGAGTATTGCAGAGTATGCCCCCCCCCAGAGTATTGCAGAGTATGCCCCCCCCCAGAGTATTGCAGAGTATGCCCCCCCCCAGAGTATTGCAGAGTATGCCCCCCCCCAGAGTATTGCAGAGTATGCCCCCCCCCAGAGTATTGCAGAGTATGCCCCCCCCCAGAGTATTGCAGAGTATGCCCCCCCCCAGAGTATTGCAGAGTATGCCCCCCCCCAGAGTATTGCAGAGTATGCCCCCCCCAGAGTATTGCAGAGTATGCCCCCCCCCAGAGTATTGCAGAGTATGCCCCCCCCCCCAGAGTATTGCAGAGTATGCCCCCCCCCCAGAGTATTGCAGAGTATGCCCCCCCCCAGAGTATTGCAGAGTATGCCCCCCCCCAGAGTATTGCAGAGTATGCCCCCCCCCAGAGTATTGCAGAGTATGCCCCCCCCCCAGAGTATTGCAGAGTATGCCCCCCCCCCCAGAGTATTGCAGAGTATGCCGCCCAGAGTATTGCAGAGTATGCCCCCCCCCCCCCCGGTATGCCCAGCATTGCAGAGTATTGCAGCAGGGATGGCTGAGGAGGGAGGGATGGATGGATGGATCTGTGACTGCATTTGTCACAGATCCAGCCCGCAGCACTGGCGCTGCCATCCGCTCCCTCCCCTCTCCTCTCACACTGTACCGATCATTGGACGGCGCGATCACGTGGTAAACCGCCGCTATCAGCGGCGATTTACCGTGACCCGCCGGGTCCTCTGGACCCGGCGGTCACGGATATTCCCGTGTGCGCGCCCCAGGGGGCGCGCGGGAGTGCGACTCTGGAATCACGTTATATAACGTGATCCCAGAGTTAAGCAACCACTTTGTGTTAACCACTTCCCTGCCAGTTTCATTTTTTTCATTGATCAGTGCATTTTTATAGCACTGATCAATGTAATAATGTCACTGGTCCACAAAAAGTGTCATTTGGGGTAAGATTTGTCAGCCGCAATGTCGCATAATAAAAATCGCAGAGGTGATCAAATGCCACCAAAAGAAAGCTCTATTAGTTTGGGTACAGCGTCGCACGATGCTGTATCGCAAAAAATGGCCTAGTCAGGGCTGAAGTGGTTAAAAAAAAAAGAGACCCTGCAAAAATGCAGACTTGCCATTTCTCCTGCAGGGCTTTGAACAACGTTCACCCATCATGGCGGGCTTTGTTATAAAAGACCTTCAGGGACTGGGTCCCCCTTAATCTGAGGTCCACTCTCCTGGACCTGTATAGCACCCTGCAGGAAAGCACCTTAGTCAGAACAAACGCTGCACAGGGCACCATTATGCAGGGTCCATCGCCGTAAGGCTGGATTACAGTCAAACCTCAAGGAATCTTCTCTCCTATACAATATGGCCCGGGTACCATCCAATTTGGCTGACAGCTTTTTTGAATAGATCTGATTGAAGTCCATGATTCTTAATGGTCCAGACCTCCAAGTATGCTCCAAGAGCACATGTATCACATCAGTGACCTCCACCTTACAGACGCTAGCGAAAAAAGGTAAGAGGGGTTAAATAGGGCCGGACTTCCTGTTTAATCTGCCATTGTCCATTCACCTATAGGTGGCGTATAAGCCACATAGTAATTATTATGGCTGCTCTGTGTCCCATAATGTATGTTAACCACTTAAGACCCGGACCAATATGCAGGTTAAGGACCTGGGCCCTTTTTGCGATTCGGCACTGCGTCGCTTTAACTGACAATTACACGGTCGTGCGACGTGTCTCCGAAACAAAATTGGCGTCCTTTTTTTTTTTTTTTTTTTCACAAATGGAGCTTTCTTTTGGTGGTATTTGATCACCTCTGCATTTTTTATTTGTTGCACTATAAACAAAAATAGAGCGACAATTTAAAAAACAATGCAATATTTTTAACTTTTATAATAAATATCCCAAAAGAATATATAAAAAAAAAAAAAAACTATTTTTTTTTTCTCAGTTTAGGCCTACGTATTGTACTACATATTTTTGTTAAAAAAAAATCGTAACAAGCATTTGTTGATTGGTTTGCACAAAATGTATAGCGTATTTATAGTTTTATGGCATTTTTTTTTTTTTTTTACTACTGATCAGCGTTCATGACTGCAACATTATGGCGGACATATCGGACACTTTTGACACATTTTTGGCACCATTGTAATTTTCACAGTGAAACGTGCTATAAAAATGCACTGATTACTGTAAAAAATTATACTGGCAGTAAAGGGGTTAACCAGGAAGGGGTTAACTGTGTTCTAAGGGAGTGTGCTTACTGTGGCTGTGCATGTGACGTCACTCATCGTCGTTCCCTAACACTCGCCTCTCCCCGTTCTTCCTCTCTGTGACCCGATCGCGAGACACGGCTGGGCATCTTAAAGGGGACGTACCTGTACGTCCATGTATCCAGCCATGCCGTGAGGCCTGAGATTGTTAGGTCTGAGGTCTGTAAAAGCTACAAAGCCATCAATAATTTTTAACCATCAGGTTTAGAGATTCATTCTGTGAAAGTTTCCTTCTGGTTTAAGAAAGCTTTGGCCTCTTTTGAAAAGATCTGCCAGGGAGATGCATCCGCCGGCTGGCAAGCAATCCGACGACCTGGATGTTCTGTCCAATCAAGATGACTCAAGGTGACAGATCTTCAAGCCATTGTGCTTCTTTTTTTTATTTATTTTTTGACCATTAGAATAGATTTCCATTGGAACAGAGAAGGATTATCCAATGCGATTTTAATACAATTTCTTTTGAGTCTTCACAACAGCACCCATATATTCCCAACCTTCTTTTGCTGTAAACTAAGTTTTCTAGCATTGGCTTCTAGTGTCCCATTTGTTTATTGGAGAAACACTGGAGGTTTGGGGAGGTGGGATGGGAGTATTTAACCTCTCTTGTGTTTCCTGTCCCTTCTCAGGTGGGCGGAGGCAATCTCAGTTGGGGCTGTTGTGGAAACTCAAGAAACAGTAGTACTGGTAAGGATTATCCTCATGGGTGTATAACCTGAACATCTCTTTACCTTTTAAAATTAAGTGAAGGTTTTTTTTTTCTTCTTTTTTTTACATCCTATGGGCCAGATTCAGGTAGTCCAGAGCATCTTTGCTCTGGAGTAACGCTTCTCATTTGCGTTGCGCTGCAGAAATTTTAGGAGCAAGTGCTGTCATTCACGAAGCACTTGCTCCTAAAGTTGCGGCAGCGCATCGCAAATGAGCCGGCGGAATTCAAATTGGGCGGGTACGGGGCGTGTAGTATGCTAACTACGCGCGATCCCGCCGCCAACGTACTGCGCATGCGTCGAGTGTCAAAACATCCCCGTGCGCATGCTCCAAAATCTGTGAATGAACGTCAATGACGTCACATTCCCATTCATGACCGTTTTACGCAAGCGACGTTTTTTTTTTTTTTTCCCGACGCGATGACGACGCCTATACCTAACATAGGATACTCCAACCCCATGTAGGTATATCTATGCGCCGCGTATCCCGTCCGGAAACGTCGTATCGTCATTGCGTCGCGCCGGAATTCGATCGTGAATTGCCGATTTCCGCTCATTAACATATTTTTTGAGCGTAAATCGGCGGGAACGCCCCCGGCGCCATTTTTAAGTTGAAGTAACGATGCGATGGCGAAACTCAGTTACGCTGCTCGCATCGGAACTTCAACCCAGCGTTTCTTGTTTTCTGGTTACAGAAAACAGAAACGCCGGCTCAAAGTCACAGTTAGGCTGGCGGATCACTCGATCCGCCAGCCTAACTGTTCGTGAATCTGGCCCTATGTTTTCATAATTAGAAACGATCTGTAAATGTTAAGAACTAGGTAATTTTTAGAAAAGAAGAAAAAAAACTTTCACCCCTCAGCAGCATATATTTTTTTTCCTAATTTCGTCAAACTCCAGTGTATCCATTTTTCTGCCTATAAAGATGACCACAGGCAGGTTCTAAAGGCAAACAATTCAGGTACCGGTAATTGGTTTAAGACCTCTTCTTCCCTCTCCAATCTGAGCTCCTATGCCACTCCTCTCATTTTGTTCTGTCCGAACGCTCCTGCTTTAAATTGTAAATAATATCCACCACAAGAGATGACCTTTTCACTAATACAAGCTAACGAAAGTTTGGTTACTAACCAGCCAGACATTGGCCGCCATGTATCCATACTTGCCAATCACAAACTAACTTTGAAAAATAAAATGAGTAAAAATCTCATATTTATTTAGATTTGGAGCTAAAAGCAGTGTGGTTTTTGCTAAATGTATGTCTTCAGCAGTTTAAAACAGGACTCCATCCAAAAGGGGAAGTTAGACTTTACGTCCTCCCCGCATGTTTTTATTATGGGGGGGTACCTAGTTCTAATAGGTACACCACTTTAGGCGATCTGAGTAGAAGTTCCCCTCTTCCCCCTGCCTCCCTGCAGTCTTGTGGGGCATGTCATAGGCCCCAGAAGACTGCGGGCCATTCACAAAGCACAGCGCCCGCATGGACAGCACTGAATCTCTGGTCAGGTAAGTGTACTTTTATTAGGAGTAGGCTGCTTTTCTCTTTAAGTAACCATAGCTACAGATGTTTTTTCTCCTAGCCAAAGTTACCCTACATATCGGATATTGTCAGCTCTTCAGTTTGGTTTGCTATGAGTTTCCCATCTGTCACATTCAGCAGATGTTTTCTCCAAGGGTGTAGGGATAGGGAGAAAAGTGGAAAAGATAATAAATGCAAGGACGGGGCGGTGCGATTGAGGTTTGTCTGGGATGTATCAGTCCCCTTAGACATTGGAGCCCTCTAGAGGTTACAGGAATGGAAGAGTGTGAATGTGAGTGATAGAGGGAGGTTAGAGAATATGGAAGTGTGATTAGGGGCATTCCCTCCATCCTAGTGCATATCCAGCATCCTTTACATAGCTGCACCGCCACAATTTTTTTTTCACTACTGCTTCACTGCCCTCCTTAAGGTATTTAATATTGCAGGAAAGAACTTTGCACCGTCTATGGCCTCCCTGATTAGGAGCAGCTGATGCCCTAAGCCCAGTAATTGTGCCCACCAGTCTAGATGTATATTTACTGCAATCTATACAATCTAATTTAGGGTGACCAAACGTCCCCATACTAAGGACACTGTCCCTGGACCAAGTCTGTCACGGTTTTGTCCTCGGATAGCAGGGGTGGACTGGGTCAGGAGCAGAGGGGCAATCCAGTGGTACACTGTCAGTTCCCTGTCAGGGATCTCTTGGTCTTTTTTTCATTTTTGTATTGCAAAAAATAAAAAACCCAGTGGCAATTAAATGCCACCAACAGAAAGTCTATTTTGTGTGGAAATAAAAATTATAAAAATGTCATATGGGTACGTGTTGTTACCATGCAATCTTTTACTGTTCTGAATTGATAATGTATACCATTGTTGTTGAAACAAAATACTTTGGTAAGAATAAAATACAAAATAATTGCATTAAAAAAATGATTTTTTTTTTCTCTATCTTATCTTAACATTTGGTTTTCTTTTAAAAAAAAAGATACTTTAGAATTTTTTGGATCTCATGGATAAAATGTGAGAAATAATGTATATATCATACAATTGTTAAACACATATAGCATGCCCAAAATATGACTTGTAGCTTAGTGCAGGCTTCTGGGGAAAATCGGGAAGTCAGTCGCACAAGCAGGAAATGAAATTACTGGGGGGCGTTCTGTGTACAAAACACATCTGGGTTTCCATATTGAATTGCATTTTACAGGAAATTAAAGAGGTGCAGATTGAACAGGAAAGGTAATTTTTATGAACATTCAATTACAATATGACTTGTGTAGCATTTGTATACTAGATTGTTCTTTTTCATTTGCTTTTTTTTTTTCCCCAAAAATGAATATACCCTTTTAACTGCTCTTTACACCATATTGTAAAAGCTAGCATGAAATCATTTTTTGGTGCTTTTCATTGGAATATTGTGAAACAAGAGGCTGGTGGGGGAAAAAGAAGCAGTCTGACATTTCAACCAAACTCACTACATGTTATGACTTTACTGGTTGTAGGGGGTAGATTTACCTGACAGCTGGGATAGCGGTAAATCTCCAGCTAGAGATTGGACCAAACCCCACCACACCCAGAACCAAGAAATACAAAATCCTTTAGAGTGATGAGAAGTATCCCTTAATACTGGTGGTTGATGTCTTAGTTGAAATCTTTGGTCCTCTGCCCATACCTCACATACAGCCCCAGCTGTAATTTTCCAGTGGTGCTGGAGGTTAATGCAGCCACTGGACCTGTCATTGACACTTGTCAACAGTGCCGACTGTGCCTTTCTATCAACCTCCATGCATAAAAGTTGTAAGTTTTGTTTCTATCAATGAAAAGAGGTTTATGAATGAAGAGCTTTCATTCAATCACCTGTCTTTCATTCAAAGAGCACTATTCATTGATCGACGCTATAGTAAACCTTCACTGAATTGAGGAGTGGGTAGAAAGGTGCACAAGGGACACTTCTTAATGAATGTACATACTATCGCTTGTGGCGATTTCAAAAAACGAATACAATTTTTTAAAATGTTTAACCAATGTACTAAATTTAAGAAGCATAGAATCCCCACTGGTGTGTGGGAGCACAAAGATGTAGGTTCAGACATAATCCTCTGCATGTTTCACGACAAGTTTCACTTTTCAGGAGGAGTCAACCGAAAACAAGAAATACAATCTCATTGCAATGTCGAAAAACAGTTAACAGAACATTGTTGTAGCAGAGCTAACGGTATGACAGTTAATTTTTGGAGTATTAGAGAGCCAGCAGAACTCACCGATGGGGGCCCAAAAGGGTGTCGGATGACAATGGAGACATCCCGTACAGATGTTCTGCCCGGGAATGAGCACAGGAGGCTATAATTGGTGGACGGACTACAATGATATATAATAAAACACATCTTGTGATGGTGGGTGCAACCAAAGAACAAGCACATAAGGGCAGAACAGACACCCAAGGGGGGGGAGGGGGGATGTCGGTAAGGCAGAAAAGGGGGAGGGGGAGAGAGAAAAGATGGGGGGGGGAAATGAGGAGGAAAGATGGCGTGTGGGGAGGACAGTGGGGGGGGGGGGGAGAGGAGAAGGAAGGGGGGGTGGGAAAGGATAGAAAATAACTTGGTGGGGTGATAAGGAGTGCTGGGATGGAATGGACAATTGTGTGCCTGTAATATAGTTTGCAATAACCCACCCAATAAAAATTTTGAGCAAATCTAACAACCGGGATATAAAACGGACTTGGGTTGAGCCCAAAAGACAGATAAACAAAAGAAGCCAGCGATAGAGGTGGAACCAAGTGGATTAATACTGGTCACTTTGTAGTGAATTTGTAATAAGAACAGGGAAAGAGACAAGGATAGTCAGTCCATTGCTTTTATTTAGGGAACGTTGTGGAATTTAACAGATTCAGGTTGAAATCTATGATGCATTTCTATATATCGGCCTACCATAGTGAGCTTGCCATTGGTTGAATAATAAAGATGGTCACCCATTCTTTGGCGCAGTTCTCTAATGGTCTTGCTTACATAGAATGCCCTGCAGGCACAGACCATTAGGCACACAACTCCTCTAGTGCTGCATGTTGGGGAGGAGAGAAGATTTCTCCATTATGGAGGGTAAATGTTCCCTCCTGAATCCACGGGCAGCGTGGGCATTGGCCACAGCGGAAAGTCCCCCGAGCACCCTCCATTGGACGTGGGTTAACCCTATAATGGCTGCTAGTAAATTTGTCCCCTCAGGGTGGTGGCTCTCCTGAAGACCAATTCCGGAACCGGCCTCACGTATTTGCCCAGAACATGGTGATCCGTTAAGAGGTGCCAATGTTCTGACAATAAGGTGCATAGTTGGTTATGATGGGTAGAACATTTTGTGACAATTTTCACCTTTTGAAGGTCAGTCTAACCGGGGAAGGCCATAGAGTTGAGATTGTCTTATCCGGGGCAAAGGCCTTGTTGAAGGCCTTTCTCAAGTTTGTACGAGTTTACCCCCAGATCAAAAGATGCTCTCGTAAAGCAGCCGCCTGGATGTGGAAATCCCCGTCCTCTGAAGTTACGAAAAAGTCTTTAACCACTTAAAGACCCCCGCACGCACATATACGGCCACAACATGGCTCGTACAGGCACAAGGGCGTAAATTTACGTCCCCGCCTGAGTGCGGTTCGGGGGTCCCATCGGGACCCCCTCCGCGGCGTGCGGGGGTCTCCCTACCTCTGGGAGCGATCCGGGATCTGCGGGCGGATGTCCGTGATATCCGCCCCCCCGCGATCGCTCCCAGCCAATGGGAGCACGCTCCCAGCCTGTCACTTCCTCCTCCTGTGTTTACACAGGAAGGAGGAAATGATGTATTCTCTCATCGCAGCGCTGTTTCCCAGCGCTGCTGATGAGAGAAGACATCACAAGTAAGTGTGCACTAACACAACACTGACACACACTCACATAGGCATATTAACCCCTTGTGATCGCCCCCCCCCACCCCCCTGTCACAGTGTTACTGAATGCAGTGATTTAATCACTGCATTTAGTGTCAGTGTGACAGGCACTGTAAAAAACAGTTAGTGTTAGGTTCAGGATAGCCCCCCCACCCCCCCCTAATAAAGTTTTAACCCCCTGATCACCGCCCTAGTTAACCCTTTCACTCCCTATTGCCAGCGTCACTAAGCGATCATTTTTCTGATCGCTGTATTAGTGTCGCTGTTCCCGCTAGGTAGCTATTTTTTTTTATTGCGATTTTTTTTTTTTTTACTAAAGACATGTGGCTAAATAAATTTTGGCCTAAATGTTTGACTAAAATTTAGTTTATTTGATTTTTTTTTAACAAAAAGTAAAAAATAATAGTGTTTTTTTTTCAAAAATGTCGCTCTATTTTTGTATATAGCGCAAAAAATAAAAATCGCAGAGGTGATCAAATACCACCAAAAGAAAGCTCTATTTGTGGGAAGAAAAGGACGCAAATTTTGTTTGGGAGCCACGTCGCACGACCGCGCAATTGTCTGTTAAAGCGACGCAGTGCCGAATCGCAAAAACACCTTGGGTCATTTACCAGCGTATTGGTCCGGGTCTTAAGTGGTTAAATACTGCGTACCTGAGGGCGGGAATGAGAGCTTGAGATGTGGAGTAGCGTGTTTCCCGCTGTGGGCTTACAGAAAAGGTCTGTTACTAATATACCCATGTGGTTTTTGGTCATTTTTAGGTCCAGGAAGGAGATACATTGGTGGTCATAGGTAAATGTAAAGCGTAAATTTGGTTGATATTAAGGATTTTAATTAAATCAATCAAAATTTGCTCGGTACCAGTCCATATGACGAACAAGTCATCAATGAATCTGTACCAGCATAGCACATGATTCAAAAAAGATTGCAGCAACTCATCCCCATAGATTGATCTTTCTCATCCCCCCAAAAAGAGGTTGGCATAAGAGGGGGCACAGGAAGTGTATAGCGTATAAGTAAATTTTGATGTGACTTTCTATTTTCTAGATATGTTCCCTTCCAGATTTTCTATTAAATATATGTATGTGTAGATTTGCCAGCAGAAGGAGCTCTGTGTTTTAGTTGCAATCATTCAGTCAGCTTGTTGAAAGAATCAACATTAGGAGTGAATATTTAGTTACCACAACTCAAGATAAAACTTGCAGGCAATAGGCTGCAGCTTTAGTCTAAAAGGGCGGTTGAACAGAAATTCATCGGTAGATGGGCATCTGTTCAACTGCAGTGGCCACCCTTGGATCAAAATCTGAATCCAAATTGGATTGCCAGCTTTACTTGCCATTGGACAAAGACTTCATTGGGGTCCTCTTCTAAATGGCTGACTACAGTAGATGCAGATTTCCCGGTAATTTTTTTTTTTTTTTTTTACTAACTGAAATAAAATTGGACTAAAGTAATGTGTATCACAAGCTAATGAGTAATTGTCATAAGTTTCTATAAATCAAGTATTTAGGAAGATAAAGGTGACTCTATGTAGCCTTTTTTCATAATCTGTTCCCTCTGTCATCCTAATTTTGACACTGGTGCAAACAAGATTTTTTTTTTTAAACGGGAAGAGTATAATCTTCAGGTGACTTTTATAGGTAGAACATATAGCTCCGCTCTAGAATTATATTGATTGTTGAAGCAATAGTCGTATGGATCTGCAGAAAGCATGTTTCACTATAAAGGTGCCCCTGATGCGCTGCATTGAATAAATATAACGTACACCATGTAAAATCATGAATACAGTACAATAGATGGCATTTATCTAGCCATCGCATTGGATTTACCTGTTCAATCACCAACACTGTTGTACGTATGAAATGTTGTATCACCTTGTATGCCTTTCTACAGAAGCCCAACAATCTATCTAATGAGTAACCATTATCGGCTTCTAATCTAAAAAAAAATCGGTAAGACCCATTTCGGACTGAGTCGCTTTAAAGGCACTATATCGCTAAAAATCATGCCTGCAAATCGCCTCTCCTGTCACTCCAATGCGAAAACCTGACGGCTTTCACACTGGAGCGGTGCACTGGCAAGATGTCAAAAGTCCTGCAAGCAGCTTCTTTGAGGCACTGCTCCTAAAGCTCCCCTGCCTATTGAAATCAATAGACCGTGCCGATGCAGCTGTGTTTTTTAAAAGCCCCCCTCGGCGGCCCCTGCCGATTCGAAAAGGGCCGCTGAAACAATGGTAAAGTGCCGCTAAAAATAGCGGCGCTTTACCGCCGGCGCCAGGACGCTGTGAGTGTGAAAGGGCTCTAAGTATATTAGAAAATAATCTAAGTTTGGTCTGTTCATGTATATCAATTACAGAAAAACATTTTTGTTAGAGATGCACCAACATTTCGGCTGCCAAAAATTGTGTTTTGGCATTTCTATAGGGAGTTTTGTTGTGTGTTTTTTTTTTTACAGGCCAAAAATTGCAGCAAGCTGGATTTTTAACACCACAATGGAAGAGCAAGGGACCAGTGTGAAGACATGCATAGAGATTAATGGGATGTAATTCTTGAGCTTTTCTTGCGCTAAAGTGTCAAGAATGGCCAACATTAAATTCATAATCCATTTAAATTCATGATATTAAAAGTCGAATATAATATGTACATATGGCTGTCTTTGTGTATATCTATAGTTGCAAACTATACATAAATACAATGGCCCAGATTCAGAGAGAATTGGATTCTCGTAGCGTATGAGAAATACACTACGCCGCCGTTTTTTACCTGGCTCTACGTGGAATCCCGATAGATTTTGTCCAGTAAACTACGGCGGCGTAGTGTATTTCTCCCGGCGCAAGCCATCTACGCGAGTAGGGGGCGTGAAGCATTTAAAATAGGCGCGTTCCCGCGGCGATCGAACTGTGCATGCTCCGTTCGCAAATTTCCCGCCGGTCATTGCGCGAAATCACGTCGTTACGTCATTCGTTGTTTGAGTAGCGTCGTTTACGGACATTTCTATTCCCGAACGACTTGCGTAAAAAAATAAAAAATAAATAAAATTCGACGCGGGAACGACGGCCATACTTAACATGGGCTACGCACCGTTAGACCAGCAAAAAGCTGGTCTAACAGTACGTAAAAAAAAAAATGGACGTAAGCGATTGCGAAGACCGCTCGTATCTTCGTGGATCGCCGTAAAAACTCATTTGCATATCCCCACGCATCAAAACGACGCGAACTCCTCCCAGCGGCCGCACAATTATCGCAGCGTAGATCCGAAGGCTTACGAAGACGTAAGCCTCTCGGATCGAAGCCCGAAGCCGCCGTATCATGGTTTGAGGATTCAAACTAGTGATACGGCGCGCACAATTTGAAATTACTCCTGTCTAACACCAGTTAGACAGGCGTAATTGCTCTATGAATCTGGGCCAATGTTTTTATGAACACACATTGATAAGATTATTTCCATAGTTGATTTCTTTATCTGTAGAAAATCAAAATACTATAAATTACATTAAAGTAGTGTTTTTTCCATATACAGGTGGTCTGGCCGTAATCACCGTGAGAAAATTGGAGTTCATGTGTTTTTTGACCAAATTCTTAACATGGAGCCATATTGTAGAGGTGCACTATCTCCCTCAGATCCTGGGACTTATCTTTATGACCTTTCTGCAGTGGTGATGCATCATGGTAAAGGATTTGGTTCTGGCCACTACACAGCATATTGCTACAACACAGAGGGTGGTAAGTTGAACAGTTAAATTATTCCGTTTTTTAAAACGCCTATATTTGTGAGAAACAGGATGAAATGCACAAAGGGCAAAAGTAGAACCACAATATCTGATGTGCATCTTGAGAATTCATTGATAATTATTACTATATTCATAGAACCAGCTATTGATGCTTTAGTTTATCAAAAACCGTATCAAATATCGCACTAGATTTATGTTGTCCTTTTTTTTTTATAATAAAAAAAATTATAAAAAAAATATGAAGTTTTATTACTCAGCTACATTATCTATATCAGTGATTGTTAACTTGTGATCTGCCCGACTTTTTCTTCTCATCGCTGTCTTTATTGTTAGTGTATTGAATGCGCTGCCCAAGACAAATCCAAGGTCAAAAGGTTGGACATCCCTGCTCTACGTGTTTGTACAAAACCACATTCAATAAGCCAGTGTTTTTCAACTCCAGTCCTCAAGGCACACCAACAGGTCAAGTTTTCAGGATTTCCCTCAGATGAAATGGCTGTGGTGATTACTAAGGCAGTGAAACTGATCAAATCACCTGTGCAAAATAATGCAAGGCCTGAAAACATGACCTGTTGGTGTGCCTTGAGGACTGGAGTTAAAAAACGCTGCAATAAGCAGCCCTTTATTGCATTTGGCAACATTAGACACAACATAAGTTCAATTGCAAACTACCTAGATTCAATAGGAAAGAAAACTTCCCCATATGTAATGTGCCCTTTAATAAAAATAAATACACCTTTTGTTAACACAAGAGTTGATTTGAGGTTGACAAACAGATCCCTATGTGATTATTGAGATATGCAGGGTCTAAAAGACCCCCCCCAATATCTTCCCTGTATTTTACTGAATGTTTGAATGTTTTGCAATGCAGATCTCATTGCAAAACATCCTACACCAGCAAAGTGAGCCGGGGACACCAAGAACATGACCTGGAAGTGACGTCAGATGATGTCACTGTAAGAAGGGGAAGAGAGCAGACGTGTAGCTGCTCTTCTCCTTCCCCCTCCAACCGCCGGCACCCGCTATGACTGTCCCAGGCCCACTGATGGGGCAGAGCCCGGTAAGCATGGTCAGGGGGCACCGGTACTGGGGGTGTGTAAGAGAGCAATAGGGTGGCAGTGGTGCTGCCCAAAAGCTTTCACCTGACAGGCAAGAGTGATTGTTTGCAATTCCCCCCCTCCCTCGCCATTGGGTCTGTACGACTTATGGACCTGGTTTAATTTTAAGATGCAGGCCATGTAAATTCCTAATTTTGATGTACTTGCTACGAGTCTTGCAGTCTTACTGTACAGTCTATACAGCAGAGCTCAGAGGCAGAAGTCACACAAGGAGCCAGTCATACATACTGCAGTGCAAAGAGCATACTGATAGGAAGAAAGAGCAGAGTGACAAAGTGAAGTTATTAGTGTGTTGCTTCTCCGTTCACTGTCCAGTTACATGGTGGGGGTGGTGAGAAGACCTTTAAATTAGGGTTGTCCCGATACCACTTTTTTAGGACCGAGTACAAGTACCGATACTTTTTTTCAAGTACTCGCCAATACCGATACTTTTTTTAAATGTCCCCCCAAATGCAGCCATGTCCTCCACAAATGCAGCCATGTCTCCCACATATGCAGCCATGTCTCCCACATATGCAGCCATGTCCCCCACATATGCAGCCATGTCCCCCACATATGCAGCCATGTCCCTCCAGCCATGTCCCCCACATATGCAGCCATGTCCCCCACATATGCAGCCATGTCCCCCACATATGCAGCCATTTCCCCCCAGCCATGTCCCCCACATATGCAGCCATTTCCCCCCAGCCATGTCCCCCACATATGCAGCCATTTCCCCCCAGCCATGTCCCCCACATATGCAGCCATGTCCCCCACACATGCAGCCATGTCCCTCCAGCCATGTCCCCCACATATGCGGCCATGTTACTCCAACCATGTCCCCCACATATGCAGCCATTTCCCCCCAGCCATGTCCCCCACATATGCAGCCATGTCCCTCCAGCCGTGTCCCCACCATATGCAGCCATGTCCCTCCAGCCGTGTCCCCACTATATGCAGCCATGTCCCTCCAGCCATGTCCCCACCATATGCAGCCATGTCCCTCCAGCCATGTCTCCGCAGCCATGTTCCCAATACCTAGCCGCCGCACGGGGAACATCAGAGCTTTCATTTGAATTGCTGTTTTCCCCGCGCGGGATTGGACAGATCACGATCACCCATCCAATCATGAGGAAGGGGGAGTGTCTATACAAATGAAAGCTGTGATGTTCCCGCACGCTGTTTAACCCATGCGGCGGCTTTCAATGCGGCGGCGGCTTTCATTGCGGGGGGGGGGGGGTTAGACAAGTATTCTATTCAGGTATCGGGGGTATTTGCAAGTTGCAAATACTCGGTATCGGTCCCGATACTGGTATCGGTATCGGGACAACCCTACTTTAAATGAAGGTGAACTGCAGCAAAAAATGTTGTCCATACTTACTGTAATTTTCCTTTCCTGGATCCTCTCCATGTTAGCCTACCATCAGTCAGCTCCGCCCTCCAGGGCCACCTTTTTTTTCTAGCCCATAAAGGGCGGCTGGCTGCCTATACCAGTGTTCAAAATACCCACCTTGCGGCAGACAAACCAGGTGGAAATCCTCGGCCGACATGGGGAGGATCCAGGAAAGGAAAATTAGGGTAAGTATGGACAACAATTTTCCTTATTCCTGGACCCCCCATGTCAGCCTAACATTGGATGTACCAAGCAATATAGTAAGAAGGAGGGGGGTGTGGGAATACAAAATAAGCCAAACTTCAAATGCAATGCTACTCAAAATTATTTAATGGGCAACTGCCGCCGTATTAGCCGTAGAGCTAAATGTTTCCTCAAGAGGCAGAGTCACATTCATCTTGTATCTCTACATGATGATGCTGCCATCCCCTTTTTTTGTCCCCACTGGGAAAACTAACAGCTGATTTTTTTTTCCATTGGTATAGGCCAGGGATCCTCAAACTACGGCCCTCCAGTTGTTGGGAAACTACACATCCCATGAGGCATTGCAAAACTCTGACATTCACAGACATGACGAGGCATGATGGGAATTGTAGTTCCTGAACATCTGGAGGGCCGTAGTTTGAAGACCCCTGGTATAGGCAGACAGCTGCCCTTTATGGGCTAAGAAAAAGGTGGTCCTGGAGGGGTCAAAGAGGTTGGAGCTGACCCATGGTAGGCTGACATGGGGAGGGCCAGGAAAGCCCCTTACCTGATAGACATTCTATGAAAATCTTAAATCTTGAACTGAATGGGCAGAAATACAAGTCCTTTTGACATGGAATAGAACCAAAAAGAGTGAGCATCCCTAAGCAGCTGCTCTCTCAGTACGTGGTACATCTAGGCCCAAACCAGCTGATCAAGGCCCATGATGATTCCTAGCAATGACCAGTTGCTCACAACACATAATCCACAACACATGCCTGTTTCAGTCCTTCCCCCTGCATCGTATAAGTAGAAATTTGTAACGTTCTCTATTTTGCTTCTGAAGGATTCTGCTACTTTAGAACAGCACACCCAACTACTCTGTTATCCCTCACTGGCTAGATAACTTTCTCTTCAGCTCTGTCATTATATGCAAACATGCACCAGTTGATTAATCTGCCCATAGTGCATTTTTATAAATAAAATATATTTTAAATTGTGGTTATTTTGTCAAATGCAGTGAAAGAACTAAGCTGTGTTCTCTTTTTTTTTTTTTTGTAGGGTTCTGGGTTCATTGTAATGACTCCAAACTGAACATGTGCTCTGTTGAGGAGGTGTGCAGGACACAAGCATACATCCTTTTCTACACCCAGAGGAGTAAGCCACAGAGTGGAGTACAAAACGGCAACAAGCCGAGTGATGCAGGGATTCCTGATCTCTTTTTTCCACCTCATGCTCCAACCAGTACAGAGGAAAGCAACAGGCAGATAATCATACCCTGACACCACTAGCACTATAAAAATTCCTGGCTTTTTTTATTTTTGGGGGGTGGGGGGTGTTTTTAAATATGTAGACTGGTTCTTAGCTGTGTTTTTTTATCATCTTGTAAGAGTAGCACCAGAAGACTTACAGTGTGACCAGTAGGTCCTCCTATAGGAACTTGGCATATGGCTCTCATGTGTGTCTGCATGGCAGGGAAATGGCACCATCCTTCAAACTGTCTTTAGAGCAGAGTTTATTTCTAAAGATCTAGGGTTGTTTAACTTTGTATTGTTAAAACTTGCTTTTTTTTATCCCTAGAATGTACAGGATATAGAATGGAGCCTCTTGAGCATTCATCAATGTGAGGGGTGTTGTGCTAGACTTTTAATTAAATTATTAGCATCTATAGTGATTATGTGGAGTAGCATTCAATGCCTGTGAAAGGTATCTGCTTCATAGCAGATGCTGGTCTTTTAAAATCTGAAACCTCTCCATGCTGATGGATTTTTATTCGGCTATATCACAGTTCATAATATGCTTCATAAACCATACCAAGTACAAGTTTTTTCCATGTAACAAATTCTACCCTGTTAAAACCTGCATAGTGCCTTCATACTGGCATCAGGATGATGGCATCTATCATAAACATTTCTCAAAAATACAATTTACATCAAATCAACCTTTTTAGCAAAACTCACTAGAGAAAACGTGTAAAAACCGCATGGGCATAAAATGCAGACATGACAAGTACACACCATTTATACCGAGAACTGAGCAATTGCATGACCACTGCCACCTCCTGTCCTCCAGAATGCTTCTGGAGGTTCCCAAACATCTTGTTCAATATCAATTCGACCAGCCCCAATTTCCCAATGCAAAGCCATGGTATTTAAACTCAAGTTGAAAAGGGGACATAACTATATGACTTTTAGAAAGTCTGTATTTGCATGCTGATTGTTTTGGATTTCTGGGAGTGGTCTAGAGTCCCAGGGAAAAGCCTTGAAGTATGAAATACCACCTTAAGTGCCTGCACTTGTATGCCCTTGTTTTACACTTCCCTTAATTCTTACTATTGAAACATACACATTTCCTAAATCATGATCACATTTGATAAAACAATGTATGTAAAGTTTAATATTTTTGCCTGGCAGATCAATGCCAAATGGGCACAAAACTATTGTGTTCAGTTGCATTTTTCTTTTTGCCATTTAGGGGCCTGTTCACTCCTGTACATGCACATTAGGTGTGGGGCAGTAAAAAAAAAATACTGATTGCTGCATCTTTCACGTGCTTTCATCAAAAAGCACATTATATAAAGTTCAATGCTAATGCACCTAAAGTGCCCTGCACAGATGTGAACCCAGCCTTAGGGCCCTTTCATGCCCCTGCTGATGAGAGCGGGGCGGATGACAGGTGCGTCTCCGCTCAGTCTCTTTGCTGTATGGGCAGCTGGGAGTAAATGGTGAAGTCCAAAACTCTGTTTACACCCGGCTCTCTCCGATCTGGCCGACCTGAACAGAAGGGGACTCGGTAGTAACACGTAACAGGCTGCAAGATAAAAATGTTGGATGACTGTTTTTGTAACAGTGTAGCATACTGTCTTAGAAACATGAAATGTCACATTTTTGCTTTCCTTCTTTTTTCTTTAAATCAGATATGTTTTCCTGTGTTAGGATGTGTGAGATTGCCTTGAATGGAGCTTTATAGTTTTTTTCACTGACCACATGCAATTGGATCGTTCTGTATAGTAATACAAGTCCATGGGTGCTGCTAACTATAAACAGTCAGCTGGTCGGATCAAATAGAAGGGCTTATGCCTATTGGCAACATTGGGCTGCCAGCTATGAGACAGATATTCTGGAGCTGATATACAAGTACTTCTACATTTGTACTTACGAATCTAGAAGATCTTACAGCAGTTTTCATTTTTTGTAGTGGATACTTTCCTTTACATGAGGAATCTGCTTTGTGTTTGGACATAGCTAGTATGCTTCTACACAGCAGTCCTAACTAACGGTGCATTGGGTGTGCAGTAAGAAGCTTAAAGTGGATGTAAACACGATTCATGATATTTGAGCTGGGCATATATATCTGCAGTATTTTGTTATCTCTTTACAAGAGCTAAGTCTTATAGCTCTCTTCTGAACGCTTCCTCTGTTATCAGCCTGAGAACTCCTGAGTCCTGACATATTTAACATTTTAGACAAAAGCAGCCTGAATCTTTTGTCAAAGGAGGCTGCTAAAATAGAGTAGCAGAGAGCAGCTCCTATTATAAAACAGCTCCAAGAGGGGGTGTGTGCCTTTCCTCCAATCAGCCATTTTAGCTATCTTGGCTGTATGCCCAGACATCACACCCTGTGTTAACCAGAAGAGAAAATCTCCTAACACGATCTCAACTTTCTAAACTGTATATAAATGTGAAGACAGCAGATATACATATAAAACCTATGTAGGGAGATTTGGTTATCATCTGAGGCTGGTCACTTCACTGAGTGTATGGAGGGTTTACATCCACTTTAAGCAAGTAGCACATTGAAGAAATGAAAGGATTGGAAATGTGTTTTTTTTTTTTTTTTTTTTTTACTATTCTTTTCAGGCAGCGGAAATATTTTAAGATCATGTCAAAGAGGCATTGATTGTGTTGTTTTTTTTTTTTTTGTTTTTATGACTAGAAGACTAGAATTTTATTTAAATATATCATTTTTTTTTTTTAGTCAGATGTGAATCTCAAATAGGAGTCCTATTTCTGTTTGTAAAGTAGTAGGCGTATTAGGCAACAGTACTGAGTTCGTCACAGTATTGTGTGTTTAAGAGAGTTTCTGTTCCTCTTCCTGTTGTCCGACACTCTGTTTTAGCAGCTTTTTTTCAAGCAATATAACCCTATGTTTTAAATGTAGAGTTTTTTTGTTCAACTTCACCCCAATTTCTTAAGCTAGAGAGGCAGCTGAACTCAGGGGCTAAAGCCATCTCTCCAAAGCCTCAGTTTGCTATGCTTTTTTGCAGAAAAGTTAGTGGTTAATATACAGTGAATTCAATTTTAAGCCTAACTCAACCCAATTTTTAATCCTGTTAAAAGTTCAAGGGAGCTCTGTGTTCCTGTCACTGCTCTCTTCACCTGCCAAACTCAGGAGTCAGTCCACACCCAAGTCCCATACGTGCTGGCACAAAAATGTATTCATTTTTATTTTGTACAATATTGACCCAAATCTTCAAAGCTTAATAAATATCTGGAGTCTGGTATATTTTGATCTGCATGTTTTTGTTTTCATATCTGTAAAGATTTTGCTGTAATAACATATTCAAGATTACAATTTGGAGGAAAACTGTGAGCAGCAGTAAAAAAAAAAAAAAAAAAACAGGTATGATTTAACATGCTTTCCTTCTTACTTTCCTACCTTACTATATGGACATGTGACAGCCAGTGGTCCCCTCATCTTCTCTCCATCATTGGAATGTAGGCAGGCACTTCTACGTCATCGCATACAATGCAAGAGCAGCAGTGCTAAGTCTGAGACTGGCAGGAAGAGCATCAAACAACTGAAATGGCGAGAATATAATATTCATTTATTTATTTATTTTACACTGCCTAACACAGATTTAGGCTTTGATCAGTTACCAGCTAAAGTAGGCTTAAAGGAGTTGTAGAGAGAAAAAAATGTTTGCCTAAAATTAATGTCTGCAAGGTAGACCGACAGAATAGTGTAATGATTCTGTTAAAAAACAAGTACATACCTATTCAATTCCTTCATCTATATCACCTCCGGCGTTCTAGTTTCTGTTCTCTCATTCACTGCCTGGTTTGCGGCTCTCGTTCATGTAAGAACTACATTTCCCAGTATGCATAGCGGCACGTCCAGTAATTCAAACCTCCTTGAAGTCTCTAACACGTAGAGAGCATCCTGCCACACAAATGTAGTTCCCAGGAGGGGGCTAGCACATCACTTACCACCGCAGTAAAGTCTCCCTTCATGGTGGTCCAGTAAAATCAGACATGCTCGAAGTGAACAGAACAGAGAAGAAATAGAGCAACTTCTGAGCAAAAACGTACAATGAGGAAGTGAAAAGAGGAATGTCTGCAGGTAAGGGATGCTTTTTATGAAAAAAAAAAAAAAATCCTTTACAACCCCTTTAACCGCTTCAATACTTGGCACTTTCACCTCCCCTGCCCAGGCCAATTTTCAGTTTTCAGCACTGTCACACTCTAAAATGACAATTTTGTGTGGTCATGCAAAGTTGTACCCAAATTTAATTTTTATAATTTTTTTACATAAATAGAGCTGTCTTTTGGTGGTATTTAATCACTGCTGCGTTTTCGATTAAAATAACGAAAAAACAAGAACAAATTGTGACATTTTTTTTCTTGGTTTGTCAGAAAATTAGCAAATAAGTAATTTTTCTTCTTTACTGATGGGCTGCACTAATATTCCACACTGGGCATTGATTGGTGGTACTTATGAGCAATGATAGGTGGCACTGATGGGCACAAATTGGCATCACAAATAGTCTAGGGCTGCAACTAACGATTATTTTCATAATCAATTAGTTGGCCGATTATTGTTTCAATCAGATAATAGCCTTAAAAAAAAAAAAAATTTATTTTTTTGGGCCAATTTGTTGTCGGGTAGATTACAAAACACAAATTGACGCAAAAATACATTACATGCTTTTCTGCAGCTTCTCCATTGAAGTATATTGGACCAAAATCGCACTGATTTGCCCTTTCCAAATATGCAGCAGCTGAAAAAAAATCATGGATGTGAACGTGTTACACAGGGAAACATGTAAATGAACTGTCGTGTGTTTCTGCAAAAAGGTGTGAACCCAGGCCTGAGATGTTTAGTTACATATCGGGGTTAAAAAAAAAAAAATAAGTGCAAAAAGAGCAAATAATCGCAAATAATTATGTATGGGGTTAATTTTTTTTACTGTGGGACAGTGAAAGTATTATGTACAGTAGCGATTTGCTTTTTTGTACTATAAAGGGCTAATTTTTAGTTTTTTTTTAACCCCATTATGTTACTGGACGATTAATCGATTATAATTTTCATAATCGATTAGTTGTCGATTTAGTTGTTTCGGCCCTAAAATAGTCAGACTTGCATCACTGCTGGGACTGCATGATCAGTGACCTGATTACCTGTACAGGTCTCCCCTGCGAGGGGATGCCGCTGATTGGCTTTCCTCGCACTCTTTCGTGCGAGGCGAGTAGAGGCGATAAACGGCACTACTGTGTTTTACATGTGATCAGCTGTGATTGGACACAGCTGATCACATAGGTAAAGAGCAGCGTCATCGGCTCTTTACCAAGATCGGGGCCGCACCATGTCCCAAGGACATGGATCGCCTACGAAGAAATGGGATTTTTTATAGCAAAAGGCAAAAAATATTTTTTTTTTGTTTGTTTATTTTATTTTTTTAATTTTTTATAATAAACCCAGTGGTGATCAAATATCGCCAAAAGAATTCTCTATTTTTTGTGTTTTTAAAAAATATATACATTTTGTTTGGGTATAGTGTTGCATGAATGCACAATTGGGCTCCATGCACACTGAGCCCTGGTTCACACTGGGCTGCGGGAGTGAAATCGTGCGATTTCAGCTGAACTCGCGCGATTTCACTCTCTCTGGCAGTCCCGATTTCGGCGCGATTTAGGAGACATCTGTGCAGGGTTCTGCACAGATGTCAATGTAAATCGCATCCTGAAATCGCAAAAAGTAGTACAGAAACTACTTTTTGGAATCGGTGCAGCGCCGCAGATGTGGCGTTGCACCGATTATGACAGTGTCATTGCCGGCAATTGCCGCCCATTTGAGATGCAATTTCGCATGTGAAATTGCATCTCAAATCGAACTAAATCGTACCCAGTGTGAACCTGGGCTGAAGCTGATAAACTGCAGTTTATTGTCGTTTTGGCTTTTTTTTTTTTAAAGCCCATGAACTGAACTCTGTTCGCCTATGTGCCCATGCACACCTGGGCACTTTGGAGTTTATTGGCTTTTTTCTGAACGCCCAAAATTTGCGTTCAAAGTGCAGTTTTTTGGCGGGGAAAAAATGCTAAAAACCACAACGCAGGTGCCAGCCTTTTTCTGCGTTTTTTTTTTTTTTATCCATTGAAAAAAAAAAAAAAGCTAAACTGAAAAACGCTGATTAAAGCTATTGCAAAAACGCTAAACCCCCAAACATTATATATATTTGGAACCTGGCGCGGCTTTTTATATTCCATTGCTTTCTGTTTATCACACGCTTGCTGCAGCCTATAGTTCTTGGGGGGGAGGGGTTCTTACAGCGCGGTTTTTTTTTCTACTATATATTTGGAACCGCCAAACATTATATATATTTTAGAAAAGACCCCGGGGCATGAAGTCTTACCAATTGAAGTAGCGCAGTGCTAAATAGCAAAAAAATGGCCTGGTCATGAAGGGAGCAAAACCTTTTGGAGCTGAAGTTGTTAAACCTACCTGCTCTAAACCTTCTCTTCTGGGATCCTATTGGAGCTCCTGCTCTGAGGACTTGGTTGAGGGGGGTGTGAAGGGGGGCTAACTAAACATTTTTTCACCTTAAAGTTTATGTAAACCCTCACCTTGTGAAACAACCCACTCAGTTTAAATTGTGTGTGTGCGTGCGCACATACAGATGCCAATGCCCTTCCCCCGCCCCCCTTTTTGTTTTTTTAAGTGATCACATACCCTCTATTATCAGCTGCATAATGAGCTCCCTGAAACGGCAGCCGGCTGGTCTTCCCAGTAAATTGCTGTGCAGGATGGGGGGGGGGGGGGGGGTACGTATCAGCACAAGTCTGATCATTGAAAGAGAGCAGGCTGAGTTCCCAGCTAGAGGTCTGACAGATTTCACACAAAGGAAGCAATAAAAAAAGAATAAAATATTTTTTCATACAAGTTTATGGTACAACATGCACACCCCTGGAATATGAAATGTTAGGTTTACATATTATTTAATGCATGGAATGCATTAAGGTAAACCTTTTAGGGTTTAGAACAACTTTAACCACTTGTCCTCCGCCCACCGTCAAATGACGGCGGGCGGAGGACTCCATTGTCCTGACATCACGTCATATGACGTGATGTCCTTTTAAAGCCGCGGGCGGGCGTGCGCACACCCGCCGCTCTGCTGGGATCCCGGTGCTTTTGCCCGGCGGCAGCGATCGCCGCCGGGCACACGCGATTGCCCAGTAACTGAGCGGGGACGTGGAGCTTTGTATGTAAACACAGAGCTCCATGTCCTGTCAGGGAGAGAGGAGACCGTTGCTGTGTCCCTTGTACATAGGGACACAATCGGTTACCTCCCCCAGTCACCTCCCCGGCCCCTAGTGGTTAACCCCTTCACTGCCAGTCACATTTATACAGTAATCAATGCATATTTATAGCATTGTTCACTGTATAAATGTAAATGGTCCTAAAAATGTCAGAAAAGTGTCCGAAGGGTCCGCCATAACGTCGCAGTCCCAATAAAAAAATCGCAGATCGCCGCCATTAATAGTTAAAAAAAAAAATGCCATAAACTATCCCCTATTTTGTAAACACTATAAATTTTGCGCAAACCAATCGATAAATGCTTATTGCATTTTTTTTTACCAAAAATATGTAGAAGAATACGTATCGGCCTAAACTGAGGAAAAATATATTTTTTTTATATGTTTTTGGGTTATTTATTATAGCAAAAAGTAAAAAATATTGCATTTTTTTCAAAATTGTCGCTCTATTTTTGTTTATAGCGCAAAAAATAAAAACCGCAGAGGTGATTAAATACCACCAAAAGAAAGCTCTATTTGTGGGAAAAAAAAGACGCCAATTTTGTTTGGGAGCCACGTCGCACGACCGCGCAATTGTCAGTTAAAGCGACGCAGTGCCGGAAGCTTAAATTTTGTCTGGGCAGGAAGGGGGTGTAGGTGCACAGTAGGCAAGTGGTTAATAGACCAATAAGTGCATCCAATGTGAATAAAACTATGCAAACAATACTGTGTAATAATATTGAGTCCTTTGTTGTATGTCCCAAAATAAAAGTGCCACGATTTTCATTAACCACTTGCTTACTGAGCACTTACCGTGCCTTGAAAAAGTATTCATGAATTAATCATGAATCATTGAAATTTTTCCAAATTTTGCCATGGTAAAGCCAAAAACGTTAACTTATTTTCTCTTTTGTTCATTGACAGACACAGCACTTCAATCTTGACCTTAGGGTTATATCGCCACTTTCAGGAGAGGACTAGGCAGAACATGTAAAAACGGCAAAACTTCACAATACCACCCAGGGGGCATTCTTACTGGCTATAACTTCTCACGCTGCATTCAGCAGCTCAGTTTTTTTTCTGCCTAGTGTAGGAGAAGGACCTGGCTCCCGGTGGGGATCATTGGTCCTGGTGATTTTTATTTTTTATTTTTTTTCTGCTGATTCCTGTGATCTACAATTAACAGCCGGGCTGGGTAAAAGGCTGGATAATATAGATCCTGGTAGTCTCCCCAGCCCAGCTATTGAGCGTGAGCAGGCCTTAGCTACGTTCTGGGTCGGCCATGACATGCCCAGTCATCCAGGGGTGGCCCGTGAGCTATATGCTCCAGGGCACACATATGACCGGGCTACTGCTGTCCGTGTCAGTGTACCGTGGCCAACAGCTACCCTGTACTGCTTGGGTGATAGGTCTGTCCCTGGAATGTGTCCAGCAATCCCCACAGGACAGGTTAGTGTGGTTCCACCTGTCTTGTCAGGATGGAGAAGCTGGGCATTCCTTGGGAGGTCGACCAGGGGGTCTCTTACTCTCCCTTTTCTTCTCTCCCTGTCCTTTTCCCTTCTCCCTGAGCTTGGGCAGTTGTATGCCTGACCGGGGGTACTCCGGGGGGCTGTGCTGGGGTTTGGTGTTTTGTATACATTGTGGGGTGTTCTAGTGTACTTTTGTGTGAGGCCGCCACGCGGGTCAGCACGGTCGTGGGCATTTTGGTGTAGTTTGTCAGGAAAAGCCGGAGGCCATTTTCCCAGATCCCGTGGGCGTTCCTGAGTGCTGGGACTGCTTGTCTGGAATGGTGCGAATTACACAGAACGCCTCGTGACTGACACAGGGGGAGGACAGCAGCGCAGTACCTGGGTCAGGGTGGTGAGTCCTGCGGAGGGCCCCTCAGTCTGTGGCAGCTAGGAGGGTGGATTTTTGGCTTACCTTAGCCCTTATTGGGTGTCAGGCGAGTGTGGATCAGCATGACGTCAGAAGCTGGCGCTGCTTCCCCAGACATTCCTGTGGTGACAACCAGTTCCCCTGCACCTGCGGTGCCTATGGACACTTTGTCGTCAGTCCTGGAGTCTTTCGTTGCCAGGGTGGAAGCGGCATACAGGCGCAAGGGAGGCAAAAACGCCCCCCTCCCCCCCTACTATCTTCTGGGAAAAGCTCTGATTCAGACTCGGGCCTTGCTGTGGCACACGGGCCCCTGTTCTGACACTTCAGAGGATTCGGACAGTGAGGTTGACTCCGTGTCTGGGTGAGCGCAGGAAAGGGCACTTGTGGGAGCACTTATCACAGCGGTGTGGGATAGCCTAAGGATGGAGGATATGGCAGGGGCATCTACAGAGGTGTCGGTCCCTTTTGGGTCCCACAAGCTGACCCGCGCGGCTAAGGTGTTTCCCTACCTATCTTACTTTGATAAGTTTATTTACAAAAAATTGGAACTGCCCCAGTGGACCTTTTTTCGGTCCCAAAACGGTCTCCCCTTTGAGGAGAGTTTCCTGAAGAAATGGACATCTCCGATTGTGGACCCCCCGGTTTCCAGGTTAAAATAGATAACCAACGATTCCGGTGGAGGGGACCCGGGCTTGTAAGGACCCCGCCCAAAAGAGGGTTGGGGCGGTCGCCCAGTCCATGTTCACGTGGTGGGGTCAGCAAAGCAGCCAGTATTGGCCATGGCCCTGGTATCACAGACTGGCCAAAGATGTTGCACGAGAGTTGGAAAAGTAACCTGCTTCCCCGGTCTACGTGGAACTGGCAGACCAGTTGGTGCCTGGCCTTAAGTATGTCTTCGATGCGGCATTAGTTATGGCTCCTTTGCTTTCTAGAGCCTCAGTATCTACTGTGGCGCTCCGTCCCCTGATTTGGCTAAAATGCTGGTCAGAACAGGCATCTAAGAAGGCTCTGGCAGATTTGCCCTTCCATGGGGAGAGGCTATTTGGAGCTAAATGACATTATTAAGAAAGTTACTGGGGGTAAGAGCACGTTGATTCCACAATCCAGAAATGTCTGCCTGGGGCGGCAGGTAAGCGTTCCTAGGCCGAGAATTTGCCCGCTGAGGGATAGAAGAGCCCCTGGTTTGGCAAGCCCGCAAGCTAATCTACGGCTGCATGACGGTTTGCCCCCGCCCAACTCTTCAGGAATTTGCAGCTCGGTGGACCTCCCTGCTTTCTAACCAGTGAGTTTGTGAAGTTGTGTCATCAGGATACAAGATAGCGTTTTTCTTGTCCGCCAAACAGTTTTTTTTCCCTCCAACCTTCATCTTCTTCCGGTGCGTCGCGACGCCCTGTTTGGGGCAGTACAAAGCCTTCTTGTGCGCGGGGGTCATAGTACCTGTGCCGTCGCCGGAAAGGCTTCAGGGATTCTACACCAATCTGTTTGTAGTCCCAAAGAAGGATGGGGTCCATCTGATCCTGGATCTCAAGGCCCTCAACTGCTTTGTAAAAGTACAAAGGTTCAGGATGGATTCAGTTCGCTCTGTGGTCGCTGCACTCCATCCAGGAGATTTTCTGGCATCCTTGGACATCAAGGATGCATACTTGCATGTCCCCATATGCGTCAGGCATCAGAAGTTTCTGCGATTTGCGGTTGGGGATGAGCACTACCAATTTGTTGCTCTCCCCTTTTTGCCTGGCGTTGGCTCCAAGGGTTTTCACCAAGATGCTTGCCCCGATTCTGGCTTTGCTGAGGCAACAAGGTATTGCGATCGTGGGCTACCTGGATGACCTCCTAAGAGCAGCTTCCGCCTCAGAATTTGAGTTTGGTTGGGTACAGAACCTCCAGAAGTTGGTGTTGGTGCCAACTCAATGCCTGGAGTACCTGGACTTGATTCTGGACTCCTCAGAGGCGAGGGTATTTTCTCCCTTCAGACAAGCTGCAGCCTCTTCAGGCTGTGGTGAAGCTGTTGGCGTTCCACAGGTCGTCGTCGCTGCGCTTTTGCATGCGGTGGTGGGGTTGTCAGACTGTCCATCAAGGAGGAACAAGTAGCTTGGCTGCAGCATTGGACAGGTATAAGGGAAAATATGTAGCGCTAGTAATAACACCTATAAATGACAAGTGAATAATGTGAATAAAAAGTAATGCACAGCAGTAAATGTGTGAAATAATGTCCATCAATGGATAAATGAAAAGCTGAAAACATATGGCCACATCAATCGTCATGGACATGACATTCTTCACAGCTAAACGGAGTAGATGGAATACTCTTACCGGATGGAGAGGATCTGTCTGTCAGCGACACCAGATCATAAATGCATGGAAGGTCCCCACTGGGATCCGCTCGACTTATTGAAGGCCAGATGGTAGGATCTACACAGGATATCCAGATGAATAGCAGTAGTCCTGGACTGGAACCTCACCATGGAAATGATTCGTTTAGGATCAAAGATAAAGTCGGAAAACCTTTTAGCTCCAAATCGATGATACGTGATAATAAACCGTATCCGCTCACAGGGTGAAGGGCACAGTGGTAGAGCTTTAAAAACTTGATCCAGTGAGTCATGCAGGAAAAAAGAAAAAAACAATGCTCAAGATGAAAAAAGATAAGGTTTTATTGTAATAAAACCAAATGAACATAAAAGTGATCACAAAAACGTATAAAATATATAGATAAAAGCAATATGAGGAGTAGGAGTACCAAGCACCCCCCCCTGCTAAAACGACTACATCAGAGTGAAGTACGAGGGCATTCCGGTGATTCGAATTGCCCTCTGTGTCCCTGGTATGTCTACATAGTCCGGATGGTGGCGGATGTTTCTTGGTGACTGCCCATGCTAGAGGACCTTCTGTCACAAGGTCCTATATTTCATCCTGCTTTACAGTCGCTGGCTTTAACGGTATGGCTGTTGGTCAGGTGCTAAGGGACCATGGTCTATTGGATTCGGTGATCTCACCATGCTGAAGGCGCGGAAGTCATCTTCTCGAAAGATTTATCATCGCAGTTGAAGGCCTACATCTCTGGGGTGGCGTCCACATACGTCAGGCATGTCCAAAGTCCGGTCCGCTGGCCAAATGCGGCCCCCCTGTTGGTTTAATATGGCCCCCTGGAAATTTGTTTGTGGCCCCCAGGGACACAAAAGATATATACCGTATTTATTGGCACTGCCTTGGAGGGGGCAGGACGAGCGCCATCAGATTACATGAAGAGAATCTCCTGTTTACTCAGCAGCGTCTGTATTGGAAGTCCTGTCTCCTGGGATGCCATCGGATAACTGTTCTGTCTATCATATGAGGCGGGACTTTGTATTAAAGAGGCCACAGAGTAAACAAGAGATTCTCCTGTTAGTAATCTGTCGGCACTCGTCCGCCCCCCTCCCTCTGCCCTCCGAGGCTGCAGATGGGCATCGATCAGGCTGCACTGATGGTAATGGTGAGGTTGCAATGGTAAGACTGCATTGATTGCAATGGTAAGGCTGCATTTATGGCACATGAGAGGCTGCATTGGTTGCAATGGTGAGGCTGCATTCATGGCAATGGATAAGGCTGCATTCATGGCAATGGTGAGGCTTCATTTATGGCAATGCTATGCCCGTGCGTGTTATACGCCGATTAAATACGGTATTTCCAAATTCGCTGGGGCCACAAAATAAATATATACAGTATATCCGAATAACACACCCTAGCTCATCTCTTCACCACACACAGCCACAAAGGCAAGAGAACTCTTGATGGGCACACTTAGACCGAATTGTAATGGTTCAAAGAATGTCTGGCAAAATAGTCGGCCCTCACGAATGTTTACTTCATCAAATCTGGCCCTCTTTGAAAAAAGTTTGGACACCCCTGACATACGTATTCGGTTTCCAGGATCCTGCTATTTTTGCAGCGTGGAGTGGATCAAAAACGTACCTATAGCACCATTAACCACTTAAGACCCGGACCAATATGCTGCCAAATGACCAAAGGGGTTTTTGCGATTCGGCACTGCGTCGCTTTAACAGACAATTGTGCGGTCGTGCGACGTGGCTCCCAAACAAAATTCGTGTCCTTTTCTTCCCACAAATAGAGCTTTCTTTTGGTGGTATTTGATCGCCTCTGCAATTTTTATTTTTTGCGCTATATACAAAAATAGAGCGTCATTTTTGAAAAAAAATCAATATTTTTTTACTTTTTGTTATAAGAAAAATCAATAAACTAAATTTTAGTCAAACATTTAGGCCAAAATTTATTTAGCCACATGTCTTTAGTAAAAAAAAATCGCAAAAAAAAAAATTAGCTACCTAGCGGGAACAGCGACACTAATACAGCGATCTGAAAAATGATCGCTTAGTGACGCTGGCAATAGCGAGTGAAAGGGTTAACTAGGGCAGTGATCAAGGGGTTAAAACTTTATTAGGGGGGGTACAGGGCTACCCTGAACCTAACACTAACTGACTTTTACACTGCCTGTCACACTGACACTAAATACAGTAATCATACATGTATGATTACTGCATTCAGTGACACTGTGACAGGGGGGAGGGGGGGCGATCGCGGGGGTTAAATGTGTTTATGTGAAGTGTTAGTGTAGTGTAGTGTTAGTGCAGACTTACTTGTGTTGTAATCTCTCCTCAACGGTGGTTGAAAAAACCGCCGAGGGAGAGATCACGTCGCTTCCTCCTTCCTGTGTTTACACAGGAGGAGGAAGTGCACTGCAGGGGGAGCGCGTGCATTGGCTGGGAGCGAATCCGGAGGGGGCGGACAAAAACGAATAGCCGCCCCCTCTTGTCGGATCGCTCCTGCAGCCGCGCGGACCGCCGCATGTACGGGGGGTACAAGGCCCCCAAGGCACCAACGTATTTATATACATTGATGTGCCTGTCGGTACCATTGTGCCGACGTAAATGTACATGCGGCGGTCCTTAAGTGGTTAAGGGGCAAATATCAGTCTTGGCTTTTTTTTTTTGCGACCCCTGACGGCTCATTTATTGGTGAGTACATTTGTGCAAGGGGTTTGACATGTGGCCCCTCCGGTTCGGCCACCGTTGCCTCTGTGGGATTTAAAGCTGGTGCTCTCGGTGCTTCAGAAACCGCTGTTTGAGAACATTAGGGAAATCCCCCCTATGGACGCTCTCCCAGAAAGTAGCCTTTCTGGTGGCGATTACATCTGCCAGGAGGGTTTCTGAGTTGGCGGCCTTGTCTTGTTAGTCTCCCTACTTGATCCTCCACAAGGATAAGGCTGTGCTACACCCACAGCCTTCGTTTCTCCCAAAGGTTGTTTTGGCGTTTCATCTAAATGAGGACATTGTGCTTCCATCCTTGTGTCCTCGGCTGTCGCATCCTAAAGAGGTTGCTTTGCATTCCTTGGACGTGGTCCGGGCTCTGAGGGTGTATTTTCTGCTACGGCTCTGCTTCGGAGGTCAGATTCACCTAGTCGGTAGCTGGTCAGAAGAGGGGCTTGGCGGTCTCGTCAGCCACCATTTCTCGGTGGATTAGACAAATCGTGATCCAGGCTTATGCCTTAAAAGGGCCTCCCTTATGCCTTTGTCACAGCACATTCGACCAGGGCAATTGGTGCCTCCTGGGATTTTCGACATCAAGCGTCCATTTCTCAGGTGTGTAAGGTGGTGACCTGGTCGTCCGTTCACGCTTTCACTACATTTTACAAAGTTGATGTGAGCGCATCTGCGGATGCTTGCTTCGGTCACAAGGTTTTGCAGGCAGCTGTTTAAGGTTGCAACTCCTCCGTTGAGGAGCTCTGGTTTTTATGGGTGGAGTTTTTTGTTGCTGTTCCCACCCCTTGTTTGTTTGACACTGCTTGGGGACGTCCCTAATGTCAAGATTGAAGTGCTGTGTCCGTCATGGAGACGAAAGAGAAAATAGTATTTTTGTACTCTCTGTAAAATCCTTTTTCTCTGAAGTTTCTTGATGGACACAGCACCCACCCCTCCTTTTTTATGTTTGTACTGCTTTTTGATGAACTGAGCTGCTGAATGCAGTGTGAGGGGTTGTAGCCAGCAAGACCGCCCCCTGGGTGATACTGTGCAGTTTTGCTGTTTTTACATGTTCTGCCTAGTCCTCTCCTGAAGGTGGCGATAAAACCCTATGGTCAAGATTGAATTGCTGTGTCTGTCAATGAACTTCAGAGAAAAGGATTTTATGGCGAGTACAAAAATCCTATTTTTTTTTTTTTTTTTTTTGTGATGGCCAACACAAAGTGACACATTATTGTGAAGTGGAAGGAAAATGATAATTGGTTTTTCTAATTTTTTACAAATATCTGAAACGTGTGGTGTGCATTAAGTTCCACCTTTTAGCTGCAATTACAGCTGCAAGTTTGCTCTAAACCATTCCATCGTAGCTCTGGCTGTATGTTTAGGGTCGTTGTCCTGCTGGAAGGTGAACCTCAAACCTAGTCTCGTCTTTTGCAAAACTTCTAACGGGTATTCTTCTAAAATTGCTCTGTATTTGGCTTCATCCATCTTCCCATCAACTCTGACCCTGCTGAAGAAAATCATCCCCACAACATGATGCTGCCACCACGTTTCACAGTGGAGATGGTTTGTTCAGGGTGCAGTGTTAGTTTTCCACCATGCAGAGCATTCTGTATACAGTACCTTCTTCCACATGTTTACTGTGTCCCCCACATGGCTTTTCACAAACTGCGAACAGGACTTTTCATGGCTTTCTTCTTGCCTTCTTCCATAAAGGTCCAAATTTGTGGAGCCTAAGGCCCCTTTTGACACTGGGGGCGGTATAGTGGCACGATTCTTAGCGTTGTATTTACCGCGATATTCGGCCGCTATCGGTGCGGTTTTAACCCCCGCTAGTGGCTGAAAAAAGGTTAATACCGCCCGCAAACTGCAGCTACAGCGCGCTGTCCCATTCCTATACACACCGCTCCTTTACCACCCCAAAGATGCTGCTTGCAGGAGATTTTGTTTCCTCCTGCCAGCGCATCGCCTCGGTGTGAAAGCCCTTGTTGAGATTGCTTGGGCAGGATTGTTTCAGGCTTTATATATGCGCTATTTTTAGCGCTAAAACGCCTGAAATATGCCTCAGTGTGAAATCCTTGTCCTGTGTACAGATTCTCCCACCTGAGCTGTGGATCTTTGCAGCTTCTCCAGAGTTGCCATGGGCCTCTTGGCTGCTTTTCTAATAATACTCTCCTTGCCTGGCCTGTCGGTTTAGGTGGACGGCCAGGTAGGTTTGCTGTTGTGCCATACTCTTTCCAATTTCAGATGATGGATTGAACAGTGCTTCGTGTGATGTTCAAAGCTTAAATTTCTCCACAACTTTATCCGTGATCTAACTGGGGTGTTCCTTTAGCCTTTATGATGCTGTTTGTTCACGAAGGCTCTCTAACAAACCTATGAGGGCTTCACAGAACAGCTGTATTTATACTGAGATTAAATTACACGCTGGTAGACTTTAGTTAGGGGTATTAGAGGAAAGGTGTCTGAATACAAATGCACACCACACTTACAGTGCAGAAAATAAGTATTTGAACACCCTGCTATTTTGCAAGTTCTCCCACTTGGAAATCATGGAGGGGTCTGAAATTGTTATCGTAGGTGCATGTCCACTGTGAGAGACATAATCAAAAAAAATAATTCCAGAAATCACAATGTATGATTTTTTTAACTATTTATTTGTATGATACAGCTGCAAAGAAGTATTTGAACACCTGAGAAAATCAACGTTAATATTTGGTACAGTAGCCTTTGTTTGCAATTACAGAGGTCAAACGTTTCTTGTAGTTTTTCACCAGGTTTGCACACACTGGAGGAGGGATTTTGGCCCACTCCTCCACACAGATCTTCTCTAGATCAGTCAGGTTTCTGGGCTGTCGCTGAGAAACACAGAGTTTGAGCTCCCTCCAAAGATCCTCTATTGGGTTTAGGTCTGGAGACTGGCTAGGCTACGCCAGAACCTTGATATGCTTCTTACAGAGCCACTCCTTGGTTATCCTGTCTGTGTGCTTCGGGTCATTGTCATGTTGGAAGACTCCGCCTCGACCCATCTTCAAAGCTCTAACTGAGGGAAGGAGGTTGTTGCCCAAAACCTCGCAATACATGGCCCCGGTCATCCTCTCCTTAATACAGTGCAGTCGCCCTGTCCCATGTGCAGAAAAACACCCCCAAAGCATGATGCTACCACCCCCATGCTTCACAGTAGGGATGGTGTTCTTGGGATGGTACTCATCATTCTTCTTCCTCCAAACACGGTTAGTGGAATTATGACCAAAAAGTTCTATTTTGGTCTCATCTGACCACATGACTTTCTCCCATGACTCCTCTGGATCATCCAAATGGTCATTGGCAAACTTAAGACGGGCCTTGACATGTGCTGGTTTAAGCAGGGGAACCTTCCGTGCCATGCATGATTTCAAACCATGACGTCTTAGTGTATTACCAACAGTAACCTTGGAAACGGTGGTCCCAGCTCTTTTCAAGTCATTGATCAGCTCCTCCAGTGTAGTCCTGGGCTCATTTCTCACCTTTCTTAGGATCATTGAGACCCCACGAGGTGAGATTTTGCATGGAGCCCCAGTCCGAGGGAGATTGACAGTCATGTTTAGCTTCTTCCATTTTCTAATGATTGCTCCAACAGTGGACCCTTTTTCACCAAGCTGCTTGGCAATTTCCCCGTAGCCCTTTCCAGCCTTGTGGAGGTGTACAATTTTGTCTCTAGTGTCTTTGGACAGCTCTTTGGTCTTGGCCATGTTAGTAGTTGGATTCTTACTGATTGTATGGGGTGGACAGGTGTCTTTATGCAGCTAATGACCTCAAACAGGTGCATCTAATTTAGGATAATAAATGGAGTGGAGGTGGACATTTTAAAGGCAGACTAACAGGATTTTGAGGGTCAGAATTCTAGCTGATAGACAGGTGTTCAAATACTTCTTTGCAGCTGTATCATACAAATAAATAGTTAAAAAATCATACATTGTGATTTCTGGAATTTTTTTTTGGATTATGTCGCTCACAGTGGACATGCACCTACGCTGACAATTTCAGACCCCTCCATGATTTCCAAGTGGGAGAACTTGCAAAATAGCAGGGTGTTCAAATACTTATTTTCTGCACTGTACATCCTATATTTATAAAAAAATATATATATATATATTTTCCTTCCACTTTTTCACATTTATGTGCCACTCTGTGTTGGTCTATCAAATAAAATACATTTACGTTTTTGGCTGTAACATGAGAAAATTTGGAAAATTTTCAAGGGGTGTGAATACTTTTTCAAGCCACTGTAAACACAAGAAAGGAAAGATCTAATGCTCTGTTTAAATGCCATTTAATAAAAAAAAACACCACTGCTGAGTAAGTCCCCTATGACAGGTGTAATGCCCTCTTCCTCTCTGTACTAAGTGGATATTGTTTCACATAGATTGGAGATGCATTGGGTTTCCTGCTCGGAGAATGGTTGCCTGGTATCCTGCTGTTGATTGGGCATGTATCTCTGTCTATTCTTTTTTCCAATGACCAATCTGCCCACACTCGGAAAAAAAAAAAAAACGATTCCTTCGTTGCTCATCAATACCACCTCTTGGAGAAAATCTTCCCTGATTCCTGTGTATATTGTCTCTACTCACCTTCTACTGGTACTGATATGCTTATTCTGTTAGCACTGGTAACACTGGTAGTGCTGGTTTTTTATACTCGAACCATCCTGCAACATCTTTTACCAGGATTTCTTCCCTGCTGCCTGAGGAACTTTTGCTTGTGTTTTATGTTTAATTTTTGTTTTAGAAGCTGTATTCTCCTTCCGTCTCCATTTGTTAACCACATTACCCATTATGCAAATATATACCTAACCAACTTCTATAATTCGAGATACAGTGATGCTTAAAGTTAAAGTGAAAATGTAATACACTGAAAGTAAAGTATTTTTCAAAATTAATTCAAATTCCTTCCCACTTTTTTTTTCTAATCTATAGCACCACTGCACCCAGCAAGCATTTTGTAGATAACCCTCTTATTTCAGAGAGCTATATCAAAGGCTGAATTACCCTTTTGAACCTTCTGGGCTGTAAGCCAAAACTAAGGTGCCTTATCTCACTTTAGACAGATTATATTACACCTACACTTTCTAACTGGTTTGCAGCAAAACACATAAACTTACCGTATTTATCGGGGTATAGCGTGCTCCCACGTATAGCGCAAACCCTTAAAGTGGCCCCTATTCCTGTGGAAAAAAAGATTTTTGTACTTAGTTTTGGTGTCTTGCGTGGCGTCCATCGGCGGCTTCGGTGTCCTCTTCGTCGGGTCCGGCGTCCTTCTGCGGCGTCCTCCTTGCTCGATCCCCGCTTTCCCGCGCCGAGTTTGAATACTGCGCCTGCATATACCGAGCGCAGTACACTCGTGTATAGTCGGGCAGGCTCGGCTACTCTCGCGCTCACGTCCTGTACGTCCAGGATGTAAGCGCGAGAGGAGCCGAGCCTACCCGACTATATGCGAGTGTACTGCGCTCGGTATATGCAGGTGCAGTACACTCGTGTTTAGTCGAGCAGGCTCGGCTACTCTCGCGCTCACGTCCTGTACGTCCAGGACGTGAGCGCGAGAGGAGCCGAGCCTGCCCGACTATACACGAGTGTACTGCGCTCGGTATATGCCGGCACCCATGATTTTGCCCTGATTTTCAGGGCAAAAAAGTGTGCGGTATACGCCGATTAAATACGGTAATCACTTTAACCACTTGCTTACTGGGCACATATACCCCCTTCCTGACCAGGTGAAATTTTAACTGACAATTGCGCGGTCGTGCGACGTGGCTCCCAAACAAAATTGACGTCCTTTTTTCCCCACAAATGGAGCTTTATTTTGGTGGTATTTGATCACCTCTGCGGTTTTTATTTTTTGCACTATAAACAAAAAAAGAGCGACAATTTTGAAAAAAAATAATAATAAATAGCCCATTTTTTTTTTTTTTAAACATTTTTTTTTCTCAGTTTAGGCCGATACGTATTCTACATATTTTTGGTAAAGAAAATCGCAATAAGAGACTGGTTTGTGTAAACGTTATTGCGCTTACAAAATAGGGGACAGAATTATTAGAAATTTTTATAATTTTTTTTACTAGTAATGGCGGCGATCTGCTATTTTTATTGGGACTGCGACATTATGGCGGACACATCAGGCACTTTTGATACGTTTTTGGCGCCATTCACATTCATACTGCGATCAGTGCTATAAATATGCACTAATTACTGTATAAATGTGACTGGCATTGAAGGGGTTAACACTAGGGGGTGAGGAAGGGGGTTAATTGTGTTCTAACTGTGGGGGGAGGAGGGTGACTGGGGGAGGTGACCGATCTATGTCCCTATGTACAAGGGATCACAGATCGGTCTCCTCTCTCCCCTGACAGGATGTGGATCTCTGTGTTTACACACAGAGATCCACGTCTTGTCCCTCTAACCGCAGATCGCAAGTGACCGGAGAACATCGCGGCCGCCAGGCACACACATCGGCATCTCAGGGACGCCGACTTTATTCGGCGTCCCAGAGAAGTAGAACCACCTTGCGGCCGTACAAAGTCGTACGGCCGTCGGCAAGTGGTTAAATCATGAAGTACATTTAACAGACAACCCAGACAGACATTTAAAGGGCAGATAACAGGGTGATTGACAGAAAAAAATCCTTCAGAGAAAATGTAAAAAGAAAAAATTAACAAAAATGTAATGTATGGTTATCCGGTTTTCTCAAGGAAAACCTGAGGCCTCTTCTAGAATCACTGTGCTCCCAGCACCAACCTGCTTTCCTCAGCAGAACCTTGCTCCCAGCAAGGCCACTTGCCACACCTACTTACAAGCAACCAAGCCTATATCCTACACCAGCGAGAGACGGTCTTAAGGAAAAGAAGGTCATACTTCACCAAAAACCTCTCCTTCATCATTGCAAGATATCCCACTTCTGAAACACCAGCTGAAAGGACCGAGTGAGCCCTTCAGAGGGTCCGTGTTGGTCACTTGTAGTCCTTGTGTGGACTTCTGCTTCTACCTGTCAGATAGTAAGGTCTGTCAGTCAAAGTCACCGCTGTTCTCTTCCCTTGACATGCGCATGTAGAATTCAAATACCACAAGAGACAGATATGATGCAAGAACTCTGATTTGTATTAGGGTGGATACAGAATATATAATAAATCACATTAAACTTTGTGGTTTAGGGCGTACAATGGGGGCCACTTCTTTAAACCAATCACAATACAGATAATTTGAAGCTACTGGCACTCTATTTACTTTTAGGTGGTCAGTGTAACAATGTCACGCTGCCCATAGAAATTCCCAATCCTTATCCACAGAGTAAATAGACAAGGCAAAGTCAGCAGTTTGAAAGTCCCTTCTAAATATTTCTTAATTTTACCTCTATACAGATTTTTTCCTACAATTTCTAAAATGGATTCTTTATAATCAATGGAGGTTGTAATGTCAATTATCATCTCACAGTAACAATCTCAACAGGCATGTAAAACAAGGGCGGTAGCTTCCAAGGCATAGGTAGGGTGAAGCAAGATGGTGGCGACGGCATAGAATGTGACAAGCGCATGCTCATCGTAGTCGATGACGTCACCGCGTTTGTGCCGTGCAAAAGAACAGCATTTGAATTGTACATCTGTACACTCGGCCGGCAAGAAAATCTTGCCAGGAATCACGTCATGAAAAACGTTTTTTCCTGACGAGAATCCTGGCCATGTGTACAGGGCTTTACTCTTCCAACTCGCATGTCAATGTCGGCACGTGATTTTACAATTGTGAAGTGCTGCACTATAAGCCTTTTGCAATTTATTATATCTTTTTGTGTGAAGAGGTGTGGGACACACACTCAGGGCCAGTACAAGGCAGGGGCGGGAGGGGCGAGTGCCCCTAGCGCTACCATTTTTTACAGGGGGGGAGCGCAATCAGCCGCGGCCGCCAGACCAGTTGGATGTGTCTGTCACTCACTGTTACTGAGCGCGGGCAGCGGCTGCCGCTGTGGCACTTTACAAACTGTGTCGACTGCGCTCCTGGCTCCCTTTCCTCCTGTGCGTTTCCTCGCCCCCCCCCATGGAGGATTCAGTTGGATGATTCCCGACGCGCGTCGCGTGACATCACGCCGGAGGTGAGACAGAGAGGGAGGACTTGCGCAGGGAGCTGTGTCGGCAAGGAAAGAAGGACAAGTCACAAGGAGCCTGGTGTGCCTACAGTTCCTAGTGCTACTGTCTGTGTAAAAAGTAAGAAAATAATGAAATGACTCTGGGGGGGGGGGGTTGGTCTGAGGTGACCATAATTTTTTTTATTTTGAGCTTGCCTTCTCTGAATAAAAAAAAAAAACATTAATTGCAGCCTTACTGTGCCACCAAACGCAGCCACTGTGCCCATCAAACGCAGCCACTGTGCCATCACATGCAGCCACTGTGCCCATCAAACGCAGCCACTGTGCCATCACATGCAGCCACTGTGCCAACACACGCACCCACTGTGCCATCAATTGTCGCCACTGTGCCCCTCACACGCAGCCACTGTGCCACCAAACGCAGCCACTGTGCCCATCAAATGCAGTCACTGTGCCATCACACGCAGCCACTTTGCCACCAAACGCAGCCACTGTGCCATCACATGCAGCTACTGTGCCAACACACACAGCCACTGTGCCATCAATTGTCGCCACTGTGCCCATCAAACGCAGCCACTGTGCCATCAATTGTCGCCACTGTGCCCATCACACGCAGCCACTGTGCCACCAAACACAGCCACTGTGCCATCACATGCAGCCACTGTGCCCATCAAACGCAGCCACTGTGCCACCAAACGCAGCCACTGTGCCATCACATGCAGCCACTGTGCCAACACACGCACCCACTGTGCCATCAATTGTCGTCGCTGTGCCTATCACACGCAGCCACTGTGCCATCACACGCAGCCACTGTGCCACCAAACGCAGCCACTGTGCCATCACATGCAGCCACTGTGCCGTCACACGCAGCCACTTTGCCACCAAACGCAGCCACTGTGCCATCACATGCAGCCACTGTGCCATCACATGCAGCCACTTTGCCACCAAACGCAGCCACTGTGGCATCACATGCAGCCACTGTGCCAACACACACAGCCACTGTGCCATCAATTGTCGCCACTGTGCCATCAGTTGTCACCACTGTGCCCATCAAACGCAGCCACTGTGCCATCACATGCAGCCACTGTGCCAACACACGCAGCCACTGTGCCATCAATTGTTGCCACTGTGCCATCACATGCAGCCACTGTGCCATCAGACGCAGCCACTGTGCCAACACACGCAGCCACTATGCCACCATCAATTGACGCCACTGTGCCCATCACACGCAGCCACTGTGCCCATCACACGCAGCCACTGTGCCCATCACACGCAGCCACTGTGCCCATCACATGCAGCCACTGTGCCCATCAAACGCAGCCACTCAGCTGTGCCCATCAAAAGCAGCCATTCTTGTTTTGAAACAGCATTGATTCTTTCTTAAAAAACGGGGGGGGGGCGCAGTTTGCCATCTTCGCCCTGGGCACCAAATGGCCTTGTCCCAGCACTGCACACACTTGTGCGTGCTGGCTCTATTTTAATGTGGGTTTTGAGTTGCTTAATGCTGACACACATTTTGCACAACAACCTAAGAATTGTTAAACTGCAAAGTATTCATTTTTCACCTGAGTTTTGTTCCCAAGTGGGAAAGGGGGGAAACATTTTTTATCCAAATCATACAAAACACAGGACAGGTAGCAAAAGCTTTGCTGAGAACACCCCCAGTGCACCCTCATATAATCTCACCCATGGGACTACAGGTTTTTGCTAGTTATTTTTTGGCGATGGGCCTCCTCTCTAAATTATTTTTTCGTTCACTACTTTAACTGACACTTCTATGGAGATCTAACTTTCTCTATCATTCATTAACCACTTAAGACCCGGACCAAAACGCTGCTAAAGGACCTTGCCCCTTTTTGCGATTCGGCACTGCGTAGTTTTAACTGACAATTGCGCGGTCGTGCGACGTGGCTCCCAAACAAAATTGGCGTCCTATTTTCCCCACAAATAGAGCTTTCTTTTGGTGGTATTTGATCACCTCTGCGGTTTTTATTTTTTGCGCTATAAACAAAAATAGAGCGCCAATTTTGAAAAAAATTCAATATTTTTTACTTTTTACTATAATAAATATCCCCCCAAAATATATATATTTTTTTTTTCCTCGGTTTAGGCCTATAAGTATTCTTCTACCTATTTTTGGTAAAAAAAAAATCGCAAAAAGCGTTTATCGGTTAGTTTTCGCAAAATTTATAGCGTTTACAAAATAAGGGATCGTTTTATTGCATTTAAAAAAAAATAAAAAAATGTACTACTAATAGCGGCGATCAGCGATTTTTTTCATGACTACGACATTATGGCGGACACTTCGGACAATTTTGCGTGTGTTTACAACTGTAGGGGGGTGTTGCTGTAGGTGTGACGTTATCGATCACGCCCCCCTATAACAGGGATGACGTGATCGATGCTGCGGCCACAGTGAAGCACGGGGAAGCCGTGTTTACACACGGCTCTCCCCGTTCTTCAGCTCCGGGGACCGATCGCCGCACTCCAGCGGCGATCAGGTCCACGAGTCCCGCGGTCCCGGTCCCGGAGCTTCGGACCGGGTCATGGGAGCGCGTCATGGGACCGGGTCATGGGAACCAACGTATATATATATATACACGTTGATGTGCCCAGCCGTGCCATTCTGCTGACGTAAATGTACAGTAGGCGGTCCTTAAGAGGTTAAGGGACACAGGACTCGGTTAATCTGTTTTGACTGTGGTATACTGCACCCTAATAGAGGATTTGAACGCTGGCAAACAAAGGGCCATCTATTTATTTTTCTCCAAGATTATTTTTTTTTCTTTAAACAAGTCTTCATCATGCGATCTGGGTCTGCATTTATTAGCAATGCAGAGTCTCCCATATGTGAATATAAGGTGATCCCTTTGGCAGAAATTTTGGTCTGTGTAATGCGTGCCCTTCATCCTTTTTGGTAGAAAATGTTTCCTTGGTGTTTCTCTGAACAACTTTAAAAGGATGTGGTTAGAGCACTCCTTTACCTTAGCAGAAGAAGCCTAAGCTTCAAACTACAAAATCTACCCCTAAGGTGCCCAATACAAAAAAAAACTCTGACCTCTAAATTCTCCAAAGCTGCAGGCAGGTCCACTTCAGCATGAAATTAAGAGACAATCTCAATTTTCAAAGTGGAGGGACATCCGTAGGCCTTTGCAGAAACCTGATCAGAATGTATACCGGATGTCTGGGTAAGAGGCATGGAATCCAGGAGTTACAAGCTTGTTTCAATATCTAATGCGGCTATTACATAAACCCTTGCATAGTCTACATATTTGTTTCACTATCTAACTCCACCCTGCTTCAAGAGTGGCACAGAGGTCAGGCCTAATGTCCATTTTGATGTGGGTACTAAACACTATGGGCCAGATTCATGAAGAGTTAGGCTGGCGGATCCAGTGATCCGCCTGCCTAACTGTCACTTTAAGCCGGCGTTTCTGTTTTCTATAACCAGAAAACAAGAAACGCCGGGTTGGAGTTCCGATGCGATCGGCGTAATTGAATTTCGCCATCGCATCGTTACTTCAACTTAAAAATGGCGCCGATTTACGCTCAAAAAATATGTTAATGAGCGGGAATCGGCAATTCAAGATCTTTTTCGGGCGCGACGCAGTGACTTTACGACGTTACGACTTTACGACGTTTCCGGAAGCGATACGCGGCGTATAGATAAAGCAGCCCCCTAGTGGAGTATCCTATGTTAAGTATAGGCGTCATCATCGCGTCGGAAAAAAAACAAATCGCGTCATTTGCGTAAAACATTCATGAATGGGAATGTGACGTCATTGACGTTCACTGACAGAATTTGGAGCATGCGCACTGGGATGCATTGACACTCGACGCATGCGCAGTACGTTCGCCGCGGGATCGCGCATAGTTAGAATACTACACGCCCCGTACCCGCCCAATTTGAATTCCGCTGGCTCATTTGCGATGCGCTGCCGCAACTTTAGGAGCAAGTGCTTCCTGAATAACAGCACTTGCTCCTAAAATTTCGGCAGAGTAACGCAAATGAGAAGCGTTACTCCAGAGCAAAGATGCTCTGATCTACCTGAATCTGGCCCTATCAGTTTTTAGCTCTACCATTTTGGTCTATTGTCTGCACCCAAAGTGTTCAGCAAGGATCCCTTGCATCGGAGCTGGCCTTAATACACTCCATGTATTCCCATTGTTGGATACCTAGACCGCATTCTTTTTTTGTAATGATCAGCCTAAATCCTGACCGACAATACACCTCTTAAAAAAAAAATGATAAATACACATGTTTTTGTAGTTGCATGTTACACCCTAAATATGGATGTAAAATGTTATGAAAACTGAACTTATCCTTTTTTAAAAGGTTTGGTTAGATCCTGAGCCAGAACTGGCACATCAATTAGAATATCTGGCCTTATCTTAGATACAACCCAGCCAAAAGTTTTCCTCCCTCAAAAAAAACTTCTGCCCCAAACTCTGAGTTTACAGTTCAGGTGCTGTCTATTTCTGCAATTCTGTGTGAGAGTTCTCAGGGAGAGACTTTATGGTATCCGCCTTCAAAGTAGTAGCCATTTGCTAAATTCTGCTACAGACCCCTAAAGTACAGCATTCTGTAATTTGTGGGACAAATGGGTTCAGTGTCTAGACAACCTAACTCATCTGACATAAAAAAAAACAGATTATGACTGTGGTTCAGGAATCCAAGTCTGCATTCCAGGAAATCCTTCCTCACATGTTCCTGGAAAATATTTACAATAGATGCCAGTCTGATGGGCAGGGGAAGGAGTCCTATGCCCTCTGTCAGAGAACATGGATGTTGGAGTTCTGTCTTTAATCAACATTCTGGAACATTAGCAATCTGACTGTTCGTCTAGCACTGGACAGCCTGTATTCAGGGTCACCCAATCAGAATTCAGTCAGACAACACCACAGCAGTGGCATATATCCACTATGGAGGAACCAGAAGAGAGAAAGTCTGGGCAATACTCCATGTTCCATCTTTGTCCACCATTCACATTGACAGGCAAGCTACTTCAGCTACCACCAACAGGATCTGGGGGAATGGTCTCTGTACCTGCAACTTTTAGCACCTCTGTCATCTGTGAGGCATGCTGAATGTGGACTTTCGTGCGTCCAGAGTCAACAACAAACTTAACCACTTAAGGACCGCTCACTGTATATATACATAATTTTTTTAAAGATGGATATCTCGGTAACGGCAGCAGCTGCTGCCACAACTGAGATATCCATCTCTTCAGTGAGTGGTCCTGTCAACGATGACCGTGGTCTCCACGGCGGATTCACGGCGAGATCACTGCTATCGGCAGCGGGAGAGGGCCCCCCTGTAGCTGGCCAGCTAGAACCTGTAATAGGTAGCTAAAATAACCTGCTGGGAACCTAGTGTGGTGCACATGTTTATATGTGAGAGAGAAAAGCTAAGTTATTCACAGTTGAATTCATGCCAGAAAGCATAGAGTTAAGCTTTTGTGACTCATCAGAAGCCTTGGCCCAATCACAGCTAATCTCACATTGAGCAGAGTCTTGACCTATCACAGCCTCCTTTGCATCCATTTCTGTCTGGGAGGTTCCTAATACTCCATGTGCTGCTAGATTATTCCACCACAGAGACAGAGAGCAACATGGAGACAGAGAGCAGAGCAGAACAGACACAAGTCCAAAGTTGTGTTTTATGGAAGCCAGGGGCTAAAAATAGGTATGTGACACAGTTATACAGTGCGGAAAATAAGTATTTGAACACCCTGCTATTTTGCAAGTTCTCCCACTTGGAAATCATGGAGGGGTCTGAAATTGTCATCGTAGGTGCATGTCCACTGTGAGAGACATAATCAAAAAAAGAAATTCCAGAAATCACAATGTATGATTTTTTAAACTATTTATTTGTATGATACAGCTGCAAAGAAGTATTTGAACACCTGAGAAAATCAAAGTTAATATTTGGTACAGTAGCCTTTGTTTGCAATTACAGAGGTCAAACGTTTCTTGTAGTTTTTCACCAGGTTTGCACACACTGGAGGAGGGATTTTGGCCCACTCCTCCACACAGATCTTTTCTAGATCAGTCAGGTTTCTGGGCTGTCGCTGAGAAACACGGAGTTTGAGCTCCCTCCAAAGATTCTCTATTGGGTTTAGGTCTGGAGACTGGCTAGGCCACGCCAGAACCTTGATATGCTTCTTACAGAGCCACTCCTTGGTTATCCTGGCTGTGTGCTTCGGGTCATTGTCATGTTGGAAGACCCAGCCTCGACCCATCTTCAAAGCTCTAACTGAGGGAAGGAGGTTGTTGCCCAAAATCTCGCAATACATGGCCCCGGTCATCCTCTCCTTAATACAGTGCAGTCGCCCTGTCCCATGTGCAGAAAAACACCCCCAAAGCATGATGCTACCACCCCCATGCTTCACAGTAGGGATGGTGTTCTTGGGATGGTACTCATCATTCTTCTTCCTCCAAACACGGTTAGTGGAATTATGACCAAAAAGTTCTATTTTGGTCTCATCTGACCACATGACTTTCTCCCATGACTCCTCTGGATCATTCAAATGGTCATTGGCAAACTTAAGACGGCCTTGACATGTGCTGGTTTAAGCAGGGGAACCTTCCGTGCCATGCATGATTTCAAACCAACGATGTCTTAGTGTATTACCAACAGTAACCTTGGAAACGGTGGTTCCAGCTCTTTTCAGGTCATTGACCAGCTCCTCCCGTGTAGTCCTGGTCTGATTTCTCACCTTTCTTAGGATCATTGAGACCCCACGAGGTGAGATTTTGCATGGAGCCCCAGTCCGAGGGAGATTGACAGTCATGTTTAGCTTCTTCCATTTTCTAATGATTGCTCCAACAGTGGACCTTTTTTCACCAAGCTGCTTGGCAATTTCCCCGTAGCCCTTTCCAGCCTTGTGGAGGTGTACAATTTTGTCTCTAGTGTCTTTGGACAGCTCTTTGGTCTTGGCCATGTTAGTAGTTGAATTCTTACAGATTGTATGGGGTGGACAGGTGTCTTTATGCAGCTAATGACCTCAAACAGGTGCATCTAATTTAGCATAATAAATGGAGTGGAGGTGGACATTTTAAAGGCAGATTAACAGGTCTTTGAGGGTCAGAATTCTAGCTGATAGACAGGTGTTCAAATACTTCTTTGCAGCTGTATCATACAAATAAATAGTTAAAAATTCATAAATTGTGATTTCTGGAATTTTTTTTTTGATTATGTCTCTCACAGTGGACATGCACCTACGATGACAATTTCAGACCCCTCCATGATTTCCAAGTGGGAGAACTTGCAAAATAGCAGGGTGTTCAAATACTTATTTTCCGCACTGTATATACAGTGGGGAAAATAAGTATTTGAACACCCTGCTATTTTGCAAGTTCTCCCACTTGGAAATCATGGAGGGGTCTGAAATTGTCATCGTAGGTGCATGTCCACTGTGAGAGACAATCAAAAAAAAAAATTCCAGAAATCACAATTTATGAATTTTTAACTATTTATTTGTATGATACAGCTGCAAAGAAGTATTTGAACACCTGTCTATCAGCTAGAATTCTGACCCTCAAAGACCTGTTAGTCTGCCTTTAAAATGTCCACCTCCACTCCATTTATTATCCTAAATTAGATGCACCTGTTTGAGGTCATTAGCTGCATAAAGACACCTGTCCACCCCATACAATCAGTAAGAATCCAACTACTAACATGGCCAAGACCAAAGAGCTGTCCAAAGACACTAGAGACAAAATTGTACACCTCCACAAGGCTGGAAAGGGCTACGGGGAAATTGCCAAGCAGCTTGGTGAAAAAAGTCCACTGTTGGAGCAATCATTAGAAAAGGGAAGAAACTAAACATGACTGTCAATCTCCCTCGGACTGGGGCTCCATGCAAAATCTCACCTCGTGGGGTCTCAATGATCCTAAGAAAGGTGAGAAATCAGCCCAGGACTACACGGGAGGAGCTGGTCAATGACCTGAAAAGAGCTGGGACCACCGTTTCCAAGGTTACTGTTGGTAATACACTAAGACGTCATGGTTTGAAATCATGCATGGCACGGAAGGTTCCCCTGCTTAAACCAGCACATGTCAAGGCCCGTCTTAAGTTTGCCAATGACCATTTGGATGATCCAGAGGAGTCATGGGAGAAAGTCATGTGGTCAGATGAGACCAAAATATAACTTTTTGGTCATAATTCCACTAACCGTGTTTGGAGGAAGAAGAATGATGAGTACCATCCCAAGAACACCATCCCTACTGTGAAGCATGGGGGTGGTAGCATCATGCTTTGGGGGTGTTTTTCTGCACATGGGACAGGGCGACTGTACTGTATTAAGGAGAGGATGACCGGGGCCATGTATTGCGAGATTTTGGGCAACAACCTCCTTCCCTCAGTTAGAGCTTTGAAGATGGGTGGAGGCTGGGTCTTCCAACATGACAATGACCCGAAGCACACAGCCAGGATAACCAAGGAGTGGCTCTGTAAGAAGCATATCAAGGTTCTGGCGTGGCCTAGCCAGTCTCCAGACCTAAACCCAATAGAGAATCTTTGGAGGGAGCTCAAACTCCGTGTTTCTCAGCGACAGCCCAGAAACCTGACTGATCTAGAGAAGATCTGTGTGGAGGAGTGGGCCAAAATCCCTCCTCCAGTGTGTGCAAACCTGGTGAAAAACTACAAGAAACGTTTGACCTCTGTAATTGCAAACAAAGGCTACTGTACCAAATATTAACATTGATTTTCTCAGGTGTTCAAATACTTATTTGCAGCTGTATCATACAAATAAATAGTTAAAAAAATCATACATTGTGATTTCTGGAATTTTTTTTTTGATTATGTCTCTCACAGTGGACATGCACCTACGATAACAATTTCAGACCCCTCCATGATTTCCAAGTGGGAGAACTTGCAAAATAGCAGGGTGTTTTTTAAATACTTATTTTCCCCACTGTATATGTTCTTATTGTACATAGTGTGGTTAGAACTGTATACTGATCTAGTTGTGTGTTCACTTGTAGTTCCACCATACCTTCAAACCAAACCATACCATATCATACCTTCAAACCAAACCGAACCATACCATACCATACCTTTAAACCAAACCAAACTAAGCTAACCCTGCAAACCAAGTTGCAAACCACAGTTAAACCTTTCGGAGAATGCTTTGATAACTTGCAGAGAGAGAGTAAATACTAAAGAAATATATCCACTATCTTATGTTAAATGAGAAGATTGAATATTTGAACCACCATTTTGTTATACTTTATTCATCACGTGTTTTTTGTACATAGACTGTCTGCTGCAAAGCAGCAGCATTATATATGAAGAGAAGTGAAGTTAATAAAGAAGTTATTTTAAGCATTTGGTGTGCTCTTTAAACCTACTGCTTCCAAAGAACTTAGAGGAATTTCAGAGTAATAGACAGTCTTGTTGGACTGAAAAGTCAGAGATATCACAATTCTTCGAATGCCACAGCACATGAGGCACTTCATAGTGCTGCGTCTGCCACAGTGGAACCATTTTATTCCCTTTGAGGGAAAAGTGATAGCGCTCCTCAACTTGCACAGTAAAGAGCGCATTTGAGCAGCGGAGCGCCAGCATATACCGCCGCACAGCAACCGATCCCTGAGTGAACAAGTAAAGACACCTCAGCGGAGCTACCATAGAGGCTATAGAAGCGTGTTTACTCAAACTGCAGCTGACTCTTAAAGTGGCAGAACGGCAAAGACAAAAAGCACCAACCCTCCTGCGACCCCCAGAAAGAGAAGCAAGTGAACCTGTCTGAGGTAGAAGAGTCTGATGCAGCATTAGCCTTGCCCCAAACAAGTGAGCTAAGACGCTCAGAACGTATCAGAAAACCGACCCCAAAAATGCAGGAAAATTTGGAGCAAGAAGCAGCATTAAAAGGAAAAAGGTTCACCAGAATGTATGATAAATGGAAATTATACATTAAAGATGTTCTTAGAAGGTAAAGAAAGATAGTATAAAAGAAAACTTGAGTGATCAAATGCAACGTTTGGCAAAAGGAATCAGAAAGAAGGAATCATTGAATGTAGAGGAAAGAATGAAAGCTGAAGAAACAGTCATAAGACTCATTCAACAGATATTCTGTAGTGAAGAGTTGAAGAGACTTAGGCCTCGTACACACGATCAAATCTGTCCGCTGGAAACGGTCTGCTGGACCGTTTCAGCAGACAGATTCGATCGTGTGTACGGCCGAGCCGACGAATTTGGCCACCCGACAGATTTCAAAGCATGCTTTGAAATCTATCGGGTGGAAATCCGTCCGCCCGACATGTCTGCTGGTTAGTACACTTACCAGCAGACATGTCGTCCCGCACCGCCGCCGCACCGCCGCCGAATGGATTCGGCGCATGCGCGGAAGTGTTTTACTTCCTGGTGCGGTGACGTGGCGGCATCAACGTCACCGCCACGTCACCGACACGTCAGCGCTCCGTCTGCTGGCGGGGATTTTGGTTTGCTCGTGTGTACACGCGAGCAAACCAAAATCCCAGCAGACAGATTTGAACAAATCTGTCTGCTCGTGTGTACGAGGCCTAAGTCAAGAACCTAAAAGGCTTCCTAATAACCACCCACTGTACAAGATCAATCTTGTTCTACAGGATGGTATACTGAAGGTGGGAGGGAGACTGGAAAATGCATTGTTACCCAGCAGAGTGAAGCATCCAGTAATTCTACCCAAAAATTCTACTTTCACAAGATTGATTATTGATCACTACCACAACAAATCCTTGCCTCAAGGAAGAAGCTTTACCCAGAACTGTTTGAGAGAAGGTGGTTACTGGATAGTGAAAGGAAGCAAAGTATATAAATAAATGCGTAACCTGTAGAAAAGCACGTAGACCTACCGAAGAACAAAGAATGGCAGATTTACCAGTAGATCATGTAAACCCATCACCATTTCTTTATAGTGGAATGGATTGCTTCGGCCCATTCATCACCAAGCAAAACCGCAAGGAGTACAAGAGATATGGACTAATATTCACATGTCTGAGCTCCAGAGCAATTCACCTGGAAATGTTAGAAGATATGTCAACTGAGAGCTGTGGTGGCTCAACGTGATTGGCACTGTGTTGACAAGCCATTCACCTCTGCAGCCAAGGGTTCGGATCCCGGTCTCGGCTACATGTGAATTGAGTTTGGTGGTCTCAGCCCGGCTCCCGGTGGGTGTGCTATGCAAGGTACGCCTGTGCTTAGTACGCCCACCCCCCCCCCCGAAAAACCACCACACTTGCACGCACACGAAATTGGTTTAAAACACACGCACTTTGGCCATGCGGTCTCCTAAAATAAAGAGAGGCGAAGGACCTACGGGGCTGGCTGGGTGGGCTAGGCCCCCTCACTCCCTCATAGGGGGAGTCCCTCTGCCCCATTGGGGTCCCGTTGGGCCCCAGTTGGGCTCCCAAGAGGAGCAGGTAGGGTGGGGTGAGTGGGAGGCCCCCCTTCACACCCGCCATTGCCACCAGGGGCATGGAGAAGGATGGCGAATGCCTCCGGGGGGAGGGTCTGCCTACTCCCAACTCCTGCAGTCCGGCTCCTCTCTCTCGAGTTCACGCACAAAAAATACACTTTAAAGAAAGAAAAAAAGCAGTAAAAAAAAAAAAAAAAAAGAAGATATGTCAACTGACGCATTCATCAACGCCTTGAGATGTTTCATAGCCATTAGAGGTACTGTCAGAGAGCTTAGATCTGTCCAAGGATCTAATTTTGTCGGAGCAAAAAACGAATTGAAGAAAGCGCTAAAGGAGATTGATAAAGAAAAGGTAACTGAGTACTTGTCACAGAATCCATGTGACTTTCATATGAATGCTCCACATGCAAGCCACACAGGAGGAGTTTGGGAAAGACAAATTTAGAACTGTAAGAAATGTGTTAAGTTCAATGTTGAAAAAGAACTCCGGAAGAATGGATGATGCTTCACTTAGGACCCTATTCTATGAAGTAATGTCTATTGTTAACAGTCGTCCACTTACAGTTGACAACATCAATGATCCAACGAGTTTGGAACCTTTAACTCCTAACCATCTACTTCACCTTAAGTCTGATTGCACACAACTACCGCCTGGCAAATTCACAAAAAAGGATTTATATGCCAAAAAGAGATGGCGAAGAGTTCAATATCTATCAGAACAGTTTTGGAATAGATGGAGGAAAGAGTACGCTGAGGAGTAAATGGCAAACACCCAGAAGAAATGTCCAAGTTGGTGACATAGTATTAGTGAAAGAAGATTTACCTAGAAGTCAATGGAAATTGGCCAAAGTTCTAGAAGTTCAAAAGGATGAAGACAAACTAGTAAGAAGAGCGTTGTTACAAATAGGAGACTCAAAACTTGACAAAAAGGGAAAACGTCTCACTACTCCACTCATGTTGGAACGTCCTATACAGAAGTTAGTTGTTCTACTTGAGAGTGATAAGACACTTGAAAAGTTGAGAACCTGATAGAAAATTCCCCAAATTCATGTTCACATCCTACTATAGTGAACAAGAATTATAGGTAATTTTGGTGGGATTGTAGCTGGCCAGCTAGAACCTGTCCTAGGTAGCTAATATAACCTACATGTATATACAGCTAAGCCTGCTGGGAACCTAGTGTGGTGCACATGTTTATATGTGAGAGACAAAAGCAAAGTTATTCACAGTTGAATTCATGCCAGAAAGCATAGAGTTAAGCTTTTGTGACTCATCAGAAGCCTTGGCCCAATCACAGCTAATCTCACATTTAGCAGAGCCTTGACCTATCACAGCCTCCTTTGCATCCATTTCTGTCTGGGAGGTTCCTAATACTCCATGTGCTGCTAGATTATTCCACCACAGAGACAGAGCCACATGGAGACAGAGCAGAGCAGAACAGACACAAGGCCAAAGTTTTATGGAAGTCAGGGGCTAAAAATAGGTATGTGACACAGTTATATATATATGTTCTTATTGTAAATAGTGTGGATAGAAATGTATACTGATCTAGTTGTTTTCACTTGTAGTTCCACCATACCTTCAAACCAAACCAAACCATACCATATCATACCTTCAAACCAAACCGAATCATACCATCATGGCCGCTGTTAGAAATCATGGGGCCCCGTACAGCCTACCTGACAGGGCCCCTCCCGATCCCGCACTCGACCCCACCCCTGATTCCATGCTGTCACGAAGGGGGGGGGGGGAATCAGGGAAACTGGTGAAACATGTAACATGTTCCAAAATGTGAACTTATTCTTTAGTAACCATTAATATTCTAAATGTATTAAACATATTATAAAGCAGCACATATGTCTTATTTTATAACTTTTTTCACAACTAATTTTACCTTGGCTATCCTGCCAGGAAGCTGTCACAGCGCCCCACCAATCAAAATTGAAACTGAATGTGACAGATGTCAGTGTTTTGATGTCCATGCCCATTTAGTGTGTGTCCACATACATCACAGACTTGTGGTGGCTGTATGGGTGCATTTACACCAGGCTAACTCTGATCTGCCACATTTGAGATACAGTCCTTTTCAATTTTGTTTTGGACCTGAATGTAGGTGGGTGTAAACGGACACACAGCAATTTACATCTGGACTCCCTAGACGTACATGGAGCTATCAAGCAGGTTTGAAGGAAAAACTAACAGGCGGATTTAATTGGAAACTTGGGGTAAAAGGTTCTTAAAGGGGAGTGGTTTGGGGGTGGCAAAAATGTAGCTTAGCTGTGTGTTTTTACTGCCCCCCAAACAAAAGTGTAAAGTAGCATCTGTGTGTTTATGATGATGAGAATAATGATAGAGATCACAGCACAGCAGCTCCTCTGTGGTTCTCAGTGTCACATGGCTGTTGGGTGCTGACATTGTTACCTTATGGCTGGCTGTACTGTGGGACTATAACACAGAACATAGCAATGTCAGCATCCAATAGCCATGTGACACTAAGAACCACAGAGAACCTGCTGTGCTGTGATCTCCATCATCATCATTAGCACACAGCAGGGAGTCTGAGGACTGCACTTGCCTGAGTAGCCTGTGTGTCATCTGAAGGAGTCTGCTTGCCTGTGTATCACTGCCACAAGTTCTCCCGCTGAACTCTGAGCCTCCTCAGTCACAGTGATTGATCTCTCCTCGGGCTTTAGCGCCGGGACTCTGATGCAGGAGGAGAGCCACTTCACAATAGAATCCATCCGCCAGGGAAGGCACACAGTGAATGGCCGGAACTATTATCTGTGTAGGTGCACAGTAGGTTAAGAGCAGCATGTAGTGGAGGATTGTGTGCCTCCGCCTAAAAAATTGAGAAATAGTCCCTCCTCTGCTCTCACCTCCTGGGCCCCTCTGTTGATCTGAGGGGGCTCAGGAAATGGCTATATTCCCTGGCAATAAAGTGGGTGTGGGGCTGTGGGTTATAAAGTCCTATTTTTTATTTTTGCTAGAAATACGTTTTAGCATTACCGGGCCCCCCTGTGAAGTTTATGAGGCCGGGGCCCGGTACAACTGGGCTGGCTGTACTGTCTTATCAGCGGCCCTGCATACCATATCATACCTTTAAACCAAACCAAACTAAGCTAACCCTGCAAAAGCAACCCTGCAAACCAAGTTGCAAACCACAGTTATACCTTTCAGAGAATGCTTTGATAACTTGCAGAGAAAGAGAGGGAGAGAGAGAGAGAGAAAATACTGAAGAAAGAATTATATCCACTATCTTATGTTAAATGACAAGATTGAATATTTGAACCACCATTTTGTTATACTTTATTCATCACGTGTTTTTTGTTTTTTTGGACTGCAGCAGCATTATATATGAAGAGAAGTGAAGTTAATAAAGAAGTTATTTTAAGCATTTGGTGTGCTCTTTAAACCTACTGCTTCCATAGAACGGCGCTAGAGGAATTTCAGAGTAATAGACAGTCTTGTTGGACTGAAAAGTCAGAGATATCACAATTCTTCTAATGCCACAGCGCATGAGGCACTTCATAGTGCTTCGCCTAAACCCCCCCCCCCCCCCCGCGCTGCTCTCCCGCGCCCTCCGCCGCTTACCGGAGCCAGCGGCAGAGGCGATCGGGTGCTGTCTCCTGCTGTGTGTGGATGCGAGTGAGGGCAAAATGGCCCCCACCCGTCCCCATAGCATAAATAAGAAAAAAAAAGTAGCGCCCGCATATGAAAACTGTGTTCAAACCACACAAGTGAGGTATCACCGCAATCGTTAGAGCGAGAGCAATAATTCTAGCCTTAGACCTCCTCTGTAGCTCAAAAGATGCAACCTATAGAATTTTTTAAACGTCGCCTATGGAGATTTTTAAGGGTAAAAGTTTGACGCCATTCCACGAGCGGGCGCAATTTTGAAGCGTGACATGTTGGGTATCATTTTACTCGGCGTAACATTATCTTTAACAATATATTAAAACAGGGCTCAAAATTTCAAGTCCTGAGCTACTAGCCAGGCCTCAAGAGTTACTCGCCACCAGTTGCCCCACCTAATTCATACACTGCCCTGTGCCTAATTGCACCTGTAAACACACCCTCGTAGATTATCTCATGGAATGACAATGTTTTATGCAGAATCAAGTTACAAAATTAAATATTACCAACAACAACTTTAACAAAATGGGACAGGGCACTGGGGGCAGACCAGAGGGACGGGGCACTGGGGGCAGACCAGAGGGACGGGGCACTGGGGGCAGACCAGAGGGACAGGGCACTGGGGGCAGACCAGAGGGACAGGGCACTAGAACTGGGTCTCTTCCCCATTCTCTCGCTGTCTCCTCTGCAACTCCCATCCATCCTCTCTCTCTCTCCCATTCATCTCATCATCAGGAGCCTGTGTGTGTGGCTCCACGCTTGCATGTCCCCACTTCCCCCTTTTATTCAGGCTGGCAGAGAGATGAGGAGCTGCAGTACAGCGGGAGGGAGTACAATCCAGCGCTGAGATCCACACAACTTCACAGCCATTGACACCATAGCACAGCGCACACTGAGACCAGTCTGTTCACAGTGCTCAGGCTGAACTGTTGGACACTTACATAGATCACAAGGAGAAGAAAACTGCACAAACTGGAAGGCTGCCGCTCTCATGTCAGGGCAACTTTCAGTGAGCGCTGCACCGGAGTGGTAATTTTCGCAATCCTCCACCTCACTCATTACTTTCTGCTCTCCAGCTACATTGGTCGGGACCCGGGGGGAGGGGGGCAGGCTCAAAAAGGTCATACTGTTAGGTCCCATGGCTTAATGAGAATTGTAAGGAGAGCACCTGTGTACTGCTCTGCCTGTGCGCGGCTCACCAGACTACTTTTTCCTGAGCATGCACCTTTCCTCTTCGGCCGCCAATCTCATCAGAACTCTAAGTGTAGGCACAGATTGCAGGGAGATTGGTCATGCAGCCCTGTCATCACTCGCCCCCAGCTTAAATCTACTCGCCAAATGCTAGTAGGCGAGTGAAAATTTTGAGGGCTGTATTAAAAAATTGGGCTAACTTTACAGCTGTCTTATTTTTTAATACAAAAAAGTGATTTTTTTTTTCAAAAAAAGTGCGCTTGTAAGACCGCTGCGCAAAAACGGTGTGACAAAAAGTATTGCAATGACTGCCATTTTATTCCATAGGGTGTTAGAAAAAAATATATAATGTTTGGGGGTTTTAAGTAATTTTCTAGCAAAAAAGTTTTAATGTTGTAAACGCCAAATCTGAAAAACAGGCTTGGTCCTTAACCACTTCAGACCCGCGGTATAGCCGAATGACGGCTACAGCGCGGGTCTAAATATCCAACATGCCGTCAAAAGACGGCCGCCCCTTTGGGCGTTTCCAGCGTGCGCTCTAGAGCACGCTGCGGGGAAGCCCTGTGTTGGCCGTGTTCCTTGGACACAGCCAATCACAGATCGCGGCGAACGGCCAATCAGAGTGGCCGTTTGCGATGCGATCTGTGCGGCGAATGAGAAATGATCTCGCAGATCATCTCTCATTGCCGTTTTTACACAGAGACCGCGTCCTGTCTCTGGAGAGGAGGAGACCGATCTGTGTCCCTTGTACATAGGGACACAGATCGGTCACCCCCCCAGTCACCCCCCCTCCCCCACAGTTAGAACACACCTAGGATACATTTAACCCCTTCCTCACCCCCTAGTGTTAACCCCTTCAATGCCAGTCACATGTATATGGTAATTAGTGCATATTTATAGCACTGATCGCAGTATAAATGTGAATGGCGCCAAAAATTTGTCAAAAGTGTCCGATGTGTCCGCCATAACGTCGCAGTATCAATAAAAATCGCAGATCGCCGCCATTTCTTGTAAAAAAAAAAAAAATAATAATAATTCTGTCCCCTATTTTGTAAGCGCTATAACTTTTGCGCAAACCAGTCGCTTATTGCGATTTTTTATTTTATTTACCAAAAATATGTAGAAGAATACGTATCGCCCTAAACTGAGAAAAAAATATGTTTTTTTTTTAAAAATTGGGATATTTATTATAGCAACAAGTAAAAAATATTGTATTTTTTTCAAAATTGTCGCTCTTTTTTGTTTATAGCGCAAAAAATAAAAACCGCACAGGCGATCAAATACCACTAAAAGAAAGCTCTACTTGTGGGGAAAAAAGGACGTCAATTTTGTTTGGGAGCCACGTTGCACGACCGCGCAATTGTCAGTTAAAGCGACGCAGTGCCGGAAGCTGATATTTCACCTGGGCAGGAGGGGGGTATATGTGCCCAGTAAGCAAGTGGTTAAGTGGTTAACAGGTGTTGTGTTTTTTTTTTTCCATGTGCAAGGATGTTTGGCAGAAGCAGTGGGTGATCCAGAACCACAGGATTGAGATGGAGGACATTCCTGTGTTTGTGTTTTTTACTTTGATTCTCATAGCTCCCAACTGGTGTACTCCCACCCTTCCAGACCTCCTATCCCAGGGACTGGTTTACCACCCTGCTTCACCTTCATTGGTTTTGACGGCAGGACTGTCAACCACTTGCTGGCGCGGCACAATGGCTCTCCTGGGCAAAATCCCCTACAGTTACGTCCTACCCGTTTTTTGGCCACCAGGGGGTGCGCGTGCCTGCTGCACAACGGTTTACCTGATGCACATGGCTGACGGCGATCGTGCCCGCCGGCCATGTGCATCATGTCCCCCGTCGTGCAGCAGGTACGTGCACCCCCTGGTGGCCACAAATCCCTGTGTTGTCAGAGGAGAGGAGCCATATCGTTTCTTCCTATGAAGTAGGAAAAACTACGACTGCTCTCCTAAGTCACTCACATCCCCACAGTGTTGGGCTCGATTTACACTAATGCGTTTTTTTTTATGCATTTAACATGGGTACCTATGGAACATGTTCACATCAATGCTTTTTTGTGCCTCTGCGTTTTTGGAAAGGGTCTGGGACTTTTTTTCCCCGCAGAAAGCAGAGTTTTTCATGTAATAGAATTCAATGGACCTGCTTTCAAAACGCAAGTACTGCGATTTTGCAGCGATTTGTGTTTTTTTTACACTGTATATAGCTGGTTGCTAAGGAGGGGGGCCAGGAAGCCGGCCGCCACGTCCTTAACAACCGATGAATCATCAGTTGTCAGTGGGCTTCCCGCTGAATGTTAAAAAAAAAGAATTGCTGGCTAAAAAAAAAAATCAAGGAAAAAAAACTGTGTTGGTCCCCCCCAGGTCCATACCAGGCCCTTGGGTCTAGTATGGATTTGGAGGGGACCCCTCCACACCAAAATTTAAAAAAATGGCGTAGGGGTCCCCCCAAAATTCATACCAGACCCTTATCCGAGCATGCAGCCCGACAGGTCAGGAAAGGGAGGGGACAAGAGAGCGCCCCCCCTCCTGAACCATACCAGGCCGCATGCCCTCAACATGGGGTGGATGGGTGCTTTGGGGCAGGGGGGCTCTGCGCCCACCCACCCCAAAACACCTTGTCCCCATGTTGATGGGGACAAGAGCCTCTTCCCGACAACCCTTGCCCGGTGGTTTCGGGGTCTGCGGGCAGAGGGCTTATCGGAATCTGGAAGACCTCTTATACAACGGGGCCCCAGATCCCGTCCCTCCCATGTGAATGAGTATGGGGTACATTGTACCCCTACCCATTCACAAAAAAAATGTGTAGTGTTAAATTTTTTTTACAGTAAACAGTTTTGTAAAAGTCTTCTTCTCCGCTTCTTCCTTCATCTTCTCCCGCATCATCATCCTCCGGTCTTCTCCTTCTCCCCCTGCTTCTTTTTCCGCTATTCTTCTTTCTTCTTTGTCCAGAGAAAGAAGAAGAAGAACACTGGACAAAGAAGACAAGAACAGCAAAAGAAGAAGCAGGGGGAGAAGGAGAAGACTGGAGGATGAAGATGCGGGAGAAGATGGTGGAGGAAGTGAAGAAGTTTTTTAATAAAAGACTTGTCAAAAACGACTGTATTTTTTTTAACACTACACTACTTTTTTTTTTTGTGAATGGGTAGGGTACAATGTACCCCATACTTATTCACATGGGGGGGAAGGTGGCTTCCAGATTCCAAAAAGCCCCCCGCCCGCAGACCCCGACAACCACCGGGCAAGGGTTGTCGGGAAGAGGCCCTTGTCCCCATCAACATGGGGGGCAAAGTGCTTTGGGGTGGGGGGTGCAGAGCCCCCCTTCCCCCAAAGCACCCATCCCCCCATGTTGAGGGCATGCTGCCTGATATGGTTCAGGAGGGGGTGCTCGCTCAGTCGTCCCCTTCCTTTCCTGACTTGCCGGGCTGCATGCTCTGATAAGGGTCTGGTATGGATTTTGGGGAACCCCCATGCCATTTTTTTTTATTTGGTGTGGGGGTCCCCTCCAAATCTATACTAGACCCAATGGCCTTGTATGGACCGGGGGGGGGGGGGGGCCTCCACTCTGTGTGTGGTGTGTTGTTTTTGTTTTTTTTTTTGTTTGTTTTTTTGTTTTTTTTTAGCCGGCAAATCTTTTTTAACATTCAGCGGGAAGCTCTGGTCAGGAAGGGGGTAAAATCTTCCTGGGCTGAAGCGGTTAAAGTGCAAATCTTAAGAGACAGGGAACACTTTAATTCAGTAAATCCCATGCTATTAAAAGCTAGAAAATCTTGGATAGAGCAGGGGAAGGTTATAACCTATTTGTTTGGGGCATCTGTATCCTATTATGTTAATAGGCACAACCCAAAATGTGGTATTTTTTATTTTTTTTTACTTTCATTTTCAATGATGAAGGTAAACAAGACAACTAGAGAGGGTGAAGCACCCTAATGGGGGCACAGACGGCAATAAAAACTGATGGGTGTTCTAATCCCTCTCCACTCTATCTGAAACAAAATAAATGTTTTACCTTTTAGTTATACTTTAACCACTTGCCTCCTGTCATGACGGAGGGATGGTGCGGCTCTCGTTCTGGGTGGACGGTGCACTCGAGCAGCCGTGCCTGCGGGGGCACACGGTGCGTCAATCGTGGCCGCAACGTGTTTCTAGGACACGGCGCGACCCCGATCTCTGTAAAGAGCTGCTAACGTGGCTCTTTAACCATGTGATCAGCGAAATCTCCTCGCAGGGTACAGTAAAAGATGCTATAATCGGGGCCCTGATTACAATAAAGCGCCAGAAATCGGTGCCCATTAGTGATGCCAGTCAGTGCTGGCTTTCAGTGCCTACCCGTGCCCATAAGTGTGGCATATTAGTACGTCCCCATAAGTTCCGCCTTATCATTGTAGCATCATCAGCGCATATCAGTGACAGAGAAAAATTACTTATTTACTAACAGAAGCTAAAAAAAAACTTTTTTTTTTGTAAAAAATAAACACAGCAGTGATTAAATATCACCAAATGAAAGCTCTATTTGTATGAACAAAATTATAAAAATGTCACATGATTACAGTGTAGCATGACTGCGTAATTGTCATTCAAAGTGTGACAGCTCTGAAAGCTGAAAAATGGCCTGGGCAAGAAGGGTGTGAAAGTGCCCTGTATTGAGCTGGTTAAAGTGTTACTAAACCCACAACAGTAAAATCAGTTTGTATATGGAGTAAAGCACACTTGTTATACTCGCTGTGTAGTCCAAGGGGTTAATACTATGCATTGTGTAGAAAGGTTGTTTGATCCTGTCTCCTCTGATCCTCCCATTCTTCCACAGTCTCCATTACATCTTCTGATAGTTCAGAGGCTAGGGGACAAGCTGCACATGTTCAGTTTGGCGAGTATTGCTAGATTTTTTTTTGGCTTGGGAGGGTGCATGTGATCAGCACAGGGCCAATCAGCACTGTTCAGACAGAGGGTCAGGGGTCCTGCCGCCTCATAAGACAATGAAAACTCCTACAAGCTTTAACCAGATAGTTATAGAAATCACAAGACTGCTTTAACTTTTACAAAGGTATTTAGCCATTTACATTTACGAAAACTATTGCATTTCCATGTTCTATTTACTGTGGGAGACCAGATATTGTGAATGTAGGGTTTTGGGTTTAGTAACACTTTAAATCAGTTACTTTTGCATGACAGTTTTGGATGGTGTGGGAACACATTGGAGTGCTAGCATACTGCTATCTGAGGGGTACTATTGAATGTGTGGCAGCATGGAAGAATACAGAAGTTTTTTTTTTCCTTGGTGTGGTGACAGAGGTTTCCACTACAAGAAAATACTCAGTGGGAAGAATCCTGACCTTTCTTTAATCGGTGTTGGAACAACATTTGGCACCGAATACCCAATGCAATCTTGTTCTAGACAATCTAGACACTGGTAGCCTCCTATTTGTTTAAGACCTTTGCAAAGGGTGCCTCATGTAGCTCCTTCTGTACAATCTCCTGTGATTCTGTGGAATTGGAATTTGTTTTCTTTTGGCACTTCAAAAGCAGCCCTTTGAACCAATCATGAATATTTCTCTGTTCATCCCCACTAACAAGGTTGCATTCCTTGTTATCATCACCTCTGTGAGGCAAGTGTCTCCAGCTGGCGGCCTTGTCCTGTAATGAAACATTTCTAATCCTATACAAGGATAAACTGGCGCCGAGACCTAGAGCTCCCTTCATTTCTACGATAGTTTCAGCCTTATTTCTCAACCAGGACATTGTTCTTCCATCTGTATGTCTGGCTCCAGTACACAAGAAAATTACCTTCACTGCGTGATATAGGTCGTGCTATGTATGGGTTTACCTCTCACTCACTGCTACTATTAAAAAAAAAAAAATCATTCCTGATGGTTCCCATGAAGGAGAACCAGCTTCTCACCACACCATTTCTTAGGCTGAGTTCACACTGGCATTAAAGTGGAGGTCTGGCCAAAAAAAACAGCAGTTACACATAATGCAGCTGCTGGCTTTTAATAATAGGGCACTTGCCTGTCCTGGAGTCCAGCAATGTCGGCACCGCAGCTGATTTTTCCATCAGCTGTTGGGTGCTGCTGCCGCCATTGTGGTTAAGGGTACCCGGCAGTGTAGCATTTCGGCCTCACGCCGGGAACCCTACTGCGCATGCACAAGGCCCCGATCCTCTCTCCTACTGGCTCAGCGACGGGGAGGAGGGAACCCCAGCCGTGATGTCAATATCCGTGGCTGAGGCTCCCGAAAGTGGGAAAGGATACCTGTCAAAGGCGGTTATCCTGTCCCTCCTCCCGAGAGGTGCCAATTGTGGCACCGGGGGGGGGGGGGGGGGGGGTCAGATGAGCGGAAGTTTTTGGGTGAAACTCTGCTTTAAGAGCAGGCATTTGAGAGGCGTTAAAAAGGACCCTTAAAGGAAAGTAGTGATCTTAAGGGTCAGTGTCCTGAATGCAGGAGTTTTGGTGCCCTTTCAGAAAGTGCACCACAACTGCAGGATATAATAGAAGTCTATGGCAAAGTGCAGCTAGTCCAGGAAAGTTGCTGATGCAAAGTAGTGCTGCACCCAGGATGTAGGTAAACCACAGCACATCCGTGTGAAAGCAGTCTTATAGGGGGCTCAGAAGAATCATGCCCTGTACACACGACCGGGATTCCCGACGGCAAAGGGTCAGTCGGAAATCTAAGGGGAAAACCAAGAACCTGCTCTCTACTCTTTCCCCAGTACGCACGTTCGGTTTTCCCATCGGGAAAACTCAGATAAGAGCTTTTCCTCGGGAATCCCGACCGTGTGTATGCTCCATCGGTCTTTTTTCCCACGGGAAAACTGAGAAAAAAAAGCCTGTTTTCCTCCAGGAAAAAAGTGAATCCTGTCGGAAAAACTGCGATGGAGCATACACACGACCGGGATTCCCGGCCAAAAGCTCTCCTCGCAGTTTTCCCATCAGAAAACCCGGTCATGTGTACGGGGCATAGGGGTTCATTTACATTTGCAGTTTGGGAGGTAAAACCCGAAAGTTAAGATGTATTTTTATATCCCCGACCCAACGGCACCCCTTTTAGCTGCAGTAGCCAGGGGTGTTAACACGTTGCAGCCATAGCAAGAGTTATATGCCCTGTCATGGTTGGGTGTAGCACCTACCAAGCATCTCAGCCTTTTGGCTAAGATCAAGTGTAGTATCTGTTCTTATCAGTTGCCAGTAGATGGTGCTATGCTAACCGTCCTGAGTACATGGCGAGGTGGAAAGGGATGGCGGTTGGCAGATGCTAAACCTGCTGGCGTGGAGGCGGCGGCCTTCTGATTTGGACGGAGAGGCATGCGGTCGAAGCTGGAGGGCTGGGCCCCTGTCCTGGATTTTGTGGTACCTGCCCCGTTCAGTTGTTCGGGAAAGAACACTAGCTCCACCTTCCCCTTGGGGGAAGCGGTTAGTATTTCCCGAATGTGATTAGGAGGGAGTGATGGGAGTAGTGGGAGTAGCCTGCTGATGTGGACTCTCCCCAATCTCTCAGAGCTCCTACCTTCCTGGCTGGGATGGGTGCTGCTGGTCCGGGCTGCGGGCCAGGGTCCGTTGAAAAGCCTGTGGAGATAGTGCCCCTGGAGTGGCAGTCCAGGGGTGCCGAACCTGCACAAGTGTTTGAGAGGGCACTTACTTGTATGGCAACTTGGTCACATCTCCACATACACTTTTTTACCACCTTCCTCTAGGGCCGGGCCTTTTGACTGGGACCAGAGGAATTTTTGATTCCTGGCCAGAGGGACAGGCATCGTATTGCACGATAGTGACTTTTCACTCACTCTCCCATCTTCCTTCTCCCCCACTTTCTTTTTTATTTTACCCCGGTGTTTGTCACTTTGTCTTTTTTTGTTTAGTGCACGTTATGTACACTATGTGTGATTAGTAGTGTACCGGTCCTCGGGCCAGCCCTGAACGTCTTGGGAGTGGGTGGACATGGCCTTCTGGCTTAGTTCGCCTGCTCTCATGGGGTCTCCCTTCGGGGGAGCCCCAACCTAGTACTGGGAGGGTTCTGTTTTGGCAAACCCTCCAAGGAAGTGGGGTCCGTGTCGGCTTCGGCTGCTCGGACCACTGAGTACCTCAGTCACCGTCTGGAGCCTAACGTCCCGAGGGATCAGGGTTTGGTCCTTCTCACGGAGGACCACTTGACGTTGCACCCGTCGCACTTTTTTGTGTATCACTCTTTGTGTGTACACATTTTTTCTGCACCGGGTGGAGTTTTTTGAGTTGTGTTATGCATGCCACAGGCTTTTCAATAGAAAACAAAAAACTACCAAGCATGACCCATCCAAGTTAATGTGAGGCCACTCTGCAACTTTGTGAGTAAAGCAACAAGGGGTTAAAGCAGGCAGCGTTTTGTTACTTTCTCACCACCTGCTTTAACCCCTTGGACCCTGCATAAACTTGCAAAGTGGCCCCATTTGTTTGAATGGGTCGCGATTAGCAGACGGTAGCACCCACCAAAAGCAACGGGGCTTAATTCCTGCTGCAGCATGTGTACACCTTTTGGCTGCTGCTTCAGCAGCTAAGGGGGGTAGGGATCGGGTGGTAAAATCGAGACTCAACCACCCCCTAACTTTATGTGGGAACGAACACTAAGGGTGCTGCTGCCGACTGCAACTAAGGGCTCATTTACAAATGCAGCAGGCACTGCTGCTCCTCTAAAAAGTGATCCGAGTGTGACAGGCGGTTAGGAGGCGATATGTTGCATGAAAATTAAAGGTTTAAATCAGGTGTGAGGAGGCGACACTGTGCCCAGTAGTATGAAAATTAAAGGTTTAAATCAGGTGTGAGGAGGCGACACTGTGCCCAGTGAACTTTGACTTGTCCCTTGTTCAGGCATTTTAAAGCTTCCATGCCACCCCAGTGTGAAAGTGCTTTCACGCTGGGGCAGTACGCTTGCGACTCTAAACCGCAATAGGGCTGTTAGCAGTAGTCCCAGATAGGTTTAAGATACCCGCCATATAGTCCTTAATAGTGATGAGCGGAATACGCCATATTCGATTTTGCGATATTTCACGAATATATAGAAGAATATTCGCGAAATATTCGTTAATATCGAATATTCGTGATATTTTATCAAAAAAAAATTATCGTCAACACGCGAAAACGGAGATCATTTCCTGGATTACTAAACTAATAGGCACTAAACACTAACTCTACTTACACAAACTTATATGACTAAACTAAAGCTAATTTGTTTTTGGTTTTTTATACACAAAACACAGAAGGGCAGAGAAAGTATTCGCGAATATTCGTAATACGAATATTCGCATTGCGAATATTCGGCAACATAAAAGGATCGCCTCAGCTACTCGGCCCAGGGTCTCTAATCATACCAGCAATGCTTTTAGACGTCGATGGAGATCACTAGGATGTGATCTGTTTTAATAATAAATTTGAAAAAATACGAATATTCGCAATAGCGAATATTCACTGCGATATTCGATTTATTCGCGAATACTCGAATATTCGTGAGCAACACTAGTCCTTAATAAAGGTTTAACCCCTTGATCGCGCCCAGTTAACCCTTTCACTGTGGCATTAGTATAGTATAGTGTACAGATCTTTTTCCTGATCACTGTATTAGTGTCATGGGTTAGCTTGTTAGTGTCAGTTAGGTTCAATCCCAGACAGTGTCAGATTTTAACCTTTTGATTGCTAGTAGCACTAACATCAGTACATACCATACAGCTTCCTTACTAGACTAGTGTTTGAATGAATATCTTTGTTCTGATCAGATCTATACTAGCATTCCCAAAAGTTTAGTGTTCCCAAAAAATGCAACGTTTGCAGGATCAGCCCAGACACCTGCCAGCACATGCGTTAGCCCCTCCGCCCAGCCCACCCAAGTGCAGTATCAATGGATCACTGTGACTGACAAAACACAGTAGACAAAACTGCAGTGTTAGCAGAGTCGCGCCTGATCCCTGCTACCGCTAACAGTTACATTTTTTTGTAGCGATTTAAGCAGTTGCTGACAGCAAGTTGCTCTTTTACCTGTGAGTCACACTAGCTGTAACTATAAATTTATTGGCCAAAATGTCCAAACAGAGGTACACTAGTGGAGGCCTACACCTTGCTGAGCAGGACAGATGAAAGTGAAGTGAAGCCTCACTCGTTGGCGAGAATCCCGTTGGGGAAAAAAAAAATTCTTGACTGGATTTTCTTGCCAAGCCATATGTACAGACGCACATTTAAAAGAACTGCCATTTTTTTGAATGGCAAGAATGCGCTCATCATATTCGATGCGGTCCCCGCCATCTTGCTTCACCATACCTATGCCTTGGAAGCTACCGCGCATGCGTCGAAGTCTCATAAAGCATGCGCGGGTCTCCATGGAGGCAGGTAAGCATACAAATGCTCGGGTTTGTCGGCACTGCCGTAAATCCAGATGAGGAAATATAGAGCAGGTTCTCTTTAAGAGTCCCAGCAGTTTTCTCGACGAAAAACTATACACACGAACGGTTTTCTCTGCAAAAAGCTCTGCCAGCAGTTTACTTGCCGAGAAAACCGGTCGTGTGTACGAGGCTTTAGTATACAAACCTGTAGAGAGCAGCGTGACGGCTCTGACAACAAAGTAGTGATCCCTGCTAAGGTCAGGCGTACCCGACCCCGTTCTTCTGTTGCTGGGGTGCAATAACTGCATGGTTCTCGTATGGAACAGACAGCCAGTACTAGTGTTGCTCAACCTTTTGGTGAACTGGCAAGCACAAGTGGCCTAGTATGTCCTGGTAGTAGACAAACCAGCACTGGCTATCACAAGTAGTACCCTGCAGCCACCAAAAATTCAAAGACAGGCCCGTAGAGCCCATAGTGCCCTTACTGATGCGTTTTCAAATCCTGATTGGCAGCCCACCACTTCTGCAGCGTCCGTACGTCCCCCATTCACTGGTCAACCTGGAATTCAGGTGTAAACTGCGTATTTTAGTACCCTTGACTTTTACCAGCTGTTTTTCATGGAAGATCTGTACAGATTTATTATAGTGGACCAAAGCAATATCACATGTGTGAGACTTTTTGGGAGCCTAGCTGCGTACAGGACCCTGCAAACCAATCACCTACTTCAGGTTTTCTAAAAATGGTGATTTTACTCCTCGCTACCTATCAGTTTCGGAGGCCCTGAAATGTCAAGATAGCACAAGCCCCCCACAAATGACCCAAGTATTTGCTAAGAGGCATGGTGAGTATTTTGCAGCTTTCATTTGATTCGGAAAATGAAGAAAGGTAAGAAAAATAAATGTTTTTTTCCTTTTTTAAATTTTCTCAATTTTGTGACCAGAAACAAAATCTGCAAAATACTCACCATGACTTTCTGGGGTCATTTGGGGGGGGGGGGGGGGTGCTATATTGGCATTTCATGGCCTCCGAACCTGTGATAGGTAGTGAGGAGTGAAATCACTTGTGACCAAAAAAAATGGCTCAGCATGGCTCTCGGCAAAATCCTTGGGGTGTCTAATTTAAAAAAAAGGGGTAATTTGGAGGGGGGGTTTGTACCATAGTTTGTAGATGCTACAATTTTTGTGCAAACCAATAAATATACGTTTATTGATTTATTTATTTTTACCCAAGAGATGTGGCTGAATACATTTGGCCTAAATGTATGACTAAAATTGAGTTTGTAGGATTTTTCTTATTTTCTACTTTTTGTAAAAAAAAAAACATTTTGTTTTAAAAAAAAATTGAAAACGTTTATATTGCAAAAAAGAGCCCCCCCCCCCATCTCTCCTGACTTGCGGAGTTAAATTGACAGCAGCGGAAGCCAATGGAGCTGCTGCAGTGCCGCACAGACTGGGTACAGCTTTACATGACCGCGCAATTACCAGTTAAAGCAGCACAGTGCCAAATTGTAAAAAGTGCTCTGGTCATTAAGGGGGTAAGTCCTTCCAGGTCTGAAGTGGTTAAACTGTGAATGAGGGCAAAAGGCCAAGCCTCAGTCTTAGGCCTCATGTACACTGTTGCTGGTAACCGGATATTTAGGAACAGTTGGGGGCATTTATTTTTTCAACTGCTCCTGAACTCTCCTCTGTTATCTTATCAGTACATGTACACAGGGTCATTTCTAGGCAGTTGAATTTAAAGGATTTTTTTGGAATGCAAAAAAAGGGGTACAGCTAAGCTGAGTTTAGAGGTATTTCAAGCGCTAAACGTGGCTATCAAGCTATCACATCCTGCCAGACATATTTCTGAACTGGCAGCCATAAAAACTGTAAGGCCGCGTACACACGATCAGACCGGTTCGATGAGAATGGTCCGACAGACCGTTTTCATCGGGTCACCGCTGAAGTGGCCTGATGTGCGTACACACACCATCAGTCCAAAATCCGATTGGGTCAGAACACGGTGACGTAAAACACAACGACGTTCTGAAAAAACAAAGTTCAATGCTTCCAAGCATGCGTCGACTTGATTCTGAGCATGCGCGGGTTTTTGGTCCGATGCTTTTGTGTACTAACCATCGTTTTGGTCCAATGGTCAGGCGTCCATCGGACAGATTTTAAAGCAAGTTTTAAAACTTTGGTCCGATGGGCCGTACACACGATCGATTTGGCTTGATGAAACTGGCCTTAAGGCCAGTTTCATCGGACCGGTCTGATTGTGTGTATGCGGCCTAAAGGGAAGAATAGCGTTGTCGTGGCATTTCAGGACCATGCCACGGTAGCCTAGTTGTGACCACCAGTCTTCTGTTCATACTTTTTCAGTTTTACCAGGTGGAGGTCAATCTTCTTCTGATGCCCCAATTGGCCACAAGGTTCTCACACAGTTCCTATTCTTTGAGAATGTCCCATGGTGTATGAATTTTAAGCCAGAATGCTGTACGATGAAGAATTTTGAGTTACCTGTAAATTCCGTATCTTGAACTCCAGTACGTCACAGGACCAAGGCCACCCTTCCTTATATTCATTGCTCGCTAAAAAAAAAATGAAAAAAAAGAAAAGGACCCATGGAGTATTCCAGCGATGCAGCAACTCCGCTGGTGAGTCTTTAGGCATCTTGAATGGCTGGTGGCAAATGACATTACTTCTACCATAAAGAGTCCGTCTGTTTGCAGTTTATACTTTTGTTTAATTTTACAAATAATTTAATTATGGTTACAGTTCATGCAAGAGCTGCTGTGAGTAACTATTTTTGATCATTTAGTCAACAAAAATATCAATAGCTAAAATGATGCACAAATATCAATAGCTAAAATGATGCACTGTGGAAAAAAGTCCCTTTAGGCCTCATTGTCAAACCTGTATTTACCCTAGGTTCACACCTATGTGTTTTGTTTTTTTGTGTGTTTTGCACTACAGTTCATTTAACATGGTTTCCTATGGTTCACACTCACATCTATGCGTTTTTGAAAAGGGTCAGACTTTTTCCACAATTGTCATTTTTACATTTATCAGTATTTAAATAGCACTAGTCAATGTAATAATGTCACTGGTCCCCAAAAAGTGTAATTTCGCTGCAATGTCGCAGTTCTGCTATAAATCGCAGATCACCACCATTATCAGAAAAAAAAAAGTCCCTAAATCTATCCCATTGTAGATGTGATAACTTTTGCGCAAACCAATCAATATACGCCTATTGCGATTTAATTTTTTTTTTTACCAAAAATATGTAGACAAATACATATCGGCCTAAACTGATGAATACATTTTTATTTTTTTGGGATATGTATTATAGCAAAATGTATGCCAATCTATAACCCTCCATTTCTTTCTTCTTGTTTTGTTTGTTTAAATCATACCTTGGTTGATTTGCTACTGTGCTTCTGATCTTAACAGATCCATTTCAAATTTGAGTTTCAGACAGATAGCCTTGATTTAAGCCCTGGTTCACACTGATGCGATTTGACAAAATCAGTGCGACACCACATTTGTGACGCTGCACTGGTTTCAAAATGTCGTTTCTGTACTACTTTTTGCGATTTCAGCCAGCGATGAACATTGACATATGTGCAGAAACCTATAGTCCCCCAAAATGGGGACTGCCAGTGGGAGTGAAAACATGCGAGATCAGCTGAACTCGCTCGGCTTCATTCCCGCAGCCTAGTGTGAACCTGGGCTAATGCACAATTTATAATTGGCATGATTACTGTAAGCTCCCCAGGCCCTGAAGCAACCCTAAACCATAAGACTTCTACCATGTTTCACAGTTGGCTATAAATTCTGCATTGAGCTTGCATCAAACATGTCTACTGTTTTATGCACACTGTATTTTATTGAGTTTTTAATAGCAGCAAAAACATGTTTATGCGCGTTCCTGCATCTGGCATACATACATTCTTTTGAGCTGAATTCTGGCCATTAGAATGCATTAACGTGGGATAACGCACCTAGCATTGGTGCAAGTTTAGGTGCTTCTGAGCATTTTTTATGCTCATCTTCTAAACGCTAAAGTGATTTATTTTTCTTCCTGCATATAAATTTGTGTGTGCGTGGACACGTGGGTTTAGAAACGCTTTTAGGTCTCATGCACTTTTCTGCATCTAAATTCCTCTCTATGTTAACCCATAACACTAAAATAAGTCTGTATATGCAGTAAAGCATGCTGGTTTTACTCATGGTGGAACCTACCGGTTTAATCCTCTGCATTGTGTAAAAAGGCTTTATTTATATTTCCTGATAATACAGAGCCAAGGGACAGGCTGCACATGCTCAGATTGGCATGTATTATTAGAGAGGTTTTTTTCCTCCTCTGGAGTGTGCATGTACTCAGCATAGGGCCAATCACTGTCCATATAGAGGGTCAGGGGTCCTGCATCCTGATAGGACAGTTAGTGCTGAATGAAAACCTTGGCTACAAGCTTTAAGCAGACACTCATTGAAGTCACAATACTGCTGATGAGAAAAGGTATTTAGCAGTTTATATTTATTAAAATAATTGCATTTTCATGTTCTGTGGGAGACCAGATATAGTGAATGTAGGGCCTTGGGTTTAGTAACACTTTATTGTTGATTCATCCACACCGTCTTGGTCTTGTCGTTGTTTAATAGCCTTACTTAAACGTTTTTTGGACGGCAAAAACCTTTGTCCCAATATACTTCCCATGTAGATTATCTTTTAATCACAGATAAATCCACTTTGATAATTGTTTGCTGTTGATCCTGCGATTACAATTTAAGGCTTTTGGACACGTCTTTGAAAATCAAATGTTTAGCTCTCTAAGGGTTGTTCCAGGCATTTTTAATGTTTATTAAAAGTCAGCAGCTACAAAAAGTGTAGCTGCTGGCTTTTAATAAACATACACTCACCTGCTCCACGTTCCAGCAACGCGCCGGGCGGGAGTCTGCTCCCCCCCCCCCCTCCGACTGGCGTCTTCATTCTAAGTGTGGGCTTCCCAGCCGGGCAAGCAGCTCTGCGCCATCCGATTGGACAGGTGATCGCCTGGGACCTGTCACATGTCTCAGGCGATCGCCTACAGGGAGGGGCTATCAAAAGGTGATATGACGTATCGCCTTAGCAGCCCCTTGGCTGAAGGAGGAAGTGGGACATGAAGCCCCCCACTCCCCCCCCCCAAAAAAAATTACAAGTGTAAGGGGGTGAGGAGTGGATTAAGCGGAAGTTCCACTTTTGGGTGGAACTCTGCTTTAAACTGGGTTTGCTGGGCCAGCCACTTTGGTTACAGTGCAATAATAAATGCAACATAATTTGGTGATTTTTTTTAAATCCCTCGCCAGACTGACCCTTCTTTCTGAGGGCTTTAGAGAGCTATATTGAGATTGCTTAGGTTTAAAATAGAATTTCACTTGAGTATAAATATTTTGTTTTGGGCCATTCACGAGAAGCCCTGTATTTTTTTTTTTTTATCAGCAAATACAATGCTTCCTTTAGTTGGCCAAGGTGAAAATTGTAACGTTACCCACAAGTAGTAATCAGAGGAAGTTTTGTATTCATGAATAGACAAGAAGCATTCAGTCCATCAGCAGATAAGAACCATTACTGCGGCCCATACATAGCCCTACTTAATGTATGCAACTAATGCTAGTAGAATACAGTACAACACACAGAGCCGACACACAGTTGGGTAATGGAAATAGTCTGTTTGGGATCTAATTTCCCCATGACTGGATTCCAGAGTAAAACCACAGCTATAAAGTCATAGCAAAGGATGACTAGAGTGCAACATAATTAAAGTGGCGTTCTACCCAAAAATAAAACTTCCACTTTTTAGAATCCCCCCCCCCCTCCTCCTGTGTCACATTTAGCACCTTTCAGGGAGAGCAGATACCTGTGTAATACAGGTATTTTCTCCCACTTCCTGGCATAGATCATCGGTGCCTACACTGTCCTCCTCCACAGTCTTCTGGAAAACTCACAGGTCCTAGAAGACAGAAGGGATCAGTGAGGACGTGCAGCACGACTCACGCATGCACAGTAGGGAACCAGGTAGTGAAGCCGCAAGGTTGGAGGCGGGGGGAAGCCGATGGCCTAGCGATTGATCAGCTTCGGCTGCCGACATTGCGCAGGCACCCTGGACAGGTAAGTGTCCATTTATTAAAAGTCAGCAGCTGCAGTATTTGTAGCTGCTGGATTTTAATATTTTTTTTTTTTTTTTTTTTTTTAGGATGTACTCCGTTTTAAGGCCACTTGGTCCTTTTGTTGAAGATACTGTGAGTGGCATAAGATCAGTATATGCACAGGGCTTCCCTCTTATACATTGTTTTCTGGCATTTTGAAGATCAACACCGACATAAATCATATTAAAGTCAACACATTACAAATACACTTTTTTGCAGAGACTAAACAGTGATTTTCAGTATCGCTTTGGTCTGTAAATTTATTTTCTTCAAATTCTCACTTTGTGCACTAAGTTAGCCTGATTATAATTGCAATAAAAACATATTCCAAACAGGCATAGAAGGGTTATTATGTGGAATATATTATATACAATTTAGTTTGTGGTTTTACACTTTAGAGATTGTAAAATTAACATTTAAAAAAAAAAAATGCATTTACTCAGTTAAGGGTATGTGAATCCTCCTTAGAAATAAAAAAAAAAGGGGAGGGGGTTGAAATACAATATTGCAAGGTCTTCACTGATATTCCACTTCTGCTAGTACCACAACAACCCGTCCATCTCACCATTGCCAGCCCAGCAGCCCATACACAAAAGTAGCCATGAAACTGCAAATGAGGGTATCATGAAATTGCAATTGGGATGCAACACCTGCAGAAGAAGAAAGGAGAGAAAAAAAAAATTAAAAAAAACAAATATAGTTTATTAAAATTACCACTGATCTCTTGAAAAGCTCTATTTTATACACAATATAATCCTGGTTTAGCTAGTGGGTGTAAATTTCAAATGTGGTATACTTTAAGACCATACCACAAGTATAAAAGATTGCTGTATGGAAGAATCAAGTTTAAAGGGGTTGTAAAGTCAGAAGTTTTTTTTAGCATAATGCATACTTAACAGAGCCCCATCTCTGTCCAGTGATGTACACGAGTCATTTGAGACTCGCACGATTAGCTGAGACACAGCAGCAGTGCCATTGGCTCTCGCTGCTGCCAGTCAGTCAACCAACCAACCAGGAGAGAGAGGGGGCACACATGGAGCTGTGACTCAGCGTGGGTTCCTCCATGGCAAGCTGCTTTCTGTGGGGGCAGGAGGGAGGAGCCAGGAGCACAGAAGAGGAGGATCTGGGCTGCCCTGTACAAATCCACTGCAACAGAGCATGCAAGTATGACACGTTTGTTATTTTCATAGAAATAAAACAAAAACAAAAAACAAAACAAAAAACATGAGACTTGAAAATCACTTTAACAAGAAAAGAGAAACTAGATATCATTGTAAGCCAGGAGATTCATCTCAACAGCCAAAGAATATACAATGACACAACTTCATATTGTAGAAGCTATGGTAGTTCTATTATGAGAATGTAATTGTATTAGAGATAATTGTGGCATGGGAGGGGGCGGGGGACTTACCAACTACCAAATGGCGCTACAGAGCACAGGCTTGGGTGGGAAATGGAGGAAGTAGGAGTTTGATGCATTAGGGGAAATAATTTGATCCCCAGCTGATTTTCTCAATGTACCCACTTACAAAGAAATAAAAGGGTCTGTAATTTTTATCATAGGTGTATTTTAAATGGATGAGACAGAATATCAACCATAAACCCACACAATACAAATGTTATAAATTGAGTTGCAGTTCAGTGAGTAAAATATGTTTTTGATCCCCTACCAACAATAATTCCAGACTCCCACAGACTGTATACAGTACGTGGTACACAGATCAATTCTGTCAATTTAAGAGCTCCCAACAACAACTCTTTATGTGTATAAAGGACACCTGTCCACGGAATCTTTCTTCCATTCAAACCTCACTATCATGGGCAAGACCAAAGAGCTGTCAGAGACAAGATTGTAGGCCAACTACTCGGGAGGAGCTTGTGCATGAGCTCAAGGCAGTTGGGACCACAGTCAAACTAACCACTGTTAACACAATACGCCGCCATGGATTGAAATCCCAAAAGTGCCTTCAAGGTCCCCTTTCTCAAGAAGGCACATGTACAGACCTGTCTGAAGTTTTCCAATGAACATCTAAATCAGTGGTTCTCAACTCCTGTCCTCAGGTTTGTCAGAACACTGGCGATATAATTTGTTGCTTAGTGATTGCAGTTATAGTCTGCATCTCCCCATTGTAATACTTAAAATCTGAAAAATGACCAAAAAAAAATTCGAACATGCTCGAATTTTTTATGTCATTTTTTAAAATGTCATTTTTTGTGTCATAAAAAATGATCGTGTGTGGGCAAAACTACGTAAAAAATGACGTTTTAAACCCGCACATGCCCAGAAGCAAGTTAGGAGACGGGAGGTAAAACTACCATTCATAATGGAGTAAGCACATTCATCACGCTGTAACAGACAAAAAAGCAGGAATCTTCTTTTACTAACAAGTAACCAGCTAAAAGCAGCCTCAAGGCAAATAGAACTTCCCCTTTAGAGTGCCGTCACTTTGTTCATCATTTTCCAAAAATGATGGTGTGTACGCAACGTCATTTTTTAAAATGAAGTTTGAAAAATGTCATTTTTTTTCATGAAGGAAAATGACATTTTTTTTCATCACAAAAAGTGATCGTGTGTACGGGGCATAAGGATTTAGAGAAGATCTGTAAAGAGTAGACCAAAACCCCTCCGGAGATGTGTGCAAACCTGGTTACCAACTGTGCTTGCCAACAAGGGCAAGCATGCTTTGCTTGGGGATCAAATATTTATGTCACTCAATGAACTGCAACTCAAATTTAGAACACTTGTATCATGTGTTTTTTCTGGATTTTTGGTTTATATTCTGTCTCTATCATTTAACCACTTAACCCCCGGACCATATTGCTGGTCAAAGACCAGATCACTTTTTGCTATTCGGCACTGCGTCGCTTTAACTGACAATTGCGCGGTCGTGCGACGTGGCTCCCAAACAAAATTGGCGTCCTTTTTTCCCCACAAATAGAGCTTTCTTTTGGTGGTATTTGATCACCGGGGGCATGGAGAAGAATAGCAGATTGCCTCCGGGGGGAGGGTCTGCCTACTCCCAACTCCTGCAGTCCGGCTCGTCTCTCGAGTTCACGCACAAAAATACACTTTAAAAAAAAAAAAAAAAATTGATCACCTCTGCGGTTTTTCGTTTAGTTTGTACATATTTTTCGTAAAAAAAACAAAAATTGCAATAAGCATTTATTGATTGGTTTGCGCAAAAGTTACAGCGTTTACAAAATAGGGGGTAGTTTTATGGCATTTTTATTAATATTTTCTTTCTTTTTTTTTTTACTAGTAATGGCGGCGATCAGCTGCCATTACTTTTTTCGGTACTGCGACATTATGGCGGACACTTTTGGCACATTTTTGGGACCATTGGCATTTTTATAGCGATCAGTGCTATAAAAATGCCACTGGCAGTGATGGGGTTAACACTAGGGGGCGGGGAAGGGGTTAAATGTGTAACCTTGGTGTGTTCTAACTGTATGGGGGGGGGGGGGGGGGGGTGGACTGACTGAGGGAAATCACTGATACATTGGATGAACACAAGATCAGCATTTCCCCCGCTGACAGGACCGGGAGCTGTGTGTTTACACACACAGCTCCCGGTCCCCGCTCTAACGAGTGATCGCGTGTGCCCGGCTGCGATCGAGCCTATGATAAACATTACAGACCATTTATTCCTTTGTAAGTGGGTAAACATACAAAATCTGCAGGGGATCAAATAATTATTTCCTCCCACTTTATCTGTGTAAATAACACAGGAAATTACTGGCACCTGTGAGGCAAGTAAGAGATGTGGTGGGTATATATGTACGGAGGTGAATATTGTGGTATGACAAGTATATTAGTGTTAATGCCATTGTCCCTTGCGAGGACTGTTGAATGTATTGAATGTATTGTGGTGCATTCATCGTGCACAATGCCAAAATGTATTATAGTAAACACTATGTAGCCAGTTTATTGAAAGCATGATGTGGTATGTTGAATGTATTGTGGCACATTGGGGCATTAGGCTCAGTGTAAAAAGGCTAAAGCCACGCCAATTAACCTTTTTGGCCACTGAGATATAACAACCGTTGCTCATCTCATTAGAAACACATTGATTTCCATGTGTGGAAAATGAGGCCAATGCAAAAAGTTCTACCTGTTAAAGAGGTTGTAACGGTAAAAAAAAAATCCCTAAATAGCTTGCTTTACCTTAGTGCAGTCCTCCGTCACTTACCCCATCCTTCGATTTAGCTTTTTAAATGTCCTTATCTTCTGAGAAATCCTCACTTCCTGTTCTTCTGTCTATAGCTAAACACAGTAATGCAACACTTTCTCCCTGATGTGGAGTGTCGTGCTCACCCGCTCCCTTGAGGGGGCGAGCAGGAGAGTCAGGACGCTCTGTACTTTGCAGATAGAGAAAGGAGCTGTGTGTTAGTGGGTGTCCCAACTCTCCTGCTCGCCCCCTCCCTCCTCAAGGGAGGGGGCGAGCACAACACTCCACACCAGGGAGAAAGCCTCACCTTACTGTGTGGAGTTACAGACAGAAGAACAGGAAGTGAGGATTTCTCAGAAGAAGTGAGGACATTTAAAAGCAAAATTAAAGGATTAGGTAAGGAGGACTGCCCTAAGGTAAAGGAAGCTATTTCGGGGGGATTTTTTTTTTTTTTTTTACCCTTACAACCCCTTTAACAGAGAGATTAAATTGCTAGTGCAGCACTAGTCCAAATGTTTACTTACTGCATTTACCATATTTAAAAATTAAAGGGAAACTGTCATCTGCCCATTTAAAGCAAAGTGACCATGCCCCGCCCCACCATGGCAGTCGTGGAAAAAAATGCCACACCCCAGAGTGGCGCTCAGTAAGGAGAATGTCTCACCCCACAGGGGCGGTCAGTGGGGAGAATTAAAATAAAGCCAAGAACCCATTATAACCACTGATCAAATTGATCTGCACAAAGACAAATATGTGAACCTGGCCTAAGGCTGGATTCACACTTATGCTTTTTTTTGTAAATTTTGCAAATTTGCACTGCAGAACTTGGTTCATAGGAAACCATGTTAAATGGACTGTAGAGCAAATCTTCAAAAAGCACTAAAACTGCAAAGGTGCAAGTCCAGCCTTAGGAGCACTGAAAATGATCCCCCATTTACACTTGAGTGAGAATGTAGATGGGCGATTTTGCATAAGCAACTTATAGTACAGGAGCCCAATCGTGTATTTTTGGCCTCATAGGCTTTGAAATGGGTGCACATGAGAAAGTCACGTAAAGATGTGTCTTTCAGGTGATTCCATTAAAGTGTTTTTAAACCCTTGTACTAGTCAAGAAAATCAAGAGGTATCATTCATATACCTGATTGAGGTTTATTATTCACCTCAAGGCCCTCATTTAAAATAAAAATCCACACAATATCCTAGTTAGCACAGTTGTGCCTACAGGATATCTGTTGCCCTGCCTTGAAACCTCCCACGCTCCCAGCACTACGGTAGTACACACTATTAGTTACATTCAATCCAAGCAGGCGGCTTCTGTCAGACCAGCTAGCATACACACAGCCCAAATGTCTTTTTATTAAGCGGCCGATTTCGGTTGGCATGCGACCCATGTGTATGGGGGCTTAACCTTCAGCAGGCCTAATTGGTTGAATTTAAAGCCACCAGAAAGCCCATCACCCATTAAACATATTTAACCACTTAAGCCCCGGACCAATATGCTGCTAAATGCCCAGAGGCGTTTTTACAATTCGGCACTGCGTCGCTTTAACAGACAATTGCTCGGTCATGCGACGTGGCTCCCAAAGACAATTTGCGTCCTTTTCTTCCCACAAATAGAGCTTTCTTTTGATGGCATTTGATTGCCTCTGCGATTTTTGCGCTATAAACAAAAAGAGTGACATTTTTGAAAAAAAATCTATATTTTTTACTTTTTGTTATAAGAAAAATCAAATAAACTAAATTTTAGTCAAACATTTAGGCCAAAATGTATTCAGCAACATGTCTTTAGTAAAAAATAAATAAAAAATAGCCACCTAGCGGCAGCAGTGACACTAATACAGCGATCAGAAAAATGATCGCTTAGAGACACTGGCAATAGGGGGTCATAGGGTTAACTAGGGCGGTGATCAAGGGGTTAAAACTTTATTAAGGGAGGGGGGGGGGAGTACGGGGCTACCCTGGACCTAACACTAACTGCCTGTCACAGTAACTGTCACACGGACACTAAATGCAGTGATCAGTAAATATATGATCACTGCAATCCGTGACAGTGTGACAATGATCGGAAGGGGTTAAATGTGCCTGTGTGTGTGGTGTCAGTGTAGTGTTGGTGCGACTTACTTGTGATTTCTTCTCTCCTCTCGGCGGATTGAAAATACCGCCGAGAGGAGAGCTGACATCACTTCCTCTGCCTGTGTTTATATTATACAGGCAGAGGAAGTGCAGGGCGGGGAGGACACGGATTGGCTGGGAGCGATCCGGAGAGGGCGGACAAAAACGGGGGGGGGGGTCGGTCCGATCGGACCCCCGTCTAGGCAGGGACGTACGTGCCATTCTGCCAACGTATATGTACATGCGGCGGTCCTTAAGCAGTTAACCACTTCCAATGCTGGCATTTCTCTCCTACATGTAAACATCCAATTTTTGTTTGCTAGAAAATTACTGAGAAACACACACAATTTAGTCAGAGTGGCACAGTTTGTTTTTATCTACAAGCACCCTACTTGCAAAGGCAGTTTTTTGGTAAAGGTGAAGTCCGTAAAGCAGGGGTCTCAAACTGGTGGCCTTCCAGCTGTTGTGAAACTACAAGTCCCATGAGGCATTGCAAGGCTGACAGTTACAGGCATGACTCCGACAGGCAGAGGCATTATTGAACTTATAGTTTCACGACCCCTGCTGTAAAGTCTAAGAGGCCAATATGATCTGCAAGCTCATTAAAGCGGAACTCCACCCAAAAAGGGGATGCACAGTGCCACATTTGGCACTTTTTGTCCAGCTTTGATAGATACCCACTACAACTTCCAGCTCTGATCGCCCCTCTTATTTCCTGCAGTCTTCTGCGTCACATCACAGGTCCCAGCAGACTACGGGGCCATTTGCAAAGCGCAGCATGGCTCACACATGCGCAGCAGGAACCCGCAAGGCTGCACTTCCTGCTCTCCTTTGTAGAGATGTTGGCACCCAGAGCTGACTGAAGATCTGGCTCAGGGGATGACATCACTGGATCCCTGGACAGGGAGGGGGTTGGTCTGGTGTGAGATGGAGGTCAGCCACACAGCCAAAGTAACAATGTTTATCCCCTAGAGGTCACATGACTGAATGTCGGCTCCCAGCCCACTCATGGCGCACACTCTTACCTGCCATTGCTGGTTCTCTACACGCCCGGCTGTGGAGCCATCAGGTCAATGTCGGCCATGTTTCTAGCCACCCACACTCCAGCAGCAAACAGGCCGAGGTTCACAAGGAGATTCCTGCCAAGAGAAGAAATGGTGATATTATTCCTAGTGCCTCATGCAGGCTCTGTCCTGACACACCTGTTCACAACCGTGCATATTCATACCGGCGAAAGTCATTTTTATCGGTGATAAAGTGACACATTCCACGAATCCATCCCCGGCTACCTCCACCCGAACTGCCGGCTCCCCTTTCCACGTTACTGGCCGCCATACTATCCAGGCAATAACTTCCAGGTGACCTGAAGTGCACTTCCGTCCTTGCTGCAGAGGACACACATTCACACACTTCCGGTCCCTCCCATCACCATGGAACTGAGTTTTTTGCACATGCGCACACAGCTGATTCTGCCTTGCGCTGTGAGGTATTTGCTTGGAGACGCCACAAAGCTGAAAAGAGCATTCGGTGGGAGGAGTAAATAACCATAGAGCCCTATGCTGGAAATCTCCTCACTGCCTGCTGGTTTCCCATTGTGTACATTTACTTATATAGGACTGCCTACTTTCATTTAATTCAATTATAGCTTATTTTCTTTTTGTTTTTAGTAGTGAGGATTAGAACCCCTTTCAGGTTTTGATTACGGCCTGTGTAGGGAGATTCACACTCTTTCATATTTACCATTTCAACTAAAAGTGCAAGAAAATCCCAAATATTGGGTAAGACCCCTTTCACACTGAAGCGTTTTTACAGTGTTTTAGCGTTAAAAATAGCGCTCTTAAAACGCTCATAAAACGCTTTCCATGCATCTCAATGGACCTTTTCACACCAAGTTCTGCAAGCAGCATCTTTGGAGCAGCTTTTGAGCGCTGAAAAAAACACTCCAAAAACACCCCTCTCCATTGAAATGAATTGAAAGCGCTCTAAAAACGCCTTACCCTTTCACACTGAGGCGTTGCACTGGCGGGGCGTTGAGAAAAGTCCTGCAAGCAGCATCTTTGGAGCAGCTTTTGAGCGCTGAAAAAAACCGCTCCAAAAACGCCCCTCTCCATTGAAATGAATTGAAAAGCGCTGTAAAAACGCCTTACCCTTTCACACCGAGGCACTGCAAAAATGCCCTAAAACTTTAGGGTAAGCGGTGCTTTACCAGCACATTGGGATTGCAGATAAGGCTTTGCTCGAATAACGCTGTAATAATGCTTGAAAAACCCTCGAATAACGTTCGAAAAACGCCCCAGTGTGAAAAATTGCCGCGAGTTGCGGCCGCTAACGGTGCGGTATTAACCCCCACTAGCAGCAGTGAAAGGGTTAATACCGCCCGTATTGCCGCGGTTTCCCATTCTTTTCAATGTGAAGGAGCGGTATACATGCCGCTCCTCTCACCGCTCCAAAGATGCTGCTGACAGGAGATTTTTTTATCTCCCACCAGCGCATCGCCTCAGGCTTTCACATTGAGGATGCAGTGAAGGAGTTTTTCAGGCTGTTTAGCAGCGCTAAAGTGGAGCTCCACCCTAAAGGCTCTTTTCACACAAATGCATTTTTTGATGCATTTTGCAGAAATGCAGGGACATTTTTTAACGTGGTTTCCTATGAAACATGTTCACATCAATGCTTTTTTGTGCCTCTGCGTTTTTGGAAAAGGTCTGGGACCTTTTACCTGCAAAAAGCGGCGTTTTGCATGTAATAGAATTCAATGGACTCGCATCCAAAACGCGATTTTTCAGCGATTTGTGGCCTGCGTTTTTTTTTAACCTGTTTATAGCTGGTTGTTAAAGGAAATGTATAGAAAAAAAATTGCCGGCAAAAAAATAAAAATAATTAATAAAAAAAAAACACAAAATCGCGGTAAGGCTCCATTCACACTAATGTGTTTTTTGATGCATTTTGCAGAAGTGCAAGGAATTTTTTTAACATGGTTTCCTATAGAACATGTTCACATCATGGCTTTTTTTGCCTCTGCGTTTTTGGAAAGGGTCTGGGACTTTTTTTCCGCAAAAAGCAGCGTTTTACATGTAATTGAATTCAATGGACCCGCAATCCAAAACGCAAGTGCCGCGTTTTACCGCGATTTTGCCACGATTTGCGTTTTTTTTTAACCTGTTAATAGATGGTTGTTGAAGGAAATTATAAAAAAAAACGCAAATCACGGTAAAAACGCAGCAAGCACCGCAAAAAGCAGTGGAAAAACGCTCAAAAGCAACATGCATAGGTGTGAATCGAGCCAATCGCGGTAAAAACATGTGTGGGAAAAACGCAGCAAGCACCCCAAAAAGCACTGCAAAAATGCTCAAAAGCAACATGCATAAGTGTGAATCGAGCCTAAAGTGAAACTTCCGCTCATTGTAACCCTTCCCCCCTCCAGTGTTCAGGGGGAGGAGGGTGCAGATACCTGTCTAAGACAGGTATTTGCACCCACTTCCGGGAGTCCTCCTGCAGGTATTTTGCGCGTAGTTGGTCACTTCCCGCACCCGCCCGTTGTGTTCTGGGAAACACTCGGCTCCCAGAACACAACGGGGACCAGTGAGGACAGCGCAGCACGACTCGTGCATGCGCCGTAGGGAATCGGGCAGTGAAGCCAGAACGTTTCCCTTTCTGGTTTCCTCAGAGAGGATGGCGGTGGGGGCAGCAGATAGACAAGCGATCGCTCGTTTTCTGCTGCAGACGGCGCTGGACTCCAGGACAGGTAAGTGTCCTAATATTAAAAGTCAGCAGCTGCAGTATTTATAACTGCTGGCTTTTGATATTTTTTTAACGGCGGAGATCCGCTTTAAAGTGGAGGTCCACCTTAAAAAAATTTTTTTTTTTTTTACTTTACTGCGGTTGCTATGCGGTTCTTCCTAATTTGCCTCTTCCTGGTCCGCGGCTGGTCTTCATCCTTGCATTTTCTTCTGGGGAATGGTGCTCGCTGCCTTCTGGGAACTGTGTGTATCCCAGAGAGCAGCCACCCATTCATACAGGGCCACAAGACTTGCGCATGCCCTGTAGGAAACGGGCAGTGAAGCTGCAAGGCTCCACTGCCTGTTTCCCTTAGTGAGGATGGTGGCGCTGGGACCTGCAGCGATTGAGGGATCGGCCTCAGGGAGCCAACATCGCAGACACGCCTAGGACAGGGAAATGTCCTTATTAAAAGTCAGCAGCTACAGTGTTTGTAGCTGCTGACTTTGGGTGTAACCCTGCTTTAATAACTGACCACACTCAGCAGAAGAGCACAACGTGGTCAGTTCTCTAGCTTTGCTGGGAACTCAGTATGCTCTTTTCCAATTATCAGACTTGTTCTGACATGACATGCCTGGGAAGCTCAGTGTGCTGCTGCTTCTCCTCCTCCTCCTCCCCCCAGCTCTTATGCAGCTAAGAACAGAGGGAATGTGATTACTTATTAAAAAAAAGGCAAAAAAGTATTTATAATGTTTTTTTATATCTATCCAAAAATGTTTTGCATTGCATTTCTATTTTAAACTGACTGGGTTGTTGACCGCAACAATCACTTTTTATTTACTATAATGCATTATCTGCATTAAGGTAAAAACGAGGGATGCACCGACACTAGGTATTTGAGCGAGTGTCGGTACTTGCTCAAATGATACCGAAACCAATACTTTGTGGTGCGATTTTCGTCACTACAAAGTCCCCTTGACCAATTTTTCCCTTTTCTGCAAACATAAAATGAATAGGTGCAAATCGCACAGCAAAGATTTGCACGTGATTTGAACAGAAATGTGGTGCCCGAATCGCATGCAATTTCCCCCACTGCTCTTGTGTGTGTGTGTAAAAAAAGATTAACGCGCCATCTAGTGGGCAGTTTAGTACATATCTGGTAGCAAATTGGGCAGCTGAAGGTGCTCACAGGGCTGGAGGAGATGTAGAAGCAGTCCGCCCCCAAGCTGACCCTATACCCACGGGGTCCCAAAACTTCGCCTCCAGCCCTGTGAGCACCTCTAGTTGCTCTGATTTTCTACCAGATATGTACTGTTTAACATTGTTTAACCTGACTGGATGGCACTTTAATCCCTTTCTGCACACACCGCTTGCGATTCTTTGCAGTGCGATTTTCGGCAATTGTTTTTTGTACTGACACAAATTGCACCACAAAGTATCGGTACTCGGTATCGGCGTGTACTTGACCAAAAGTATCGGTACTCGCCGATAAAAAATAGCAATCGGTGCAACCCTAGTAAAAACCCTTCTGTGAACAGCATCTCTTCCACCCCCCTCTCCTCACTGGGCATTAGACATGTGCAGACTGGAATATTTTGTTTAGTTTTTTCGCTTTCGTTTGGAAAATAAATGTATTTAGTTACTCCCAAAAATCGTTTTGATTTATTTTGTTTTTCGTTGGGGAATAGCTTTCGTCTGAAAATCCAATAATACTTGGTTTCTGTTGAATGGTCAAAAGAATATTCGACGGAACGTCGAATCTTTACATCGAATCGTACATTTCCGTTTGAATATTCCGCCTACAAGAATTCTAATGTTGTATGACTAGTAATAATGTTGAATCTATTTTCTCATAAATCAAAATCTATCATAAAATCTATCATAAATGTCAAATCTATTATTTCTATAGTGTCGAATCTTTTCTCTGTAATGTCGAATCTTTTCTCTATAATGTCGAATCTTTTCTCTATGATGTCGAATCTTTTCCCTATAATGTCGAATCTCTCTATATCGAATTTTTACCGCAACGAAAACAAAAATAAAGCATTTTTTATGTCGGATCTTTCGGTTTTCGTTTCTTGCACTTTCGTTATCGTTTGTTAAAACGATAACGAAAAAAAACAGATTTTCGGACGAAAATGCATTCTAACTAAAACGAATGCACATGTCTACTGGGCATGGAGGCAGCAACGACAGCCTGTGAGGAGAGAGCGAGGGCAGGGTCCAGCCACGCTGTGTGTCAGGATCAAGCCCACACGAAAAAAGGTCTACCTTGATGATTTAGTTTATTGAAGATATAAGTAACAAGTAGAGGCAATGCGTTTTGAGGGGATTGCACCCCCATTCTTGGAGGTGACTCAGAGGGTCACTAAATGGCTCTTCAGTATGCCAGGTTGTGAGGCAGAGACTCCCGGGCTGAAAGGGCTTAAATGATTCAGTGAGGGAACAGTCGTCATCTACCTTTCAGTCATTCAGAGTTTTATTGCATGATTCTCAACCTCCCTTGACAAACACACACACCCTACTAGTCAGTTAGTCCCATCCATTGCTGGTTCATGATGATAACGTTATCACAGTGCTTTCCAATGAGACAGCAGACCCCCCAAGGGAGGGGGGGGGGGGGTTATTTATCAGCAGAGGAAACATCAAAAGGAAAATGCAAACAGATCTTTTACCTTCAGACAATGAACTGATAAAAGCTGTTCTTGCCATTGAATTCATGAAGAATCCAAACATTATCTATCCATGATAAGATGTGTAAAGGGTTACCAGGAAGTTCTATACTTTTCTAGTTCCTGATACTCTACAAGGGTCTCATAAACAGAATAGAAATAGTCGGGAAAGGGGTTGTTTTTACCTTCCAGTCTTTAACCACTTCCATACCAGGCACTTACGCACCTTTCTGCCCGAGCCAATTTTCAGCTTTCGCAATTTGAATAACAATTGCGCGGTCATGCTACACTGTAGCCAAACAATTTTTTTAATCATTTTGTTCCCACAAATAGAGCTTTCTTTTGGTGGTATTTGATCACCTCTGCGATTTTTATTTTTTGCGCAACAACTAAAAACATACCGAAAATTTTGAAAAAAAAATAAAAACAATTATTTTCTGTTACATTTTGTTTGTAAATAAGTATGTTTTCTTCTTCAATTATGGGCACTGATATGGCTGCACTGATGGGCACTGATAAGGTGGCACTGATGGGCACTGATGAGGTGGCACCAATGAGGTGGCACCGATGAGGTGGCACTGATGGGTACTGATGATGGTCACTGATAGGCGGCACTAATAAGCAGCACTGATGGGCAGTGATAGGCGGCGCTGGTATGCAGCACTGATGGGTACTTATGGGTGGCACAGATGGGCGGGCACTAATGGGGATGGATATGCACTGAGAGGTGGCACTGATGGACACTGAGGGGTGGCACTGATGGTGGCATTGCTGGGCATCACTTGTTTTATATTTTTTTCCAGTCAGTGCCCATGTTGCCAGTCAGTGCCAATTTGTGGGCACTGATTGGCATCTATTGTGAATATTTTTTAACATGTGAATGGCCATGGGGTACATACCTGGCCATCCGCATGTTGCCCCCTTCCCTGGTGGTCCAGTGTGGGCATCCGTGGAGGGCTACGCCTATGCTGATAAACAATCAGCATATACCCCCTGTCAGGAGAGCCGCCGAACGGCTCTCCTCTACTCGCATCTGTCAGACGCGAGTGAGGAAGAGCCGATCAACGGCTCTTCCTGTTTACATCGTGATCAGCCGTGATTGGACATCCGCTGGAGGCTCTTTACCGAGATCAGAGATTCAGGGTGTCAGACTGACACCCCGCATTACTGATCAGCACGCGCTGGCATGTTATCCTGCTGGACGTCAATAGACATCCAGTCAGGATAACAGAACCCCTTCCTGGATGTCAATAGACTATTGAATAGGCGGGAAGTGATTAACCACTTCAGATCCGCTTCATAGACAAAAGACGTCAACAGCGCAGACCTGATGTCCCGGGATCACGTTTTTGGACGTCATTGTTATTGTAATTCCCCGCGCGCGCCACTGGGTGGCGCGCAGCGGGGGAAAACAGTGCCATCGCATCGCTGAGGTTTCGATGCGTGTACCCGGCGGCCGCGGTGTCCGCCAAGTACATGCGATCGGCGGTGACAGAGCAGGGACGTGGAGCTCTGTGTGTAAACACAGAGCTCCACGTCCTGTCAAGGAGAGAGGAGACCGATCTGTGTCCCTTGTACATAGGGACACAGCATCGGTCACCTCCCCCAGTCACCCCCCTCCCCCCACAGTTAGAACACACCCAGGATACACATTTAACCCCTTCCTCACCCCCTTTTTTTAACCCCTTCAATGCCAGTCACATTTATACAGTAATTAGTGCATATTTATAGCACTGGTCGCTGTATAAATGTGAATGGTCCCAAAAATGTGTCAAAAGTGTCCGATGTGTCCGCCGTAATGTCGCAGTCCCAATAAAAATCGCAGATCGCCGCCATTACTAGTAAAAAAAAATAGTAAAAAAAAAATCATAATTCTGTCCCCTATTTTGTAGGCGCTATAACTTTTGTGCAAACCAAAATGACCAATCATTTTGCTTAGTGCACCGCCAGCACCCTCGGTATCCTGCATCACCTGTAACCATTTAGTGATCCCACCTGGAGCGGTGACTCCTTTCTTTCTTTTGTGCAAACCAGTCGCTTTTTTTTTTTACAAAAATACGTAGAAGAATACAAATCGGCCTTAACTGAGAACATTTTTTTTTTTTTTTTAAATTGGGATATTTTTTATAGCAACAAGTAAAAAATATATATATATTTTTAAATTGTCGCTCTTTTTTTGTTTATAGCGCAAAAAATAAAAACCGCACAAATACCACCAAAATAAAGCTCTATTTGTAGGGAAAAAAGGACGCCAATTTTGTTTGGGAGCCAAGTCGCACGACCGCGCAAATGTCAGTTAAAGCAAAGCAGTGCCGGAAGCTGAAGTTTCGCCTGGGCACGAAGGGGGTTTATGTGCCCAGTAAGCAAGTGGTTAAACAAAATTCCCCCTTTCTGAAGATGATTCCAAACTGTGGGACAAATGTCTAAGACCCCTTTCACACTGTAGGCATTTTCAGGCACTTTAGTGCTAAAAAAAGTGCCTGTAAAGCCCCTGAAAAAAACCTCATCTGCAGTCCCAGTGCTTTCACACCGGGGCGCTGCGCTGGCAGGACGTCAAAAAAAGTCCTGCAAGCAGCATCGTTGAGGCGCTTTAGGAGCGGTTTATACACCACTCCTAAAGCGCTCCTTCCCATTGAAATCAATGTGCAGCTCCGCCAAAGCGCCTTGGCAGCGGCACTTTGTGGGTGCTTTTAACCCTTTATTCGGCCCCCTAGCCCGGGGTTAAGCACCCCGCTAGCGCCCGTAAAGCGCTGCTAGTTTTAGTGTCGCTTTACCGGCGTTTTTTGGGTGCTGGCAGTGTGAATGGGCTCTTAAATTCAACACGTTTGTGTCACGTTTCTGAAAAATACAGAACTATCTGAAATCGCCCCCCAAAGTCGGAACTGACATGCGGGAATGAAGTTGTGCGAGTTCAGCTAAACTTGCATGAGTTCATTCCCGCTGTCAGTGTGAACCAGGGCTTAAAAAAAGGTCTTCAAGCAACATATTGCCTCTGAAAAGTGACCCCCTTGCAGATTGCTTATCAGAGAGACTGCAAGGGCTGTCTGAACAAGACGCTTTGAAAATGAAAGCTAGAAGCTGATTGGTTGGCAGATTTTATTCCAGTTTGTATAAACTCCTCCAATTAATTATTTTTGTTTATGGAAAATGTAGTAACACAGCTTTGCATTCGGGGAGGGAGAACAATATCCTAGCAGTTGTGTTTATTTGTGTCCCAGCACTAAATGCAACATTGTCTAAAAAATGTAGACACGAGTCCACCTTCTATTGACAAGGCTTAGTCCTGGGAAACAATCCTCTCCCCTATATCCCCCGTATGTGGGAAGAGCTGTCCATAGTGGCTTGTGTGTGTGTTAGTCAGGGAGAAGGATGAACCATAGCAGTGTGTGGAGGAAGGAAGGAAGGAGCTGTACTGGGGACTGGGGAGGGGTCTAGATAAGCAGCTGGCCTTGGATGTGAGGCAGCGAGGAATGTGAGAGAGGCTTTTTAGCTGTTCACATTCAGGTGGGTGCATTTCATAGCCTGTAATTCTTGTGCTGCCAACTAAGGGTTGGTGCTGAAGATTCTGTACGGGCAGATAGAACGGACTGGGCACCGTGTACACCGACCGTACTGCAGAGGTGAGTGTGCGCTGTGCAGACCCTGAGAGGATGTGGGGGAGGGGCCATGACAGGAAGGAAGAGCTGTGTACACAGAGGAGTTCACTCCATAACACTGAGGGAGGAAGGAGGCACAGAGAGCGGAGGACTGGCCTGCTCCTAGGTAGGCACATGGCCTCCTCATTGTACATTTCTACGGTCAATGTTTATCCTTTGTGGAATTTCTGCAACTAGACAGGCGCACTTCCTAGGAGCAGAAGGCTCCATCATTATACAACTAGCTCCAACTTCCTCCTATACCATTAGACCTGTACACAGAACACCTCATTTCACACCCTAATGCCAGAGCTTACTTTACACTCTATAAACCCATTTATCCTTGTGTTTTTATTCAGGCTGGCATGTCTTGTTTAGTACCCCCCTCCTTATATATTTTTTTAAATGTTTTAACCATTTGTCCTCTGGAAGGTTTTACCCCCTTCATGACCAGACCAATTTTTTTGCTATTCAGCACTGCGCTACTTCAAAGCCTAGTAACACAATGAGAAAATTAACCCCAAAAAATTGCGCTTATCGTGCGATCGCTCTGTCCGAAATCTCATTGTTAGTACGCAGCTCCTGCAAACCGATCGCAACAGTTCATGCAATATTATCCAAAGGGACAAGCACACAAAATTTTCAGCTTTCAGCGCTGTCGAACATTGAATGACAATTGTGCGGTCATGCAACACTGGACCCAAATTACATTTTTATCATAGAGCTTTCTTTTGCTAAACAAATAAAAAAGAATGGACAATCTGGGGGGTTGGGGGGGGGGGGTTTATTTGTTTTGGTTATTACATTTTGTAAATAAGTATGTTTTCTGCTTCACTGATGAGCACTGATATGCAGCACTGATGAGAAGGCACTAATATGCAGCACTGTTAGGCAGCACTGCTGAGAAGGCACTAATATGCAGCACTGCTGAGAAGGCACTAATATGCAGCACTGATGAGGAGGCACTAATATGCAGCACTGTTGGGCAGCACTCATGAGGAGGCACTAATATGCAGCACTGATGAGGAGGCACTAATATGCAGCACTGATGAGAAGGCACTAATATGCAGCACTGATGAGAAGGCACTAATATGCAGCACTGATGAGGAGGCACTAATATGCAGCACTGTTGGGCAGCACTGATCAGGAGGTACTAATATGCAGCACTAATATGCAGCACGGATGAGAAGGCACTAATATGTAGCACTGATGAGAAGGCACTATAATGCAGCACTGATGAGGAGGCACTAATATGCAGCACTGATGAGAAGGCACTAATATGCAGCACTGATGAGAAGGCACTAATATGCAGCACTGATGAGGAGGCACTAATATGCAGTACTGTTGGGCAGCACTGATGAGAAGGTACTAATATGCAGCACTGATGAGGAGGCACTATAATGCAGCACTAATATGCAGCACTGATGAGAAGGCACTAATATGCAGCACTGATGAGGAGGCACTAATATGCAGCACTGATGAGAAGGTACTAATATGCAGCACTGATGAGGAGGCACTATAATGCAGCACTAATATGAAGCACTGATGAGGAGGCACTAATATGCCGCACTGATGAGGAGGCACTAATATGCCGCACTGATGAGGAGGCACTAATATGCCGCACTGATGAGGAGGCACTAATATGCCGCACTGATGAGGAGGCACTAATATGCCGCACTGATGAGGAGGCACTAATATGCCGCACTGATGAGGAGGCACTAATATGCCGCACTGATGAGGAGGCACTAATATGCCGCACTGATGAGGAGGCACTAATATGCCGCACTGATGAGGAGGCACTAATATGCCGCACTGATGAGGAGGCACTAATATGCAGCACTGATGGTTGACACTGATAGAAGGCACTGAAGTCACTCTGACTTAGAAAAAGGTTCTTGTACGAATTCGGGGGCGGCTCCAGGTGACCTGCATTGACTTCTATACAGAGGTCATTTTGCAGGTCGCCTCTGAAGTCGTCTTCAGGACGCCTTGCAGAGTTGCCCCCGAAGTCGTGCCGCCTAAGTGTGAACCGGCTCTTAGAGCTGCACGATTGTTAAATTATTTTTATTGCACACAAAAAAGCCTCACAATCAACTTCCTATGCTATGTTTAACTACTTAAATACAGGGAACCTTCACCCCCCCCCTTTCTTTCTTTTTAACCAAAGAAATGTAGCGGAACATTTTTTTTTCTAGAATTTTAAGTCGTATGTAATGTAATCAAATACCACCAAAAGAAAGCTCTATTTGTTTTGATAGAATTGATACAATATTTTGTTTGGTTAAAATAGCGAAGTGCTTAATAGCAAAAAATGGCCTGGTCAGGAAGGGGGGTAAGGCTCCATTCACACCTAGGCGTTTTGTCGCCTGAAGCCCGACGCTATTGCAGCCTAAAATACGCTGGAGGGGTGATTTAACATTGTTCTCTATGGAGATGGTTCACATCTCCACGCCGAACGCCTGAAGCTCAAAACAAGTCCCTGACCCTTTTTAGTCGCGCGAATCGGGCGACTTGGGCATTTTGTATAGCTCACAATGAGCTGTTTAAAATGACGCGTTTTGTCGCCAGAATCCGCGGGTAACAAACACTGTGTTTTGTCGCCGGAATCCGCGGAAACAAACGACGGAAAACGCGACGCCTAGGTGTGAATGCAACCTAAAACCTTTCGGAGCTGAGGGGGGTTAAAGCCAATCTCCAGCCTTAGTTTGAGATTAAATCACTCATTCAGGCCAAGCTGGCCCAACTGAATGAACATGTGCGTCTTCTTCATGTGCTGTATAAACTGCATGTAGCTAAGGCTGCATACAATATACAGCACTGTGTCCTGTTTGTGAGACAAGACCTTCCTGTCTCACACCCAGAACAAAATGGCGCCAGTCTGAGCGGCACTCAGTCATAGGCAGCTTTGTATTTTATCAGTGAATGCAAAGCTTTCTGTGATTGTGATCATCCTCAGCTCACCTCTCTGCCAATCTCTGACTCAGCCAGTCAGAGGAAGCTTTATGTTCATTGATAGAATACAAAGCTGTCTATGAATGAGTGCCACCCAGACTGACGCTATTTTGTTCCGGGTGTGAGACAGGAAGGTCTCGTCTTGTACCCAGAATACAGTGCTGTATACTGAATGTAGCCTCAGCTATATAGAGTTCATACAGCACACCCAGTGACCGCACATGTGATTGTTATAGTTTGCTTGGGCCAGCTTTCCCTGAATTCACAATTTAAACTGAAGCTAAAGCTGGAGATCAGCTTTAATACATAAAGCTCGAAAAAGGTTCTTGACCTACATAAGAAACGACCCCACTGACTTCAGTGGTAGTGTGCACAAAAAGCATGTTGCACATGTTTTTCAGGCGCTTACATAATAGAAGTCTATGGGGCCAAAATTGTGTCCCAAAGAAGTTCCTGAATGAAACAAAAAAAAGCCTCAAAATGACCTTCCTATGCTATGTTTAACTACTTCAATACAGGGAACTTTCACCCCTTTCCTGCCCAGGCAACTTTTCAGATGTCATACTTTGAATGACAATTGCGCAGTCATGCAACACTACCCAAATGCATTTTTTTAAATCATTTTCTTCACACAAATGGAGCTTTCTTTTGGTGGTATTTAATCAGATGATGCTGATCGACTCTCCTCACCTCACACTTTAATTAACGACACCTACTGATTAGACACAGCCGATCACATGGGGAAAGAGCCGCGGGTACATGGCTCGCCTGCAATCTCCGCGGGTAACCTGGGCTAGGTCATATGACGTTGTCCCAGAACGAGAGCCACACTGCTCTGCTGTCATTTGATGGTGGGCAGGCGGAAAGTAGTTAACTTCCTGTTTTTTCACCTTCATGCATCCATTGCATTAATTTGCAGGGATTTCCTCTCACTTCCTGTTTGGTCATGGGACAGGACGTGAGTGAAATTCTCCGTAATGGGGCACAGATGGTGAAAAAAAAATTAGAGGGAAGGAGATGGCAGTGAAATAAGTGAATAAACACAAAGTAAGAAGGGTGACCTGTGATGGCCACTAACCAAAAAACGGTCGCCTAAATAGGTGATAGTTATACCAAAAAACATATAGTGATATAAATATATATAATATATCTTAATGACCCCGCATCTCTCCTTAAAGAGGACCTGTCACACACTATTCCTATTACAAGGGATGTTTACATTCCTTGTAACAGGAATAAAAGTGATAAAAAAAAAAAAAAATGTAAAAAAAAAAAGTGTAAATAAGGAAAATAATAAAAAATAATTCACTCAGAAGCGAACACACGCGTAAGTCTCGCCCACGTATGTAAATGCCGTTCAAACCACACATGTGAGGTGTCGCCGCGTGCGTAAGGGGGGGGGGGGGGAACAATTCTAGCCCTAGACCTCCTCTGTAACTCTAAACTGGTAACCTGTAAAAATGTTAAAGCATCGCCTATGGAGATTTTTAAGTAACAAAATTTGGCACCATTCCATGAGTGTGCGCAATTTTAAAGCATAACATGTTGGGTATCTATTTACTCGGCGTAACATCATCTTTCATATTTTACAAAATAATTGGGCTAACTTTACTGTTTTGTTATTTTTTAAACAAAATGTTGCTTGTCTTGCAAAATGCTTTCAAACCAAGTTACTCTCAAACCAAGGTTTTACTGTAGTTCTACTTTTAAGTGTAAATGGGGATTTAAGCTCAAGCCCAACTGGACTTAACCATTAAACAAATGCATAACGGGCTTGGCCATAGAAGCTCAATCCAATTGAACAGGCTGCGGCATAAAAACGGCCAAGCATTTTTATTAACCAGTTCAGTACTCTTTTAGTAGCTTTAATTCTGGGAGGGCGTCTGTCATGGAAATTCACATCTAGATTCGATCTTTGACTGAAAAAAATGATCAAATTTATTGCTACAATATGTTCTTATGCAGGGATGAGCCGAACACCCCACTGTTCGGTTCGCACCAGAACTTGCGGACACACCAAATGTTCGTGTGAACTTTAGAACCCCGTTAAAGTCTATGGGACTCGAACGTTTGAAATCTAAAGTGCTAATTTTAAAGGCTAATATGTAAGTTATTGTCCTAAAAAGTGTTTGGGGACCTGGGTCCTGTCCCAGGGGACATGTATCAATGTAAAAAAAAGTTTTAAAAACTAATGTTTTTTCGGGAGCAGTGAATTTAATAATGCTAAAAGTGAAACAATAAAAGTGTAATATTTATTTAAATTTCGTACCTAGGGGGTGTGTAAAGTCAGCATGTGAAAAAGCAAATGTTTCCCGTACATGGAGCTGTCCCTGCACAAAGTGTCATTTCTGAAAGAAAAAAAGGCATTTAAAACCGGCTTTGCGGCTATAATGAATTGTCGGCACTGGCAACTCAGAGAGGATTCATTCATAAGAAAAAAAAAAAAAAAAGCATGGGGGTCCCCCCAAATTCCATTAACAGGCCCTTCAGGTCTGATATGGCTATTAAGGGGAACACCGCCGTCAATAAAAAAAAAATGGCGTGAAGTTCCCCCAAAAATCCACACAATACCCTTATCCGAGCACGTTAACCTGGCCTGCCACAGAAAAGAGGGGGGGGGACAGAGTGCGGCCACCCCCTCTCCTGAACCGCACCAGGCCACATGCCCTCAACATAGGGAGGATGTCCCCATATTGACGGGGACAAGGGCCTTATCCCCACAACCCTTGCCCGGTGGTTGTGGGGGTCTGCGGGCGGGGGGCTTATCAGAATCTGGAAGACCCCTTTAACAAAGGGGACCCCCAGATCCTGGCCCCCCTATGTGAATTGGTAATGGGGTACACTGTACCCCTACCATTTCACAAAGGAAGTGTAAATAGTTAAAAAAAAAAAAATACACACAGACACCATAGAAAAAATTCCTTTATTAATAATAAAAATAAAATAAAAAATCCAGCGGTGGTAATCCACTCTCGATGCGGCTCCCTGCTCCAACGTTGTCTTCTATCCAGCGACAGATGATCTCTCCAGCGACGGGTGATCAGCGGTCCGTCTAGCGATGAGAAGATCCAGAGTGCAGCAGGCTTTTTTCTTTTTTGGAGGGTTTTCCTCTTACTTCCTCTTTTGGCTATTGGACAACAAGTGAATAGAAATCTCGCCGATGGGACCTAGGTTTTTTTGTTTTTGTTTTGTTTTGTTTTTTAACTGACTGGTTATAACCCTTCCTGCCTCTAACCAAAATGGGGAAAATAAGTTTTGCCTTTTTAGTTCTGTTTTAACTTTTCAATTATAGGGCCTCTTGTACACGGGAGCCTCTTGTACACATTGAACCCCTTCTCTATGGAGTCCCGCAGGGTTCGACATTGTCGCCCCTGCTATTCATCTGCTACAGTGCGGAAAATAAGTATTTGAACACCCTGCTATTTTGCAAGTTCTCCCACTTGGAAATCATGGAGGGGTCTGAAATTGTCATCGTAGGTGCATGTCCACTGTGAGAGACATGATCAAAAAAAAAAATTCCAGAAATCACAATTTATGAATTTTTAACTATTTGTATGATACAGCTGCAAAGAAGTATTTGAACACCTGTCTATCAGCTAGAATTCTGACCCTCAAAGACCTGCTAGTCTGCCTTTAAAATGTGGAGCTGTGGTGGCTCAACGTGATTGGCACTGCGCTGACAAGCCATTCACCTCTGCAGCCAAGGGTTCGGATCCCGGTCTCGGCTACATGTGAATTGAGTTTGGTGGTCTCAGCCCGGCTCCCGGTGGGTGTGCTATGCAAGGTACGCCTGTGCTTAGTACGCCCACCCCCCCCCCCCCACAAAAACCACCACACTTGCACGCACACGAAATTGGTTTACCACGCACGCACATTGGCCATGCGGTCTCCTAAAAATGAGAGGCGAAGGACCTACGGGGCTGGCTGGGTGGGCTAGACCCCCTCACTCCCTCATAGGGGGAGTCCCTCTGCCCCGTTGGGGTCCCATTGGGCCCCAGTCGGGCTCCCAAGTGGAGCAGGTAGGGTGGGGTGAGTGGGAGGCCCCCCCTCACACCCGCCATTGCCACCGGGGGCATGGAGAAGGATGGCGATTGCCTCCGGGGGGAGGGTCTGCCTACTGCCAACTCCTGCAGTCCGGCTCCTCTCTCTCGAGTTCACGCACAAAATACACTTAAAAAAAAAAAAAAAAGAAAAAGAAAAAAAATGTCCACCTCCACTCCATTTATTATCCTAAATTAGATGCACCTGTTTGAGGTCATTAGCTGCATAAAGACACCTGTCCACCCCATACAATCAGTAAGAATCCAACTACTAACATGGCCAAGACCAAAGAGCTGTCCAAAGACACTAGAGACAAAATTGTACACCTCCACAAGGCTGGAAAGGGCTACGGGGAAATTGCCAAGCAGCTTGGTGAAAAAAGGTCCACTGTTGGAGCAATCATTAGAAAATGGAAGAAGCTAAACATGACTGTCAATCTCCCTCGGACTGGGGCTCCATGCAAAATCTCACCTCGTGGGGTCTCAATGATCCTAAGAAAGGTGAGAAATCAGCCCAGGACTACACGGGAGGAGCTGGTCAATGACCTGAAAAGAGCTAGGACCACCGTTTCCAAGGTTACTGTTGGTAATACACTAAGACGTCATGGTTTGAAATCATGCATGGCACGGAAGGTTCCCCTGCTTAAACCAGCACATGTCAAGGCCCGTCTTAAGTTTGCCATTGACCATTTGGATGATCCAGAGGAGTCATGGGAGAAAGTCATGTGGTCAGATGAGACCAAAATAGAACTTTTTGGTCATAATTCCACTAACCGTGTTTGGAGGAAGAAGTATGATGAGTACCATCCCAAGAACACCATCCCTACTGTGAAGCATGGGGGTGGTAGCATCATGCTTTGGGGGTGTTTTTCTGCACATGGGACAGGGCGACTGCACTGTATTAAGGAGAGGATGACCGGGGCCATGTATTGCAAGATTTTGGGCAACAACCTCCTTCCCTCAGAGCTTTGAAGATGGGTCGAGGCTGGGTCTTCCAACATGACAATGACCCGAAGCACACAGCCAGGATAACCAAGGAGTGGCTCTGTAAGAAGCATATCAAGGTTCTGGCGTGGCCTAGCCAGTCTCCAGACCTAAACCCAATAGAGAATCTTTGGAGGGAGCTCAAACTCTGTGTTTCTCAGCGACAGCCCAGAAACCTGACTGATCTAGAGAAGATCTGTGTGGAGGAGTGGGCCAAAATCCCTCCTCCAGTGTGTGCAAACCTGGTGAAAAACTACAAGAAATGTTTGACCTCTGTAATTGCAAACAAAGGCTACTGTACCAAATATTAACATTGATTTTCTCAGGTGTTCAAATACTTATTTGCAGCTGTATCATACAAATAAATAGTTAAAAAAATCATACATTGTGATTTCTGGAATTTTTTTTTTTGATTATGTCTCTCACAGTGGACATGCACCTACGATGACAATTTCAGACCCCTCCATGATTTCCAAGTGGGAGAACTTGCAAAATAGCAGGGTTTTCAAATACTTATTTTCTGCACTGTATATATGCCCTCTAGCTGACATCATTGCTACACACAAACTAGCTTGCCAGATCTACGCAGATGACACACCGATCTAGGCTGATTCCGCCAATGGGACTAACATGCTCTTACATCTGAGAAATGGACTTCTCCATATACAAAAATGGATGGCCGATCACAAACTGGGCCTTAATGAAGTGAAGACAGAGGTGATGCTGGTGGGCCCTCAACCTTCCACCAATTTCCTCTCAGCCTGGCCCACTTCTTTCTGCCCTATTCCAATGCTGGCAAAACAGGTCAGGAACCAACGGCGGATCCAGGGGGGGGCAACAGGGCAATTGCCCCCCCCCCCCCGAGGCAATCTTGTCACATTGGTTTTTAAACTGCTTTGCGGTGCCTGCAGCCAGGCCTGGACTGGCCATAGGGCATACCTAGCAAATGCCTGTGGGCCGCGGGCCGGCTTCGGCCCGCGAACGGCCCTCGGCGGCCAGCGGGCCGTATGTCATGTCTCCCCAGGGGTGTACACCACCAACACAGCGCCAGATAGAGAGAGATCAGCTGGGGTATCATAGCCAGCTCTGACACTTCTCCCCTCCCCTTGCTGCCCCCACGGCCAGTTAGAGGAGAGGAGCTGCTTCTACTCCTCCCCCTCCTCTCCTTCTCCTACCGTGTCTCCCCCGCCCACCCTCCTGACGGACACTGTTCTGCTGCCTAAGGGATGTGGGCAGGAAGATTCAAGCCCAGCAATCAGAAAGGAAAGATGGAGTCTGATATCCATCCATCCAGTCAGTCCCTCCTGCCTCTGAGTGAGTACTGAGAGTACTGTACACTGATGTATGGGGTGCCCTTCATTCCCTTCTCTCTCGCTCTCTCTTCACCTTTCTTTCTTTCTTTCTTTCTCTCTCTCTCTCTCTCTCTCTCTCTCTTTTTTTTCTCTCTTTTTTTTTTTTGTACCCCCCCACCAGCTGCCACTGTAGATAGATAGATAATAATCTATCTAGCTATCTATCTACAGTGGTGGCTGGTGCTCAAAATTTTTGGTGGGCGCAAATGAAAAAAAACAAAACAATTGCAGCCTCACTGTGCCCATCAAACGCAGCCACTGGGCCCATCAATTGTCACCACTGTGCAATGCCATCAAACGCAGCCACTGTGCCATCAAACGCAGCCACTGTGCCATCAAACGCAGCCACTGTGCCATCAATTGTCACCACTGTGCCATGTCATCAAACACAGCCACTGTGCCATCAATTGTCACCTCTGTGACATGCCATCAAACACAGCCACTGTGCCATCAATTGTCACCACTGTGCCATGCCATCAAACACAGCCACTGTGCCATGCCATCAAACACAACCACTTTGCCATCAATTGTCACCTCTGTGCCATGCCATCAAACACAGCCACTGTGCCATGCCATCAAACACAACCACTGTGCCATCAATTGTCACCACTGTGCCATGCCATCAAACGCAGCCACTGTGCCATCAATTGTCACCACTGTGCCATGCCATCAAACACAGCCACTGTGCCATGGCATCAAACACAGCCACTGTGCCATCAAGTGTCACCACTGTGCCAATGCCATCAAACGCAGCCACTGTGCCCTTCAATTGTCGCCACTGTGCCAATTGATGCCCCTGTGCCCTTTAATTGTTGCCACTGTGCCCATTGTCGCCCCTGTGCCCATCGTCGTCACTGTGCCCATCGTCGCCACTGTGCCCATCGTCGCGGCTGAGCCAGAGGGGCCGGAGCTCCGGCGCCCTCTATAGACGCACCGCCACTGTCTATCTATATCTATCTATTTATCTTTATCTATCTTCCTTCCTTCCCTTCTTGCTTTCTATCTTTATCTATCTTCCTTGTTTATCTATCTTTCTTGTCTATCTATCTATCTATATTCCCTTCTTTCTTTATATTTCTTTCTTTATCTATCTTCCTTCCTTCCCTTCTTGCTTTCTATCTATCTATCTATCTATCTATCTATCTATCTATCTATCTATCTATCTATCTATCTATCTATATTCCCTTCTTTCTTTATCTATATTTCTTTCTTTATCTATCTTCCTTCCTTCATTTCTTGCTTTCTATCTTTATCTATCTTTCTTGTTTTCTATCTATCTATCTATCTATCTATCTTCCCTTATTGCTTTCTATCTATCTATCTATCTTCCCTTATTGCTTTCTATCTATCTATCAATCTATCTTCCTTCCTTCCCTTTTTTCTTTTTATCTTTATCTATCTTTCTCCCCCCCCCCCCGGGCTGCTCAGTCTAAAATGCCCAGGCCTATTTTTTGTTCCAGTCCGGGCCTGCCTGCAGCTGCCGCTGCCGAGTCTCTCACTCTCTCTCTCTCATCACCAGGGCCGGTAGGCTGCCTGTCCTGAGGCTGCTTTGAGCTGTAGCTGACTGCAGCGCTCCCCTCTCTCCTGCGTGTATGACATTGGGCATCTCTGGCTGTGTGTAAGAGCTGGATCTGTGTTCGGCTGTGCTGCCTGTGCTAGACCTGCTCGTGTGATAGTAGATGGAGATGGAACACTGATTGAATCAGTGTTTTGTCTATCACACAAGCCCGTCTAGGGGGGACCTTGCTAGAGCACACTGCCCTGCCGAACACAGTCCTACAGCTCCTGTTTGTTCCATGACACACGTCGGGAGAGGAGATACCTGCTGTGTGTGATCGAGGTAATACCATGGTGAGTGCCATGCACAGTGTGGCTGCATTAATAGACAAAAGTGGGGCTGCATTAATAGACAAAAGTGGGGCTGCATTTATATACAAAAGTGGGACTGGATTCATAGACAAAAGTGGGACTGGATTCATAGACAAAAGTGGGACTGGATTCATAGACAAAAGTGGGGCTGCATTAATAGACAAAAGTGGGGCTGCATTTATATACAAAAGTGGGACTGGATTCATAGACAAAAGTGGGACTGGATTCATAGACAAAAGTGGGACTGGATTCATAGACAAAAGTGGGACTGGATTCATAGACAAAAGTGGGACTGGATTCATAGACAAAAGTGGGACTGGATTCATAGACAAAAGTGGGACTGGATTCATAGACAAAAAGTGGGACTGGATTCATAGACAAAAGTGGGACTGGATTCATAGACAAAAGTGGGACTGGATTCATAGACAAAAGTGGGACTGGATTCATAGACAAAAGTGGGACTGGATTCATAGACAAAAGTGGGACTGGATTCATAGACAAAAGTGGGACTGGATTCATAGACAAAAGTGGGACTGGATTCATAGACAAAAGTGGGACTGGATTCATAGACAAAAGTGGGACTGGATTCATAGACAAAAGTGGGACTGGATTCATAGACAAAAGTGGGACTGGATTCATAGACAAAAGTGGGACTGGATTCATAGACAAAAGTGGGACTGGATTCATAGACAAAAGTGGGACTGGATTCATAGACAAAAGTGGGACTGGATTCATAGACAAAAGTGGGACTGGATTCATAGACAAAAGTGGGACTGGATTCATAGACAAAAGTGGGACTGGATTCATAGACAAAAGTGGGACTGGATTCATAGACAAAAGTGGGACTGGATTCATAGACAAAAGTGGGACTGGATTCATAGACAAAAGTGGGACTGGGAGTGGGGCTGGATTCATAGACAAAAGTGGGGCTGGATTCATAGACAAAAGTGGGACTGGATTCATAGACAAAAGTGGGACTGGATTCATAGACAAAAGTGGGACTGGATTCATAGACAAAAGTGGGACTGGATTCATAGACAAAAGTGGGACTGGATTCATAGACAAAAGTGGGACTGGATTCATAGACAAAAGTGGGACTGGATTCATAGACAAAAGTGGGACTGGATTCATAGACAAAAGTGGGACTGGATTCATAGACAAAAGTGGGGCTGGATTCATAGACAAAAGTGGGACTGGATTCATAGACAAAAGTGGGACTGGATTCATAGACAAAAGTGGGGCTGGATTCATAGACAAAGGTGGGGCTGGATTCATAGACAAAGGTGGGGCTGGATTCATAGACAAAGGTGGGGCTGGATTCATATACAAAGGTGGGGCTGGATTCATATACAAAGGTGGGGCTGGATTTATATACAAAGGTGGGGCTGGATTTATATACAAAGGTGGGGCTGGATTTATATACAAAGGTGGGGCTGGATTTATATACAAAGGTGGGGCTGGATTTATATACAAAGGTGGGGCTGGATTTATATACAAAGGTGGGGCTGGATTTATATACAAAGGTGGGGCTGGATTTATATACAAAGGTGGGGCTGGATTTATATACAAAGGTGGGGCTGGATTTATATACAAAGGTGGGGCTGGATTTATATACAAAGGTGGGGCTGGATTTATATACAAAGGTGGGGCTGGATTTATATACAAAGGTGGGGCTGGATTTATATACAAAGGTGGGGCTGGATTTATATACAAAGGTGGGGCTGGATTTATATACAAAGGTGGGGCTGGATTTATATACAAAGGTGGGGCTGGATTTATATACAAAGGTGGGGCTGGATTTATATACAAAGGTGGGGCTGGATTTATATACAAAGGTGGGGCTGGATTTATATACAAAGGTGGGGCTGGATTTATATACAAAGGTGGGGCTGGATTTATATACAAAGGTGGGGCTGGATTTATATACAAAGGTGGGGCTGGATTTATATACAAAGGTGGGGCTGGATTTATATACAAAGGTGGGGCTGGATTTATATACAAAGGTGGGGCTGGATTTATATACAAAGGTGGGGCTGGATTTATATACAAAGGTGGGGCTGGATTTATATACAAAGGTGGGGCTGGATTTATATACAAAGGTGGGGCTGGATTTATATACAAAGGTGGGCTGGATTTATATACAAAGGTGGGGCTGGATTTATATACAAAGGTGGGGCTGGATTTATATACAAAGGTGGGGCTGGATTTATATACAAAGGTGGGGCTGGATTTATATACAAAGGTGGGGCTGGATTTATATACAAAGGTGGGGCTGGATTTATATACAAAGGTGGGGCTGGATTTATATACAAAGGTGGGGCTGGATTTATATACAAAGGTGGGGCTGGATTTATATACAAAGGTGGGGCTGGATTTATATACAAAGGTGGGGCTGGATTTATATACAAAGGTGGGGCTGGTGGGGCTGGATTTATATACAAAGGTGGGGCTGGATTTATATACAAAGGTGGGGCTGGATTTATATACAAAGGTGGGGCTGGATTTATATACAAAGGTGGGGCTGGATTTATATACAAAGGTGGGGCTGGATTTATATACAAAGGTGGGGCTGGATTTATATACAAAGGTGGGGCTGGATTTATATACAAAGGTGGGGCTGGATTTATATACAAAGGTGGGGCTGGATTTATATACAAAGGTGGGGCTGGATTTATATACAAAGGTGGGGCTGGATTTATATACAAAGGTGGGGCTGGATTTATATACAAAGGTGGGGCTGGATTTATATACAAAGGTGGGGCTGGATTTATATACAAAGGTGGGGCTGGATTTATATACAAAGGTGGGGCTGCATTTATATACAAAGGTGGGGCTGCATTTATATACAAAGGTGGGGCTGCATTTATATACAAAGGTGGGGCTGCATTTATATACAAAGGTGGGGCTGCATTTATATACAAAGGTGGGGCTGCATTTATATACAAAGGTGGGGCTGCATTTATATACAAAGGTGGGGCTGCATTTATATACAAAGGTGGGGCTGCATTTATATACAAAGGTGGGGCTGCATTTATATACAAAGGTGGGGCTGCATTTATATACAAAGGTGGGGCTGCATTTATATACAAAGGTGGGGCTGCATTTATATACAAAGGTGGGGCTGCATTTATATACAAAGGTGGGGCTGCATTCATATACAAAGGTGGGGCTGCATTCATATACAAAAGTGGTAGTGCATTAATAAACAAAAGTGGGACTGAATTTTTATACAAAGGTGGGGCTGCGTTCATATGCACAGTGAGGCTGCAATGATGGGCACTGATGAGGCTGCATTGATCTCTTGTACCATGTCTTCAGTCTCTAAACATCCCTTGTACCATGCCTGCAGTCTCTGACCATCCCTTGTACCATGCCTGCAGTCTCTGACCATCCCTTGTACCATGCCTTTAGTCTCTGACCATCCGTTTTACCACGTCTGCAGTCTCTGACCATCTCCTGTACCACGTCTGCAGTCTCTGACCATCTCTTGCACCATGTCTGCATTCTCTGACCATCTATTGTACCATGTCTGCATTCTCTGACCATCTCTTGTACTATATCTGCAGTCTCTGACCATCTCTTGTACCATGTCTGCATTCTCTGACCATCTCTTGTACCATGTCTGCATTCTCTGACCTTCTCTTGTACCATGTCTGCAGTCTCTGACCATCCCTTGTACTATGTCTGCAGTCTCTGACCATCCCTTGTACCATGCCTGCAGTCTCTGACCATCCCTTGTACCATGCCTGCAGTCTCTGACCATCTCCTGTACCACGTCTACAGTCTCTGACCATCTCCTGTACCACGTCTGCAGTCTCTGACCATCTCTTGCACCATGTCTGCATTCTCTGACCATCTATTGTACCATGTCTGCATTCTCTGACCATCTCTTGTACCATATCTGCAGTCTCTGACCATCTCTTGTACCATGTCTGCATTCTCTGACCATCTCTTGTACCATATCTGCAGTCTCTGACCATCTCTTGTACCATGTCTGCATTCTCTGACCATCTCTTGTACCATGTCTGCATTCTCTGACCATCTCTTGTACCATGTCTGCATTCTCTGACCATCTCTTGTACCATGTCTGCATTCTCTGACCTTCTCTTGTACCATGTCTGCAGTCTCTAAACATCTCTTGTACCATGATTGAAGTCCCTGACAATCATCTAGAAACTATGGGATAGATTTATGGCATTTATATTTAAATATTTTTTACTAGTAATGGCGGCAATCATTGATTTTTTAGCGGTACTGCAACATTGCAGCGGACACATCGAACACCTAATTGAGTTCTGTAAGCAACACCTTATTTTCTGGCAGTGCCCCTCCCGAGACTAGACTCTGGATCCACCCTTGTCAGGAACCTAGGCATCATCTTCGATCCATGCCTGTCATTTATTCTGAACGCAAAACACTGTATTAAAGACTCATATTTTTATATACAGAGACTCGGAAAAATTAAAGAACTGTTCTCACATGAAAACTGGCTAACTCTAATGCAGGGCCTTGTGTATTCCCGGTTGGCTTGTTCCAACATTTTTTTTCTTGGACTTCCACTAAAGTGACAAAATTGCAAGTGACCCAGAACCAAGCTGCTCGCCTGTCTCCGGATGTGCAAGAAGAGACCACATAACTCCTGTGCTCGTAAAATTGCACTGGCTCCCCATTGCAAAGTAGGTACTATTTAAGGCAATGTGGAAGCTATTTAAGGAAGACCGGAAGCTGGGCCCAATCTATTTGTCTGAATGGGCCTCTCACTATGTACCATCGAGAACACTTCGATCACCCAATGTACATCTAACAGAACCAACAACTAGCAGACTACAATCCACTGGCAACAGACACCTGGTCACAAAGGGCAATGAGCTATGGAACTCACTACCATCGACCCTAAGGTCATTACCCTCCCTTCTGAGCTTCAGGAAGACTTTAAAGACCTTTCTATTTATCCAAGCCTACGGATAAAAACCCGACGATAATCCTGCTATATTCATGGTTTCTCCCCATGCTCTCCCCCCCCCCTACTGTATTCGTTTTTTCATCTATGGTGTGCATATATTTGCCAGCACACCATAGATCTACAATCGCTGTCAAAAGGTTTTTATTACAGAGAGATCACATCATAAAAACAAGTGTAACGTTTAGGAGTCGCGCAGGACTCCTTCGTCAGGCATGTGATCATCACATACCTGACGAAGGGGTCCTGCGTGACTCTGAAACATTGCACTTGTCTTTATGATGTGATCTCTCTGCAATAAAAACCTTTGGACAGCGATTGTTGCGATGTTTCCAGGATTCCTGGTAATCGCTAGAGGTTGACCGATATATCGGCCAATTTTTGGCACTTTTTAAAGCGGAGGTTCACACCCTGAAAATCAACTATCTACCATTAGATCCAGCATACTGTTGACATTTGCAGTAGGCTGTTTTTTTTTTTTTTGCTGTACTTACCGTTTTATTGTTCTCATCCGGCTCTGAGCTGATTCTCCGCGGGGAGTAGGCGTTCCTAAGACAAGGCGTAGATGATTGACGTGCGGGTACAGCGTGTCACGCCTTCCGAAAATAAACGAAGTGTGACTCGACTGTTTACGGCGCTATACGGCGCCTGCCGTGTAGAGCTGACTGCTGCAGATGTCAGCAGTATGCTGGATCTAATAGCTTCAGCCATTAAAAAAAAAAAAAGAAGCAGATTTAGGCCCCATGCACACGAGACGCTGGTAAACTCGAGTTCAGAGGCATTTGGGCATTTTTTTCAACTGCCCCTGAACACATTTAATGTTATCCTATGTGTCCATGCACACATTCACGTTTTTTCAGAAGCAAAAAAATGGGTTCAGACGCTTTTGGCGTTTTCGCGTTTCAGACGCAAAACGCGGTACCGGCGTTTTGCCTCGATTTCGTTTATAGGCGTTTTTAAAGGTGACCTATTTTTTTACATTAGAAATCTCAAAAATGATGGCAAATGATGAAAAAACATTTAAAAAACCTAAACAACTGTAATTGCTTGCATTGCATTGTGGACAATCCACAACTTGTGGCAGGTGACGTGGCCAGGTGACATGGCAAGTGGACAATCCACAACTTGTGGCAGGTGATGTGGCCAGGTGACGTGGCAAGTGGACAATCAAATTTCGAATTTTTAAATTTTCGTATTTTTTAAATTTCGAATTTCTCAAATTTCGAATTTTTAAATTTTCTAAATTTAGAATTTCGAATTTTCAAATTTTTCAAATTTTTCCATTTTCGAAATTCGAATTTTTCAAATTTCGAATTTTTCAAATTCTGAAATACGAAAATTGAAAAATTTGAAATCAGAAAATTGAAAAATTTCGAATTTTCGGAATTTCGATTTTCGAATTTTTCAGTTTTCGAATTTTTCAAATTCGGAAATACAAAAATTGAAAAAATCGAAATTCGAAAATTAAAAAAATTTATAATTTCGAAATTTCATTCGAAATTAGAAAAATTCGAAAATTAAAAAATTCGAATTTCCAAATCTCGAAAATTGGAAAATTTGAAAATTTGAAAATTCGAAATTTGAAAATTCGAAATTTGAAAATTCGAAATTTGAAAATTCAACAAATTCAAAATTTGAAAAATTCGAATTTCGAAAATTGAAAAATTTGAAATTTTTCCAATTTTTTAAATTTCGAATTTTTCAATTTTCGAAATTTGGAAATTCGAATTTGAAATTCAAAATTTCGAAAATTGAAAAATTGGAAATTTTTGAATTACAAATTTCTCAATTTTTGTACTTCAGAATTTGAAAAATTCGAAATTTGAATAATTTGAAAATTTAAAAAATTTCTCTGGATAACTACGCAGCTGGACATACATATTAGTAAAATAGCCAACTGAAAATCTCTGTGCCATCAACGGATGGGTCCAATAGTGATGAGCTCTGCCAACGGATCTCTCCCGTAGTTTGCGATGGTGTTGAAGCCTCAGCAAGAGCAACGTATGGACAATTTCTTGGCATATATTCAATATGGGATCCATTTAAAAAAAGAAGAATCAAATGAAAGTATGCAAGTCTGCATATGAAAGTCTGCTGCTGCTGCACTCTCTGTTGAAAATGGCAGAAATTGTTAAAAATATATAGCTTTCAGAGCTTTGGGAGGGTCTACAATGTCTGTGCTATAAACGCTGATAGCCGCAAACGCGGCAAAACGCGAAAAAGTTTTAAACGCCAGGTTTTGCTTTTGAAAACGTGAGTTCAGATGTGTTTGCATTTGCTTCTCTGTGTGTCATTGCAAGTTGCCTGAAGTTTCCCATTGAGGAGAGAGTTGTCTCTGGGCAGCCTGCCAAGTTTTGAGAAAAGTTACAATGTTGCTACTTATCAATAAACTGAACTCAGTGTGTAGAAGTTCTCAGTTTAACCATTTAAAGGCTAAATCTTTTCTGACACTTGTTGCTTACATTTAAAAATCCTGTATTTTCTGCTAGAAAATCACTTAGAACCCCCAAACATTATATATATATTTTTTTTAGCAGAGACCCCAGGGAATAACATAGCGGTTGTTGCAATATTTTATGTCACAAGGTATTTGCGCAGCAGTCTTTCAAACGCAATTTTTGGGGAAAAAATTCTCTTTTTTTCTTCGTCCAAAAGTCTTGATTACCTGTTTTTGTGCCTGTTTCCCGATTCCCTTACTGAAGGTGGCCGGGGCAGCACCCGAGAGCCGAGGGAGAGATCGGCTTCGGGTGCCGACATCACGGGCGCCCAGGACATGTAAGTGACCATATATTAAAAGTCAGCAGCAGCAGTATTTGTAGCTGCTGACTTTTAATATTTTTTTTTCGGCGGAACTCCGCTGCTTTCACACACTGAAGCGGGCAGGTGCTATACGGCTGCTAGCGGGGCACTTATAACCCAGCTAGCGGCAGATGAAGAGGTTAACTGTGCCCATGTAGCACCGCTGCAGAAGCGCTTTGCAGGCGCTTCAGCAGCAGTGCCTATTCATTTCAATGGGCAGGAGTGGTGGAGGTGCGCATAGGTGTGCGCAGCCTATTGCATTAGAGTGTGCACCCCAAAACTCAAAACACACACAGGTGTGATATATATATACATAAACACACACACAGTAAAGATATATATAAAAGAAACAGTTTAAAATGTATCAAAACATGGACGGTGTTAGTAGGGAAGTGGATATGTCAGTAGGCAAGTAGTCATATGGTGTCAGTATTTTTTTTTATTTGTATTGTTTTTGTATTTTGACATTTTTTATTATTTTTTACAATTTTATTTTTGTATTTAAAAAAAACAATAGGAGCCCTGTTAGGGGGCTTCAGTGCAATATCAGCAGGGGGAATCTGTGCTGCCCAGGGCACACCACCTGCGCACGCCTATGGAGGTGCGGTATACGCCGCTCCAAAGATGCTGCTTGCAAGACTTTTTTTGAAGTCCTGCCAGCACACCACCTCAGTGTGAAAGCACTTGGGCGTTCACACAGACTGTAGGGGAGCTGTTTTGCAGGCACTTTACAGGTGCTATTTTTAGCCCAAAAGCGCCTGAAAAACACCCCAGTGTGAAAGGGGTCCAACTGTTAGATTTTTTGAGATGAAGTGGAATTTTTTTAAAATCGGCCTTACATATCGGTCCAAATCGGCATCATATATCTACCATCGACCTCCGCAATTTCTAAATATCGGCATCGGCCAGAGAAAAACCCATATCGGTCGACCTCTAGTAATCGCTACATCACCCACCATTGATGAGCCTTGTTTTTCAGGAACGTGTGCAATAGGAATATAGACAAGACTTCTGCTAGAGTGGCTTGGAGTTCTCAGTGGGTTATGAGTGCGCCAATTAGCGTGCTCGCAGTTCATTCACAAGACCTCCAGCTTTATTTCAGCCCATACAGAGGTACAGATAGGCTTCTGCAGGCATGTGCTGCAGATTCTGACATTGCACCAGCAAATCATTGATTGCAGGGTGCAGGCTCCTGTGAGGGGGAATATACTTTTTTTTTTTCCGTAAAAATATGTGGATTTATTTTCCCTAAAGATTAACTTATCCTTTAAGCCCAAGAGCATCCATTTTGTATAATTGTTTTTGTAGCTGCTCTATAATGCAAATAATCTGGATCTGCAAATAGGAAAATAGGAAAACTTTGGGTAACTTCAGAATGAAAAAGCAAAGGAATTTTAGGTCATATGTATTAACTTTTTACTTTTACATTTTAGGTCAAGCTGGCCTGGCTTGTAAGAAATGTATCATCGTGGAGGAGACAGGGGGTGGCATCAAAGACATCGGAGAGATGTAAGTGCTCTTAGAACATGTTGGAAGGAAATTTTTGCAGATATTCCTCACAAGTTTTATATGAATAAAAATACCACACAAATACTTAAATTATTGTGAAGGTTCAAGTACAGTACGGGTCTGATTTATAAGCAGGTATTGCTATTTTCTCTTGATTATACTCTGCTGCAGCCCACATTTTATGGCATATTCTTTTAGTCCATTGCTCCACATTTACAAATGTGCTTCCTAGAGTCCAAAGTTGGTGGGATACAGTGCGAAACTAAGCAAGAAGAAAAAAAACAAGCCAGAAGGAAAACCTAAGAACTAGTTCTGGCCAGCTAAGTAGATTTTCTACACTTAGGATGGTTGATTAAGGGAATATCTAATTGCCTTCTGGGTGATGTGGAAGGAATTCTTAAGGTGGCATGTCCACTGTCCTACATATTTTTTTTTTTTTTTAACAGAGATGTCTTATTGAGAAAACAAAGCAAGGTTACAGCATCACATGTAAACAAAGGCACAGTAAGGTACAAAAATCAGGGGTGACTTAGTAGCTAGGACAGAGCAGTTTCCCGAACCTCAACACATTATCAGGGGAAAAGACACAACATCCAAACCCCCCCATGAGCCGTAATATGCATACCAGAATTTATACCGGAACCCCACCCCCTCCAAGGGTCACAAAGAAAAGGGGGAGTGAGATAACAGGGCGCTCAGGAAGGGATAGGAAGGGAGGTAGTAACGAGCAGCTGTTATTATTCAGGTACAGCACATCCTAGGGAGAAACTGTTAGTATTTAAGTCCAGCACATCAACCAGACCAAGAACCACAATTAACCCCTGGCATCAATCCACCCAGACCACGCCTTATCAAACTTTGCCGGGCACTGTCTGCTCTCATATGTGATCTTGTAGAGCGGTAGGACTTTATTAATAGACAGGGTCCAGGAGTCCACAGTAGGCGGGTCAGCCACCTTCCATTTAAGTAGGATTTCTCTCCTGGCGTAGAAGAGGGAGAAAGTAAGGAACAGTTTGGAGTATCTGTCTCCCTGGATCTCCTCCAAGTGGCTCAGGAGAAGGACCAGGGGGTCCATCGGAATCTGCAGCTGAGACACTGCGCCCAAGACCCCAGCCACCCGGTCCCAGTAAGGCTGAATCCTGGGACACGACCATACCATATGCCAGAACGAGCCCTCCTGAACCCTACACAGAGGGGGTCTCTTTGGGGGAAGATACGGGCCAACCTTTGGGGGGTATAGTAAGCCATGTGTAGAAATTTGATTTGGATAAACCTATCGCTAGCTGCTATAAGTGACGGGATGAACGTGGAGACACAATCCTCCCACTTTTCGTCATCCAGGTCAGGTATATCAGCTTTCCATTTTTCAAGGGTGCGGGTCGACCCAGGGTCATGTGCTACTGTCAGATAAAGGTAAAGGGTAGAGAGAGGTCGCCCCATAGTACGTGAAGTCAAGAGCCTCTCGACCGAGTCTGATTGGAGTTTAAGTCTGTCCAGGAATTGGGCCCCATAAGCGTGTCTGAGCTGCCAGTACCTGAATGTCCACTGCGGCGGAACCGAGTATCTGTCCCTCATCTCCCGAAAGGTCATGAGAGCACCGTCGGAAACAATATGTTTAAGGGTAGTTATCCCCCTACCAGCCCACACCGAGGGGTCAGGAAGAGAGTGGAAATGGGGCAATAGGGGATTACCCCACAATGGCATATGGGGGAGATGTGGGAGGGACTCGCATAAATTTCCCTAGCATCCTTCCAGGCCCTGATCGTAGTTTTCATGGGGACCGTTACCGAAGGGGCCGCCAGGCAACCCCGGAATGCAAGGTTGCTCAGGGCGGCGTACGAGCCTAAAATGGCAGCCTCCAACGTAAACGCTGGATTCTGTTTAGGCTGGGCGAACCACCACCGGACAGTGACCAAAACGGCCGCCCAGTAGTACAATTGAAAATTTGGGAGCGACAGGCCACCGCCCGAGAGGGGTAGATATAAAGTCTTCTTAGCTATTCTAGGGGATCTGCCCACCCAAATTATACGCACCTCTGTTAGTGTTAAATGGTTTGTCTCAATCCTCTAACTGCTAATTTGTCTCAACAGCATGTTCTGTTAAAATACGTTGAAAAATAACAGACTCACTGGCCAGATCACAAGGGAAAAACCTAAAAAAATTAATGTAGCCACCACATCTAAGAATTGGTAAGCTGCAAGTGGACGGTAAAAAGTCCTGCTAGCAGCATCTTTGGAGCGGTGTGTATACCGCTCCTGCCCATTGAAATCAATGGGGCACTGTGGCTATACCGCCAGGAAAGCTTCTACAGAGGTTCTTTGTGGTGGTTTTTAACCCTTTTCCGGCCGCTAGTGGGGGGTAAAACTACCCCATTATCTGCCGAATAGCTCCGCAAAATTGACGATAAATCGCCGCTAAAAATAGTGGCACTTTACCGCTGGAGCCACCCCGCCCCAGTGTAAAAGGGGTCTTACTAACTTGCAATGCCTTTTTCTGTAAACTGTCTTTTGTGTGGAGGTGGCCATTGTGGTTCAAGCAGGGTTTTGCATTATCATGCCAGAGCCTCCAGTAGAAACTGCAATGAGCAGCACAGTAGAGACCTCGCCAAATCTTACAAGGCAGACGTCAGAGGCAGCAAGTTCCTTATTCTCATTTTTCAGATATACAGTGATGAGGCACAAAAATACATAGGCACCAGGACAGGAGGTGCTCTGCAATTTTTCAGGAGGCATTCCATACAAAATCGCATATTTCTAAATTGCATGCATACATACGTGTGAAGAAATACATATTTTGATAGTTTGTTTTTATGGATTTACAAAATGCATGGTGAGCAAACGGAAGAACAGTCTAAATCGATTTAATATTTGGTGTGACCACTTTTTGGCTTAAAACCAGTATCAATTCTTCTAGGTACACTTGCACACAGTTTTTGGTGGGCGGGGTTGATCCGGAGACGAGTCTCCTCCCAGCGTTTGGCCAGGAGACTGGGGAAGGGAGAGGAGAGTCGGCTGTATCACACAGAGTGTAACTTCTGTGACACAGCTTGGATCTGAAACTCCGGCCGCCGTCCAACAAAGTCCCACCTCCTATGATGGACAGCACACTGGTCCAATGCCAGGAAATTGAAGTAGTGTGACGTCCTATCCTAGGAGCCGGTCCAGAAGGCAAGATATTGACAGCGGCCGTCGTTTCAGATCCAAGCTGTGTAACAGAGAGTGAACCCCTCTTTCTGTGATCCGGCTGGATTTCCTCCCTGTTGCTTTACTGATAGGCACTGATAAAGTTGTTGCTGATGATGATGATGATTCTTTTTGTACCTTAATACTGCATACAACATTTAATGGTGTAATTTCATGAGAAAATTTACGAGGGCGTGTTTAGGGGCAGTGGCAGGGTAGGGGTTTGGTGTGGCAACTGGTGACGCGTAACTCTTAAGGCCTGGCTAGTAGCTCAGGACTTGAAATTTGAAGGTGTGTGTTAGTGTTTACAATCCCACTTCCAGCTGATCACCCAGAAGTTTGGCCCCCCTACTCCTTTCTCTTTCCCCAGCTGCCAAGCCATTCACAAAGCGCAGCTTGCTTCGCTCATGCACAGTAGGGAATCGGCTTCACTGCTGGTTTCCCTTACAAGAAATGGCTGCGGCATTACCTGAGAGCCAATTGAAAAATTGGTTGGGGTGAAGACACCGCTGGATTCGTGGACAGGTAAGTGTCCAAATTTTAGAAGTCAACAGCTACAATATTTGTAGCTGTTAACTTTTTCTGAAGGAGCCTGGAACTCCTCTTTAACTATAGGCCAAACTTCTTTGAAAATGCCATATAGCTGTACAAAAAAAACCTTGGGGGTACATTGTGGAGAATTCTAAACAAGTACAAAAATGTATGAAGGATCTTCATCTTTATTAGATTTATGCGTCCCAACAGAGACAGGGGCAACACTTCCCATACCTTTTAATTTTTTTTCTTAAACTCGATTTCAATGGCACATTTGAGGCAGCTGTATTCTGCGCTCCTTAATCGATAGGGAACAATAAAGATTTACCTCAATTCACTTTAAGCCCTGTAAATAATGAGAAGGTATTTGGTAGTTCCAAAGCTCCCTGCAGTGATGGACCCGCGTCTCTCAAAAACAACAGCATATCGTCAGCATAGAGTGCTACCCTGTCCTCTAGCTCTCCCACATGAAGCCCTTGGATATTGGGGGAAGTCCTAAGAGCCACTGCCACCGGCTCTATTGCTATCACAAAGCGAGCCGAGAGAGAGGGCAGCCATGTCTCGTTCCTCTGTATAGCTGAAAAAAAGCCGACAGCCTTACTCCTAATTTAACTGCTGCCGCACGTTTGTTATACTATTGTTTGTATCCAAATAATGAATACTAATGGGAATCCCATCCTTCTAAGTATTTCCCATAGGAAGGACCATTCTATAGTATCGAAAGCCTTCTCTATATCTAGAGAGGTCACCGTCCTAGATCCTTCATAAACATGATGAGTATGTATATTGGTGTATAACCTACGTAAATTAACATCTGTCGTTCTCTGTGGCATAAATCCTGTCTGATCTGAATCTGTAATCGTTTTTAATAGGGTTTGCAATCTCAGTGTTAATATTTTTGTCAGTATTTTAAAATCTCTATTTAATGGTGCTATCAGCCTGTATGATGAGCATCATTTTGGATCCTTCATTTCCTTATATATAAGAGTTATATGTGCCTGTCTCATTGAATCTGGAAGGACTTCTTTCAATAATCCACTTGTAAATACTTCTGCAAGTTTTGGGGATAATGAAACTCCCTATTTTTTATAGAATTCCACAGGAATTTCATCTGGACCTGGTGATTTCTCCCCTGGAAACGTATGTATTATCTTCATAATCTCCTCACTTGTAATCGGGCAAATCAGTGCCTCTCTCTCCCTATCCGGCAGCCACCTGATTTCCCATAGGATAGTATTGAATGGTCCTTCCTAAGGTCCGACCTGACCCTTAGGCAGAATTCAGAGGGGAGAGAAGAGGCATATAACGAGCTATAGTACTCTCTAAAATCTCTTTAGGTTCTTTTACTATCTCTCCTTCTAGAGTCTCAATTTCTGATACAGTTGTGGCTTGGTGTTCTTGCTGTGCCAATCTTGCCAGAAATCTCCCACTCATCTCCCCCTGCTCAAAGATATTTTGTCTATCCCTATATACAGTGCGGAAAATAAGTATTTGAACACCCTGCTATTTTGCAAGTTCTCCCACTTGGAAATCATGGAGGGGTCTGAAATTGTCATCGTAGGTGCATGTCCACTGTGAGAGACATAATCAAAAAAAAAATTCCAGAAATCACAATGTATGATTTTTTTAACGATTTATTTGTATGATACAGCTGCAAAGAAGTATTTGAACACCTGAGAAAATCAATGTTAATATTTGGTACAGTAGCCTTTGTTTGCAATTACAGAGGTCAAATGTTTCTTGTCGTTTTTCACCAGGTTTGCACACACTGGAGGAGGGATTTTGGCCCACTCCTCCACACAGATCTTCTCTAGATCAGTCAGGTTTCTGGGCTGTCGCTGAGAAACAGAGTTTGAGCTCCCTCCAAAGATTCTCTATTGGGTTTAGGTCTGGAGACTGGCTAGGCCACGCCAGAACCTTGATATGCTTCTTACAGAGCCACTCCTTGGTTATCCTGGCTGTGTGCTTCGGGTCATTGTCATGTTGGAAGACCCAGCCTCGACCCATCTTCAAAGCTCTAACTGAGGGAAGGAGGTTGTTGCCCAAAATCTTGCAATACATGGCCCCGGTCATCCTCTCCTTAATACAGTGCAGTCGCCCTGTCCCATGTGCAGAAAAACACCCCCAAAGCATGATGCTACCACCCCCATGCTTCACAGTAGGGATGGTGTTCTTGGGATGGTACTCATCATTCTTCTTCCTCCCAACACGGTTAGTGGAATTATGACCAAAAAGTTCTATTTTGGTCTCATCTGACCACATGACTTTCTCCCATGACTCCTCTGGATCATCCAAATGGTCATTGGCAAACTTAAGATGGGCCTTGACATGTGCTGGTTTAAGCAGGGGAACGGTGGTCCCAGCTCTTTTCAGGTCATTGACCAGCTCCTCCCGTGTAGTCCTGGGCTGATTTCTCACCTTTCTTAGGATCATTGAGACCCCACGAGGTGAGATTTTGCATGGAGCCCCAGTCCGAGGGAGATTGACAGTCATGTTTAGCTTCTTCCATTTTCTAATGATTGCTCCAACAGTGGACCTTTTTTCACCAAGCTGCTTGGCAATTTCCCCGTAGCCCTTTCCAGCCTTGTGGAGGTGTACAATTTTGTCTCTAGTGTCTTTGGACAGCTCTTTGGTCTTGGCCATGTTAGTAGTTGGATTCTTACTGATTGTATGGGGTGGACAGGTGTCTTTATGCAGTTAATGACCTCAAACAGGTGCATCTAATTTAGGATAATAAATGGAGTGGAGGTGGACATTTTAAAGGCAGACTAACAGGTCTTTGAGGGTCAGAATTCTAGCTGATAGACAGGTGTTCAAATACTTCTTTGCAGCTGTATCATACAAATAAATAGTTAAAAATGTATAAATTGTGATTTCTGGAATTATTTTTTTTTGATTATGTCTCTCACAGTGGACATGCACCTACGATGACAATTTCAGACCCCTCCATGATTTCCAAGTGGGAGAACTTGCAAAATAGCAGGGTGTTCAAATACTTATTTTCCGCACTGTAGTTCTACCCTGGTTATTTCCTCCATATGAGCGGCCATCATTGGATCAAAATTTAATAATGCTGGAATCCTGACCATATCTTTCCTTCTGTATTTGTAATCGTTACACCTTTTAGCCTTCTGTTTCTTGTTAACTGCTGAAATGTTTGAAATATATTTTCCTCGCAGATATGCTTTAAATGCATCCCAAACCGTATCTTCTGAGGATGACCTAGCATTATTTTCCCAGTATTCCATTATTATAGATGTAATTTTTCCCACTATTTCCGGGTATAACACCCACTGAGGCGCTAATCTCCACAATGATGCATCCCTCGGAGTAGGGATACGTATTGATAAAATTAGAGAAAAGTGGTCTCTGCAATATCTGCTAACATTGTCGAATCTGCAAAGGCTAGGAGGTGGAAAGGAGGTGGAAAAACAGTAAGCTCTTTTTTTCTGCCTTTCTCCATCTCCAGATTTCTGTTACCCCTGTCACCTGTGCCAAATTATACAAATCAGCTGAGTATTACTTGGGGGAGTTTTGGTCTGTCCAACTCTGGGGATAGAACTGAATTAAAATCTCTAGTAAGAAATAACTTTGCTGGAAGATATTGAATAATTTTCTCCATTATCTTATTCAAAATTCCAACAGAAAAAAGAGGTGGAATATATACTGCCACTATAATATGTCTTTGTTGTCCAATCGTATATAGTAAGATAACATACCGTACTTCCCTTGTATATCTGTATAAGCCTTTTGTATATCTCCAGGAAAGGATTTATTTACTAGGACCGATACCCCTCTAGTAGTAGGTAGCATGATATACCTTCTGTATCCAGGCTTTTTATTATTTTCCCTCCCGCTAAATGTGTCTCCTGGAGTATAATTACCTGAGGACTATATATATATTTTTTTTTCAATTTAAGATTTTATTTAAATAAATATCAAAGGAATACAAATAATGCTCACAGTACAATCTTGGAGCGAATAAACAAGCGAGAGAAAAAATACTGACAGAGTACAAATAGTGCAATTCATCCAGTAAAATAAAATAGAATACTCTTCCTCGATCTAATACAATAAGGGGGATAGCGATATATAAAAAATAGTTAAAATATAAGAATATAAATATAATTAAATATTGAAGAAGAGAACAAGTAGGGGGCAAAGACCAAAGCCATCAGTCAGTATGAAACAGTTAAATCTACCCTACCAGGTTAAATAGATTTCCATAGGAGAGAGGAAGCCTGAAACAGGTAATAGACCTAAAGTACTGTTTCGACACCCCTATTGGGAACAAACTGTGCCGAAAGAGAACTGACATCCTGGTCTCAAACCATAATCTCAAAATTCCCGGAGTATCCGCACGGCTGTCCTGAAGGACCAAAGATCCGTGAGCCGTGTGGATAACCAAAATCAAAAAGAAAAAACCAAGGCAAAGAAGAGCAACAATCGGTAACAGAGACTGGGTAGAGACCAGGATCCTCTTACTAATAATAAATCAGTGAACAGAAAATCCCCATCATTCCTATGTACTGATTGCGAATGGATTACTTTCTCCCTCCAGAGCAATTTTATCAACAATGACATACCAAAAAAAAAGAAAAAAAAAGGTTAATTAGTGAACTGGTAAGATAAACATGAACTTCGAGAGCTAGAGAAATAAAAGGTGGGAAAAGAAATGGAGAAAGAGAGAAAAGGGGACAGAGAGAAGAAAGAGAGGATTAGAATTGAGTTGATTGTCAGCCTATCTACCCAGTGCCCATGGATGGCGTCACATTTCCAGCTGAAGGGGAGATTCCCACATATCTGGCCCAGGGTTCCCAAACAGCCTCAAAAAGGTCAGAAGTGTTTGAAATGGAGCTGATCATTTTTTTCCTGGGTCATAACCCACAAAATCTTCCTTTTGGCTGCCAGATAAGAGACTCTTGGTTGTTTCCACGCCCCTGCTAGAGTAGTTTTTGCTCCCAGAAGCATAAAATCTATTAATCTTTGTCTGTGTTTAGAAGCGTGGGAGATAGTAGTCCCTAATAGCGCAACCTGTGGGGATTTCTCCACTGGCACCCCTGTGACCTTTCTCATGAGACTAAAAATACTATTCCAGAATCCTCTAATTCTGGGACACTCTCACCAAATATGAAACATGGTGCCCTGAGCTTGACACTCTCTAAAACACAGCGGGGAGGCAGTTGGGAACATTGACGCAAGCCTACTAGGAACCAGATACCATCTCATCAGCACCTTGAGATTGGCTTCTATCAAAGATGTATTGATTAAACCTTTAAAGGTTCTCGTACCTACCCTATGCCACTCCTCCAGGTCCCAGGTCATTCGCAGATCCCTCTCCCATGCCTCCATATAAGCGAACTTAGATAAAACTTCAGATAAGGTAGCATATATTATGGAAATTCCTCCTCTGTGTTCTTCCATCCGGTAACACCAGCGTTCGTAATTAGTGAAAGCCAGCGGACCAGTAGTATTGTTATCCCAAACGATGATACAAAGTTAAAAATCAAAGAGTATCAGGACTTCGGAAGTCTCCTATTCTATAAATCCCCTTGTCCGTCCACCATTGGAATGCTTTAATGTCCATTCCTGCTGCAAATTGAGGGTTGTGGAAAATTCGGGTTAGGGGCTTAGTTCCCGAAATCAGAGAAGGAAGATGTCTCATATCATCCCAGATTTTCAGTGATTGGGGACATTGGGGACGTTGGGGACATTATTGCAGGCCTAGATTTTTGGGGCATCCAAAGTAAGTTTTCCAATGTTAGACCAGGGACTGCCAATCCCTCTATGTCTAGCCACTCAGGTTTCTCACACTTAGAGTAGATGGAGGACAGTTGGGCTAATCTGGCTGCTTGGTGGTATTTAAACAGGTTAGGCAGACCGAGACCCCCCCCGTGTCTTGAGTCCATATAAGACATTTTGGGCTAATCTATAGCCTTTACCTTCCCAGATGAATTTAATAATTTTACTCTGGAATGATTTCAGTTGATCTTTTTTGATGGGAATTGGAAGGGATCTAAATAAGGAAAGCAATCTAGGTAAAAGGGTCATTTTAATCGAATTGATCCTGCCCACCCAGGAGATTTTATGTCGAGCCTACATCTGAAGATCACTTTCCAATTTACGATACATGGGAGGGAAGTTGGTCTGATAAAGCTGTTCAATCCTGGAGGTCAGGTTAATACCTAAATAGCTAAAATTTTGTGAGATGAGGACGTAAGTTTTCCGCAAAAATTTTATAATAAGGAGAGGAGAAGCCGTCAGGTCCTGGTGCTGAACCCCCTTTAAGTTTTTTGATTACCTCTAGTGTTTCGTCCACTGAGATTGGGGCATCCATTAAGTCAATATGGCACTTTTGTAAAGACGGGATCTCTAGCTGATCTAAAAAAGATTTGATATGAGAGTGTCTGGTCGTTCCCGACTTTTGATAAAGGGATGAGTAAAAAGTTTCAAATTCGTGTAAAATGTGCATAGGATTAAGGGTGGTGGTCCCATCTCGTGACCTAATTTTTGGGAGTGAAAACGTGCGGAACCTCGGGGAGAGCTTAGTTGCCAACATCGTATTGATTTTGTCTTTCTGCAAATAAAATCTTGCGTTACTCCAATTTAAAGATTTTCAGCCCTGACTGTGAGTGATAAGTTTAATGCTAGCCTAGCTGAGTCTAGCTGTGAGATAAGTACCTTCTTCTGGTCCTTCTTATGTTCCTTGCGTAATAGCTCAAATTCCCTTTCGAGTTTAGCTATCTCCGCATTTTTCTCCCTTTTTCGTTTAGATGCTATTTGAATTAGTTTCCCGCGGACAACAGTTTTGTGAGCGGCCCATAAAATGTCAGCCGAGGTTCCATCAGCACCATTTAGCGTAAAATATTCTTCTATTGTTTTGTTAATCTCCGAGACTACATTAGGGTCATCAAGAAGGGTCTCATTCAATCTCCAGTGCGATTTGTGGGGGCCTAAATTTTGCGTTTGTATCGAGCAGATCACTATTGAATGATCTGAGAGTGATGTGTCTTTTATGATGGCTTTATTCACCAATGGGACATGTCTAGTAGAAATGAAAATGTGATCAATCCTGGAATAGGAAAGATGTGGGTTCGAGTAGTGGGTATAATCCCTTTTTGTCAGATTAAGTTCCCGCCATATATCTACTAGATTTTGTTGGAAAATTAATTTCGCTATGTGCGAGCTGGCTTTGATTGGATGGGTAAGTCTGCTACCCAAAGGCTTGGATTTGTCTAGGCTCTGGTCAAAAGCTATATTTGAATCACCGGCGCAGAGAATCGTTCCCTCTAGAAGGGGTTCCAAAGTAGTAAACATAGACTGAAAAAAGGTTGTCTGGCCTCTATTGGGGCCATAGTATGAGACAAATGACATTAATTGTTCATTCATCATTCCTTTAACCAGCAGAAACCTGCCGTCCGGGTCTCTGTGTATTAAAAGAGGGCTAAACTTGCAGGATTTTGCAAAGAGAATCGCTACCACTCTAGTTTTGTCCTCCGCATTTGCTAAGAAAAATTGAGGATATTGAGTGTGCAAAAATGTGGGGGTGAAACTGGTAGGAAAATGGGTCTCCTGTAAAAGAATCACTGAAATCTTCTGGGAGTGGTAAGATTGAAAAATCTTCCTCCTCTTAATAGGCGAGTTCAATCCCTGAACATTATGTGAGGCTACTTTCATAATACTAGGAGGTAGGGAGATCCGGGATGCAGCTATAATGGTGGAGTAACAAGGCGATCAACAGATCACTTACCCTGATCAACGTGAGGCATGAGAGAGGGAGGTACAGACTGCAGACCCTGGGTGAGTCCGGAGTGTGGCGAGTAAGGTATTGCTGAAACTGGCTGACAATCAAAGAAAAGAGGTTAAGTATGAGAAAAACTGAAAGGCAAGACACACAGAAATGAAAACATTTTAAGAAATGAGTCAGTATGAACCAACAAGGGTAGGAGAAAAAACGGATTCCCCTATTCTTGTCATTCAGACCACTAACGTAGCCCTTAAAATGGGCTACAGGACCACCTCCAAACAGTGAATAATCCACCGTCCAGAAGCGGTCGGAGGCACACGACAACCACCCAGCCCCCATCAGCCTTCAGATTAAGCAAATGAATGTTAAAAGTTATTTTAAAAAAAACAAACACACTTAATCCAATACTATAATAGTACATAAAAAAGAATAATACGGATCACGGTCAGTGCAAACTCATTATCACTAAAGGAAAGAAAAATTCTACTCATTCCCCTCACCCCCCCCCCCCCCAAAAAAAGGGGGGGGAGGGGAGGAAAGAGAGGGAGAGAAAATATGTGACGGAGAAAGCCGTCAATCAGGAAAAATAGTTGTGTGGATGAAATATAAAGACACTTGCGCCTCCAACCACAGATAGGAAACCGAAGTCAGGAATACCCTAAGGGTATTTACTCGTGAGAGAAATTAAGTTGAACAATTTCAGTCCCCAGATCAGGTTTTTGCAGGATCCTTGGTGCGTCTGCTTTTGGCCATCTTCCATGTGGGGGAGATAGGGCTGGTCGGAGTGGGTCGTTTGGATGACCCTGCTTGTGAATTTGAAGTGTCCATTGCTGACTCCAATGTAATGAACCGTAGGGCACGCAGGATCTTTTCTCCCTCAGCAAGTGAGGTGAAGGTGTGGGTCTTGCCTTTGTACGTGAATTTTAAAGCAAAAGGGAATGCCCACCAATACTTGATTTCTTTCTGCGTCAGGACCACCAGCAGTGGTTTTAGTGTTCTGCGTCATTGTATAGTCATGGGGGAGATGTCGGCGAATATTTGTATATCCTGGCCCTGGAAAGAGATGCGGGACTGCTGACGAGAGATTTTCATAACCTCCTCTATCACAGTGTAATAATGCGGTTTTACAATTATGTCTCTGGGTAAACCGTCCTTTCTCAAAGCTCTAGCTTATGTGGAGCAATAGATGGGAGTAAGCTCTTGATGAGGTCCTGAATGGCTCTTGGGACATCTGATATGGACTCAGAAAGGCCTCTAACCCTAAAATTGTCCCTTCTGGAACGATTCTCAAGGTCGCCTATTCTGCTAAGGGCCACGTCCAATTGCTCTTGAAGAGATTGTATTTGGTCCGTGTTTTGGTTGGCTCTAGAGACTGTGATGTCAAGTTTATTTCTTTATCGTACATCACGGGACACAGAGCGCATAGCCATTACACTTGGGTTATATGGGTACCTTCAGGTGTGGACACTGGTGTAATCAATTTCACAGGAAGTTTCCTCCCTATATAACCCCCTCCCACTGGGAGTGCTTCAGTTTTTTCGCCAGTGTCTTAGGTGTTGGTCACGTCTAGCTGTCCCTCGGAGGTCTCGGGACCCAGGATAGCTAGCCGGATCCGTCCGAAGTGCTTCAAAGCCAAGGTGTACAGTACCCGGGCCCTGCTGGAGTGGGGTTTTGCCTATAATGCCTCTCCTTGGAGGGCTGGATTCTGGGCTCCAGTGCCTTAGTCTCTTCCAAGAACTAAACGCTACTGATGCCAGGATGCTATATAGGTCCAGGGGTGTGGGTTCCTTAACACAGGACCCCGGTCCCTGAAGGTCCAAGACAATACACAGAGATGGGGGAAGGCTGGGCCTCTTGCATTTTGCAATACCCTGCGGCGTGGAGCAGGTAAGAGGGAACCTGCGGGACTTGGTTCGACAGTAGGTATCCCCCTGGGGGTTCTGGGTTGACTAATGGTATGCTTGTGCATCAGCCACTATCTCCACTATGTCTTTTGAGGCAGGATGGGATGTACTAATGTTTACCCAGATAACATGTAGATATATGTATGCTTTTAAAGATATGTATTTTGCTACTCCCCCCAGACTTGCCTGTTAGCATGATACTGCAGCCCCACGTGTTATAGGGAGGAAATGCTGACAAAACTCCTGTTTCCTAGGAAGCCTATGGGGACAGCTTCCTCTATGTGTGCACTACAAAGATTAGTGGCTTACCTGGTGTCTGTTGGGTTGCTAGCGCTGGTCCAGGCTTCTCCTCTGCTCTCTGCTTCCTCCATGTTGGTTTCAGCGTGGGGGGGGCGGGGCGCGCGCGCGCCCCCTTTTACAGTGTCAGCGTGCGTGGGGGGGCGGGCCAGCAGCGTCAGGTCTCAGATAAAGCAAAAAAGCAGTTCCTGGCTGGTCATTCCCTCCTGAGAACAGTGGAGGCTGAGGACATAGAGCGCGCAGCTGAGCCAGTTCTGGCTAACAGTGACACCCAGTGGTGGTTTGTGGATCTTCAGGTCTGGACTTAGTCCACACTGACCAGAGAAAAAAAAAAGTTTTTTTCTTAAAGGGACTCAGCCTTAGATCTGGCAGTATCTGAGTCGGTGCAACCTTGGACTCCAGCTAACGGGCATTGGTGTGGCAATACTCACAGGACTTTCCTCGGTATTGCCGCCTTCTCAGGCGTATGAAAATTTAGATTTTTTTTTACCATAGCCTGTCCTTATTAATGTTTCACTTCTAGCTACAACAGTTGGGTGTTGGCTGTAGGGGTGTCTCAAGGTTGTGCAATGGCTCCCAAGGGATCAGGACCAGCTAAGGCTGCAAAAGGTGCCAAAAAAGTAAAGGGGTCTCCATCGGGGTCAGAGGATTTGGGCCAGGCTCCAGTGGTCCCACCCTCACCAGATAGACCACCGAACAGCATCGTGCAGGAGCCATTGAGGGTGCTAGGGGCAGAGGCGGCCCCCAATCAGCCCATTCCCGTTTATGTTACGGAAGAAATGCTAGAATCCACCCTGGGTGGGCTAGAGAAAAGGTTAACTGCTTTAATTGCCCGCTCTTTGCCGGGTGGCAAACGGGCTAGATCCCCATCACCTAGAACGGTGTGTTCGGATGCAGAGGTCCTCTCTTCGGAGGAATTGGACCCACAGGGGGATCAAGCGGACCTGAGTCCCGACGGGTCAGACATTGAAGATTCCACTATAGATGAAATTTTTTCGGCGTCTCAAGCAGAGAGTCTGTGGATCCAGTCTCTGACGGATATGGTTCGCACTGCTTTTAAACTTCCAGTGTCAGAACAATTAGCCCATGCGGTATCCGTTTTAGGTTCCTTGAAGGCACCGTTGAGTGGTGCGTCTTTCCCCGGTTCACCCCCTTCTGGAGAGCGTGATTTTTCAGGATTGGGCTCGACCTGATAGGATTTTTATCCCTCCTAAAAGGTTCACCATTCTCTATCCTATGGAAGAAGAATTTGCAAAGAAATGGGCACTCCCTACCGTGGACGCAGCCATTTCCTGCGTAAATAAATCCCTGACCTGTCCGGTGGAAGATGTCCAGATGTTTAAAGATCCAGTCGACAAAAAGTTGGAGACCCTACTGAAGGCTTCTTTTACCACAGTAGGTGCCGTGGTTCAGCCAGCAGTGGCAGCCATTGGCGTTTGTCAGGCTTTAAAGGATCAGACTAAACAGATATTAAGGGACATACCGGCTCAGCAAGCTCGTGAATTGGCTGACCTCCCAAGAGCTCTCTGCTTTGCAGTAGATGCTATGAAGGACTCCGTTCAACAAGCGTCCCGTTTATCTCTGCTGTTGGTTCATATGCGTCGCCTTTTGTGGCTGAAAAACTGGTCAGCAGAGGCACCCTGCAAAAAGCTTTTAGCAGGATTTCCCTTTCATGGTGGGAGACTATTCGGTGAAGACCTAGATAAATATATCCAGACCATATCAAGTGGTAAAAGTTCTTTCTTGCCTGTCAAGAAAAGATCGCGTGGGCCTGCGTTTAAGCGACAGGCCTTCGCAGGCTCGGCCCCTTCAACTTCCCGTCAGTATCGACGGCCTCCCGGGCGTTCAGCATTTAATAGCCGCCCACAAGGACAAGCCACGACAGGCAAAAGGCCATGGTCTCGCAAGCCGGTTAAACCAGTCCTCAAGTCAGATTCATGAAGGGGAGCCCCCACTCTCTTGGGTCGGGGGAAGGCTTCGGTTTTTCTCCGAAGTGTGGAAGGCCAGAATTCCCGACTCTTGGGTAAGGTCCGTGGTAGCCACGGGCTACAAGCTAGAGTTTCGGGAAGTCCCCCCTCCTCATTTTCAGGGGTCAAGTCTTCCAAGCGACCCATTAAAGAGGGCCTCTCTTGTAAAAGCATTGGATCGTCTCTTGCTCCAAGGAGTAATTGTAGAAGTACCAACCCAGGAATGGGGTCTGGGATTCTACTCCAACCTTTTCATAATACCAAAGCCCAATGGCGACGTCAGGCCTATCTTAGACCTCAAACACCTAAATCGCTTTCTAAACATTCAGACCTTTCGTATGGAGTCCATACGTTCGGTGGCAGCCAGCCTACATCAAGACGACTTTCTAGCATCTATAGACATAAAAGATGCGTATCTGCACGTGCCGATCTACACCGGCACATCACAGGTTTCTTCGTTTTATGATAGATCACCGCCATTACCAGTTCGTAGCCCTCCCTTTCGGGTTGGCAACAGCTCCGCGGGTATTCACAAAGGTGTTAGCCCCGGTGCTAGCCGTCCTAAGGACAGAAGGCATTTTGGTCTTGGCATACTTGGACGATCTTCTGGTTATCGACAGCTCAGCTTCCAGCCTCAATCAGGCAGTAGGTCGCACAGTTCAGCATCTAGAGGAATTCGGGTGGATTGTAAACCTAGAAAAATCGTATTGAAACCCACAAAGCAGTTGGAATATCTAGGCCTTCGGCTAGATACAGACTGCCAGAGGATAATTTTACCTCAAGCAAAGATCAGATCAATAGCTCAAGCAGTTCAAGTGATCTTAGGCAAGAAGAGGCCGACTATTCGCCTATGTATGCGACTGCTGGGGAAGATGGTGGCCGCCTTCGAGGCAGTACCCTACGCCCAGATCCATACCAGATATCTTCAGGCAGCCATTCTCTCTGCTTGGAACAAGTCCATTCAGGCGTTAGATCGTCCGTTAGTGCTCTCCCCGAAGGTCCGGCGCAGCCTGTCTTGGTGGCTGGTCCCTCAAAATTTGTCAAAAGGGAAAATCATTTTGCCCCATCACGTGGAAGATAGTATCCACGGATGCCAGCCTGTCAGGTTGGGGGGCAGTTCTAGAAGAACAGACCCAGCAAGGGCAGTGGTCGGAGGCAGAAAAACTGCTTCCCATCAATATCTTGGAGATCAGAGCTGCTCGGCTGGCCCTGATCGCCTGGACTCTCCCCCTTCAGGGTCTGCCAGTAAGGATACAGTCCGACAACGCCACAGCGGTGGCATACATAAACCACCAGGGGGGCACGAAGAGCCCAGCAGCCCAAAGAGAAGTAAACCTGATTTTCTCATGGGCCGAAGCCCATGTACCCTGCATCTCGGCGGTGTTCATCCCAGGGATAGACAATTCTCAAGCAGATTTTTTGAGTCGTCAACAGTTGCTCCCGGGGGAGTGGTCTCTTCACCCCCAGGTATTCCAAGAGATTTGCCAAAGATTCGGAGTCCCAGATGTGGACATTATGGCAACGAGATCCAACAAAAAGTTGGACAAATTCATATCCCGAGCCAGGGATCCCTCGGCCTACGGGACCGATGCGTTGGTTTGCCCTTGGCACCAGTTTTCTCTTCTGTATGCGTTCCCTCCACTGCAGATGATTCCCCGCCTTCTACGGAGGATCCGGGTGGAGCGCAGGCCTGTGATCCTGGTGGCCCCAGCCTGGCCCAGGAGGGCTTGGTACGCACTCATCGTGAAGATGTCAGTCGGGGCGCCGTGGCCGCTCCCCCTGCGCCCAGATCTGCTGTCTCGGGGCCCAATCTGCCACCCTGCTTCACAGCAGCTAAATTTGACGGCTTGGCGGCTGAATCCCTAATTCCTAAAGGCAGAAGCCTCTCAGATCAGGTCACATCTACGTTGATTCAGGCTAGGAAACCGGTCTCCAGAAATATTTATTACAGAGTCTGGAGAACCCATGTGGAGTGGTGCGAGTCTCAAAAATGGCATCCGCGAAAGTTGGTTTTCTTGGTGGCTATGGCTTCGGCCAGAAGGGTTTCCGAGCTGGCAGCCTTGTCATGCAGGGAGCCATACCTTATTCTGCATAAAGACAGAGTGGTTCTGCGGCCTCAACCTTCTTTCCTTCCTAAGGGCATATCCAGTTTTCACTTGAATCAGGACCTAGTCCTACCATCCTTCTTTCCTACTCCCCAGTCCAGAGAGGAAAGACTGCTTCATACTTTGGACGTGGTTCGAGCCATGAGGGTCTATCTCAAGGCTACAGAGAAGATTCGAAAAACAGATGTGCTTTTTGTTCTTCCAGATGGCCCCAAGAAGGGTCAGCCGGCTGCCAAGTCTTCCTTGGCTAGGTGGATTAAGCAGCTGATTTTTCAGGCCTATGGTCTGAAGCGCGTTCCACCTCCCTTATCAGTTAAAGCCCATTCTACGAGGGCCATGAGTGCCTCCTGGGCGGCACACCATCAGATCTCTATGGCACAGGTTTGCAAGACGGCAACCTGGTCTTCCGTACATACGTTTACTAAATTTTATAAGTTGGACGTTGCAAAGGGTACGGACGCAGCTTTTTGGCAGGCGGTCCTACGGGCAGCAGTATAGAATCCTCTGTTCCGGGTCACGCCCCCCTTTTTTTTTTTCTGTTAGTGGAGTTACTTTACTTCCTGATAAGTTTTTATTTGGCTATTTTTGGCCTTACGGTCTCCCTCCCTTCAAAGAGCATTGCTTTAGGACATCCCAAGTGTAATGGCTATGCGCTCTGTGTCCCGTGATGTACGATAAAGAAAAAAGGATTTTTAATAAACAGCTTACCTGTAAAATCCTTTTCTTGAAGTACATCACGGGACACAGAGCTCCCACCCCTCTTTTGGGGAACATTGTGTAACCTCGGAGGATTGCTTGCTACAAAAACTGAAGCACTCCCAGTGGGAGGGGGTTATATAGGGAGGAAACTTCCTGTGAAATTGATTACACCAGAGTCCACACCTGAAGGTACCCATATAACCCAAGTGTAATGGCTATGCGCTCTGTGTCCCGTGATGTACTTCAAGAAAAGGATTTTACAGGTAAGCTGTTTATTAAAAATCCTTTTTTTCTATTATTTCCATCCTGGAGCCTAAAT